>OX375865.1:90834752-91570308 GCA_947359475.1 Heligmosomoides polygyrus bakeri | reverse complement strand
CCACCCACGGCGAAAATACGGGTGTTCCGGAAAAGTTTTACACATGTTTGTGTAGATCTCGAAGAGGCAAATCGAATGGTGCCAACCTTTATTCAAGAAACCTAAAACTGAAGGAGTTATGAGCGTGCGACGCTTTGCGACGCTATGTTGGCGTTTTTTCGCCCACTTTTGACCGTGCGGCGCGAGCGGTATTGTATTCTGCTCAATGGAAGTCACTGTGACTCGTCTGGGGTCAATAAATCTCTAAATTTATTGAGCTGTGTCAAAAAGTGGTTTATGTAGATGTTCTACCGACAGTACTACATATACTTGCTGTTTAAAACCAAAAAATCTTGGAGAAACTGTTCATAGCATGCGCAAGAATTTGTATTGAGGCAAGGAATGCGCCATGCTCTCAACTGAAAATTTTCCATTTTACACTTGATTGATTGTTTTCGCATGAATACTTGATATAATTTTGCAACGAAGTTGCCGTTCTAATTAAATTATGCCTTTTTTAGGTGTAAAACTTTAAAACCACACTACTGCTCCCGAAAAATGTTCTAGTATCCTACAAAATGCAGGTACTATTTAAAAGCGCCTAACATTGCTGTTAGTGAAGCTTTTGAAGATGTTTGGGACATGTAGAAAATGTAGAGTAACGAGATTACTGTGGCGTGTGAATAGTCAAGATTACGCCATGCTTGCGCCTGAAACCTTTAATTTCATACTCTATTGATTGTGCGTGGGCTGAATGCCTGTTATAATCGTGTTACTACTTGGCCAGATTAACCTATGCTGTGCTTCTTTTAACAATTAGAACCTGACTTTTATGTGAAAGAGACATAACATGCGAGTTTATTGAATGCACGATTCAAGCGATCTAAAGGTGTTTCCAGAATTTAGAATGAGTTAGTACAAATAAGTCATTTCAAAGCCAAGCGAGTCACAAGCCAAGGCCAAACATGCGACATATCTCAGAAGAACGATCGGTGTCGCTTTTATTGCTCCAGTAGCGTGGTGCACTCCCGTTGGGTATCGCATCGAGGTGCGAACCGAGCAGAGGTCGCCCGCGATTCGGCCGCCGAGCATAGTGCTCACTCCGAATCCAAGTCCCACCCTCGGAACCGGCAGTGTGCGAAAAGGGTGAAATGTCGATCAACTTCTGAGCCATGCTACATCGCCGAAAAGCTGTTGACGCAGCCAAAACCAGTAAACAAGCCATTCTCCCATTCAAGAACTACCCGAAGATTAAATTGAAAACGAGATAAAATACCAGATTTGGGTGGCAGTACAGACCACACAATAATCGCTTTAGAGAATACCAGTCTTATCTATTGCTAGTTTTGGAATGCTGACTTTACTAATGCCCAATGAAAAAAGTTGTAGCTCTTTCACAGCTTTACTGTACCTCCTACAACGAATCTAAAATGGGAAGATCCTCCGCGCGGACGAAAAACTTGGTTTTTGAGGACATATTGAAGAGGCTGCATTTTAGCTCCTAAAAATCTTTTATCGAACAAGAAAGGTGCGCTTCTCAGCTAACTCATCGTAAATAAATGCATGCAGGGGAGAGGGTGGTTAGTGCGGAAGAAGTTCTAAAAGCGAACATTGCGAGCAATTGGATTAAGTATGTGGTGAGGTTAAAATCAACCAAATGAAGTAGTGTTTAGTGTTGTTATGATAGTCGCGGCGAGCTGAATTCAGATCTTTTAAGAGAAATAGAGAATTCCAGATTTCGGTGAAATCGGCTGGTGGAGAGACCGAGGTAGGCGCCAATGGCAGTTTTGGAGAGGGCCCGCCAAACAAAAATGC
This sequence comes from Heligmosomoides polygyrus bakeri, assembly GCA_947359475.1. Lineage (NCBI taxonomy): Eukaryota > Metazoa > Nematoda > Chromadorea > Rhabditida > Heligmosomidae > Heligmosomoides > Heligmosomoides polygyrus. The sequence goes on along the minus strand of OX375865.1, from coordinate 91,568,514 downwards.
TCCATAACTAGTGCATAACCTGGCGAACTGAGCGCCACTTGGAAGCACCGAATGCGCAGTAAAGAGGGGAATCGAATGGTGTTAGCTGGAGCACTGAAGAGTAATTTTAAGGCAAATTACGGCAAAGCGTCTTTCTTTCAAAGAATTTAAGCGGTATTGTAGTTCAAGAAATCGCAGGAGAAGACCGAGGGGAAGAATGGCTTGCGTCAGGGCCAGTCCTAGTTGGAGTATGCAGCCTGCTGAAGAACTGTCGGAAGGCCAGGATCTAGAGTTCGTAGATCTCACGAGTTTTTGGAGTGGAACACCCTCAAAACGAAACCAAGAGGGATCAGTCCTCAAATATCTATTTACAAATATTCCTGTCTCCAATCCTGTTAGAGTACCTCCATCTTCTGCTAAACCTGTACTACATGTGTCGGATGAGTGGCTAATTGGGGAAACATGTAGTTTTAAAATACCATTTGCTAAAATAGCTTGGAATTTAGGAGAGGAAAGTATTTACCAAACAAAAAATAACACTGCTTGCTACAGAGTACCATCACTGTCTAAAATGCCTGATGGTTGTCAATCGAAATTGGAGGTCAATCTGAAGTGTCAGCAAACCCGTTACCAATAATCCGTGCAATCCATTTATGGAAAAACACCAAGTAATTCAAGCAACTGACATCTTCATACACGGTCAACTCGAACCACACTGCATGATCGCACGATGCAGTCCCTCGAAATTCAGCATACTAAGCATCTTTCGCATGTTATGTGGGCTCAAGCAGCGCCTATGATGTAAGGCCTAGCAGCGCTGCCCGGAAAGCAGGAGGCACGGGTTCGAGTCCCGCTTGATGCAAGAGTTTTGATCGCAACAAAACATCCCTAACAACATATCATATCACAACATATCATACCCTAACAACATATCCCCCCACATACCCTAACAACATATCATATCATATCGGAAGTCGCTCATCTGTAAGGGTCTGGCAGTCATCCGGGTCGGCAGTCGTCAGATCGTCCGAAGTAGGGTCAGGGCGGGGAGGGGGGTCAATTACAATTACTGGCTAACTAAGTTGTTAGTAACTAACGAAAATTTGTTCTACTATTCCTGCGAGGGAAATTTAATTAAAATGAAAATTTTAAGTGCAATAGGTACCACAATAATCTCACCGGGACCTCCATATCAAGTTATAGGTTAATTACTCCTTACTTGAGAGCAAGCAGTTGGTGGCGATGTCCGTTCCTCCACGTGGTGCCAATGGAAACTGCTCGCTTTGTGAGCTAAGCTAAGCACGGACACTCGAATGCAGGCGACAGGCCTTTGTGACAGATCGGCCTACGAAGACCCATGTCACATCACATGGTGTATGAATAGTCATGTTTTTCGAGATTGTGCTACGGCGTCCGCGGGAGCCGACGCGCACTCGCAGAGCCCGTCGAATGTGGAAAGTATGCGAGGGTCCCTGATGCGAAGATGACATCGGGGGCAACTGGGCTAGTCCGAAAATTCCGTAACGTAAGCAGGACCACGCTGAATGTGGGTACGTGACGGGCCACTCGTGCGAGTTGGTTGAAGCACTGGAGCGAAGAAGAGTTGATTTCTGTGCGGTGCAGGAGACGAGATGGTCCTGCCGCAAGTCAAGGGACATAGGACGTGGCTTTAAGGCCGTTCTATATTGAAGTCCCAGGACCGCCAGTGGTGTCGGAATAATCGTCTCCGAACGATTTCGTGGCTTGATTGTAAGCGCCGAGCGCTTTGACGATCGATTGATGAAGATCGTTGTCGCCGCTAAGGAGCGACTCTATCACTTCTTCGCTGCGTATGCTCCGCAGACTGGCTGCTTCGATCAAGCCAAGGACGAGTTTTGGAGCCTGCTTGATGAGAACACAGCAGAGGTATCGTCGAAAGATGTCATCATAGTCGCTGGTCACCTTAATGGGCACGCAGGTGCTGCGAAGGACGGGTACAGCTGTCTTTGGTTTCGGATACGGGTCTCGTAACGCCGATGGCGAGCGCATTCTTGAATATGCGGAGTCGCATAATCTCGCCATTGTGAACACGTTTTCCGAAAAGGCGACTCCCTCCTCATCTCATTCTATAGTGGGAGCTCCAAGTCTCACATAGACTTTGTGCTTGTCAAGGTTCGCGACCGAAGCATTGTCACAGACGCGAAAATCGTGCCGTATGAGACGGTCGCCCCACAGCATCGACCGCTGGTCTGCACCTTTAAGATCACCCCTCCGAGGGTGCAGCAGGTTGAGCGATGCGGTGCTGCGAGAATCAAGTGGTGGCGAATGAAAGAGAAGGAAGTAGCTGTGATTTCCCGCGTACGGTTGCCGACAGTCACGACTGTCGACGAAACGTGGAAGAAAGCAACCGACGCGATACGCGAAGCTGCAAGATTGGAACTCGGAATAACGAAGCTTGGACGACGCAAGGTCGACAAGCAGACAAGGTTGTGGACGGACGATGTGAAAGCGAAAGTTAGAGAGAAAAAATCGCTTTATCAAGTGTTTCTCGGCGATAAAACAGCCGACAACTGGCAAAAGTATCAGAATGCTAAGACTCGCCATCGTCATACCAAGGATATTGAAAAGTTCTTTTGCATCAATGATGAGAGCAGCCATCTTTTGACAGAGCGCAAAAAGGCCTTGAAGCGATGGTGCGATAATTTTAAGGGAATTTTGACTGAAGAGTTCCTTCATCCGGCCGTCCCTTCTGTGGCTCCTATCGACGGACCCGTCCACAATCCACAAAATCACTGTGGAGGAAACTGACGCGGCTCTGAGAATGATGAGACCGGGCAAGGCGACAGGACCGGATGATCTGGCAGCCGATGTTTGGAAGTCGAAGCTCTGGTATCCTGCTGAGTGGTTGACAGAATTCTTCAACCAGGTAGTAAAGGAGAAGAAAGTACCGGAGTGTTGGCACAACAGCACGACGATTCCGATTAGGAAGAAGAAGGGCAGTCTTGCAGACTGCTCCAATTACCGTCCGATTCGCTTGCTTTCGGCATGGAGATCTTCGAGCGAATTGTCGATGGACGAATTCGGGACATCGTCAAGCTCTCCGACAACCAGTGCGGTTTTGGGTCTGGTTGTGGGGCCATTGATGCTATACACGCCGCCCTCCTCCTGGTGGAGAAGCATCGCGAGAAACAGAAGCCGGTGCATATAGCCTTTCTCGATTTGGAGGCCTTCGACCGCCCACCGCGTGAGCTTACATGGTACGCATTGCGACAACACAACCTACCTGAGGAACTCGTAGAGTGGGGGCGGATGCTCTACTCTTGCCGAAAGAGTAGAGTGCAAACTGCAGCTGGAACCTCAATGGAGTTTCCCATCTGTGTTGGGTTGCACCAAGGTTCTGCGCTTTCTCCACCCCTCTTTGTTGACGTCATGGATGCCATTACGAGAGATCTTCAGAAGCCTTCAGAAGCCATGGACATAAAAAAGATAAAGATGATCTCGAGCGGCAGGTGCAAGCTGGGTGCGACCGCTTGGCGATGTTCGGGCTCAAATTGAACGTCAGAAGACCGAGTACCTAACAACTGACGTAAACGAGTTCGGCTCCATTATGATTAACGGTACTGAACTTGCACGCACTTCGGTGTTTAAGTACGTGGGATCAGCAGTCGCGTCTGACGGCAAACTGATGGTCGAAGTGAAATAACGCGTGAGTGCAGCTTGGTTCAAGTGGCGCTCGTTGACTTGTGTGCTCTGCCACAAGAAGATTCCAGAGCACTTTAAGTCGAAGATCTACAGAGCAGTCGTCCGGCCGGTAGCGATGTAAGGCGCTGAGTGTTGGCCAGCGACCAAGGAAGTTGAAACGCGCCTCAGCGTCATGGAGACGAAGATGCTGCACTGGACGGCTGGAGTCACCCGCATGGACCGCACCCGAAATGATGCTATTCGGCAGAAGTTCGGTTCGCGCCGATAGCGGGCAAGATGCGCGAAGCTCGCTTGCGATGGTACGGCCACGTTCTGCGTGGAAAGGAAGACAGCGTCCGCAATATAGGCCTTGAGTTGGATGTGTCAGGAAAGCGGCCTAAAGAACGCCCGAAGCAGCGTTGGTGGGATACGTTACACATGGACATGAAAGTAATTGACGTCCACCCTGATCAAGCGCAGGACCGGGAAAGGTGGCGTTATGACATCAGAAGAGCGGACCCCACAACGAAGCGGGACAAACGCTAAAGAAGAAGAAGAAGACTTGAGAGCAGGGAGTTCCCTTCTTGTGTACTTACATCCCGCAATCCACGGATCTCCCTCGATAGAGAGCCTTCGGGCTCTCTTGTTAAGAGGGATCTCGGGCCGCTTGTCGCAGGGCCACGTGGCGCCTCCCCGGGTGGTGGATACGGGAATTAAACGCGAACCAAATGCGACCGCGTACTGCCCAGAGACGCAGGTGGGACGCAGGGGGTGGACTCCTTGCTCCTGCTGTGTCGGGTCGACGCGATCCTTGTGGGTGGGAGCGGCATGTTCATGCACAGTGTGCATGGAAGTGTCCGTGACTGTGCGGATTGTAACTGTGTCGGCTCGGCCAAAAGCTTGCACTCGGTAGACTGGGAGTACATGTAAGGCGATTCGAGGCTGCCTTAAGTCTCGCCCGTCCCTTCGGGCAGTCTGGCTAGCTGCCCGGAGCTCTTCGCCCGTACTCCAGTCAAAAACAGCAGCACTAAAGGGCCTCATTCCCCTGACCCTGAAAGAGCCCCCATTTTTGCAGCGATGGGAAGAACGAATACGGAGAGGCTGCTAAAATCTCAGGGCCTAACCACGCTGCGAAAATTGAGAAGGACTAGGATGACGATCTGTACTTACAACGCCCGCACGCTTGCATCGGAAGCATCCGTTGAGGACCTGATGATGCAAGCACGTACGACGTCATCGGACTGACCGAGACGAGAAGACACCACCCCCTACACACCGCCTACGACTCCGGAGAAGAACTGTTCCTCGGAAGATGCGACAGCAGGGGAGTAGGCGGCGTTGGTGTTCTCGTCAACACGCACTTGGCCATGAACATCGATTCGTACGAGTCTCTGACAACCCGAATCGGACGTCTGCGACTGAAGAGATGTGGCTCCGTGCCAGCTTTGACTGTCTTCTTCGCGTATGTCCCAACATCGGACTACGATGACGAAGAGGTCGAAGCCTTCTACGTGGAGCTGGAGAAGTTCTATAAGGAAGACCACACCTTCTACAAGGTGATCGTCGGCGACTTCAACGCAAAGATCGGGCCACGAAGGTGGCCGGAAGAACTTCACATCGGAACCCACGGTTTGGAGTGGAACGAGCAAGGTGAAAGGCTGTCTGAGTTTATCATGTCGACCAAGACCATCCAAGGAAACTCACAGTTCCAGAAGCCTCCCTCCCTGCGATGGACCTGGGAATCCCCCGGTGGTCAGTTCCACAACGAGATCGACCACATCATCTTCAATCGCAACTATTGCCTGACCGACATTTCCGTTGTCCCCAAGTTCTACACGGGATCGAACCACCGCCTCCTTCGCGCAACGTCAAGGAGAGAAGGCCGCGAAGTTCAAGAAGAGGAATCCCAGAACGACCGTCAACTGGGACCTTTGCAACTCTCTTGCCGGCCTTTGGGAAGATACCGTTATGGACAACATCGACGAGTAATACGACCACTTCGTGCACCATCTCGGCGATAGTGCTAAGGGAGCCGAGAGCTCGAAGGCCACCAAGAGACGCCTGTCTCCGGAAACTCTCGAGTTGATACGCCAGCGTGGAGCAGCACGAGAGTCAGGCAATTACCAGCTGAGGTCCGAGCTTGCGAAGCTATGCAGAGCGGCGACAAAGGAAGATCTCAAGGAGAGAAGGGCGGAAGTGTTGGCTGAAGCAGCAGAGGCAGGGTTGAGCATCCGCAATGCCCGCCGAAACTTCGCCAACTTCAAGACCAAGATGACCGCTCCCCGACGTCTCGACGGAACCGTCACCTCTTCTAGAAGGACCATGGAGAAGGTCATCCACGACTTCTACTCCGATCTCTTCGATAGCCACGTCCACCTGCCCCCATGCCATCTTCCGCAGGATGGATACGTCGTCCCCTCTGTTCTCCCTTCCGAGATCCGACACGCCATCTCGTCGGTGAAGAAACGTACAGCACCCGGTCCTGACAGGATCAGACCCGTACACCTGAAGAATCTTCCGCCAACGCTCATCAACACCTTGGCGCGGCTCTTCACACGTTACCTGTCAGAGTGCAAGGTTCCATCTCAGTGGAAGACCAGCAGGACCGTCTTGCTGTACAAGAAGGGAGACGTGCACGACATTGGCAACTATCTGCCTGCTGTCCGTATTCTACAAGCTGTTCACTCGAGTTATCCTGAATAGAATCAACAGAACGCTGGACGAAGAACAGCCATGCGAGCAAGCAGGATTTCGGAGAGGATTCACGCGTATCTGGGTCGCGAAGTCAATATGGCCAACGACCTAGCGCCGTAGTTGAGCAGGAGGAAACGAGCGGCTTGGGGAGCTTTCAAGAGCGTCGAAGAAGTCGCGAAGAAGACGAAGAACGTCCGACTCCGTGCCCACCTATTCGACTCCACTGTTCTTCCTGCCCTAACATACGCCTCAGAGACCTGGGCTATACGAAAACAGGATGAACACGCGATCAGCGTCGCGCAGCGTGGAATCGAGAGGACGATGCTCGGAGTGACACGACTCACGCAAGTGAGAGAAGGCCTCCGGAGTTCCGAGCTTCGCCGACGTTCGAAGATCAGAGACGCTGTCGCGTGGGCCAAGTTGCCGAAAATTAGGTGGGCCGGCCACGTAATGCGCTTGGCAGACACCCGCTGAACGAAAGCCGTCACCGACTGGATTCCGCGGGATGTCAAAAGAACACCAGGACGCCCACCAACGCGTTGGTCGGACTTCTTCGTTAAAGCCCTGAACGACCGATATGACGCTCTTCGTGTCCCTCGAGCGAGGACGATCCATTGGACCACCATAGCATGCGACAGGGACGAATGGAGACGCTGCTGGCGCCCGCTCGAGCAAGTCGATGATCAACGGGACGACAGGTGATACAGGTGACAGGTACTTGCATACAGCTGGTTTATATCTTTATCATGGAAAAGCTTTGGGGTACTGTAGCGGAGTGGAGCCGAGTAGTGGGCTGACGAGGCCGGGCCGAGCCGATGAGGGCGAGCCGAAGTCGAGACTGACGAAGCCAGGCGTGGCTTCGTCTTCGTAGACGTGGTGCGGATGTAACGCGACAGCTGGGTGTGCGACAGCTGTCTGTGACCCGACATATGCACATTTCCTTCATGAAACTCTGACAAAGTGTCCGTCACATCTTATGCACGCCAACTAAGCTGCTATGGAATTGAGTTTAAGTTTATATTTCTTATTATAGCCTTCATCTCTACTGCCTGAAAAACAACTACAGAAAATTCAAGCTTTTATTCGAACTATATCAGTCACCGTACTATCCTCTACGTTAACCACAATCGCCGAATCCACAGACCACAAGGGTCCTTCCACCCATATGTGGACGGCTGTCGTAGTAAACCTAAACGATTTTAAGCTATAAACAATTCCTTGCGCTTGGGAGAGTTTTATCTTTTAAGTTGTGACGAGTGCAGCTTCGTAAGAAAAGAAACCTGAAACCATTATGTAACCACATAGTAAACCTAACAATTTCAAAGAAACTTATACCAAATCTTTATTGAGCAGAAACATATTCTAATTATCTTGCTGGTCTGTACTTTAACCTGTCTGAAGGCTGTTTCGATTGGGAACAGTTCGCTTCGATTTCAAAAGTCTTAAAGACAACTTAGAAAAGTGTCTAGCTTGATTTGAAAAGTGTCCGTTTCGACGTGACAATGGTACAAAATTCACGGCTACCCTGTGGTTGATGGTGTGCTGGAGATCTGGGTCACATTACGACGAATAACTTAGGTTGGTATTGGTCGCTAATGAAGCCCACATGGGGCGAATGACGATGCATCGAATGAACGTGCCAGCCGGAGGATGTGGCTACAGCCACACCTATGCAGTTCATATTGCAGACACTTGGTGATAAAAGTCAGTCTCGGCAAACATATAATTTTCCAGTCAAATTGAACACTTTTAAACAAACTTGATGCCAATGCAATCAGAGTGAATGTATTTCAAAATCGAATCGAGTTTCGTATAGGTTAAACTATAGACCCTCCAAGATGGTTAGAATGTTTTTTGTTCAAGGAAAATTTGGTATAACTTTCTTTGATTTTTTAAAGTTCAGCTGCCTTAATGAGTGTAAAATTTTTATTTTTTAGAAAAAAATAATAAATTAAAAATTGTTTTAATGAGCAACAAGGACGTAATCATTAAGTGCTTTAGAGGCGAGATCGCGCCATGCACTCGAGAACAGCGCCTTTTTTGTGTGACAGAATAAATGCTGCTTACATGAAGCAACGAAGTGAGGATAGATGGAGGAGGACGATCTTTACAATTGTTTTTGTTTTATCGTTTACAATTGTGAAAATCTATGTAAACAGAAATTTTAGTATCAACCGAATAAAAATCGCGACACCTATAGGGTATGGCACAATCTCCTCTTTTAGCACTAAAAATGGCAGCCTTCCTGCTATTTAAAACAAGCTTGAAACCTTTTTCAAACATTATATTCACTTATTGGGAAAGTTAATTAAAACTTCAACAAAGTCATACTAAAATATTCCTTAATCAAAAAAAAATCCAACCTCTTTGAGCTTTGACGTTTTTGTTTAATGTGGAAGGAGCTCGTTTTGATTAGGAAGTTGTTCAGTTTGATTTCAAAAGTCTTGGGCTAGCTAGGAAGAGTGTCCACTTTGATGTCAATATGATGTGTAATCTTTTCAATATCTTCAAATCTATGCATCTGGCGTAGGCTTCACTCAAGCCTTTAACAACTGAGCGCTCCCTGTTGTGAAAACTAGTACATCTATTCTATTAAATTTAACTCATCTTAAGAAAGTACATTGACCTTTTAGAAAGCGACCTTCCCACATTTTTCTAGGATGCTTGATGATTTCCTACGGATTACTGTTGAATTCTACGCGGATCAGCATGCTGCATTTTAGCCTCTATTCACTGAACACAGTGGAATGCCAAGTAGAGGATCCTAGCTGATCAAGTTTGAGCCAATTCACCAAATTTCTTCGAAAGAAAGAGTGCTGACAAGACCAGTAAGGCGAAGGATTAAACTGCGATTCAGGCCTGATAAATCGCGGATTAGGTTGGACTTCCTAATCCATGGGTTTCGTAATGAATTCAACTTGCTGCCTAGAAAGTATTACGACGTGGTGATGTAATTTGCCCTCTGTGATTGTTTGTAGGGTGTTAGGGAAATGGTTATTTGATCTAAAGCTCGCTCCTTCTCACAGCTTTTCGGGGTTTTATTAGTTTGTTGCAGAAGTAATTGCCGTTTCGGGTATGCTGAAATAAACAGTTATTCTCACGAGGAATCCCCTCTTCACGCCAACTTGCGCTGACGGTTTTCTCTCTACTTTCAAATTCTTTAAGATGAGTTCAAGCTCCCCCATTCTGCAGCTGAGACAACTCGTAATTTAGCGTGCGTACTCGGCAATCAGCCAAAACAGTTACAGCAAAGCCCTACCGTTGTTATTAGAAAGTATGTTTGAAAATATGATGCGAAAGATGTGGCTGGCAGTGGGGAGCAGAAGGTGCCGTCCTGCTCCAGGACAACGCTCGGCCTCATTCTTCTGAAGTTACCCGACAGAAATTAACGCAGTTAGGAGTCGAGGATCCCCACTTTTTCTGAGCTCTCGAGCAAACCTGTGCCAGCAGCGGTTTCATAATCCTCCGAAACCCTCCGAAAGTTCTTCGATTCTTGAGGACTAGAAATTTTTATTGCAGAAGGGTATACGTCTTTAGAAACGTTGGGAATGCTGTGCTGATGAGTAAAATTTAATATTGGTAAAATTGCGCACATTAACTAGACTGTTGACAACACCTCAAATGAGAGTACAGCAAAAGATAAACAGATATAAAATTCCAGAAAAAAGGTCACCGCACTATTTCTAGTTTTTGTCAGTTTACATTCACTATATCAATTTTTTCTGGTGAATTCAAATCGCTACCCACCAGGGGTGTGCGTTTACCGATTAACGATTTACCGATTTACCGGATTTACCGGCATTTTTCGTTAAAAACATTTAACGAAATTTAACGACGAAAATTTCCGTTAAATTGCATTAACGACATTCTGACACACCATTTTTGAAATCTTACCTCTTCTTCATGTAAATGCACATCGAACGATTTTTTGGATGAGCTTTTGAAGTATAGTTGCGATATCGAGGGAACCCTCTACGTGCTCGAATCAGTGAAAACGGGCAGTCGCTATCGTATTCATGATTCGAGAAATGTTGGAATTTTCTTGCTCGTTAACCAATTTATTTGCGTGTGCCCCACTTTTCTATACAGTCATTTCGTATTTCTTGACTTCCTAGCCGTTTCTTCTCGCATTTGATTGGTAGAAGTTAACTTTTTGTAATTCCCAACTCGTCAGTTTTCACGCATTTTATGGTATTTAGTTCATGATTGAATTTGAAAAGGCATAGAAGTCGTGAAGAAAACGCTAAAAACACAAACAACGGGAAAAATAGGTGCTGGTAACGCTTCGCTCTTTGAATTTCATGCCAGGCATGTTAACGATTTTTCCAAGAACCTTTTCCTCGTGTGCACTCTTGGTAACTTTCTTTGGGAGAACCACAGTCAGTATACACTATACATTGGATCCGATCGAAAATCTTCGGATAATTGGATGATTCGGATAACGGCGATTTTGCGGACCTCGGATTTTGGATGATTCGGATAAGGGCGATTTTGACGCCCTCGGATTTTTGGATAATTCGGATAACGACGATTTTGCGGACCTCGGATTTTTGGATAATTCAGATAACGACAATTTCGCGGACCCCGGATTTTTGGATGATTCGGATAACGACAATTTCGCGGACACCGGATTTTTGGATGATTCGGATCGGGTTATCCGAATCGGATATCCGAAAATGATTCGTTCGATGCAATGGATCCGACCGAAAATCTTCGGATAATTGGATGATTCGGATAACGGCGACTTTTGGGACCCCGGATTTTTGAATGATTCAGATATCGAAAATTTCGCGGACCTCGGATTTTTGGATGATTCGAATAACGACGATTTTGCGGACCTCGGATTTTTGGATAATTCGGATAACGGCAATTTCGCGGACCTCGGATTTCTGGATGATTCAGATAACGACAATTTCGCGGACCCCGGATTTTTGGATGATTCGGATAACGACAATTTCGCGGACACCGGATTTTTGGATGATTCAGATAACGACAATTTCGCGGACACCGGATTTTTGGATAATTCGGATCGGGTTATCCGAATCGGATATCCGAAAACGATTCGTTCGATGCGATGGATCCGACCGAAAATCTTCGGATAATTGGATGATTCGGATAACGGCGACTTTTGGGACCCCGGATTTTTGAATGATTCAGATATCGAAAATTTCGCGGACCTCGGATTTTTGGATGATTCGAATAACGACGATTTTGCGGACCTCGGATTTTTGGATAATTCGGATAACATCGACTTTTGGGACCCCGGATTTTTGAATGATTCAGATATCGAAAATTTCGCGGACCTCGGATTTTTGGATGATTCAGATAACGACAATTTCGCGGACACCGGATTTCTGGATAATTCGGATCGGGTTATCCGAATCGGATATCCGAAAACGATTCGTTCGATGCGATGGATCCGATCGAAAATCTTCGGATAATTGGATGATTCGGATAACATCGACTTTTGGGATCCCGGATTTTTGAATGATTCAGATATCGAAAATTTCGCGGACCTCGGATTTTTGGATGATTCAGATAACGACAATTTCGCGGACACCGGATTTTTGGATAATTCGGATAACGGCAATTTCGCGGACCCCGGATTTTTGGATGATTCGGATCGGGTTATCCGAATCGGATATCCGAAAATGATTCGTTCGATGCAAGATCCGATCGAAAATCTTCGGATAATTGGATGATTCGGATAACGGCGACTTTTGGGATCCCGGATTTTTGAATGATTCAGATATCGAAAATTTCGCGGACCTCGGATTTTTGGATGATTCGAATAACGACGATTTTGCGGACCTCGGATTTTTGGATAGTTCGGATAACGGCAATTTCGCGGACCTCGGATTTCTGGATGATTCGGATCGGGTTATCTGAATCGGATATCCGAAAATGATTCGTTCGATGCAATGGATCCGATCGAAAATCTTCGGATAATTGGATGATTCGGATAACGGCGACTTTTGGGATCCCGGATTTTTGAATGATTCAGATATCGAAAATTTCGCGGACCTCGGATTTTTGGATGATTCGGATAACGACAATTTCGCGGACACCGGATTTTTGGATGATTCGGATCGGGTTATCCGAATCGGATATCCGAAAACGATTCGTTCGATGCGATGGATCCGATCGAAAATCTTCGGATAATTGGATGATTCGGATAACATCGACTTTTGGGACCCCGGATTTTTGAATGATTCAGATATCGAAAATTTCGCGGACCTCGGATTTTTGGATGATTCAGATAACGACAATTTCGCGGACACCGGATTTTTGGATAATTCGGATAACGGCAATTTCGCGGACCCCGGATTTTTGGATGATTCGGATCGGGTTATCCGAATCGGATATCCGAAAATGATTCGTTCGATGCAAGATCCGATCGAAAATCTTCGGATAATTGGATGATTCGGATAACGGCGACTTTTGGGATCCCGGATTTTTGAATGATTCAGATATCGAAAATTTCGCGGACCTCGGATTTTTGGATGATTCGAATAACGACGATTTTGCGGACCTCGGATTTTTGGATAATTCGGATAACGGCAATTTCGCGGACCTCGGATTTCTGGATGATTCGGATCGGGTTATCTGAATCGGATATCCGAAAATGATTCGTTCGATGCAATGGATCCGATCGAAAATCTTCGGATAATTGGATGATTCGGATAACGGCGACTTTTGGGATCCCGGATTTTTGAATGATTCAGATATCGAAAATTTCGCGGACCTCGGATTTTTGGATGATTCGAATAACGACGATTTTGCGGACCTCGGATTTTTGGATAATTCGGATAACGGCAATTTCGCGGACCTCGGATTTCTGGATGATTCAGATAACGACAATTTCGCGGACCCCGGATTTTTGGATGATTCGGATAACGACAATTTCGCGGACACCGGATTTTTGGATGATTCGGATCGGGTTATCCGAATCGGATATCCGAAAACGATTCGTTCGATGCGATGGATCCGATCGAAAATCTTCGGATAATTGGATGATTCGGATAACATCGACTTTTGGGACCCCGGATTTTTGAATGATTCAGATATCGAAAATTTCGCGGACCTCGGATTTTTGGATGATTCAGATAACGACAATTTCGCGGACACCGGATTTTTGGATAATTCGGATCGGGTTATCCGAATCGGATATCCGAAAACGATTCGTTCGATGCGATGGATCCGATCGAAAATCTTCGGATAATTGGATGATTCGGATAACATCGACTTTTGGGATCCCGGATTTTTGAATGATTCAGATATCGAAAATTTCGCGGACCTCGGATTTTTGGATGATTCAGATAACGACAATTTCGCGGACACCGGATTTTTGGATAATTCGGATAACGGCAATTTCGCGGACCCCGGATTTTTGGATGATTCGGATCGGGTTATCCGAATCGGATATCCGAAAATGATTCGTTCGATGCAAGATCCGATCGAAAATCTTCGGATAATTGGATGATTCGGATAACGGCGACTTTTGGGATCCCGGATTTTTGAATGATTCAGATATCGAAAATTTCGCGGACCTCGGATTTTTGGATGATTCGAATAACGACGATTTTGCGGACCTCGGATTTTTGGATAATTCGGATAACGGCAATTTCGCGGACCTCGGATTTCTGGATGATTCAGATAACGACAATTTCGCGGACCCCGGATTTTTGGATGATTCGGATAACGACAATTTCGCGGACACCGGATTTTTGGATAATTCGGATAACGGCAATTTCGCGGACCCCGGATTTTTGGATGATTCGGATCGGGTTATCCGAATCGGATATCCGAAAACGATTCGTTCGATGCGATGGATCCGATCGAAAATCTTCGGATAATTGGATGATTCGGATAACATCGACTTTTGGGACCCCGGATTTTTGAATGATTCAGATATCGAAAATTTCGCGGACCTCGGATTTTTGGATGATTCGAATAACGACGATTTTGCGGACCTCGGATTTTTGGATAACTCGGATAACGGCAATTTCGCGGGCCCCGGATTTTTGGATGATTCGGATCGGGTTATCCGAATCGGATATCCGAAAATGATTCGTTCGATGCAATGGATCCGATCGAAAATCTTCGGATAGTTGGATGATTCGGATAAGGCTAATTTCGCGGACCCCGGATTTTTGGATGATTTTGGGATCCCGGATTTTTGAATGATTCAGATATCGAAAATTTCGCGGACCTCGGATTTTTGGATGATTCGAATAACGACGATTTTGCGGACCTCGGATTTTTGGATAATTCGGATAACGGCAATTTCGCGGACCTCGGATTTTTGGATGATTCAGATAACGACAATTTCGCGGACACCGGATTTTTGGATAATTCGGATAACGGCAATTTCGCGGACCCCGGATTTTTGGATGATTCGGATCGGGTTATCCGAATCGGATATCCGAAAATGATTCGTTCGATGCAATGGATCCGATCGAAAATCTTCGGATAATTGGATGATTCGGATAACGGCGACTTTTGGGATCCCGGATTTTTGAATGATTCAGATATCGAAAATTTCGCGGACCTCGGATTTTTGGATGATTCGAATAACGGCAATTTCGCGGACCCCGGATTTTTGGATGATTCGGATAACGACAATTTCGCGGACACCGGATTTTTGGATAATTCGGATAACGACAATTTCGCGGACACCGGATTTTTGGATGATTCGGATCGGGTTATCCGAATCGGATATCCGAAAATGATTCGTTCGATGCAATGGATCCGATCGAAAATCTTCGGATAATTGGATGATTCGGATAACGGCGACTTTTGGGACCCCGGATTTTTGAATGATTCAGATATCGAAAATTTCGCGGACCTCGGATTTTTGGATGATTCGAATAACGACGATTTTGCGGACCTCGGATTTTTGGATAATTCAGATAACGGCAATTTCGCGGACCCCGGATTTTTGGATGATTCGGATCGGGTTATCCGAATCGGATATCCGAAAATGATTCGTTCGATGCAATGGATCCGATCGAAAATCTTCGGATAATTGGATGATTCGGATAACGGCGACTTTTGGGATCCCGGATTTTTGAATGATTCAGATATCGAAAATTTCGCGGACCTCGGATTTTTGGATGATTCGAATAACGACGGTTTTGCGGACCTCGGATTTTTGGATAATTCGGATAACGGCAATTTCGCGGACCCCGGATTTTTGGATGATTCGGATCGGGTTATCCGAATCGGATATCCGAAAATGATTCGTTCGATGCAATGGATCCGATCGAAAATCTTCGGATAATTGGATGATTCGGATAACGGCGACTTTTGGGACCCCGGATTTTTGAATGATTCAGATATCGAAAATTTCGCGGACCTCGGATTTTTGGATGATTCGAATAACGACGATTTTGCGGACCTCGGATTTTTGGATAATTCGGATAACGGCAATTTCGCGGACCTCGGATTTCTGGATGATTCAGATAACGACAATTTCGCGGACCCCGGATTTTTGGATGATTCGGATAACGACAATTTCGCGGACACCGGATTTTTGGATAATTCGGATAACGGCAATTTCGCGGACCCCGGATTTTTGGATGATTCGGATCGGGTTATCCGAATCGGATATCCGAAAACGATTCGTTCGATGCGATGGATCCGATCGAAAATCTTCGGATAATTGGATGATTCGGATAACATCGACTTTTGGGACCCCGGATTTTTGAATGATTCAGATATCGAAAATTTCGCGGACCTCGGATTTTTGGATGATTCAGATAACGACAATTTCGCGGACACCGGATTTTTGGATAATTCGGATCGGGTTATCCGAATCGGATATCCGAAAACGATTCGTTCGATGCGATGGATCCGATCGAAAATCTTCGGATAATTGGATGATTCGGATAACATCGACTTTTGGGATCCCGGATTTTTGAATGATTCAGATATCGAAAATTTCGCGGACCTCGGATTTTTGGATGATTCAGATAACGACAATTTCGCGGACACCGGATTTTTGGATAATTCGGATAACGGCAATTTCGCGGACCCCGGATTTTTGGATGATTCGGATCGGGTTATCCGAATCGGATATCCGAAAATGATTCGTTCGATGCAAGATCCGATCGAAAATCTTCGGATAATTGGATGATTCGGATAACGGCGACTTTTGGGATCCCGGATTTTTGAATGATTCAGATATCGAAAATTTCGCGGACCTCGGATTTTTGGATGATTCGAATAACGACGATTTTGCGGACCTCGGATTTTTGGATAATTCGGATAACGGCAATTTCGCGGACCTCGGATTTCTGGATGATTCAGATAACGACAATTTCGCGGACCCCGGATTTTTGGATGATTCGGATAACGACAATTTCGCGGACACCGGATTTTTGGATAATTCGGATAACGGCAATTTCGCGGACCCCGGATTTTTGGATGATTCGGATCGGGTTATCCGAATCGGATATCCGAAAACGATTCGTTCGATGCGATGGATCCGATCGAAAATCTTCGGATAATTGGATGATTCGGATAACATCGACTTTTGAACCCCGGATTTTTGAATGATTCAGATATCGAAAATTTCGCGGACCTCGGATTTTTGGATGATTCAGATAACGACAATTTCGCGGACACCGGATTTTTGGATAATTCGGATCGGGTTATCCGAATCGGATATCCGAAAACGATTCGTTCGATGCGATGGATCCGATCGAAAATCTTCGGATAATTGGATGATTCGGATAACATCGACTTTTGGGATCCCGGATTTTTGAATGATTCAGATATCGAAAATTTCGCGGACCTCGGATTTTTGGATGATTCAGATAACGACAATTTCGCGGACACCGGATTTTTGGATAATTCGGATAACGGCAATTTCGCGGACCCCGGATTTTTGGATGATTCGGATCGGGTTATCCGAATCGGATATCCGAAAATGATTCGTTCGATGCAAGATCCGATCGAAAATCTTCGGATAATTGGATGATTCGGATAACGGCGACTTTTGGGATCCCGGATTTTTGAATGATTCAGATATCGAAAATTTCGCGGACCTCGGATTTTTGGATGATTCGAATAACGACGATTTTGCGGACCTCGGATTTTTGGATAATTCGGATAACGGCAATTTCGCGGACCCCGGATTTTTGGATGATTCGGATCGGGTTATCCGAATCGGATATCCGAAAACGATTCGTTCGATGCGATGGATCCGATCGAAAATCTTCGGATAATTGGATGATTCGGATAACATCGACTTTTGGGATCCCGGATTTTTGAATGATTCAGATATCGAAAATTTCGCGGACCTCGGATTTTTGGATGATTCAGATAACGACAATTTCGCGGACACCGGATTTTTGGATAATTCGGATAACGGCAATTTCGCGGACCCCGGATTTTTGGATGATTCGGATCGGGTTATCCGAATCGGATATCCGAAAATGATTCGTTCGATGCAAGATCCGATCGAAAATCTTCGGATAATTGGATGATTCGGATAACGGCGACTTTTGGGATCCCGGATTTTTGAATGATTCAGATATCGAAAATTTCGCGGACCTCGGATTTTTGGATGATTCGAATAACGACGATTTTGCGGACCTCGGATTTTTGGATAATTCGGATAACGGCAATTTCGCGGACCTCGGATTTCTGGATGATTCAGATAACGACAATTTCGCGGAACCCGGATTTTTGGATGATTCGGATAACGACAATTTCGCGGACACCGGATTTTTGGATAATTCGGATAACGGCAATTTCGCGGACCCCGGATTTTTGGATGATTCGGATCGGGTTATCCGAATCGGATATCCGAAAACGATTCGTTCGATGCGATGGATCCGATCGAAAATCTTCGGATAATTGGATGATTCGGATAACATCGACTTTTGGGACCCCGGATTTTTGAATGATTCAGATATCGAAAATTTCGCGGACCTCGGATTTTTGGATGATTCAGATAACGACAATTTCGCGGACACCGGATTTTTGGATAATTCGGATCGGGTTATCCGAATCGGATATCCGAAAACGATTCGTTCGATGCGATGGATCCGATCGAAAATCTTCGGATAATTGGATGATTCGGATAACATCGACTTTTGGGATCCCGGATTTTTGAATGATTCAGATATCGAAAATTTCGCGGACCTCGGATTTTTGGATGATTCAGATAACGACAATTTCGCGGACACCGGATTTTTGGATAATTCGGATAACGGCAATTTCGCGGACCCCGGATTTTTGGATGATTCGGATCGGGTTATCCGAATCGGATATCCGAAAATGATTCGTTCGATGCAAGATCCGATCGAAAATCTTCGGATAATTGGATGATTCGGATAACGGCGACTTTTGGGATCCCGGATTTTTGAATGATTCAGATATCGAAAATTTCGCGGACCTCGGATTTTTGGGTGATTCGAATAACGACGATTTTGCGGACCTCGGATTTTTGGATAATTCGGATAACGGCAATTTCGCGGACCTCGGATTTCTGGATGATTCAGATAACGACAATTTCGCGGACCCCGGATTTTTGGATGATTCGGATAACGACAATTTCGCGGACACCGGATTTTTGGATAATTCGGATAACGGCAATTTCGCGGACCCCGGATTTTTGGATGATTCGGATCGGGTTATCCGAATCGGATATCCGAAAACGATTCGTTCGATGCGATGGATCCGATCGAAAATCTTCGGATAATTGGATGATTCGGATAACATCGACTTTTGGGATCCCGGATTTTTGAATGATTCAGATGTCGAAAATTTCGCGGACCTCGGATTTTTGGATGATTCAGATAACGACAATTTCGCGGACACCGGATTTTTGGATAATTCGGATAACGGCAATTTCGCGGACCCCGGATTTTTGGATGATTCGGATCGGGTTATCCGAATCGGATATCCGAAAATGATTCGTTCGATGCAAGATCCGATCGAAAATCTTCGGACAATTGGATGATTCGGATAACGGCGACTTTTGGGATCCCGGATTTTTGAATGATTCAGATATCGAAAATTTCGCGGACCTCGGATTTTTGGATGATTCGAATAACGACGATTTTGCGGACCTCGGATTTTTGGATAATTCGGATAACGGCAATTTCGCGGACCTCGGATTTCTGGATGATTCAGATAACGACAATTTCGCGGACCCCGGATTTTTGGATGATTCGGATAACGACAATTTCGCGGACACCGGATTTTTGGATAATTCGGATAACGGCAATTTCGCGGACCCCGGATTTTTGGATGATTCGGATCGGGTTATCCGAATCGGATATCCGAAAACGATTCGTTCGATGCGATGGATCCGATCGAAAATCTTCGGATAATTGGATGATTCGGATAACATCGACTTTTGGGACCCCGGATTTTTGAATGATTCAGATATCGAAAATTTCGCGGACCTCGGATTTTTGGATGATTCGAATAACGACGATTTTGCGGACCTCGGATTTTTGGATAATTCGGATAACGGCAATTTCGCGGGCCCCGGATTTTTGGATGATTCGGATCGGGTTATCCGAATCGGATATCCGAAAATGATTCGTTCGATGCAATGGATCCGATCGAAAATCTTCGGATAATTGGATGATTCGGATAACGGCGACTTTTGGGACCCCGGATTTTTGAATGATTCAGATATCGAAAATTTCGCGGACCTCGGATTTTTGGATGATTCGAATAACGACGATTTTGCGGACCTCGGATTTTTGGATAATTCGGATAACGGCAATTTCCCGGACCTCGGATTTTTGGATGATTCAGATAACGACAATTTCGCGGACACCGGATTTTTGGATAATTCGGATAACGGCAATTTCGCGGACCCCGGATTTTTGGATGATTCGGATCGGGTTATCCGAATCGGATATCCGAAAACGATTCGTTCGATGCAATGGATCCGATCGAAAATCTTCGGATAATTGGATGATTCGGATAACGGCGACTTTTGGGATCCCGGATTTTTGAATGATTCAGATATCGAAAATTTCGCGGACCTCGGATTTTTGGATGATTCGAATAACGGCAATTTCGCGGACCCCGGATTTTTGGATGATTCGGATAACGACAATTTCGCGGACACCGGATTTTTGGATAATTCGGATAACGGCAATTTCGCGGACCCCGGATTTTTGGATGATTCGGATCGGGTTATCCGAATCGGATATCCGAAAATGATTCGTTCGATGCAATGGATCCGATCGAAAATCTTCGGATAATTGGATGATTCGGATAACGGCGACTTTTGGGATCCCGGATTTTTGAATGATTCAGATATCGAAAATTTCGCGGACCTCGGATTTTTGGATGATTCGAATAACGACGATTTTGCGGACCTCGGATTTTTGGATAATTCGGATAACGGCAATTTCGCGGACCCCGGATTTTTGGATGATTCGGATCGGGTTATCCGAATCGGATATCCGAAAATGATTCGTTCGATGCAATGGATCCGATCGAAAATCTTCGGATAATTGGATGATTCGGATAACGGCGACCTTTGGGATCCCGGATTTTTGAATGATTCAGATATCGAAAATTTCGCGGACCTCGGATTTTTGGATGATTCGAATAACGACGATTTTGCGGACCTCGGATTTTTGGATAATTCGGATAACGGCAATTTCGCGGACCCCGGATTTTTGGATGATTCGGATAACGACAATTTCGCGGACACCGGATTTTTGGATAATTCGGATAACGGCAATTTCGCGGACCCCGGATTTTTGGATGATTCGGATCGGGTTATCCGAATCGGATATCCGAAAATGATTCGTTCGATGCAATGGATCCGATCGAAAATCTTCGGATAATTGGATGATCCGGATAACGGCGACTTTTGGGATCCCGGATTTTTGAATGATTCAGATATCGAAAATTTCGCGGACCTCGGATTTTTGGATGATTCGAATAACGACGATTTTGCGGACCTCGGATTTTTGGATAATTCGGATAACGGCAATTTCGCGGACCCCGGATTTTTGGATGATTCGGATGGGGTTATCCGAATCGGATATCCGAAAATGATTCGTTCGATGCAATGGATCCGATCGAAAATCTTCGGATAATTGGATGATTCGGATAACGGCGACCTTTGGGATCCCGGATTTTTGAATGATTCAGATATCGAAAATTTCGCGGACCTCGGATTTTTGGATGATTCGAATAACGACGATTTTGCGGACCTCGGATTTTTGGATAATTCGGATAACAGCAATTTCGCGGACCTCGGATTTTTGGATGATTCAGATAACGACAATTTCGCGGACCCCGGATTTTTGGATGATTCGGATAACGACAATTTCGCGGACACCGGATTTTTGGATAATTCGGATAACGACAATTTCGCGGACACCGGATTTTTGGATAATTCGGATCGGGTTATCCGAATCTGATATCCGAAAATGATTCGTTCGATGCAATGGATCCGATCGAAAATCTTCGGATAATTGGATGATTCGGATAACGGCGACATTTGGGATCCCGGATTTTTGAATGATTCAGATATCGAAAATTTCGCGGACCTCGGATTTTTGGATGATTCGAATAACGACGATTTTGCGGACCTCGGATTTTTGGATAATTCGGATAACGGCAATTTCGCGGACCCCGGATTTTTGGATGATTCGGATAACGACAATTTCGCGGACACCGGATTTTTGGATAATTCGGATAACGGCAATTTCGCGGACCCCGGATTTTTGGATGATTCGGATCGGGTTATCCGAATCTGATATCCGAAAATGATTCGTTCGATGCAATGGATCCGATCGAAAATCTTCGGATAATTGGATGATTCGGATAACGGCGACTTTTGGGACCCCGGATTTTTGAATGATTCAAATATCTAAAATTTCGCGGACCTCGGATTTTTGGATGATTCGAATAACGACGATTTTGCGGACCTCGGATTTTTGGATAATTCGGATAACGGCAATTTCGCGGACCCCGGATTTTTGGATGATTCGGATCGGGTTACCCGAATCGGATATCCGAAAATGATTCGTTCGATGCAATGGATCCGATCGAAAATCTTCGGATAGTTGGATGATTCGGATAAGGCTAATTTCGCGGACCCCGGATTTTTGGATGTTTCGGATAACGGCAATTTCGGGGACCCCGGATTTTCGGATGATTTTGGGATCCCGGATTTTTGAATGATTCAGATATCGAAAATTTCGCGTACCTCGGATTTTTGGATGATTCGAATAACGACGATTTTGCGGACCTCGGATTTTTGGATAATTCGGATAACGGCAATTTCGCGGACCCCGGATTTTTGGATGATTCGGATAACGACAATTTCGCGGACACCGGATTTTTGGATGATTCGGATCGGGTTATCCGAATCGGATATCCGAAAATGATTCCTTCGATGCAATGGATCCGATCGAAAATCTTCGGATAATTGGATGATTCGGATAACGGCGACTTTTGGGATCCCGGATTTTTGAATGATTCAGATATCGAAAATTTCGCGGACCTCGGATTTTTGGATGATTCGAATAACGACGATTTTGCGGACCTCGGATTTTTGGATAACTCGGATAACGGCAATTTCGCGGACCCCGGATTTTTGGATGATTCGGATCGGGTTATCCGAATCGGATATCCGAAAATGATTCGTTCGATGCAATGGATCCGATCGAAAATCTTCGGATAGTTGGATGATTCGGATAAGGCTAATTTCGCGGACCCCGGATTTTTGGATGTTTCGGATAACGGCAATTTCGGGGACCCCGGATTTTTGGATGATTTTGGGATCCCGGATTTTTGAATGATTCAGATATCGAAAATTTCGCGGACCTCGGATTTTTGGATGATTCGAATAACGACGATTTTGCGGACCTCGGATTTTTGGATAATTCGGATAACGGCAATTTCGCGGACCCCGGATTTTTGGATGATTCGGATCGGGTTATCCGAATCGAATATCCGAAAATGATTCGTTTGATGCAATGGATCCGATCGAAAATCTTCGGATAGTTGGATGATTCGGATAAGGCTAATTTCGCGGACCCCGGATTTTTGGATGTTTCGGATAACGGCAATTTCGGGGACCCCGGATTTTTGGATGATTTTGGGATCCCGGATTTTTGAATGATTCAGATATCGAAAATTTCGCGTACCTCGGATTTTTGGATGATTCGAATAACGACGATTTTGCGGACCTCGGATTTTTGGATAATTCGGATAACGGCAATTTCGCGGACCCCGGATTTTTGGATGATTCGGATAACGACAATTTCGCGGACACCGGATTTTTGGATAATTCGGATAACGGCAATTTCGCGGACCCCGGATTTTTGGATGATTCGGATCGGGTTATCCGAATCGGATATCCGAAAATGATTCCTTCGATGCAATGGATCCGATCGAAAATCTTCGGATAATTGGATGATTCGGATAACGGCGACTTTTGGGATCCCGGATTTTTGAATGATTCAGATATCGAAAATTTCGCGGACCTCGGATTTTTGGATGATTCGAATAACGACGATTTTGCGGACCTCGGATTTTTGGATAACTCGGATAACGGCAATTTCGCGGACCCCGGATTTTTGGATGATTCGGATCGGGTTATCCGAATCGGATATCCGAAAATGATTCGTTCGATGCAATGGATCCGATCGAAAATCTTCGGATAGTTGGATGATTCGGATAAGGCTAATTTCGCGGACCCCGGATTTTTGGATGTTTCGGATAACGGCAATTTCGGGGACCCCGGATTTTTGGATGATTTTGGGATCCCGGATTTTTGAATGATTCAGATATCGAAAATTTCGCGGACCTCGGATTTTTGGATGATTCGAATAACGACGATTTTGCGGACCTCGGATTTTTGGATAATTCGGATAACGGCAATTTCGCGGACCTCGGATTTTTGGATGATTCAGATAACGACAATTTCGCGGACACCGGATTTTTGGATAATTCGGATAACGGCAATTTCGCGGACCCCGGATTTTTGGATGATTCGGATCGGGTTATCCGAATCTGATATCCGAAAATGATTCGTTCGATGCAATGGATCCGATCGAAAATCTTCGGATAATTGGATGATTCGGATAACGGCGACTTTTGGGACCCCGGATTTTTGAATGATTCAAATATCTAAAATTTCGCGGACCTCGGATTTTTGGATGATTCGAATAACGACGATTTTGCGGACCTCGGATTTTTGGATAATTCGGATAACGGCAATTTCGCGGACCCCGGATTTTTGGATGATTCGGATCGGGTTATCCGAATCGGATATCCGAAAATGATTCGTTCGATGCAATGGATCCGATCGAAAATCTTCGGATAGTTGGATGATTCGGATAAGGCTAATTTCGCGGACCCCGGATTTTTGGATGTTTCGGATAACGGCAATTTCGGGGACCCCGGATTTTTGGATGATTTTGGGATCCCGGATTTTTGAATGATTCAGATATCGAAAATTTCGCGTACCTCGGATTTTTGGATGATTCGAATAACGACGATTTTGCGGACCTCGGATTTTTGGATAATTCGGATAACGGCAATTTCGCGGACCCCGGATTTTTGGATGATTCGGATAACGACAATTTCGCGGACACCGGATTTTTGGATAATTCGGATAACGGCAATTTCGCGGACCCCGGATTTTTGGATGATTCGGATCGGGTTATCCGAATCGGATATCCGAAAATGATTCCTTCGATGCAATGGATCCGATCGAAAATCTTCGGATAATTGGATGATTCGGATAACGGCGACTTTTGGGATCCCGGATTTTTGAATGATTCAGATATCGAAAATTTCGCGGACCTCGGATTTTTGGATGATTCGAATAACGACGATTTTGCGGACCTCGGATTTTTGGATAACTCGGATAACGGCAATTTCGCGGACCCCGGATTTTTGGATGATTCGGATCGGGTTATCCGAATCGGATATCCGAAAATGATTCGTTCGATGCAATGGATCCGATCGAAAATCTTCGGATAGTTGGATGATTCGGATAAGGCTAATTTCGCGGACCCCGGATTTTTGGATGTTTCGGATAACGGCAATTTCGGGGACCCCGGATTTTTGGATGATTTTGGGATCCCGGATTTTTGAATGATTCAGATATCGAAAATTTCGCGGACCTCGGATTTTTGGATGATTCGAATAACGACGATTTTGCGGACCTCGGATTTTTGGATAATTCGGATAACGGCAATTTCGCGGACCTCGGATTTTTGGATGATTCAGATAACGACAATTTCGCGGACACCGGATTTTTGGATAATTCGGATAACGGCAATTTCGCGGACCCCGGATTTTTGGATGATTCGGATCGGGTTATCCGAATCTGATATCCGAAAATGATTCGTTCGATGCAATGGATCCGATCGAAAATCTTCGGATAATTGGATGATTCGGATAACGGCGACTTTTGGGACCCCGGATTTTTGAATGATTCAAATATCTAAAATTTCGCGGACCTCGGATTTTTGGATGATTCGAATAACGACGATTTTGCGGACCTCGGATTTTTGGATAATTCGGATAACGGCAATTTCGCGGACCCCGGATTTTTGGATGATTCGGATCGGGTTATCCGAATCGGATATCCGAAAATGATTCGTTCGATGCAATGGATCCGATCGAAAATCTTCGGATAGTTGGATGATTCGGATAAGGCTAATTTCGCGGACCCCGGATTTTTGGATGTTTCGGATAACGGCAATTTCGGGGACCCCGGATTTTTGGATGATTTTGGGATCCCGGATTTTTGAATGATTCAGATATCGAAAATTTCGCGTACCTCGGATTTTTGGATGATTCGAATAACGACGATTTTGCGGACCTCGGATTTTTGGATAATTCGGATAACGGCAATTTCGCGGACCCCGGATTTTTGGATGATTCGGATAACGACAATTTCGCGGACACCGGATTTTTGGATAATTCGGATAACGGCAATTTCGCGGACCCCGGATTTTTGGATGATTCGGATCGGGTTATCCGAATCGGATATCCGAAAATGATTCCTTCGATGCAATGGATCCGATCGAAAATCTTCGGATAATTGGATGATTCGGATAACGGCGACTTTTGGGACCCCGGATTTTTGAATGATTCAAATATCTAAAATTTCGCGGACCTCGGATTTTTGGATGATTCGAATAACGACGATTTTGCGGACCTCGGATTTTTGGATAACTCGGATAACGGCAATTTCGCGCACCCCGGATTTTTGGATGATTCGGATCGGGTTATCCGAATCGGATATCCGAAAATGATTCGTTCGATGCAATGGATCCGATCGAAAATCTTCGGATAGTTGGATGATTCGGATAAGGCTAATTTCGCGGACCCCGGATTTTTGGATGTTTCGGATAACGGCAATTTCGGGGACCCCGGATTTTTGGATGATTTTGGGATCCCGGATTTTTGAATGATTCAGATATCGAAAATTTCGCGTACCTCGGATTTTTGGATGATTCGAATAACGACGATTTTGCGGACCTCGGATTTTTGGATAATTCGGATAACGGCAATTTCGCGGACCCCGGATTTTTGGATGATTCGGATAACGACAATTTCGCGGACACCGGATTTTTGGATAATTCGGATAACGGCAATTTCGCGGACCCCGGATTTTTGGATGATTCGGATCGGGTTATCCGAATCGGATATCCGAAAATGATTCCTTCGATGCAATGGATCCGATCGAAAATCTTCGGATAATTGGATGATTCGGATAACGGCGACTTTTGGGATCCCGGATTTTTGAATGATTCAGATATCGAAAATTTCGCGGACCTCGGATTTTTGGATGATTCGAATAACGACGATTTTGCGGACCTCGGATTTTTGGATAACTCGGATAACGGCAATTTCGCGGACCCCGGATTTTTGGATGATTCGGATCGGGTTATCCGAATCGGATATCCGAAAATGATTCGTTCGATGCAATGGATCCGATCGAAAATCTTCGGATAGTTGGATGATTCGGATAAGGCTAATTTCGCGGACCCCGGATTTTTGGATGTTTCGGATAACGGCAATTTCGGGGACCCCGGATTTTTGGATGATTTTGGGATCCCGGATTTTTGAATGATTCAGATATCGAAAATTTCGCGGACCTCGGATTTTTGGATGATTCGAATAACGACGATTTTGCGGACCTCGGATTTTTGGATAATTCGGATAACGGCAATTTCGCGGACCTCGGATTTTTGGATGATTCAGATAACGACAATTTCGCGGACACCGGATTTTTGGATAATTCGGATAACGGCAATTTCGCGGACCCCGGATTTTTGGATGATTCGGATCGGGTTATCCGAATCTGATATCCGAAAATGATTCGTTCGATGCAATGGATCCGATCGAAAATCTTCGGATAATTGGATGATTCGGATAACGGCGACTTTTGGGACCCCGGATTTTTGAATGATTCAAATATCTAAAATTTCGCGGACCTCGGATTTTTAGATGATTCGAATAACGACGATTTTGCGGACCTCGGATTTTTGGATAATTCGGATAACGGCAATTTCGCGGACCCCGGATTTTTGGATGATTCGGATCGGGTTATCCGAATCGGATATCCGAAAATGATTCGTTCGATGCAATGGATCCGATCGAAAATCTTCGGATAGTTGGATGATTCGGATAAGGCTAATTTCGCGGACCCCGGATTTTTGGATGTTTCGGATAACGGCAATTTCGGGGACCCCGGATTTTTGGATGATTTTGGGATCCCGGATTTTTGAATGATTCAGATATCGAAAATTTCGCGGACCTCGGATTTTTGGATGATTCGAATAACGACGATTTTGCGGACCTCGGATTTTTGGATAATTCGGATAACGGCAATTTCGCGGACCCCGGATTTTTGGATGATTCGGATCGGGTTATCCGAATCGAATATCCGAAAATGATTCGTTTGATGCAATGGATCCGATCGAAAATCTTCGGATAGTTGGATGATTCGGATAAGGCTAATTTCGCGGACCCCGGATTTTTGGATGTTTCGGATAACGGCAATTTCGGGGACCCCGGATTTTTGGATGATTTTGGGATCCCGGATTTTTGAATGATTCAGATATCGAAAATTTCGCGTACCTCGGATTTTTGGATGATTCGAATAACGACGATTTTGCGGACCTCGGATTTTTGGATAATTCGGATAACGGCAATTTCGCGGACCCCGGATTTTTGGATGATTCGGATAACGACAATTTCGCGGACCCCGGATTTTTGGATGATTCGGATCGGGTTATCCGAATCGGATATCCGAAAATGATTCCTTCGATGCAATGGATCCGATCGAAAATCTTCGGATAATTGGATGATTCGGATAACGGCGACTTTTGGGATCCCGGATTTTTAAATGATTCAGATATCGAAAATTTCGCGGACCTCGGATTTTTGGATGATTCGAATAACGACGATTTTGCGGACCTCGGATTTTTGGATAACTCGGATAACGGCAATTTCGCGGACCCCGGATTTTTGGATGATTCGGATCGGGTTATCCGAATCGGATATCCGAAAATGATTCGTTCGATGCAATGGATCCGATCGAAAATCTTCGGATAGTTGGATGATTCGGATAAGGCTAATTTCGCGGACCCCGGATTTTTGGATGTTTCGGATAACGGCAATTTCGGGGACCCCGGATTTTTGGATGATTTTGGGATCCCGGATTTTTGAATGATTCAGATATCGAAAATTTCGCGGACCTCGGATTTTTGGATGATTCGAATAACGACGATTTTGCGGACCTCGGATTTTTGGATAATTCGGATAACGGCAATTTCGCGGACCTCGGATTTTTGGATGATTCAGATAACGACAATTTCGCGGACACCGGATTTTTGGATAATTCGGATAACGGCAATTTCGCGGACCCCGGATTTTTGGATGATTCGGATCGGGTTATCCGAATCTGATATCCGAAAATGATTCGTTCGATGCAATGGATCCGATCGAAAATCTTCGGATAATTGGATGATTCGGATAACGGCGACTTTTGGGACCCCGGATTTTTGAATGATTCAAATATCTAAAATTTCGCGGACCTCGGATTTTTGGATGATTCGAATAACGACGATTTTGCGGACCTCGGATTTTTGGATAATTCGGATAACGGCAATTTCGCGGACCCCGGATTTTTGGATGATTCGGATCGGGTTATCCGAATCGGATATCCGAAAATGATTCGTTCGATGCAATGGATCCGATCGAAAATCTTCGGATAGTTGGATGATTCGGATAAGGCTAATTTCGCGGACCCCGGATTTTTGGATGTTTCGGATAACGGCAATTTCGGGGACCCCGGATTTTTGGATGATTTTGGGATCCCGGATTTTTGAATGATTCAGATATCGAAAATTTCGCGTACCTCGGATTTTTGGATGATTCGAATAACGACGATTTTGCGGACCTCGGATTTTTGGATAATTCGGATAACGGCAATTTCGCGGACCCCGGATTTTTGGATGATTCGGATAACGACAATTTCGCGGACACCGGATTTTTGGATAATTCGGATAACGGCAATTTCGCGGACCCCGGATTTTTGGATGATTCGGATCGGGTTATCCGAATCGGATATCCGAAAATGATTCCTTCGATGCAATGGATCCGATCGAAAATCTTCGGATAATTGGATGATTCGGATAACGGCGACTTTTGGGATCCCGGATTTTTGAATGATTCAGATATCGAAAATTTCGCGGACCTCGGATTTTTGGATGATTCGAATAACGACGATTTTGCGGACCTCGGATTTTTGGATAATTCGGATAACGGCAATTTCGCGGACCCCGGATTTTTGGATGATTCGGATCGGGTTATCCGAATCGGATATCCGAAAATGATTCCTTCGATGCAATGGATCCGATCGAAAATCTTCGGATAGTTGGATGATTCGGATAAGGCTAATTTCGCGGACCCCGGATTTTTGGATGTTTCGGATAACGGCAATTTCGGGGACCCCGGATTTTTGGATGATTTTGGGATCCCGGATTTTTGAATGATTCAGATATCGAAAATTTCGCGGACCTCGGATTTTTGGATGATTCGAATAACGACGATTTTGCGGACCTCGGATTTTTGGATAATTCGGATAACGGCAATTTCGCGGACCTCGGATTTTTGGATGATTCAGATAACGACAATTTCGCGGACACCGGATTTTTGGATAATTTGGATAACGGCAATTTCGCGGACCCCGGATTTTTGGATGATTCGGATCGGGTTATCCGAATCTGATATCCGAAAATGATTCGTTCGATGCAATGGATCCGATCGAAAATCTTCGGATAATTGGATGATTCGGATAACGGCGACTTTTGGGACCCCGGATTTTTGAATGATTCAGATATCGAAAATTTCGCGGACCTCGGATTTTTGGATGATTCGAATAACGACGATTTTGCGGACCTCGGATTTTTGGATAATTCGGATAACGGCAATTTCGCGGACCCCGGATTTTTGGATGATTCGGATCGGGTTATCCGAATCGGATATCCGAAAATGATTCCTTCGATGCAATGGATCCGATCGAAAATCTTCGGATAGTTGGATGATTCGGATAAGGCTAATTTCGCGGACCCCGGATTTTTGGATGTTTCGGATAACGGCAATTTCGGGGACCCCGGATTTTTGGATGATTTTGGGATCCCGGATTTTTGAATGATTCAGATATCGAAAATTTCGCGGACCTCGGATTTTTGGATGATTCGAATAACGACGATTTTGCGGACCTCGGATTTTTGGATAATTCGGATAACGGCAATTTCGCGGACCTCGGATTTTTGGATGATTCAGATAACGACAATTTCGCGGACACCGGATTTTTGGATAATTCGGATAACGGCAATTTCGCGGACCCCGGATTTTTGGATGATTCGGATCGGGTTATCCGAATCGGATATCCGAAAATGATTCGTTCGATGCAATGGATCCGATCGAAAATCTTCGGATAATTGGATGATTCGGATAACGGCGACTTTTGGGATCCCGGATTTTTGAATGTTTCAGATATCGAAAATTTCGCGGACCTCGGATTTTTGGATGATTCGAATAACGGCAATTTCGCGGACCCCGGATTTTTGGATGATTCGGATAACGACAATTTCGCGGACCCCGGATTTTTGGATGATTCGGATAACGACAATTTCGCGGACACCGGATTTTTGGATAATTCGGATCGGGTTATCCGAATCTGATATCCGAAAATGATTCGTTCGATGCAATGGATCCGATCGAAAATCTTCGGATAATTGGATGATTCGGATAACGGCGACTTTTGGGATCCCGGATTTTTGAATGATTCAGATATCGAAAATTTCGCGGACCTCGGATTTTTGGATGATTCGAATAACGGCAATTTCGCGGACCCCGGATTTTTGGATGATTCGAATAACGGCAATTTCGCGGACCCCGGATTTTTGGATGATTCGGATAACGACAATTTCGCGGACCTCGGATTTTTGGATAATTCGGATAACGGCAATTTCGCGGACCACGGATTTTTGGATGATTCGGATAACGACAATTTCGCGGACACCGGATTTTTGGATAATTCGGATAACGGCAATTTCGCGGACCCCGGATTTTTGGATGATTCGGATCGGGTTATCCGAATCTGATATCCGAAAATGATTCGTTCGATGCAATGGATCCGATCGAAAATCTTCGGATAATTGGATGATTCGGATAACGGCGACTTTTGGGACCCCGGATTTTTGAATGATTCAAATATCTAAAATTTTGCGGACCTCGGATTTTTGGATAATTCGGATAACGGCAATTTCGCGGACCCCGGATTTTTGGATGATTCGGATCGGGTTATCCGAATCTGATATCCGAAAATGATTCGTTCGATGCAATGGATCCGATCGAAAATCTTCGGATAATTGGATGATTCGGATAACGGCGACTTTTGGGACCCCGGATTTTTGAATGATTCAAATATCTAAAATTTCGCGGACCTCGGATAGTTGGATGATTCGGATAAGGCTAATTTCGCGGACCCCGGATTTTTGGATGTTTCGGATAACGGCAATTTCGGGGACCCCGGATTTTTGGATGATTTTGGGATCCCGGATTTTTGAATGATTCAGATATCGAAAATTTCGCGGACCTCGGATTTTTGGATGATTCGAATAACGACGATTTTGCGGACCTCGGATTTTTGGATAATTCGGATAACGGCAATTTCGCGGACCTCGGATTTTTGGATGATTCAGATAACGACAATTTCGCGGACACCGGATTTTTGGATAATTCGGATAACGGCAATTTCGCGGACCCCGGATTTTTTGGATGATTCGGATCGGGTTATCCGAATCGGATATCCGAAAATGATTCGTTCGATGCAATGGATCCGATCGAAAATCTTCGGATAATTGGATGATTCGGATAACGGCGACTTTTGGGACCCCGGATTTTTGAATGATTCAAATATCTAAAATTTTGCGGACCTCGGATTTTTGGATAATTCGGATAACGGCAATTTCGCGGACCCCGGATTTTTGGATGATTCGGATCGGGTTATCCGAATCTGATATCCGAAAATGATTCGTTCGATGCAATGGATCCGATCGAAAATCTTCGGATAATTGGATGATTCGGATAACGGCGACTTTTGGGACCCCGGATTTTTGAATGATTCAAATATCTAAAATTTCGCGGACCTCGGATAGTTGGATGATTCGGATAAGGCTAATTTCGCGGACCCCGGATTTTTGGATGTTTCGGATAACGGCAATTTCGGGGACCCCGGATTTTTGGATGATTTTGGGATCCCGGATTTTTGAATGATTCAGATATCGAAAATTTCGCGGACCTCGGATTTTTGGATGATTCGAATAACGACGATTTTGCGGACCTCGGATTTTTGGATAATTCGGATAACGGCAATTTCGCGGACCTCGGATTTTTGGATGATTCAGATAACGACAATTTCGCGGACACCGGATTTTTGGATAATTCGGATAACGGCAATTTCGCGGACCCCGGATTTTTTGGATGATTCGGATCGGGTTATCCGAATCGGATATCCGAAAATGATTCGTTCGATGCAATGGATCCGATCGAAAATCTTCGGATAATTGGATGATTCGGATAACGGCGACTTTTGGGATCCCGGATTTTTGAATGTTTCAGATATCGAAAATTTCGCGGACCTCGGATTTTTGGATGATTCGAATAACGGCAATTTCGCGGACCCCGGATTTTTGGATGATTCGGATAACGACAATTTCGCGGACCCCGGATTTTTGGATGATTCGGATAACGACAATTTCGCGGACACCGGATTTTTGGATAATTCGGATCGGGTTATCCGAATCTGATATCCGAAAATGATTCGTTCGATGCAATGGATCCGATCGAAAATCTTCGGATAATTGGATGATTCGGATAACGGCGACTTTTGGGATCCCGGATTTTTGAATGATTCAGATATCGAAAATTTCGCGGACCTCGGATTTTTGGATGATTCGAATAACGGCAATTTCGCGGACCCCGGATTTTTGGATGATTCGAATAACGGCAATTTCGCGGACCCCGGATTTTTGGATGATTCGGATAACGACAATTTCGCGGACCTCGGATTTTTGGATAATTCGGATAACGGCAATTTCGCGGACCACGGATTTTTGGATGATTCGGATAACGACAATTTCGCGGACACCGGATTTTTGGATAATTCGGATAACGGCAATTTCGCGGACCACGGATTTTTGGATGATTCGGATAACGACAATTTCGCGGACACCGGATTTTTGGATAATTCGGATAACGGCAATTTCGCGGACCCCGGATTTTTGGATGATTCGGATCGGGTTATCCGAATCTGATATCCGAAAATGATTCGTTCGATGCAATGGATCCGATCGAAAATCTTCGGATAATTGGATGATTCGGATAACGGCGACTTTTGGGACCCCGGATTTTTGAATGATTCAAATATCTAAAATTTCGCGGACCTCGGATTTTTGGGTGATTCGAATAACGACGATTTTGCGGACCTCGGATTTTTGGATAATTCGGATAACGGCAATTTCGCGGACCCCGGATTTGCGGATGATTTTGGGATCCCGGATTTTTGAATGATTCAGATATCGAAAATTTCGCGG
The DNA here is from genome assembly GCA_947359475.1 of Heligmosomoides polygyrus bakeri. Classification (NCBI taxonomy): domain Eukaryota; kingdom Metazoa; phylum Nematoda; class Chromadorea; order Rhabditida; family Heligmosomidae; genus Heligmosomoides; species Heligmosomoides polygyrus. The sequence goes on along the minus strand of OX375865.1, from coordinate 91,534,048 downwards.
ACCTCGGATTTTTGGATGATTCGAATAACGACGATTTTGCGGACCTCGGATTTTTGGATAATTCGGATAACGGCAATTTCGCGGACCTCGGATTTTTGGATGATTCAGATAACGACAATTTCGCGGACACCGGATTTTTGGATAATTCGGATAACGGCAATTTCGCGGACCCCGGATTTTTGGATGATTCGGATCGGGTTATCCGAATCTGATATCCGAAAATGATTCGTTCGATGCAATGGATCCGATCGAAAATCTTCGGATAATTGGATGATTCGGATAACGGCGACTTTTGGGACCCCGGATTTTTGAATGATTCAGATATCGAAAATTTCGCGGACCTCGGATTTTTGGATGATTCGAATAACGACGATTTTGCGGACCTCGGATTTTTGGATAATTCGGATAACGGCAATTTCGCGGACCCCGGATTTTTGGATGATTCGGATCGGGTTATCCGAATCGGATATCCGAAAATGATTCGTTCGATGCAATGGATCCGATCGAAAATCTTCGGATAGTTGGATGATTCGGATAAGGCTAATTTCGCGGACCCCGGATTTTTGGATGTTTCGGATAACGGCAATTTCGGGGACCCCGGATTTTTGGATGATTTTGGGATCCCGGATTTTCGGATTGGGATCCCGGATTTTCGATATCTGAATCATTCAAACAGCGAAATTGCCGTTTGAATGATTCAAATATCGAAAATTTCGCGGACCTCGGATTTTTGGATGATTCGAATAACGACGATTTTGCGGACCTCGGATTTTTGGATAATTCGGATAACGGCAATTTCGCGGACCCCGGATTTTTGGATGATTCGGATCGGGTTATCCGAATCGGTATCCGAAAATGATTCATTCGGATCCAATGTATAGTATACATTTGAAACAGTGAACATATGTACATGAAAGGAATAAAATTAAATTGAAAAGAGATAGCGATGACCACTTTTCGTCAGTTATATTAAGTTAGTTCAAAAACTGATACTTTACACACAATCTGTTGCATGAAGAATTTTAGAAGTTTTACGGAAAAAGCATATCTTTGAAGTTGCAAGTCTGGCCGAAACAAAAAATTTCTTTACTTCCATGGATTTTGTTATCTAGTTTGCGAATTTGCGATTCTATAATACCGTTCGTCAATCCAATACTGGCCCTACAAAATCGGGAAGAAATTGAACAACGCAGTACACGTTCGAATCTTTAGCAAATGTGCTGGACAGAATGGTACCAGGTGCTTCGAAAAGAAAATCAGTGGTCAATTGATGAAAAGTCGTAAAAGAGTGACAGACAGTGGCGAATTCTATTTGGAGGGATTAGGGAGAAGAAAGGCAAAGTGGAGCACTGACTTCTACATGTAGAGCAAGAAACGTGCTTTTTTGGTCAACCGTACGTGGCTGTTTATTCGCTTCTCTGTTTTCGTTTACAGTGAGAGCAAGACCTTGTGAAACAAAAAGAACCTTTATGTGAAACAGACAGATCTATGGACTTCGCAAAAATCTTACAAAAACAACTGTACCAATGAACTCGTTGCTGTCACTGCTTGCTTCTTTATTAAATCACTTCGTAGTTTTCCGAAACAATTATGGCAGGACTATAAAAGAATACTGGGCTGTAAAAGACTACCTAGCGAACTTAGGTTCTGTAAAAAGTTTTGTCAGGAAGAACGAAAACGCTCAAAAACGTTGAGCTGTAGTGCATAGCACTTTGGATCTTCCCAGAAGATCAACGACTTTCCAGAAGCTAAGCGAACTAGGCATAGTATGAAATTTATTATCTTAGGAGTCTTGTCGTTACTGTTTGGTTTTGGAATCTGAAAGATTTTTCTCGTTTATCTGTTTTGTTGATGATAGATGAAGTTGTTATTCGTTGTAAAGGTGAAGATGTATTCATATAACTGCTATACAGATGGAGTCGAAAAAAAAAATTAGTAAGGAAAAACATCTGACTTTTTACATATAGAAATGCAGCCAAACTTATATTGACTTAGCTACTGTTTTATATTACTGCAGCAAAGGGAAATTTTGTTTAACGAAATTACCGAATTTACCGATTTTAACGCAAAAATTTTTCGTTAAAAATTAGTCGTTAAAAATTTACCGAAAAAAATTTAACGCACACCCCTGCTACCCACCGAGTAATCAAGCACTCCCACCCCTTCAATGTAAGCCGACGTTTGTCCGATAGGGCGCGTGTAAGCTGAAGGCGGTTCCCTGTACGACTTTAGTATGGTCGGATTACTGTTACAAGCGAAGCCCGTGATCTGCATATAATGACGCTGCCTGGGGTAATGTAACTCCATCCTGCAATCACAAAATCTTAAACGCAATTCGAAATTTCGAAATGCCATTAAAATTCATCAGCAGCAAAAACTGTTGCTTCTAAATCAATTGGATTTGAAACCAGTCCGAAATGTAAGCTTTTCTTTCCCCGTAATCCAAGGATTTCGGCGACGTGAAGCGTCGGCGAAGTATTACGTGCTGCTCAAATATTACCATAGTGAAATTCTATGCGCTTGTGAGTAACAAGGAAAAGCTCCCAACTCATGGTGAGCTTTTGCGATGCTACGTTGACAAGATGTTGGGCCCTGTGAGCGGAGTCCAGAACCACAGTTAGTTTTTGCTGAACGCTTTTTTAATGATCTGAAAAAGAGGTCTGAAAGCGTGCGCGCAACTATAGTCAACCCCACGACACCCCACCAGATGTGCCTCGACCGCGTAGTAGGTAAGAGTGCCGCCTCGTAGAGGCGCCGGTGGGGTTATGAGTTCGAGTCCGCATGCTGCCAATACTTTCGCACATTAGTTTGTTGTTATTTCGCTTTCTCACGATTACAGGAGCCAATTTTAGACCATCAATGTTTACAAATCAGGAAGGCTGTCTATTTGCGCCTTCATATGTGCAAGTTTTTTAAAAATACCTACCTGCACCATATCATTTCTCTGAAAATAAAAAGTCCTGTCTTGCTCTTCCCTTTCAGTTAACAGCTATCCTACAAATCTATGAAACAAGTAAAACACAAGCGCTTGTCACACCAGCATCATCTTACATAAAAGCCAGTGAGGCTTCTCCCTGCTTCTCCCTGACAAGGAATGACCACTTCTTCTTCGTTGAACGAGTAATCTGTGGTTGTAGTGAAGGATCCTGGGTGAACATCGACGTATTCAGCTGCCACCCAAGCGTATGACAGACACGTCAAAAACACCGGAGCGAAAGAGAGCGACATCCTTTCTCTGCACTGCGGTAGAAAATAAGGGACTGCTGCAACTGTGCGAATGATAAACATTCTACACTCAGTGCTGCGAGAAATCACAAGAAGGTGCTCTTTCACAGGACCTTTTTTCCGAAACGTGCTTGCCGTCAAAGAGGATTGATTTCTCTTACAATGATTGCTTACTGTTGTCTTCCTCCTCGCAGTCATCTCAGGTGTACAGTCGACATGCACCTCCTCCTCGAAACGCACCTATGAAACCAACTGGATGATGCATGTAGAAAGGTCCCATTTTCATTATAATTCCTCTAACCTAAACTGCCTTTTCTTCCTAACAGTCGATATCTCCATACATGGCGTCGAGGAGTAGTCCTTTTATGACATCCGCAACCGCAATCTGTCTCTCCTTGTCGGAGAAGTGAAATCCGTTGTGTAAATGGAAAGAATGGAAAGTAGCCGGACGACAATGCGTTCACGTGAGAACGACATTTTTAGCATACTTATGTACCGTATGTCTCGGGTTCATAATATTCGACCGAAAGGTATGCGTATTTGTGTGCAGTTACGGTATTATTGGTGATACGGCATGATATGGTTGTGATTATTGTGACCTCTTTAGGCCTTCTCTCATTCACAAAATAAACTGGTTTTGCTATATTGAATGGCATAGCGGAATAGGGCAAAACAGGTCCATCACCTTCACTGGACCCCCCCCCCCCCCCTTAGCTGGTCCCTTACCACTGGTCCTCCTTTATTGTCAACCCTTTTCCGGTTCACCCTTCACTGGTCCCCTTCCCTCTTCGTCGGTCCCTACTGCTGCTCCCACCTTCACTGGACCTCCCTTTACTGGTCCCCTCTTCGCTGCTTGTCCTATCCTTCACCGATCCCCATTACTGGTCCCACCCGTACTGGTCCCCCTTTTATTCATCAACCCTTTTCCGATCCCCCTTCACTGGACCACTCCCCCTCCCCCCCCCCCCCCCCCTCACCGGTCCCCATTGCTGGTTCCACCTTCACTGGTCCCTCCTTTATTGGTCAACCCTTTACCGGTCCGCCTTAATGGAACCCCATCCTTCACTGGTCCCCATTACTGGTCCCACTTTCACTGGTAACACGTCGTCTGAATCCGGAATCTTCGCGCGACATCCTCTTCCGGACCCGGACGCCTGTTGCACAACGTCGGTGACATGTGTTCTCAACCCGAACGTGCTTTGCGCGACATCTGTGACACGTCATTTGAATCTGAAAGGCCTTTCGCGACGTTAGTGACACCTCTTCTGAACCCAGGCACTTAATGAACGACGTCGGTGATGTCTTCCCAAGCCAGACCTGCTTTGCGCGACATCGTTGACACGTCGTGTGAATCCGGAACCTCTAGCGCGACATCGGTGACACGTCGCCTAAATCGGAACACCCCTTGCGTGACATCGGTGACACCTCTTCTCAACCTGAACGTCCTTTGCGCGACATTGGTGACATGTCATCTGAACATGGACGCCTGTCGACAACTACAACAGTTGACAACTGGTGACAACTACAACTCGAGATTGCGAAGAGTTCATCCTTAACTGTTGAACTCCAACCTGTAATGTTTGTGAATCTTCCCAATTAGCAAAGGTATAAGCGATTTCTCTGTGACACGCCTGTTGTTTTGATAGACGGCTCTGATTGATTGATTTGTTTGACAAATGAAAAGCAATGTATTTGACAAATAGGCGCTTCCAGCAAAGTCGAGCGATTTTCCTGGTCTATCATGCTCCCCGAATCAATTGATGGTTTGCTAGTTTAGTCACGCCAACGTGACCTTTCACCTCTCCGGGATCAATGGATTAGTACCAGATCTTTCTCTGTAGGGCAAACACTGGCCATCAGCTGACGACTCTGCCTCTTGCGTCCTTGGTGGACGGCTGCATTCCTAGCTTTCTGCATCACAGTGCTCTGTGTCTTTTTTATTGTGGTAGGAAATACCTAACCACTTTTTGTTCCCAACATACTTACTTTCCCACTTACTTACTTGTTTTAGCTCCGACAGCTTTGTTTCATTTAGACTTTGCTCTTCCAAACGGTTGCCTTGTTTCTGGGATAGTCTTTTTTCGTTCTCCATAGGTCCACCAGTTCTTAGTCGATAGTTTGGTCAATTTGTCGCAATCTCGAAGACACCAAACCACTAGAAAAGTGAATCAGCTGTTATTGAGTCTAGGATCCTCTTGCAGATTGTTAATATTATATGTCCGTGAGTGAGTTTATAAACGCTACGATTGAAAAAGCAAGGAGCCAGTCATAGCCAGATTTATTGAGCAGCCTGATGACAATGGTGCCAAGAAGTCGGCCGAGCAGTGAACGGAGAGAAACGTGGTCAAAGGTGCTGTTCAGGTTACCTGAATTAGCTCTTGATATTCCTCATTCTGTCAAGTAACAAGAATTAGAAGGTAAGGTGAGCCAAATACGTGAACCCCTAGGGGTCGAATGTAGATCAGCAGAGGTCTACGCATGGGTAAGCCTAACAATGAGTATCCGCGACTACTGAACCTGGTCTTTCCTCGCGGGTTCATTGGACCAACGCATTTAAGTTGCGTTCCTCCTGTTTCGTGAATGTACTCATTCGTAAAAGTCAAATTCGATAAGGCGTCCCCGTTCTGACTGGATGACACGTTCCCATCTCACAATGCTGCCCGTCTTCGCGACATATACCGAATCATTAGTGGTTTATCCTTTCTTCATGAGTGTAGCAACTTTCTAGACCCCGCTTTTTTTTACATAATTGAGTTAGCCTTCATGCGTGTCTCGTTGAGGCGTATCTCACGCATGTTAGGAACCTGCGTGAGATGCGCCTCAACGAACCACGCGCGGGCAACGTTTGCCGTTCAACACGGAGTGCTGTTGCAGCAGATGAACAACAGCCTCCTTACAGCGGGATCTGCGCGCGTTTCTGAACACCGGGATCCGCGAGACGGGTCCACTACGTCGCGCAATAAGCTTCTGGAGTCGGAGGATGTGACACCGTCGTCGTACGACGCGCAGCCGCATTCAGAATTCTTCATTGTCTCATTTTGAACGAGAAATGTTACCCGCGCGAGGTACGTCTATGCGTGCCTCGCGCGGGCAACGTTTGCCGTTCAACATGGGATGTTGCTGCAACAGAGGAGACGCAGCCTCCTCCTGCTTGACACAGCGGCATCTGCGCGCGTTTCTGAGCATCGGGATCCGCAAGAAGGGTCCACTATGTCGCGCAACAAGCGTCTTTAGTGAGAAGAAGTGTCCCCGATGTAGTAAGACGAGCGGCCCCTTTCAGAATTCAGCATTATCCCATGTTGAACGGAAAATGTTACCCGCGCGAGATATTCCTCTGCGTTCTCACCGACGTCTGCCGTGAGCATCCGAGGAGCAATAAGGGGTGGTGGAGAAAAGAAGTAAGGGGGCCTCTAGGGTGTACCAGATGAGCGACCAGGTAGGAAAGAAACAACCTGGAGGAGGGACCGGGACGGGGAAGCCAGCAAGAAGAGACCAGTAGGGAGGTCAATAGTGGAAACAAGGAAGTGTGCCAGGAGTTGGGACGAGGAAGGTGGGGGGGGGGAGGGAGGGGGAATAAAGGTGGACCAGCAATTAGATTCAGTAAGAAGAAACGGGTGAGGGGAACCTGGCGTCCGGATTCGGAAGACATGTCAACGATATCCGGAAACCCAAGCTGTTGAACATGAGAAGGTTGCAGAGGAGCAACCTGAGGGACAGGAGTTCTGCGCAGCACAAACCAATGACGTTACTGGACGGTCTATAGAAAATGTATATGATAAAAGTACCGCGCCGGTAAAGTTGCAGCAGCTCCTAGATGTTAGCGAACTTTAAATTTTACAAAAACTACTTTCTTTAGGTCAGTGATGCTGCAAAGTCGCGCGAAGCGCGTAATTGCGAAACCATGGATTTGGGTCAATTCTATTCGATAGGATTAGCATGTATCTGTTACAAACAGATTGACTTGACGTTGTTGCCAAACAGGACGTGGAGCTAGAATACTCGTCTCTCTTTCTCTAGGAATCTGCCTCCAGTGTCCTTTGATTTTTTATTTGTTCATTCAATGTCTACCGATGAGGTACGAGGGAGAGATATAGAGGAGGACGGGAGGAGAAAGGGGCTTAGTATATAGTCACTAGTTAATGCAGATAACAGAACACTTTTAGTTTAGCAATCGATTTATTTCGGAGGAGCCTTCCTCAACCGCACGTTCCAACCAGGTCTACAAATCTCCCACACACGGCGCCCACCCAGCGCCTTCATAAGGGGTGGGGCGAAGAGCTGGAGCATCGTCGTCGCCGACGATACCCCCGCCGGCCCAATAGGTTAAAGCTCACATCAGCCAGCAAAAAATTCATCAATACATATGAGATCGCGGCAATTCGGCCGGACGAGACAACGTGGTCTGGCGAGAAGTCGTCGGCGGCTTGAGTGATGTCGAGCGATGTTGTTGACGGCGGCTTGGAAGAACCTTGGGGCTGGCGGCGGCTTGGTTGAGGTCTGGCGTTGGAATCGGCGGCAGGGTGAGATCGGGCGATGGAGTCGGCTGCTTGTGGATGGCTGGCGTTGGAGTTGACGGCGGCGTTGATTGGGCTACTAAGACCTCAATTACGAGGCCTTTTCGCTTGGTTCTGCTGTTGCTGCTGATTAGGCCTCCTGACGGAGCACAGGATGGAATTGTGGTCGGGACCACAATTCCCACACTGCACTCCACAGTCATCGGAGTGCTCGTCTTTGTGACACCGCAGGCATAAACGCCTTCGCGATACCTGTGCGGTGCAAGCCACCGTGTCTGGATACCGCGTACATCGCCCCGTGAGATGAGTATCACGGTTTTCCTCAACTGTGCAGAATGCACAGGAGGAGCACGGCGCGGTACGCACCAGAATTACCTGTAATGCAGCATGAAGATGCTTTAATTCGGCGCGAAGCGCCAATTGATCAACTAGCATCTGTGCTTACATCCAGATTGAGTCGTCCGCATCGCCGACTGAGTCGTCTGCAAGTCCTCGAGTGTCGGGATGAGATATGCCATAATGTCGTGGCATCGCAGATGTCCAAATCGGCTGCGTCTGCGTTGGAAGGTGAAGACGACATTATGATGACGACTATTAGCTGGAGCGCCTTTTATACAGAATTTGAGTTCGGTTAGGGGCGTATTGCCCTTACATTTTCCGACTGATTGTAATATGTTCCTTGAGGATACTTTCAATCAACTTGAGCTCACTGAGTTTACGATGGCGTTAGAAGGGCTCGCATGGCTAAGTGGAATACGGCCTTTTTCGATTAACTACTTGCTGATGAGCTGAAGGTCAATATTAGACGACCCCGCTGAAGTGAGGGATGATTGCACCCTATATGCGCTAGAGCAGTCATTCTAAATCCATGCTGAACGTTGGTAAGCGCGCTCATATGCAGATCGTCTTTCTTTGCTTCTCTCGCGCACTAAATCGCCGCGGGCGTTATGTGGGCGCCCGCGGAATATACGGAACACGGTTCGTTGTACCCCCGCAGCCAGGCGCCTGCGGCGAGCTGGCTGGCGGCGTAGAAGCTGTGGCAGCAAATTTTTGGCACCCGTTGGAAAAATTTCCTGTGCGGGTTGAAAAGGGCCACTCAGCTCCCTGAGTGAACTGAGTGGCTCGCGCCCTCCGCGCAATTTGGGAGGGGGCGAGGGTGTCAAATGAAGACGCCAAGTGTCTACCGTGAAGGACACAGAACGCCCCACGGGGCCCCGTGGGCCTTACTCGGCCGGCGGGTCCTCAAAGGGGACGGAGACCGGATTCGAACTCGAAACCCATTCTCGCGGGCCTCGCTTGCTATTGGCGAGCACCCGCCCGCTCTGCGCCATGTGGCGACAGAGCAGAGGAGCTCACATCGTGGCTATGCGGTCGCCTCCACATGCCTAGTGCATGCGGAGCAATAAAGCATGCATAATAGGTATGCATCATGACATAATAGGTATGCATCATGCAGAGAAGAACTCCATGGCAAGATAAACGCGGTTTTAAAGATGGCATTAACGTGTTGCATACGGAAGACTATATAGTGCTGCAACGGTTTCCACTACAGTATTTAAGCCAAAGTATTCCCTTTCTGCTTGCAGCACTTTATGCATTTCCACATCAGTTTTAGCAGTGCGGAACCAAACGACCCGATAGAGGATAAGATGGCTATAAGAATGCATGGGCCCATCATATAAGTAAGGCCAGTAAGTAGTACTATGGAGGTCAATGCTCCAAGAGTTAGTTTCCAGTGACTGCGGATAACCTGCACTAGTGGATCGATATTTCGTGGACTGGGATCAGAAAACCACTGGTGTCCTAGGGTTACGCCATCTGACCTTGCGTCAAAGGCAGTGTCCGGTGTACGTGTATGATAATATAACGTAGCATTCAAGAGGAACATTGTGGGTTTCTTAAACAATGCGCCTGGCAGCGTTCATTTACTAGTGGATGGTCGAAATGAAGAATTATTGGATTCTTTTCACCTGATGGTCCACATTTAATTGGAAATTGTTGGGAGTCGCAGGTTGCAGTGACCGTCGCATGTGTTTGCGCTTTGCATACGGCTGTAAAGTGCACTCCACGCTCGCATTCGTAACAACCAGTTAAGTCGGACTTTTCGAGTCTACAGTCCTGGTTGAAGACAAATTCGGCAGAGGTTTGAAGCATTTTGCATTCCATGCGCAAGACCATTTCCTTTTCGGTTGACGTCAAAATGATCTCATTTTCGATACTGGAGAGGGATCCGTACGGTGTCACCAAGGGCAGTCTATTTTCGCTGCGATGAAGCATGGAAATAAAGTCCTTCGGACAGTCGCAGGTGTGCATCGATGTTCCGCAATTACATCTTATGCGGTTAGAACAGGTGTTAAAACGATCGAGGGCTTTCACAGGATTATTACAAGCCACTGGAATTTCGTAATGAGCTGGAAACATGTACGAAGTGTCCTCTGTTATAGCGAATCGTGTGCCTTCCAGCGACGCTGCAGGCTTTTGAATGGAAGCTACCGTTATGCTAAAATTGGCTATTTCTTCCGTTATGTATGGACGAAATATTTTTGTGAATGCCACAGTCTTGTTGGCTGTGGTTATTTCTATTTCTAGCTTTATGAGTGGTGTCCAATGTGAACACTGAACGACTTCAAAGATTCTTTTTGGTAGCTGTTTGTGAGCGATTCTGTAGAACCAGCGTGCCGGCTTAGACAAAAAACATCCACATAGGACGCCTCCGCAACTGTTCAAGCAACCGGTATAACCAGGATATTCCCTAGTATGGTTTAACTCAGTTATGGATTCACTTGAGCTAATAGTTTCACATTTATCTGCAATGCAAGGCCCAGCTTGAGCACATCGTTTCACGTGAAAGATTTGCATTCTAGTGAACCTAGTAAAGAACTCAGTCACTTTCGAGCATTTGAAATTCACGGTCTGTTTTCGGAATTTCGCAACTCCTACGGCCTCATTTGCATGTATTATCTCGATGCATATTTCTGACTGCAGCCTGTTGAACAATAGTTCTCGGCTGTATTCGAGGTGGCATTGATTGCCTTCATTACGGACGACCTCGGCAGAGTGACGCATAAACCCATGTTGGCACGCAGTTATCGGTGACACTAGGCATAATGCAGCACATATTAAGATAGGTAATAATGCTGGAAGTGGTGCAAGCGCGAAGCTTTGGGCATTTACTTCAGAGGTTGCTCTTAGATGTTTGACTATCTTCAAGCTCTTAGTGTTCTTGATTTTCTTCACTAACTTAGCTATGAACCAAGCTGTACTTATGCAACTATGATGGCCAAGTAACTGAAGATGGCTACGGTTGCTATGGCTCCCATTGGTCAACAGTGCGGGTTTCCCAACAAGGCTTTTGATAGGAATTGTTGGTGATCACAAAATTTAGCACGTTCACAGATTTTCGTTTCCTCTTGGATCGAACTATTGGTTTGTGAACAAATGCGAACCGTACTGTCTCCATCGGTAGGAGAGATTGGTAAGAAGTAATTGAGTGTATTTATGCTGTTAGGCAAGGCTTGACACTGTCTGTCAATGCATAACTCGAATTGCCCACTTACTGGTGGAATTTTCACGATACCTTTACTGCACAATATGATCGAAAAGTTCTGGTTTGCAACTGTTGGTGAAGCCAGTATGGATAATAGAGTGACAATTAGCAAAGGTGCCCTCATTATTGATGAACGAGAATGGAATATGTTGCTTTCCATGCTTTTGAAAAACTCATAGACTTTTGTTTTTGCGCATCGCGGAAGACTTGTCTTCTTCCAATCACCGCTACCATAGGAGGTTGATTTGATGTTGCTACGAATTTCTAGCGGGTATATCTTGTTAAGAGGCCGATGAATTGTCTTGTGGTTCGGTATTAGCACCTTTGCTGACCTTATGAGTCCATCGGCAAAACTAATGATATCGATTATCTTGCCATGGGGCCAATTTCCTCGCGGAATTAGCTCTTGTTCGATAATGACAATCTCACCCACTTCGGGACACGTTCTATTCAAGTGTCTTGGCTGTTTGAGGATTATTCTTTGAGTTTCTCTCAATGAAGTTAAATAGAGAGTGTTCCAGTTTTCCTAGAACTTATTGGCGATGCTCTCAGAATACAGCAAAGCTTCTATTGCTTGCCTTTGCGACTGTATGAAGTCTGGATCGTACGATGGGTCCTCCAAGTCAATACAGTCACCAGATTCTGGAAGAGAGAATCTTATATTTCCCTGAAGGAAATCTATAGGACGTAGGGGTATGATGCTTAGATCACCACAGCTAGGTTTAGTAAGTGGTCTCGTATTGAGGGCCTCAATACTCGTAATAACTGTGCACATTTCTGTGAAACGGAGTCTTTTCCTTCCGATGGATTTATTGAACGCTTTCTTAACAGAGCCTACTAGTCTCTCCCAAGCGCCACCCATCCAAGGGGCGCCTGTAGGATTGAATATCCACTTTATTTTTTTTTGTAGCGCAATAGGACATAAGTGATGTGCCAGTTGCTTGGTCATTTTTAAACATGGTTTCTATTTCTATTTCTATTCTATGTTCACCTTGTTTAAAATTCGTGCCGCAATCGGTGCGTGTGAGCCTGAGAACTCCTCGTCTTGAGATGAACCGAACAAAACTACTTAGAAATGCACCTGTGGATAGGTTTTCAACGAGTTCCAAATGGAGTGCTCTTGTGGTGAGTCATGTATAAAGACAGACATACATCTTTTCCTGTGACCTGGACAGAAAAAGTCACATCCGACATTTTCGAATGGTCTTGATGATACAACTCGAACAGATGTCAGTGAAGGCATATTTGGAGCTCCTAGTGGTAGCCCTTGATATCTCTTGCAAGTTGAGCAATGTTTTAGTAGTTTACTTATCACATTGACAGCTCGAGGAATTGAGAATCTTTCCATAAAATGGATAACATATGGTCTTTTCCACAATAAGCATTATTTGTGTGTACTTGTAGAATTATGAGCCGGACTAGGTCTGATGTTTGTGATACGAATATGGGTGATTTCGCATCAAATGGAATGACAGCGCTCTGCAAACGTGACTCATAGCGAAGGATTCCATTCTGGTCGGATATGACCTTTTTATTATGGAACTGTTTTTGGAGGTCTTTAATGCTTATACCGTTCTTTCCTGTAGTATGAGAACATTTTCGGCAACCTCAATGTCTCGTGATGTGATAGTCACAGACGAGTCAAACTTTGATATCGCTGTGGCAGCAATATTTGTAGATCGGATACTGTTTTCTCTAGAAACCCATTTGTTTAGCAATTTGCCCAGAGTTTAAACTACTCGTAAGACCTTGTTCAGATTAGAGAACCGAGATAATTCTATTAGTCTCTTATTGCTAATGGATTCCATGCTGGCTTTTGCTATGTTCGTTAGCGATAAAATGTCAGCTGGCTCGGTTTTTTTCCGTAATTTCGACAAGTCCATTTCGGTTAGTGGCCATGTGGAGGGACTGCCTTCCAGCGGGGGGCAGTCGTTCGGTAAACCGGGCTGCCCGCCGCCCACTTCCCGCCCTGCCCGCGCCGCCCTATTTGGACAAGTTTGCTGCGCGCGAAACCGTCCTTATTTGGCGTGACGTCGTACAGAAACCTAACAACTGATAGAAGGCGATTGGGAAGCGATCTCGGGGAACTCTGAAGTCATTTTCCAGATGTTGTCAACTCTGAAGATGTTGCTGTATTTGTCGGAAAATGCGGACGACGCCTTAGTACTGAGCAATGTGACGAGACCTGAAGAAAGGCTTGGCGCTGCACCTGAAAACTCTTTTCCTCCAAATATGGTGCAAGATTCTCACTCTTGTCTCAAGAACGAAATCAGTTCAGGATAGACCTGCAGGGCAGGGAAGTGATTAGAAATGCGATGCCTTCATGTGAAGGCCCGGACATCTTGTCTTCAGCGCGCCCCTCGCCCCCCCCCCTTTCTGGGGGCGGTGTATCCAACGACTCTCCGCCCCTTCCAGCCACTTGGGTCCTCTTTACCCAATCGCTGTTTGAAATCTCTTTAGCACTTAGACCTCTAGTTCCAGCATCTGCCGGGTTATGGGTTGTGATGACATGAAGAAAGCTAACTTCTACGGCAGTTGATTGAAGGCTGTGCCTTATTTGCAATATTCTTTTGCGTTGGTTGGCGACGAAAACTGGCACTTTCTTGCTGCTTTTTAACCAACGGAGCGCGATTTCGCTGTCGGATACAATCGATACCTTGGTTACGTCTTTATATGTTGCAATTCTGGACTTGCACAATGTGCAACCATCAGAATTCCTACCAGTTCTAGCTGTGGAATTGTTTGGCGACACTTTTAGGTGTTAGCTTGGTTTTCCCGCTAATAAGAGGTAAGATTCCTTTTGATGGTTGACACTGGAAATAAGCACATGTGGATATGGCCATATTGCTAGAACCGGCAAATACCCATAGGCGACTGTTCGCAGGTCGCTCTAATATGTGACGCGGTATCGATATGAAGGCATTATCGACTTCTTTGCATAAACTACTCAATTTGTTGCAGAAATTTTCGGAGAGATTTGTCTTCCAGTCAACTCCTGTATTGAAAACTTCTCTCATCAAAGATTTCAGTTTTATTCGAGATGTACTCCCTAAGTTTATACCGATGGTGGCAAATAACTTTTTTGACTCATGGTACTTCACGATCGTCTCTTAAACTGTACCAGCAAGCATCATGATGTTGTCTACATATAGATTGCTTGATATCTCTGATGCAACAGAAACGCCATGGTTATTTAGGAACGGTGATAGCGCCATGTTCAGTATGCTTGGAGAGGCTGTGACTCCAAAGGGTAGTCGGTTAAATCTATAGTGGATTAGATTATTTCCTGTTGGTGGTAAATTGATGTTTTTTACCCACAAGAATCTGCAGAGATCTTTGTGCGATGCAACGAGACGAATTTGAGTGAAAGATGCTCCTTTATGAATTACGTTATTCAAGGAAAGTAGGTTCTTTCGTTTTGAAGACGCGTTGAAGACAATTCTGAGCGGAACCTTTTTGCTTGACTTCCATACTCCTGAGTGAGGCATGTAGTAGGTTCCAATGGCTCCAGTTTCTGAGCCAAAGAAGGGTTCCACTATCTTTTGATTGACATACTTTTGGACAACTGGTACTAATTTTGCAGTACCAGTTGCGTTGTTTAGCGTTGTGCTGTATAGTCTTTTGAAGAGACTCTAACCGTCGAATGGCAATTGTGAAATTGTCTTCTAGTTGCCCAATGTTGTCTTTCGATGGAAAAGGTGCAGTTATGTACTGATTTTCGTACGAAATCATTTTAGAATACTTTTCAAGGTATTCAAAGTGCTATTATGCTATTCAAGTGCTTTGTCATCTTTTTGACATTCCTCTTCGAAAATTCCTAGTCCGTCTAGCTCAAATATTTGGCGTAGCATTTCTTCCTCGCTACGTTCTTGGACAGATGTTAATCCGAAGCACATTGCATTTGCAAGGTTATCTACTGTCAGCAACCCTTTACCGTATATAGTAGGCCCAAATACGGTTTTTGCAATATGTAGACCCGTAGGTGTTGGTGTGCTGTAGTTTGGAGCCGAAATAAACTCATGGTAGTGATCTAAGCCGACCAAGATATGCGGAGTTTGATACTCTCCGTGAAGGGGTTCGGATTCGCCAAACAGATATTATTTTCCTTTAAGTAAGCTATATCTGCTCTTGTCAGATTTACGCTAGGAAAACTGTTTGTTATTACAGGCTTGGTCTGAACAAGCAAAGTCATTTTCCAAATGATGTATCCAGTTTGCTGGCTACGATATGGCCTTTGAAGGACTCAATGTGACCTCCTATGCCCGACATTGTGCATAGTTCCGTTGTCTGCCTTGGTAAAGCTAATCGGTCTGCAAGTGCTGCCTCAATGACTGTTTTCTGGGAACCGGAATCGAAGGAGAAGAGAATTTTCTCGTACCCCTTATTTTTGTAATTCCAGATCTTGCCCTCAGCAGTCTTGAGTACGAGCTGCGATGATATGGCATTTTGAGCAGATGACGGGAACGCTGTTTTAGATCACATCTGAGTATTTTCGGGAACATATCCGCTATTTCCCTATCTCGGAGGGTTTCGCTGCTCCCTTTGAAAATTTGGAGGTCTTTGAATATTTCGCCCTGGTCTTTGATTTGTATTCCAATTCGGCTGAGTATTCCTAGGATTTGGGTTCCTTTTAATACATAAGCTGGTGTGATGCTTCTGACCGCATTGTGTGCAGTCAGGCTTTTGTCAATCAAAGCTGGATTGATTGTTTGAGCAACACTTCCAACATCTTCGGCCATCTGTTAGGATTTTGCGGCGCCTCGCTTGATCAGTGACCGCTCTGCATGTCCTCGAGCCATGATTGCCCTTCTGGCAAAATAGGCACTGCTGGTAGGCAGATTGCCGTTTCGGAGCGACATACTTATCTCTTGGAGGGTCTGGCGGATTGCTCTGTTTATGACCCAGTCTGTTCTCCACGTATGCTTCCGCGGCAATCTCTTTCTTTAGATGACCTATGAGGTCACCTATTGTTTGGCTATCCTGCGACTGATTCGACAGCAGAACTGGCTTGACCACATCACGGGGAAATTTAGCCAAAATGGTTTCGCACCACATTATATCGACAGTTTTCTGTACGTCGTACCCTGCAGAAACCATCTGGTCAATCAGTATTTGGACTTGATCGAAAACAGACGAACAGCTTTCCGGAGAACTGTTGGCTGGCTTTAAACTGACCAGCTTTTGTACTACATTCGACCTATTTACAGGTTGATTGCAGTAGTTTTCCTGCAGTGTTTGGATGATCCACTCATAATTTTCAGGCACGAGTTTTATCCCTTTTACTGTGTCTTGTGCCTTTCCTCCCAGGCTTTCCTTGAGCAAGAGGATTTTCTCCATAATATCTAGCTCCTTACTCTTATGGACAAGAGTCTCGAAAATTGCCCAGAATTCCGAGAAGTCGTCAACGTTGCCGTAGAATTTTGGCAACGTCGCTTGGGGAGGCTTTATTGAACGACATGGTCGTGCCTCGCTTTCAATTACAGTCTTAGCAACCAACTCCAACGGTGTTTGAGAGGGATTACTGTCCTCAGTTTCAATCGGCTCTGTTTGGTCGGCTTCTTCTTCCTGCGGAGCAGTACTGCACGATGGAGCGTTTTGCAGTATTAGGGCTCTCTGTGAGATATACCCTAATTTTACACTCATCGTGTCCCTTACGCACTTGTATTTTTCATGACGTGCCGTAAGTTTATAAGTCAAATCATCCGCACTAGCTAGCTCTTTATGCAGCTGTGACTCATACTCTATCTGCTCAGTTTCTAGCATAATGTCCTTTTTATCAGACTTATTTTTACAAATTTTGTACTCCTCTCGGAACTCTTTATAGGGCTTCTCGAGATTGTTTTTTCCTGTTTCACTTGCTTTATACTGCTTTGTAAAAGTACTTACATTTTTCGTAAGTATTTTCATCCGTTAACGGATACTCTACTCTTACTGTGTACTCTGTGTACGTTATCTCAAGGTCTTTCAGCGTTGACGCGCTGCTCATGATCGGGGCTCTGTGGAAGTGCAACGCCATTTTATGCGGGACTTCTCGTAGGTCTCTTTGAATTTAAGAGATAGTGTTCCTAGTGTCTTGGACACTGGGAATTTCCTTCGGTGATGAAAGAGATTTTTCTAGAGCTCTATGCACAGGCGTTGTTACGCGAGAGACTTACGATTCTCTATTATAGAGAATGCGATCTGCAATAGATCGACTTGCGGCTCTAGGCGTAGGGACGCGAGAGACTTACGATTCTCTTTATTATAGAGAATGCGATCTGCAATAGATCGACTTGTTGCTCTAGGCGTAGGGACGCGAGAGACTTACGATTCTCTTTATTATAGAGAATGCGATCTGCAATAGATCGACTTGTTGCTCTAGGCGTAGGGACGCGAGAGACTTACGAAACGGCTTATTAGGTCGATGCACCAAATGTACCGATGAGGTTAGAGAGAGAGGGATATAAAGGACGGGAGGAGAAAGAGGCTTAATATATAGTCACTAGTTAATGGAGATAACAGAACACCTTAGTCTTAGTTTAGCAATCGATTTATTTCGGAAGAGCCTTAATCAACCGCACGTTCCAACCAGGTCTAGAAATCTCCCAAACACGGCGCCCTCCCCCCCCCCCAGCGCCTTCATAAGGGGCGGGGCGAAGAGCTGAGGCATCGTCGTCGCCGACGATACAATGCGCTGCATAAGGCAATCATGGGAAAAATAAATACTAACAAAACAAAAATTATGGGCTGAAATGGAACAACCATACCTTGCTAGCTCTGGAGCGGAAACGAAGGAGCCCAGCCTCCTACACAGGAGCTTATTTTTGGTATTGTATTGCACTTGTTTCTCTTCTTGAACCTGTCCGGTTCTAAACGGCAGCCCTTACAACGTTAGAGAAATGGAAAAGTTAGTCAACGAAGAGAAAAGTCGGATTCGAGAACCCTGTAAACTGAACGGCATTGTATAACACAGTAACACATCAGATCACCAAAAATCAACTTTAAATGGAAGTGGGAATAAGCTATAAGAGGGACCATTAGAGTAGGCACATCTTTAAAATCTAGTTCACATAAATGTGGTCGCCAGTTTGTTTTTGATCAAAGATGACATTTAGGAAAATTTAGGATTTATTAGGGGGGGGGGGGGAGCAAAAGTAATGAGACACCCCGTGTCCATATATCTCGTGGCTGGAGTCCGGTTTTGTGCTTATCGTATTTGTATGTTTGCATGCTACTTACTGAAGGCCACCTGAGAAGTTACCACTACCGCCCTTTCCAGAAGCATGCCAAAACCCCAGTCTGTCTCATGCCAAAAACCCCGGTCTGACGAGTCGACCTGTGTCGCGCAAATCTCGCCCAATTCCCAACCCCGAGCAGCCTGGGCTCAATATTCACGCAAGATGAGAAGTACGTCTTCTACCTTAACCCTGCCAAGCAGCGAGTCTGGGCCTTGTAACCTGTTACCGACCTTCGCTTGGCAAGATGCTCACGGCGAGAAGCACCTTTGGAGCTTTTGGATCTGCGCCCATGGATCGGTTTACCGGAAGCTGTTTCCCAAGAGCACTACGATGAACTCCAGGGCCATAGTAAACGAAATAAAAGAGATGGGCCGGCAAATCGCTCTTATTCATTTGCAGCGCTTCAAGAAGGTCCTCATCTCTGACAACGCTGCACCCCATCGGGCAAAAGTGACCACGGATAAGCTTCCTCAGCTGCGCTACGTTCACATGCCTCACCCCACCGTATTCGCTGGACATCTCTCTATGCGACTACCACTACTTCTTGACAGGACCTCCTGGTGGGAAGGGACACAAGAACCCAAGCAGTGCTTGACAACCATATCGAGCAGTTGATCAACACCAGGCCAAAGCAGTTCTGAAAGGATGGGATCAGGAAGTTGGCTAAGCGATGGCAGCAAGGTCATTGCCCTTAATGGCAAATACATTTCTCAGCATCGTTGAGTTCTAATTGAGTTATAAAAAGATGAAGATTTTTTTCAATTTGTCTCATTACTTTTGACCCCCCCCCCTAATACGAACCAAAACTAAATCGTAAATCGCAATTACGCACACCCCTGGTAGAGAACCTGCGAAGGGCTCGTGGTCCGCGAAACGCTAGCTCGTCACGAACCTCCTTAAGGCATAAGGTGGTTTATTCAAATGCTCACCGCATAGTCAAAGATAGATAATTTGCATTTGTTTCTGAGCGCTTATAACCATGACTTATTTAGTATTCATAGCAAGAATATAGTTATTTAACAAAATCTCTATTTCTAAAATTTTGGGTATATACAGTGTGCGTCAAAAGTTCTTGTACTCTTTTGTTTCAGGCTCATTATAAGGGATGATGCGCTTTGCTCAACCAAACCTTTACGTGGTATTGTTGCCCTATTCTTACCTTCTCATATACCAATTTTGCGTGTCTGAATGTTTTTTTTTGTTCAAGATGGCTGATGCAGATGGTTTGCGGACTGTAATGGAGAAACTGCAGAAAAAAAACTAACTATAAAACTACCTAGAGGGCATCCTGAAGAAAGACATTCTTCTTTGAGAATCTGTGCTTTAAAAAAAGGCGAGTGGACTTTTCATAAAGATTCTGCGCTCGCTCATAAGGCTAAAGTGGAACGGAGGTTTTGCGCTGAACAACTTTCCGGATTCCATCTCAGCCGAAGAGTGGCCATGCGCAGCGCGGACCTCAATCCGATGGAGTACACAATCTGGTGCATATTGAAGAGTAAGGCCTATGCAACATCCCACACGAACAACGCTTCACTTCAAAGAGCCCTGAAGAAAGCCTGGGGAGAGGTTGATTAAGACCCCCTGCGTGCAGCCGTGGATGCGTTCCTCGAGCGACTGGAGGCGTGTTTTCATGCTAAAGAGGCCATTTCGAAATTTAACCGTTTCTTTATATATGCCTGGTCAATAGTAATAAATTTTATGAATATCATCTGATTTGCTTTAAAACAGTCATTTGGGCGGTGAATTACATGTGTCCAAGAACTTTTGACGCACTGTATTGTGTTTCGAACTGATTTTATAGGCCTAGAAGCGGTAGCGTGTTTTGCTTAGCAGAAGACATTATCTACTTGACTACTGTCATTTCTTTCTTCAACATAGCAATTTTATTGTTCCTATCTAAATTTCTCTTACCTCTTGGGTTACTATTCCTTCATATTCTTTCTTACAGGGCTTCGTTAGATTCTTTTACTGATTTATAAGGTCTTTCATCGCTTACTCCGGGTCTTTGCATTCTTTGCATTCGTACGTCCAAGGTAGTTTTCGTGCTCTAATGCTAACTATGGGGTGCGGGTCCTTTTTAGTTGTTATTCCTCTTTGTCTTATCCTCCTTTCCTTATACCTTTTCGTCTCTTCTGCTATTTGTTGACCGTTTTGGCGTAATGTCATTGCGACGCTTACAGGTATCGCACTTCAGCAGAAGGCGCAAATTCTTCGGATATGCCCCTATCCAGCTACGTTGTTTAGACACAACTTTAAGAGCTTCCCTGATTACTGAGGAGTTCCGGGTAAGCTCTTACTTTCCTTTTATTTCTCTTACATGCGTCTAAGGGTAAGAACGATACGAATGTAAGATTATTGTTTTGATGTTTTGTTTTAATTGTTTGGGCTGTCGCGTAGCTTGAACTCGAGGTTTTTTCCCGATTCGGCTACATGGCAGTACCTTATGGGTATCAAAAGATATTTCTTCTTTAACACGCATTATATTTGAGGTAAATAATTTACCTCATGGACCAATTGGGCTTGATTAGCGGCCAATCGGGCCGGCCGTCAATAGATGGCATTTTTCTTATTATTTACTTTCTACTCAACTTCCCTCTCCAATTTTCTTCAGTTCATTAGAACTTAACAAACATCCTATCCTATCTACCACTATATAATGGAGTTAGCGGTCGGGGTGACCATAAAGGGGGACCACTGAAGAGGGACAAGTAAAAGAGGGGGCCAGCAAGGGTGAGACCGGTGAAGGAGGGGGGAGGGGTCCAGTGAAGGTGGGGGAGGGGGAACCTGTAAAGGGCTCACCTATAAAGGGGAACCAGTGCAGGTGGGACCAGTAATGTAGATCGGTGAAGGGGTTGGGATCCAGTGAAAGGGACCAATAAGTGGGGTATCAGTGAAGGACCAGTCAAGGGGGGGGGACCAGTAAGGAAGCCAGTATAAGGGGAACACCAGTTATGGGGTTCAGTAAAGTGTCCAGTAATAGAACCATTAAAAGGGGACCATAATTAATAAATAGAACGAGTTCTTCAGAGAATGGA
This sequence comes from Heligmosomoides polygyrus bakeri, assembly GCA_947359475.1. Taxonomy (NCBI): domain Eukaryota; kingdom Metazoa; phylum Nematoda; class Chromadorea; order Rhabditida; family Heligmosomidae; genus Heligmosomoides; species Heligmosomoides polygyrus. Next base: position 91,512,510 of record OX375865.1, on the reverse strand, counting down.
TCGCGTACGTGCAATAGAGGGTGAGGCACTATAGGAGCAGTTTTTAGGATTTTGCCCTACCGTATCCTGCTATACCATTCTATATAGCAAAACTAGTTTTTTTTACTGTAATGAATGAGAGAAGACTCAAAGGGGGCAAGAAGACGGTGCTCTCTTCTCCGGGTTTGGGGCGAAGCCCTCAACCAGACGCTTGGAGGCCGGGAGGCCGTTGAACGTTGGGTTTAACATAATGCATAACACAAAACAGTTAATACCACACAATATTAACTATTGTTCCAGTCTCCACTTCTTCGATCGCTTGATGGGACGTTTTTCCTCTCATATTTCGGAGGCTCGTTTACGTGATGCTGCTTCAGTCGATGGTCCAGGTTCGTCTGATTGCTAAAGTACGGTTCTATTATTATTTTTCTTCCTCTATAGCTTCTCTCCTTCTTTTAACTTACATCCTTACTTAGGTTCACATCCTGTAATTTTAAGGTTCCATACCTCAGTTCTCCTTTCTCAAATAAAATCTTTTGTAATATATAAATCCTTACACATAATTTTTAGAATCTACCTCAAGTGAACCTCTCTCCTTTTCGTTTAGCATTTCTTCCAATGGTGTCCCATTCCAATCAGACATATCCACGTTCAATCTAATTGCGGCGACTACTGGCTTCTTTGGCTGAGATATTATTTTTATATTACTTAGTTTATGAATTATATTTTTGGTAATTACCAATAGTGTTCCGATGCATATTTGTTCCTTGGACATTATAACCTCCGGCACATTCGCTTTATTGGTCTCGCAAGCCATCCTATTTTTCTTCCTCATAGACAGTCTAAATCACATGAATATCTAAACGCCTAAGTTAATTATAATTTATGCTTACCCTAACCGATCTTGTTCCTGAACGCTCACTGTCTTCTCCCTCGTGATAATTATGCGGCTCCCTTTTGTACAGTTGTACTCGTATAAGCGTTTCCGGCCCTCTTTCATAAAGAACCTCCAAAACTCGTACGTTATCCGCACCTGAAACACTCTTTGGTTGACTGCTTATATCTAAAATAGTTATAAGCTTACCCGGATGGCCGTGTTGTTCGCATAAATGCCCGCGTTAGTTGGCCAACTGAAGGGGCTGGGTTGGTCCCTAGGGTATCTGAACATTTCTATCATTTCTTTTTCTTCTACTTGGTTATTTCTTGCTAAGATTGTAATTAGTATCTCTTTGGCGAACTCCTCCAGTAGGACGTCGAACTTTTTCCTCTGTGGATTTGGCAATCCAAAATTTTTTATCCAGTCTATTAATACCTTTCTATTAATATGCTCCTGGAACACATTATGCCTTTCGTCCATAACCTAAAACATATTTTTATTAACGCAGTTCGAGCACTACTTATTTATACTCTTCTTTTACATTGTTGTAGAAAAGTGGCAATATTATCTTTATTAATGATGCGTATAGCAGAAAATTAGCCAAGCATTTGGTGGTTAAAGAATTTTAGTTATAGTCCATTGCTTAAAAATTTTGGGATTCTGTTTTTATTGATTGTTTTCTTGGGATATGATGTTCAGTCAACCTCTTCTTTCCGGGACCTACAGGCTACAGTATTAATTTTAATTTAAACCGTGCTCTAATAACTTAATTTTACATCTTCTTACTACACTTCCTTTCTCACCACTACATTTGCTTCTTTTGGTAAGTTTGCTTTCTCTCCTCTTCTTTTCTTTTGACATTTGGTAAGCATTCCTTGATAAGAGGCCCTACCCTCTTGTTCTTTAAAAACTAGGGGCTTTTTTGATGGGGTTGTACAAGTGGGAGGTAGCAGTGGGGAATGCCTCCTGCGCCTCCAAAAAGCTGTTCACTTCTTTTACACTCTTCTTTTACAAATATGTTTGAACAAATATAGGCAGCGGTGGCCTGCAGCAGTCCTGCAAACACCTTCCCTCTTTGTATATGGCATGGACCGGCCATACACTGAGATATTGGTCTGCAAAAACTGTTAATCCCAGCACTGTTCACTATTGCTATAAAAGTAAATTTTTTAAAAGTAAGGTTGATGGTTGTTATGTTTTATTTGAATTTGGAAATGAACACTGTGCCCTTTCATGTAATCGTAACTGTAGCTATTGTATAGTTATTAACAAAGAACCTTTCATTAAAAGCAACTCCACCAAATTAAAAATACGTACTAATGTTACAGAAGGTTGCAACTGCAATAGTGAAGATTCGTTTATTGCCTTGAGTGCAAGCAGTGTAACTTACAATATGTGGGACTTACTACTAGAAGGTTTAAGTTCAGGATATGGAGCATCTTTATCATATTTTTAAAAATGACGTCAATAATTATTCATATGACCACTTTAAAATTAAATGCCCTAAGCTAATATTTTACATATTAGACAATGAAGCTGAAAATGTAGATAAACAATTACTGCATAATAAAGAATTATTTTATATTAAATTACTTAACACATCTTATCTCCTAGGATTTAACGATAACGGGTTACGGCAACATTTCGGACATAGCTAATCCTCTCACCTTTAAGGACAAACACTCCTTTTACAGTTTATCTGTGGTAAGAAATGGGGTACGTAGTAGGAGAAGAAATAAAAATAAAAACAGAGAGTTTAGATTTATTTATAGATATTACTACACGCTTGGACGATTCTTGGACAATTTATAAATGTATTAAAAGTTTAAAAAAGGTTTTTGGTAACCAAATCACAACTTTAGATTTCAATGGCAGCTTTTTAACTAATTTCATTGTGTTTAAAAAACGAGTTTTGTTAAGCATACTTTGCACGTTCCAGTTTTCACAAACAAATAATAATAAAAGTTTCGATAAGGATAAAGATAAATTTAATACTCTCACTATTACTTTTATTCATAGCGTTCTAAATAATATTAATTTTAGTAATATCCTTAATAATAGTTGTGTTAGAAATGTTTAAAAAACAAGAAAACAGTTTCATCGTGATAAGCTAGTGTACACATACTCCCCAGCCATATCGCATTACCTATTTATGACAAAACACTTGGAAGTATTAATAAGGAAGTTTTGCTTAGACTGGTGAAAAGTAATTGTATTTGTAATAAAAGGAGTATAGATATAGATATAGAGTAAAGATATAGATATATTTATAGATGATAACCATGGTCATATAATTACAGGTATGTATTTTAGCAATAATTAAGGATAATTATTAATATCTTCGTGATAGAGTGGACAAGGAAACTAAATTTAGGTGTAATGAGGATATAAGTAAAAAGGATATTTACAATTGGATCACGTTCACCATAGACAAAGTTATAAACTCTTTCAAGAAAGTTTATAAACTTAACAAGTGCCAGATAGAGAACATTGTTAATGTGAGCAACGATTTATAAGTGGATTTAATCCTGTGCTATGCAAGGATAAGCTCAAGGTTAACTCTCACATTTATAACTCTAATTATTTAAAGTTATTACACAGTAACTTTGTATTATGTCCTTTGGATAAAGCTAGCAATAATTACGGTATTATTTGCAAGGAATATTACGTAATTGTCATTTTAAAGGAAATGGGTTTTGATATTGTAGACGATTTAATGCAGAGTGACACTAATGCTGATACATATTATTATTTATACGTACAAAAGAAGATACGAACTTATTGATTATCATGCTAAATTCTGCAGTACTGGGCTTAAACTCAGTTGCGGAGCCTGCAATACGTTACACTTACTGTCTTTCTAAACTACATAAAACACCTATAAAGTTTAGGTTCATAAACGGAGCATCTAACAGTAGTATTAAGTCTTAGCAATTGAAATGCAAAATATTTTTATATTTATGAAAACTCATTTCATAAATTATGTTAATTCTATCAAATATAGAAATCATAAGTTTACTGGTTACTGGGCTATTGATAACATTAATATTAGCGATAGTTTACGAGACATCTCTACTGAAGGATTAAAAGTTTTTTTCAGCCGACTTTACTAACATGTTTACCAATCTTGCCCATAGTGTTATTTTGCGAAATACCCAAGGTATACTTAACATCTGTTTTAAAAATGTAATAAAAAGTATTTAGTATTTAACGGTTATAATAAGGTAAATTATACGGGCAACGGTACGACAAAAACCAGCAGAACATACAATATTCAAGAACTTCTATAATATGTTGAATTTCTTTTGGATAACAGATTCTATAATTTTGGTGATTTCATTTTTAAACAAAAATTAGGTGTACCGCAAGGTGGTAATTTTAGCCTATTAATCGCGAATCTTACTATGTCCTTTTTTGAATATGAATATTCCATTAAACATTTTAGCTATCAAAGACTGTTCAAACCTTTAAGATACATGGAAGACATTCTGGTAATTCATAGCAGTTGTAGCGACCATATTGTTGAAATTTTAAAAAGAGTTTATAATGATGTCCTTAGATTTGAAACTACTCATAAAAGTGATTGTAGTTGTAGCTACTTGGATATGGAGATACACCTTAGTGATAACAAGATTTCCACTAAGCTGTATAACAAAGCGGATGACTTTAATTTTCCGGTAAAACGTCTTCCGCATGCACATTCTTCTCTTTCTGTTAATGTCAAAAATGCTACTATTTATGGTGAGGTATTACTCATCGCAGGCACATGCACACGTTTTGAAGATTTCACTGAGCGTCATTTTGTTTGATAGTGGCTATGATGAAAACTGGATTATTAGCAGTATACAAAAGTGATTTCTGGTATCGCTGGGCGATCACAGTGGTGATCTAGTGTAGCGCGCCCGTAGCCGGCTAGTAGAAAGCCGATGACCACCTACGTAGGCTACGTGGTAATCCGCTAAGGCAGGTGAAAGTAACGACCGGCGGGAAAACGAAGCGCATATAAGGCCGCTGCCGAGACCCTCAGGGGTCGTCGTCGCAGGTCGTCGCCGAGTTCCACCTGCCGCCAGCCTACCTCCCGTCGTCTCCAGCCGTCGTCGCCGTTGTCGACTATTATTCTAATAAAGCTGTGTATATTCTACTGCCTCTACGCATGCGGAAGTGAGGCTCTCTGTTAGCACAGTAAGAAGGGACCCCAGAGGTCTAGTAGTGTATCCTCAGGGATACAACAAATTCAAATATGGTATTACTAATACAAAAGGGAATATTTCTCAACAATCTCAAACCAACATTCAACACTTAATTTCCCTCATTTTGTTACCTTTGCTCACAGTTAGCAGGTTTCTCTTACTGTATGTAGTTCAACACAGCAATTTTATGGTTCCCATCTAATTTTCTCTTGCCTTTTGGGTTACTATTCTTTCATTTTCTTTCTTACAGGGCTCTGTTAGACTCTTTTACTGATTTATAAGGACTTTCATCGCGTACTCCCGGTCTTTGCATTGGTTTCTTAGTCCAAGGTAGTTTTCGTGCTCTAATGCTAACTGTGGGGTGCGGGTGCTGTACTATACACAGTGTATAATATTTTCGGATTTTATGGCAACTTCCCCTTCTCCCTTTTGCCTTTTTCTTCTACTTTCTCTTCCTCCTCACCTCTTTAGTTGTTATGCCTCTTTGTCTTGTCCTCCTTTCCTTATACCTTTTCGTCTCTTCTGCTATTTGTTGACCGTTTTGGCGTAATGTCATTGCGACGCTTACAGGTATCGCACTTCAGCAGAAGGCGCAAATTCTTCGGATATGCCCCTATCCAGCTACGTTGTTTAGACACAACTTTAAGAGCTTCCCTGATTACTGAGGAGTTCCGGGTAAGCTCTTACTTTCCTTTTATTTCTCTTACATTCGTCTAAGGGTAGGAACGAAACGGATGTAAGATTATTGTTTTGATATTTTGCTTTAATTCGTCATGCTTCAACTCGATCTGCTATGCCTCGACGTGTTGGAGAACAAGTGTTTCTTACCCCTTAGATTTGTTTTGCTACGTAGTCCACCCAACTCAGGCACCAGAGGTAATTAAAACTTGATTCATTCTCTGGAAAGACTTTGTTTTAGAGAATCACTTATAGTTAGTCATGCTTGCGGATCTTAATCTAAATATCGACTGGCTTTTGTCAAGAGTAAGAAATTCGGCAGCCATCAATTTTATAGAACTTTTCGATTGCCTTGGATTAACTGATGGAGTCACAAAACCTATGCTACACGACTGAGTTTTGGAGTCTCGCAAGGTCCAAAAGTCTCGCAAGGTAAGCAGGTCCAGGGTGGAGACATTGAGTGTAGTTCACAGGCCGCTCATGCGAGTAGGTTGAAGCACTGGAGTGAAGAAGCATTGATTTCTATACGATGCAGGAGAAGAGTTGGTCCTGCTGCAAGTCAAGGGAGATAGGAGAGGGTATGCCGCTCCATGTGGAAGTCTTGGACCGCCAGTGATGTCGGCATAATCGTCTCCGAACTTTTTCAAGACTCGGTTGTAAGTGTCGAGCGCTTTAACGATCGATTCATGAAAGCCGTTATCGCCGCTAGTAGCGACTCTATCACTTCCGCTTTGCGCATGATCCGCAATCCTGCTCTGACCAAGCCAAGGATGAGTTTTGGAGCCTACTTGATGAGAAATATGTCAATGTATCCGCTTTGACCTTAATAGGTAACTAGGTGATACGAAAGGCGGTTGCATCTGCCAGGATGGTTTCCGATACGGGTCACGTAAAGCCAAAGGTTGGCGTTTTCTGGAGTACGCGGAATCGCATAACCTCACCATTGCGAACTATTAGGCTGTCCCATAAGTCACCGTTTTTTCAATGATTCATTGCGGATTTCGCGGCGGTCTCTTGCCTAGTGCTATACAGCTTTCGAAAGAGGATGATTTGCCCTATGAGAACATGTATTGCTTTTTTCATCCTGAATTTTGTTAATTTTTAAGTCGTTAAAGTGGAAAGTGAAAAAGTGAAAAAGTGGCCAACTGCGCAGTCGCTTCTCTCCGCTTAGGATTGGAATTTTTTGCACAGTTTTTTATAGCATTTGGATGACAATGTTCCGTACTAAAAGAATACGTATTGGTCCTATTTGCTCACTTGTCCTTTATTGATTTTTAGGCCATCAGATTGGGACGTCCGAAGGAGAAGATTTATTTTTACCAACAGCTCCTGCTCTGTGGTAGGAGTTTTTTGCTCAGTATTATATCGGTCGAATGAGAATGTCTTGTTATATAAGAATTTGTGTCGCGTTGATTGGCTCATGCTGATTTCTATCGAATATCAACAAAAATCAAACAGAGAAAAATCATCTTCACCAGCAACTCCTTCTCCTTGTTCAGTTGTTGATATTCGACAGAAATCAGCAGGAACCAATGAACGCGACAAAAATTCTTATTGAGCAAGGCATCTTCTTCCGAACAACGCATAATACGAAGCAGAAACGTCCAACCACAGAACCGAGCTGTCGGTAAAATTTCGGACGGAAAAGTTGGACGTTCCAATTTGATGACCTAAAAATCAATAAAGGACAAGTGAGCAAGTAGGACCAACACGAATTCTTCTAGTACAGAACATTTTCTTTCAAATGCTATAAAAAACGGCGCACAAAATTCCAAACCTAAGCGGAGAGGACAACTGCTCAGATAACCACTTTTTCACTTTTTCACTTTTCACTTTGTAAGGAACCTATGTTTATCAAAGTTTCATGAGCCGATCAACATTGTGAGACTTTCAGCTCTTGACTCATAGATGGAAGCGCTGATTACCGGAGGCGTGCGCGGACGAGAAGCGGAGCGAGGATGAGGAGAAGGAGCGACGACGATCCAGAGCGGCTGCTGCCCATCACATCGCCACCCTCGCCCACACGGACCACTGTACCGGTGCGCCAAGACTGATCGCCCACTCCTGTGCTATAATAAATTATATTCCACTACGTGTATCTTACTTGTAGCATCGAGACGACTCCACGAGGCGAGGAGAGTTTTCAGTGAGTTTGGAAACAACTTTCAGCCCTGATGGGCGCTAGCAAAACCCATTCCTAGCCAGTTTGGTTTTGGGTAAGTCACTCACCTCACTACTGCTCGCAACAGTCTTTTCTCGCCGCTCCTTTCTTATAGCGAATTTCAGAGATCTTCGTCTAGTCCCATAGTGTCATTTCCCCTTCATTTGGTTTCTTAGGTTATTTTGGAGTCCTTTTCTTACGTTCAAAATAGCGTTAGGAAAATTTTATCGTTACCGTTTTCTTAGGACGTTCAGACGCTGAAATTCTTTCCAAGCCCTTTTTTGTCACCGCATAGGTCTTTGTTTGCTTCCTCGCTCGCGTTCGGAGTACATGATGACTCAATTGCGTCGAATCCGAAAACGGTAATGACGCCGGCGTAAATGCCAAACGTTCAGAAATTTAGCGCTCTCTCTGACTTTTACGCATGCATACTCTCTGATCTGTTTTAGCGATATCGGTTTCTGTTGTAGCCGTTAACCAAGATTGTTACGATCTTCTTTATTCGAGATAGAGGTCTCAGTGTCGATCTTAACGCGAGAGAGTGACATGTCGGCGCTCAGCACATTAGAAGCGCTTTGGATCGCAGCTACGAGTCCTTGGGTCAACCGGAAGGAGGAATGCCTGGCGGTAACACAAGAACTGGCACCCTTCGCACACTCTGTGGGTTTCGATTTTCGTGATCTTATCCACAGGCTGACTCATTCACCCACGTTTACGTCCATCTGCGGGTGTTGGTGGTCCGCTTCTGCATCCACTTCTGAGGTTAGTCGTTGGAAAAATGTGGCGTTGGATCAGGTTCCTGTTTTCGTCGAGACTAGTACACGTACTATGAAATGATGTTTGGGCTGGTAGTCTTGTAGATGTTATCGGCTATTCCAGGCTCAAGAAGGCGAAACTCGCCGAAACGTAATCCGAATAAAGAAGATCATAACAATCTTGGTTAAAGGCTACAACAAGAACAATACACTAACAGTTTAACAACGCCATGCCAAGATTTATCGAAAGTCGAACTTGGGCGATATCGGTTCCCGTCGATGGAGGTTAGGGGCTGAGGTTTCCCGTCGAACGGAGGTTGTGTATGGGGTTTCTAGGATCTAAATGTATCTAATCTGTTCGTGTCTGTTTTATGCACCAAAGGGATTTAGAGTCCCTCTAGCTTCATGCGGGTTCTTCGTATTTTGTTTGTTTCATATGAGTAGGCAGGATTACGGTAGCAGCTCGCGAATCAGAATGGTTAACGGTATCTAATCTGTTCGTGTCGGTTTGGTGCACCAAGGGGATTTAGAGTTCCTCTAGCTTCATGCGGGTTCTTCGTATTTTGTTGGTTTCATATGGGTAGGCAAGATTACGGTAGCAGCTCGCGAATCAGAATGGTTAACGGTAGCCTTCGGTCGGCGGCTTTCCCACGTCCTCGGCTCGATCCCGACGTCGTCGGCACTTATCAGTCCTCGGGATCGAGCCGAGCCCATGAGTGGGGCGCATACTTCGCGGTATCAAGCGATTTGTTTTCCTTCGCAGCTTTTGTTTCTCCGCGGGGATATCCGCTCTATCCCCCGCCGCGCTTATATATACGAGCGCGGCTCAGAGCTCCTTCATCCTTCATTGTTTCCAATGATCGTCTCTCTCTCCTGTATGCCAGTTATCACTCGCAATGCTTCTAGTAAGTCTTCTGAGACTTTTTGAGCCGCTTTTCATAATACATGCACAAAACATCAACCAGGGAACTATTATCCGACCGTTCCTGGACTCACTAGAGAGGCTCGACGCTGATACTATACTCCCTTCATGATGCCACCTCCTCCGCTATAGCTCAGGTACGGTCGGACTCCCAAGCTGCTTCGACTCTGCTGAGCAAGACAATCAACGACGGTAATGGGCCTTAGCTTAAAAAGTTAACGAGTCCTTCGCCGTGGTAGGTCAGCGCCTTGATAGTCTCCCGACTGTGGCGATGCTTCAGCAAGGATCCAAGGGGTCTAAAGTAGCACCATTTGCTGGCTCTACGGATCAGGGGCCACGATTCTCCATGTGGCTGCGTCGCCTCGAGGATGTGATGCGCATGCGTCCTAATCTCCTTAACAATGAGCAAAAGGCGAGCTTTCTCATAGGCCATCTCGACGGGCTGGCACGCGAGAAGGTGGAGGAACTGCCTATGGAAGCCCGGAAAGACTTCTCTTCTCTGGTGTCACACCTCACAGTATTCTTCGAAAGCCCACAACAGCGATATGTGGCTCGACGTCGGTGGGTCGTGAGTCGGTGAACCCGGTGAGTCGTGCTCGGCGTTCGCGAACCGCATCCTCCACCTGGTCGGTGCGGCTGCATCCGGACAGGACGCTGCCATACAGATGGACCGCGTCTTCGAAGAATTTGTGGCTCGGTTTAGGGGATGTACGTTACTTCGTTAAACTAGACAACCCAACAACGTTCGACCAGGCTGTTATCAAAGCGCAAACCGTCGAGCAGCACCTAAGCGAAGCCGCTGCGGAGCGACTCATAACGCCTACGGCTGCGCTTAACACTGCAACTCAGGCCGGCGGTTCTTCACCATTCGTCCAGGTAGCAATGCGTCCAATCCACAGGAGAATGAGGCTCCCTCCCGCGGAGCTCTACAAATGCGGCTTGCAAGACCTGCTCCTCGTAGTGTCCCAACATGGTCGGAATGTTTCAATTTCGGTGGGACCGGCTATTTTCGCCGAGACTGCCGGTCGGCCGGTCTCGACGCCCGCCTCCGACGTCGCGTTGGTCACCAAGGGTAGAAAGCGGGTTTCGTAGTCTTTCAGCAGGCAGCAACCACGCTCGCGGCAGTGTGACATTCGTACTTTTCAAAAAGTTGACAAAATGACAGCCGTAGAGGATGTGCGATCTAGGATTGCACAACTCTCTCTCCCCTAAGGTCCAGCACTCCCAGCTGGACCAGTCTCAGGCCAGGATAGCTGCGCTACTCCAACGGAACGAAGAACTGCCTCCGCCGACCATCGAGAAACCGGTGTCATCTAGTAGCCGCCGCTCTCTTCCGGATATCCGGCTGTTGCTTCTTTGCGCGATGTCGGTCAGTCTCTTAGGCATCCCAGTGTCTGCCTGTAATGATTGGCTCTGTCCGAAGGAGAATCCGACTGTTCTCTTTTTTGTGCGAGACGCGTACAACTGCTCGAGGCTGCTGCCTAACTCCTCATAACACCTTGAACGCGTGACGTTACAGATATTCCGTCCAAACACTAAAATGTTCTCGTCACTGGCCTCTTTCTGCAGGATCATCCTCCACTTTGTTACGTTATCGATTAATTTTTGTGGAGCACGACGAAGAGCACACGCTGACACTCATCTCACGGTATCCTCTGAAAAATCCTAACTTGGAAAAGGAGTGTCATTACGTTTTCCTTTCAAACGTGTCCTGCTGGTTGGTTTACTGGTACTATCTGGTTGAGCGACTCTTAGGAGATCTCGCTCTCTTGGAATAAAAACTCCACGCGTTCATTAGATTGCTTCAAATAGTTTATTGTTACGGATCAAGGATACGCCATTCAGATGTCTTGTCGACAAACTCGTAGCACCGACTCGGAGGTAGGCCTGGTGACCACCAGCTTTCAGCGCAACTGCTGGCCGTCGAGGGCTCTCTCCATGCCGCCGCTCTATCAATATTTTGCCAAGCTCTTCAGAGCATATGCGAGCGGACACTCGTCAACTTTCTGGGCATTGGCATTGCTCACCTCCCCGAAGCTAACAATGCGACACCTTTTGAACCGTTCGGACATCATGGCTACCTACGATGGTAGCGGATGTCCAATTCCGACGCTGCATTCCCATCCCTTCACCATCGGTACGGTTTCTGCCCTTCAATTATACATGCTTCTCCCTCCCCATGGTTCAGACGAATCTCCCTACTGGTTTCCAAGGGCACGCAATTTTAGATCCCATTACTAATATAATCCACGGTAAAGCATCGATCATTGATTGCACGGCCTCGCAACCGTTCATTGTGGCTTTGAAAGACGGAATTCAGTGCTTTTCACCGTTGGAAGGGTCTTGTTCTACAGTAACACCTGATAAGATTACGGTTGTATCCTTCTTCCCATCATTAAATCTCTATTGCCCCCTCCCCCATTTAACAATATTTCACAAACTGGTTCTCACCAATTTTAGTGAAGTTTCAGGCAACAACCAACTGCGAGAACTTTGGACAGCTCTGGACCACGAGAAGCTTATGGACCACTTCACCCAGATCACCAGTCCTCACTCGCCTCATCTCGCTTCAGAGGAGCAGGTCGGTCTCCCCTTCTTTGCCATGCTTGCTCAATTTAGTTTTTTTAACATCTGGGTTTCTCTCTGCTGTCTAGTCGTTTCTGGTAGTTTTCTAGAGACCCTATTTTTTCTCTACATTCGTATTTATTATCCAAAGCTTCTGACTCGCTTTCGGTTTCAGGATCCTCCTCTTCCTGCTCCCTCTTCCCTCAATATTTCCTGTTACAGTCCCTTCCTCTACAAACCGTGTCGCTAACTCTCCTCCCCGATCCCCTATTGCACTTGATATATCTCAGTTTGAAATCCACTTTTTCGATCCCTGGCCACCCAAAGCTTCAGTATTGACTGTTGACGATCCAATCCCATTTTCTGTCGCTCAAGCGCCAATCCGTGCAAACGGAGTCAATTTATTGACCCTTATTCATACTCGCGCAGGGATCACAGTGGCCTCTCAGTCGCCGTTTCCTTTATTGGGAATCTTCCGTATGAGTCCCTCGCAAATCTCAGCCGCTGTAGTAATGGCCGGCATACCGATACCATTTGTAGGATCTGCATCGGTGTACCTCCAAATCGGCAGAATCGCTCTCAACCAAGTCATCCACTTCACGTAGGCGGCCTGCACGTAGACCGCTGACGCTTACAGCGTGTTCTTAGAAAATGATTTGCAGCAACGCCTACCCTCGTGGTTTCTCAACTTCAGTCAGAGGGTTTTCTTGTTGGGCGGTGAAACCATACCCGTGGTTCAAAGTTCCATCCCCCACCGTTCTGCCCTTCCGGCAATACCGGCTGGCGGTGCCTCGGTGCGGGCATCCTCCGCAGTAGTTCTTCCACCAGGGACAGAAACTCTTGTCCATTGCTATCTCACCGAAGCATCCCCAACGTGGTCCTCAGTTTGGACCGAAGCCGAGCTAATAAGCGACGAAAACGTCTTTGTCACTCCTACCGTCTTCCGGTTTAAGAAGCGGTGCTGTGCCTTAGCAATCCACCTAACACACCCAGAGTCATCTAAAAAGATCCGTGTTTGACCACAGCAAAGCCATTGCTAAAGCTTCCTGACCAAGTTGTACAGGAACCTACGCAGTATTTTTAGCATTGGAAAAAATTTAGCCGTGGGGATATCAGCTATGGCTAACGCTGCGGGCAAGCCGTTTGATATCGATCTCTCCCAAGCAGAGGTATCCGAGGAACAGCGTGAACAGCTACTTTCTCTATTTACCAAATACCAAGACCGAATCTCTGCATCCTCATATGACTTAATCTCTTACGATCACACCCTTATTAAGATCAAGACAACTACCGAGACACCTCCGACACAGTATCAGCTTACCCGTATTCCCTCACGGTTTCAAAAGGAGTCAGATGCACATTAACAAGCTCCTTAAGTCTGGTCAAATCGTTAAAAGTGACGCCCCATGGGTTCATAATACGGTTCTCGTAAAGAAAAAGGATGGTTCCCTCAGGTTGTCTCTGGACTTCAGACCCGACCCCTCAACAGCATTACCATTCCCGACCGCTACCCTCTACCTCGCATTGACGACCTTTTGGAAAGGGTGGCTGGAAACCGTTTCTACACCTCCTTCGACCTTGCTTCAGGGTACATGTAAGGGGTAGGATCCCTTCGGGTTACGAAATGCCGGGGCTTATTTTTGTCGCGCCATGTTTCGAATCTTATCCGGCCTCGATAATAACTGTCTCGCTTATTTCGACCACATTACAGTATTATAATTGACAAGGATTTTGATTGCCACCTTAACTGTCTGCGCAAGGTGCTCGAGCTTTTCCGCCTTTTCATCATCAAAGTCTCTGGAAAGAAGCTAACGACCATTTTTCAATCAAAAATCACCTTCCTAGGGCACGAAATTTCCGGGACCACCTATTCCCCTTGCGAGCGTAATGTCAAAGTCGTTCGCGGCATGCCCGCCCCCACCAACGTGAAAGCCGTCAAAAGTTTTCTTGCTATGGCTAACTTCTTTAGGAAATTTATCAAAGGCTTTGCGGACATGGCCTCCCCACTGTACGACCTTTGCAAAAATAAATCCAGCTTTTCTGGGAGACTCCACATCAGGAGGCCTTTCGTCGGATTAAGGAAGCGTTGATTAGTCGGCCTTGCCTATCATTTCCCCTAGACCGAGAATTACTTCACACCGATGGTAGTAAGACTGCGGTTGGTGCCGTTCTATTCCAACAGCAGCGCGACTCGTCAGCCCTGGCTCCCATTGGCTTCTTCAGCAAATCGCTCTCACCTTCCCAACGGAAATGCTACCCATATTGAATAGTTTGCCATGATAAGTGCCCTAAGATTCTTCCGCCCAACAATTTACGTGAGCCACACTAAAATCCTCTCGGAACACAAACCTCTCATTTTTCTTTTGCATCATCATAAAACTAACGCCAATCTCGCCCGTTGGATGGTAGAGCTCCAAAGCTACGACATCTCGATAGAATATTTAAAGGGTTCTGCCGACGTGGACGTTGATCACTCAAGCCGAAACGCAGATACTTCTAGTTGTTTCATTGATGGATGCCCTTCCGCCGACGACATCGTCGAATTTTCGCGTTGCTCGTACAGCGGCGCAGACCCCAAGTGCGTCCGGATAAGGACAATTCGGCCCAATCCAAGTTTAGCTTGCCTCCACCTCAGTACATCCAACCCTTCGATGTTCTGATCAAACAAAAGGAGGATCCCTTTTGTGGTAGCATTATGCAGTTTTTGGAAATGGGTTCTTTTGCACCTTCGGTGGGCGATTCCGACAAGGAACGGTACCTCTCCCAATTGTTATATAGGCAAGAACAGTTGTCTATATTATTAGACAAGCTCGCCGTGCAAGAATTTCAGCTACAGAGCCGGTCTTGTGGTCCCTTCCCAACTTCGGGAACCCATTTGTATTGCTCTACATGCCAGCGTCACCGCCGGAGGTCATTTTGGATGGAAGAAAACTTTGGCAAAAATCTCTCGATGGTTTTTCTGGCCCTCAATTAGAGAAGAACTTCGTGGCTCCTGCAAACATTGTCAGCGCAAGCGATCTCATCCCGCCAACCGTGGGAAATTAATCCCGGTTCTCACTGATGCTGTGTTTAGCAAGGATCTGGATCTTAGTGGACCCTATCACCCGTCTGCTAGAAGTAACAAGTACATCTTATGCCTCATAGATCATCTTACTAAGTACGTTGCCAGCGTTGCCATGCCAGACTGCACCGCCGTCACAGTGGCTCGTGCCATTATGACCCACTTTATCCTAATTTTCGGAGCTATGACTGAACTCGTATCGGACAATGCCTCGTACCTTGAAGGTGATCTTCTTTCGGAGCTTGGCCGTCTTCTTCGCATAAGAGGTTATTTTACAACCCCTTGCTATCAGGAAGGGAACGGTCTATGTGAGAGAGTGTTCTCTACTTTCCAGGAAATGTTGCGGACTTGCATCCGGCCTGATCAAGGAGATTGGGACCTATTTCTACCGTCCTGTGCGTTCGCATACAGCACGTCCGTCCACCAAAGCACTAACAAAACGCCATGGTTTTTCTTCATCTTTTTTGGACGCGACGCTGTGTTCAACATAGATGTGCTGATCAAACATAGATCACACGGCCACTACCCATCAGACGATGATACGAGTCTTTGTAAAGAATCACTTTTAGCAGCTCTTTACCAGGCCTGGATTAAGCGACCTCCTTCAACAAGAGTCGAAGCCTAGTAATGAAAGAACAGTATGATAAATTCCATCGGTCCTCCTTGGCTATAAAAGTAGGCGATCGAGTCTTCCTGCAGGACTTGTCTCCAAAGGTCGTGCTGTTGCAGAAGCTCTGTTATCCCTGGCTAGGCCAGTTCCGCGTGGTAGCTGTACAGCCTCCCCATTTTAGTATCGCTAGCATCACATCACCACAATCAAAGCCAAGGCGTGTACACATGAACCAGGTCAAGAAATGTTCCCTCCTTTCAGCTCCGGTTTTCTCATCCTCGTGGCTCCCTCTAGAAGAACAAGCAGCCTTGGACAATGTCAATGCTCCAGTCCACTACCTCCTGGCTTACTCACATACCGCTATCAATCAAGACACCTCAGTTACCTCTTCGTTCACACACTCATATAGTACTCGTTTCAGGAAGTGCTTTTCCTCGCTGTAACCGCCTTCACCAACGGAGATTCCAGGGACCAAACGACAGTTTACCTATTCTTTCTTCTTCATCTTCTCACATGCTCACGTTTTTTCCTAACGTTTTTCCTCCTTCGACTCCCAACGGATCGTCGCGGACGTCCTCGCCGACCTTTTGAGCAACGTCGCCGACCCACCATTCGACGTAGATCGCTTTTCTCGCTCTTCGCCAGAGTCTCCAGATTCCCCTTCATCGCGCCAGGTCGATCCATCCCCACCTAAGCGCACTCCAGCAACCTCCAACTCAGAAGCCTGGTTCCGAACCTGTCATCCACCCGCAACCGGTTGTGGACGTCCATCAGGACAGAACGCCTGCCAACTACTATAGCCGCCTTGAAGTGCAACACCCCTGGGCCCACTACGTCACCGAGCGCCCGCCGTTGTCGAATGTAACCGAAGACACGGTAACGAGCGAACTTGTGCCCTCCGTTTACCGCCACCTCTCCCAGAGTGGTTACTTCGCGACACTTTTTGTAAGGTCACTGTTTCGCAAGTTCGTCGGATCACCCTCTCCCGGTAACAGGATCACCATCCCGGACTTGATGCGCATGAGTGACGCCATAGCCTTACGACGCCAAGCAGACAGCATCATCGACGAACTCCGCAACCACCGCTACGTCGATGTTGAACCTACGAATCCTCGCACTCCGCCTGGTTTCCCGCCTACAGCAGTGTGCCCGCCGGTCAACTGAGCCGCCCTGCTCTCTTCCAGGTGGTCTCGTTAAGATATGGTCAGGGAGCTGTTCTGAAAGTGAAGGACTTCTTTGTGTCCTACCCGGACCACATGGAATTGCACTGCATCGTTCTGGGTCAGTACTCGGTCAACGCTCTAAAGCAAACTAGAGCAATTGACCGGACACAACTGTCGGTGAAGGACTAGTATGGGTTCTTTCATTGCGCCCTACTCAACGAGCACGCGAGGATCCTGAGAACACTTTGCAACAGGCCCGCAAACCTTGCGCCACCGCTATGGACACTAATCTGCCGTACTTCTTCTAGGCCCGCGAGTTTATCTTCGTTACACCACCTCGGAATAACCGGATCGTACTCGGGATTGTTCTCTTAGTGCCTCGACGTAGACCAGAAGGGAACCTCGTCAAGAACATTCGCGTCGCGTTCGAAGGTTCGAAGGAGGCAGTCATCGTGTCACCTCGCGTATATGAATTCCCAATCGACGGGGCAGTGAACGACCAGCTTCTGTTCGCGGAAATTTGATGCAACTTCTCTCGCGCCGTCCGCTTTTCGCAACCACCAATATCCAAGGAAGCCCAGCGTTTTCTCGTCAATGCCGTGCGTGGTGTCCTTCCCGCATATCCGGATGACGACCTCCTTCCTCTCCGGGTTTATCGATTGACGCAAGCAGAAGAGGACTGTGTCGCTGATCGCGAAGGCACCTTCCTCAATCACGTCAGGAATCCTCGCGAAGCACATCGTCGCATGTGCTGCGTTATCCTCGACAACGCACATCACCGACGACAAAGGCACACGGTCCGTCACCGCCGTAGTTGCGAGCCTGGCTTCTTTTCCAATCCGGCTTCAATTAAACCTAAAAGGTCTCTGCTGAGAATGGATGGAGCAAACATCTTCCGGCCGACGTTTGTTTCGTCAGTACCACCTTGCTGGCGCGCATGGTAATCGCGGAAACCGTCTTCAACTTCGAAAGCCGTACCCTCTCCGTCCGCTCCACTCGGCGATTTCCTGCCATCAAGCCGTCGGCCACATCATCGAGCGCCATGGCTGGATACAGGACGCAGCTGTACGGCTGAGGATATGTGTTCGTCTGGCGCGTCCACCAGTCAGCAGCGACTTTCTGTTCGTGCTGCTGGCGGAGGAGAACACCTTCGGAAAAGCGGACCTGGACCTTCCTTGCCCGGCTAATGAAATTTTAGGACAGCTCTACATGGTCCGGCTCGACAGCAGCCACTTGTCACTCTCCATCTTCACCAACCTTCACCACCAACGTCCGTCCGTCTCGACTCGGCAACGCTGGAGTTGTGAGCTGACCAAGTTTGCGCGGTTCATACGGGGAGCATGAATTTTTCCATACTCGCGATCCAAGCAGCGTTTGGAGCCGGAAAGATAGCTGTCGGCGCCCTGATTGCAGCTAGACTTGCGGGAGAGGACACAAGTTCCATGGTGATTGCCACTGCTACGACTGATGGAGCTGTTGCTCAATTCACGGACACACTTCGTCTGGCAGATTACCAGCACCTCAATGTGCTTCGGTTTGTAGCAGATTCGGCGCCGATGGACGGATGCCAGAGGACCCCACTCGACCTACACAACATCCTGCCCCGTCTTGCGACCGACCACAGGGATCGGCTAACTCGCTGGCAGATCCTCACTTGCGAAGTGTACGCCGCGGGCCGCCGTCTGCTGGAGACTGCGATGTTCCATCCCGAGCAGACACTCCACCTTTACCGCATAGCGGAGCGGGAGAACCCAGAACCAACGGAGCAGGCGGTGAAGGTAACGTTCGAAGTGAGGCCACCAGCGATTATCTGTCTCACTATAGCTTCTCTTCTTAACTGCGCCGGCACAGCAGGGCTGATCGTGCCGTATTTCGAGGCCTGCAGCGTTATCATCGGCGATGAACATCACAGGTACCGGAGCCGGTACTGGTTGCTACGACGTCCTGGTTCCCCAACGTGCGGCTGATCTACATTGGGAAAGTGAATCAACTGGAACCCCACGTACGCTGTTCGCGAGTGGAGTGATGGAACGCCTACTCAGTAAGGACGTGCCCCTCACCTTGCTCCTAACGACCATCAGGCACTCAACGAACTGCCATATCGGCTCTTCTACGACGGACGCCTGGTCAACAGAACGTCGTTACTGGCGCAGCGCATCAACCTCCGGAACCTAAAAGTAACTTTCCTCTTCATTGATGTGAAGGAAAAGTCGCAGCAGGCGCCAGGAGGGTCGCATTCCAACAGGGAAGAAGCGCAGTGCTGTCGTAACATAGTCCAATGGCTGATGACTCGAGACATCCCGGCCGACAGGATCGTGGTGATCGTCTTCTACAAGGACCAACAACACCTCCTCTCACGGTATTCAGCGCAGCGCTGCACAATGTAGACTCCATCCAGGGTCGTGAGGCCGACGTCGTCATCCTCCTCACGACTAGGTCGGATGTCACGCAAGAGACCGGTGGCTTCCTGGCCTTCCGCCTTCGCCTGAACTTACAAACTTAAACGCTGCAAACACGGCCAGTTCGTCCTCGCAAAGGTGGATGCCCTTCGGACGTTGCCGAATTGAGGAGGAGTTATCGCGTGGGCCGAGGAGCATGACGTGGTCGTCAGCACATCACCGCTGCCGGATCTCTTTCTGTAAGCCCATTTCCATAACCAAGACAATGAGTTTCAACTTTTCCGCCTTCCCTCAGCCATGCGATGTGCCGCTCGAACACTGCAGCTCGTTACATCCGAGGACGGACGGACGGACTTTGGAAAGGAGGGAGGTGTAAAAAGCCTAAGCCTCACAAAGTCTCATGAGCCAAGAGTTAGATCATACATCTTCAGCTCTTGACTCAGAGATCGAAGCGCTGATTACAGGAGGCGTGCTCGGACGAGAAGCGGAGCGAGGTCAAGGAGAAAGAGCGACGACGACGACCCGGAGCGGCTACTGCCCATCACCTCGCCACCCTCGCCCACACGGACCACTGCACCGGAGCGCCAGAACTGATCGCCCATTCCTGTACTATAATAACCTATTATATTTCAGTACATGTATCTTACTACTTTAACGACCTAAAAATTTACAAACTTCAGGATGGAAAACCAAATGCAATGCATGTTCTTACAGAGCGAATCATTCCCTTTCGAGAGCTTATAGCGTTATGCAAGAGACCGCCGGCGTAATCCGCAGTGAATCGTTGGAAAAAAACGGCGGGGACTTATGAGACAACCCAATTCTTCCGAAAACGCGACTCCCACCTCGACTCCCGACTCCCATTTCATAATATAGTGGGAGTTCCAAGACTCAGATAGACTCTGTCCTTATGAAGAATCTAGCCGAAGTCTCATCGCAGACGCGAAGATCGTGCCGTATGTAACGTTCGCCCCACAACACTTACCGCTGATCTGCACTAAAAATCGCACCCCGCCCCGCCGAGACGAGCGATGCGGCGCATCAAGAATCAAGAGGTGGCAAAAGAAAAAGAAGGAAGCAGCTGTGATTTTTCACGAGCGGTTACTGACAGTTACGATTGTCGATGAAACTTGGAAATAGGCGACCAATGCGATACGTCATGCTGCAAGGTTGAAAGTTGGCATCACGTAGCCTGACGAAGTGGGGTCAAAAAGCAGATGTAAAGCAGCGTGGCTTGGACAGAGACGTGACGGCGATAGTTCTGGAGAAGTCGCTCTACCACGTCTTTCTCCCAGAAAAGACGGCCAATAACTTGCGAACGTACCAAGATTCGTACAAGGCTACTAACGACGTGAATCCTGAAAAGTAAAACCAACTCACTATTGAGATGTCAACGAGAAGCAATGATAAGCGGTATCTGTACCGAGTTGCTAATAATCGCATCGACGGACCGAGGATAGCTAGAAGTTTTTTAGAATCAATGACGAGAACGGCTATTTTCTTACAAGAGGGATTGAAGTGATGGCGCAGTTATTTTGAGGAGATTTTCAAAGCAAAATTCAGGGTTCTCTTCAAAAGCTCACCGCGGATGAAATTGGAGCGACCCAGAAGACGAGGCCAGACAGAACGATTGTGCCCGACGATAGGGAGACTGTTT
The DNA here is from genome assembly GCA_947359475.1 of Heligmosomoides polygyrus bakeri. Lineage (NCBI taxonomy): Eukaryota > Metazoa > Nematoda > Chromadorea > Rhabditida > Heligmosomidae > Heligmosomoides > Heligmosomoides polygyrus. The sequence continues at coordinate 91,491,493 of OX375865.1, read as the reverse complement.
TTGGAAGTCAATGTTTTGGTACCCGGCTGAATGGTTGGCGATGTTCTTTAATGAAGTTGTAGGGGTAAAGAATGTGCCTGAATGTAGGCACCAAATTCGTCGATGGTGATTTGGAAGACGAAAGGCGGTGCTGCAAACTTTCCAATTCAGTTGCTTTCACAAAGCATGGACCCACAGCCACACTGGACGAATACGTGGCCCTATCCCGATATTTTACTTACTAAAATCGTTCACGTTCCCGCTCTAAAACAAACTATAGCGCCTTAAAGTAGCTGAACTCAATAGATCTTCGTGGTGAACAGGACAGTGTGTAATTTTTTGAGACACTATTTTGTGATACAAGGAATTTTTCGTTCAGCTTTCGATGCCCAGGCGTATCAAGAAAGCGAGGTTCACATTCCAGTTAGCAATTTCCGGTCGCCATACTATGGCCTGAGTTACAAATACAGATGCATATTCGATTCATGAAACTAGGACGTATTGTACGCAGGATAATCAAACTGCTGTGGAACTGCGAATTTATGTTCCTTATTGCAGTGTCCGTTTCTAGTGCCTAAAGAGCATTTACAAGGATTCAAACTTTCATTAGAATTATTAAAGCACAATGTCAGGATTATCCTCTTGATCCACAATCGCCGAATCCACAGGACACGCCCACTCGCATTCCCATTCGTGGAGGAACGTTGTAGTAGACCTAAATGATTCTAAGCTTTAAAAAATACATAGTTCGCGTATCATTATCATAAAAGAGCTTTGACTTTTGAATTGAGATTGCAGCAGTGTATGAAATGAAACCTGAAACGGTTATGCAACTGCTATACATATCAAAGCCTTTTAATTTATTAAAAACTGTGAAGAATATTGAACGTCAAATAGGATCTGAGGATGTATTACTGCTGGTCGTTGCACCATAATTAAGACTGCTCTTTCCCGTATTTCGCTGGTTAAGCCACAGACTCAATAAAATGCTTAGAATAATTTTTGTCCTAGGATTTCTTTGAAATGTTTTAGTTCACCTGCCCCAATAAGTGTAATAATTTTAAGGATTTTATAAAATTTGTAAAATTTTTGTTTTTAGATAAAAAATTATAGTTTTAAATCATTCTTAAAGCGCTGCAATAAACCAGTCATATAGGTAATTGAAATATCAGATCGCGCTACGCACTCGAAAAGCTTGTAGCTCGCTTTCTATTTATTTGATAGTATAAATGCTGTTTACATAAATCATCTAAATGAAGATATGTGTGTTTTTACGAGTGTTTTGTTGTATCGTTTATAAATGTGGAACTTCGTGGAACCTGGAAATTTTGCTAGCAATTGAATGAAAATCTCGGTGGTTAGGACGAGGGCATGGCACGATCTTTCTTTTATCACTAAAAATGCCAGCCTTCTTACTATTTCTAACAAGCTTTAAACCATTGTTTTTCTATAAAAATGAGAATGTTATAAGATTTCAAACAATATTAATTATTCACAATCTTACAGACAGAGATGTAGAAATTAATATATCAAACATAAGTTAAAATTGCTTAGAAGTTAGTCATGCTAATACTAACAGCTATGAATGCAACTTTTTAGACCTTACTATTATTACAGAAGAAGAAAAATATATACTAACCAATATAATTATTACCAGATTATTTCGACTTTAAAGTGATTAGGTTTCCCCATTTCTTTTATAAGTGAAAGCTTAAAAAGTTCTATAATTTATACAGAAACCTAACGGTTTTATAGGAATTGCAGTCTTAAAGAGGGTTTCATTAGTAGACTCACTATGCTCATTGACACTCTTACAGAATTAGGATACCAAGAAGGAATTATCCTGTGTGCGATACTTATTGTTAGATGCACACCGAAAAACAATTGTGTTAGTTATAAATATGGAATTTTTTATATTTATAAAGAAGCTAGTGCATTTGTTAGAAACTACTGGCCCTTCTATTTAATAATATTGAATATTATTCTATCCTATAACACTATAACTTATATATATATTATGTTTATTCATCTTCAGTCCACCTCTAACCCTCGGTTTTGTTCTTCTCGATCCTTAGTTGAACCCTTCGCGCTGTGTTCTGACCTAGGAATCTTCTAATCTTCTATGTAAACCCGTCCGGTAGAATAGGTTGTACCACTCTCCCTGCCCTAATGACAGTCCTCCGGGAGATTGTTGGTGGCACTTTAATTATTCTTCTAGTCTATTATATCCTGTATAGGGCTCAGAGGTGAAACAGGATATGATAGTCAGCTGTTTGAGATACGGTTAATATCTCAGTATGTCAAGTGTTATTAATATGTTCACTTATTAGGTAGGTGAACTAAGCCTTCAAAGAATGTTATACTAAAATTTTCCTGCAACAAAAATTATTCTAATCCTTTTGGAGAATATCTAGTTTAGTATAAAAAACAGTTTCATTTGTAAGACTTTGCTTTTATTTCAAAATTTTTAGGCTAGACTAGAAGAGTGTTCAATTCGACGTAAAAATGGTATATGATAAGTTTTACAAATGCACAAACCCTATTTCTAGGCTATTCAGGAATGTCTTCCAACCTATTGAGTACATACTGTTTCTGCTGATTGCGTCCGCACGTATCGTTCATGTTGTGTGCACTTAACGCCAACAGGTTGTTTTTTGTGATGTTTTCAGCGGTGTTAAACATTAGGCTGTCCATTTTGTCTTGAGTCGAAATAAAATAAAAATAATGATGCATATGAAAGGCTGGTAAAAAGCCCCCTCTACCCTTTTACTTTGTATTCTTTGACCTTTTTCTATCAAGTTTTCTGGGAAATTCCAATTGTGACCCACCGTGTAATCAAGCATTCCCATGCCTTCGATGAAAGCCGACGTTTGTCCCAAGGGCTTCGCATCTGGCGTAGGCGGCTCCTTGTACGCCTTCAGTATGGTCGGCTTAAGGTTGCAGAATAAGCCCGTGATGTGGATTGTGTAATTCTGGGTGGGGTCGTTGAACTCGAATCTGTAAACAAAAAATGCGGGATATAGGTTGAACTCGTGGAAAGGTGTTATAATCTATCACTAAGCCCCGTGAGGTGTTGATTTTCGGAGTTCTAGTTTCCAATAATAAATCGACGACACTTACACTTGACTTTTCGTTTCGTTGTGAAATGTGAACTGAGCCCACATCGGATGGTGTGACTCGGAGAAGATTTTCGCCTTCAAATCGCAAGAAGACACGACGGCTATAAGAAGAAAGACGAGAACAATCATTGCTTGTCCTGAAATGATTGCCAGGTGTATTGGTCAGCTGTAAGGAAGATGAGTATCGGAAGAAGAGCTCCTCCTTGTTAGTAGTACACTCATCGAATAACCATAGACAAGTGAACGGCTACCAATAGACGAGCAGTTTGTTCAGCGTAGCCAAGATTGGTACGTCTTTATTGCGGCTTACATTTCGACGTTGTCGTCTTCTTCAGATCCTGGAAAAGTCGAAGTCCTTTGAGAATCTACACTCACAAATGCCATTTCATTCAGCAGGAGCCCATCCAAAAGGCTAGGAGAATATGAAAACGATGCCGTAAGAAGTCGAAAACATGGCTAACCTTAGATATTGGACACAAGGGTCCACCGTCACTCTATATGGACAAAAGATGGGTGAATGAGCTTAGAGCCCTCGGGACCACCCTCTTTACAACCCGTCCACCCACCCGTCCTGGTTAGGGACCTAACGAGTCCCTAACCAGGACGGGCGTTGACCCAGAGGGTAAAACCGGTGAGGATAAAACCCGCAGAGGGAGACGTACGGCGTCGGCTCTTGGGTCACAGACGAGCACTCGTCCTTCCTATTGATCTGTGGATTGGTTCTTTCGTCCACCTATGGTGACGGTGGACTCTTTTGTTCACATCTAAGGTTAGCCATGTTTTCGACTTCTTACGGCATCGTTTTCGTAGTCTTTTGCCCTTTTGGATTGGTTCCTGCAGAATGAAATGGCATTTGGGAGGGTGGTTTCTCAAATGACTTCGACTTTTCCAGCTCTGAAGAAGGCGGCAACGCCGAAAGGTAAGTCTCAATAAAGACTTGTACCAATCTTGGCTACGCTGAACAAACTACTCGTCTACTGCAACATCAAAGATGCCAAGGTTCATCGAGACTCGAACATGGAATGAAAGGTTACCATTAAAAATTTAGAACTGTTTAAAAAAGCTTACGCTTAAATGGATGTTTGGTTGCGATCAAAACTTTTGCGCCAGGCGGAACTCGAACCTTCGCGTCCCGGGCGCCGGGACGCGAAGGTTCGAGATTTCACGCCTTACACCACCTACACTGTTTGACCGAGCAGAACATCCACAATATTTTCCTGCTAGCAATCACTTATCAGCACTCACCTTCTGTTCGGTTTGCACAAAATTCTTCAGAAATTTATTCTCACGATCTGCTTCTCAATTTTTAGAGGTAATCTATTCTTCTGAACCCATTCTCGCTCAACGGAACGAACATCTCCGAATGCTACAGCTTCGTGTATCTGAGGCGCGAAGTCAACACCTAGCGGCAGAGCAGGAGGAAACGAGCTGGGGATCTTTCAGGAGCGTCGACGAGTTCTGAAGAAGACGAAGAACGTCCGGCTCCGTGCCCACCTATTCGACTCCGCTGTTCTTCCTGCCCTAACATACACCTCGAAGACCTGGGCTATACGAAAGTAGGATGAATACGCGATCAGCGTCGCGCAGCGGGCGATCTAGTGGATGATGCTCGGAGTGACACGACTCACGCAAGTGAGAGAAGGTCTCCGGAGTTCGAAGATCAAAGAGGCTGTCGCACGGGCAAGTCGTCGAAAATTAGGTTGGCCAACTACGTGGTGCGCTTCGCAGACGCCCACAGGACGAGAGCCGTTACCTTCTGGATTCGGCAAGATGCCAAGGGACCACCAGAATGCCACCATCACATCGGTCGGCCTTTTTCGCAAGTCCTGAACGAACGCTATGACGACCACCCTCAAGCAATTCGATGATCAAGGGGACGACAGGTGATACAGGTGATATCACCTCCCGCACGAGCCTTTGAAAACGTTCAGTGATATGGCGATGCTCCTCTGCGCGTTTGGAAATCGACTCTCCGGAGACTTTCCTAACCAGAAGCTGAAACACTTGTTCATCTCTGAAATTTCGCGAATATTATCGCCCTAGTGCGTAGAATACCTACCTCCCCGTTAAGTGAGGAGTTTTTGCCCCAAATAATTTTCAAATACTTGCAAACTAAGAAACAATGAAACATTAAAAGATTCGTCATATATAGATGATCGACAGACGATGGCGTGCATTATACTTCTGGAGGCACTTAAAATACTGCCTTCATAAACGAGAAATGCCATAACCAATCTATAGGTTCAACTCAGCCAACAGTACTGGCTCAAAGTTCAGTGTGTTATGTTAGATGATAGAAATCTTTCTGTAAATAGAAGGTAATAGCTTAGCAAAGCCTATGTAATTCTCTCTTCAAAGCCTCGAAATCTTATTTACTATTCCAATTATGCAAGCATTGCTATACAACGAGCAAGTTCATACTGCTGTCTGGGCATATAAGTCCCAGAAACTTTCCGCTTTCTTGTTCCTCAGAAAAAAATAAGGCATCGACACTACACCAAGACATGACCACCGACTGGAAGAATTTTTTGTGTCATCTGTAACGCTGTTTCTCCAGAATGTCACTCGGCCAATATGTTAGACAGGAGCAAAAGTAATTGCATGTTAGCAACTTGATTACCCCTTGGTGAAACCTTTCGTAAATTATCTAATCTTTTCAGATGCCAAATGAAAAGAATGGCCTCGGAATCGTGTTGATTTACTATTAAGAAAATCCTTTTTCTCCAAAGTTTAGAAACGGTAACATCGAATGCAAGAAGTCTCACAATAATTTGCAGAAATTTCCTTGGAATAGCTTGATCATAGATAGGGTTTCGGAGGGTAGCAAAATCGAAAAATGACCGCACACGAGTGGAAATAAAAGGCTTAGAAGCACAAACAGCTTTCTGTGGCAAGATGATATCGGTGGGGATAGAGAAACGGCGGAATGATTTCTAGTGATGCGAAGAGATACGTGAATTTTAGGTCAAGTAGTCGCGGTCTGACGATGAGTCGAACCAGTATCAATCAGCGAACGTCAGAAACGACACGGAGGTGGACATTGCTCCAGCAGAACGTCTCGCCTCTGACGCGCGCAACGTCGCGCTGACTAAGCGCCGGCTCCAGGAGTTTCCTTTCTTGGCTCGCGCCACGTTGGAGATGTCCTGGAGGCAACAAAGGCATGAATAATGTCGTGCATCAATAAACGTTGACCAGGTGGCTACCTCACAGTTGCTGTGAGTGGGCAGAACCGCCTCACTACGCGTAACAGCAAGATGTAAGCATTTCGACCAGGGCCAGATTCATCAACCGCTTGCCGGCCGGTAACGATATATCGGTTATCGTGTCTGTATCACTTACTACGTAGGGTGATATGGTGAATCCGCCGTCAGATGATACCGGCGGTATCATCGACGAATCTGGCGCTTGAGTACTATTACATTGCGCAGAATTATGGCAGACAAAATTAGACATTGGTGACGCATTGGCCTACGAGCTTTTCATGAAGAGACTCTGCGAGATGTGTTCTCAATCCGAGCAACAGTGGTGCCCCAATGGCCTAGTGGACAGCGACCCGATTCGTGAGTGGAACATGTACAGATCAAAACCCGTACAGTGCGTCTCCTCTCCACTTGTGAAATTCGTAATTTTCAAGTACATTATCCAGATAGTGGTATTGCAGTATGTTAATCAGTCGTTTACATTTTTGGGTTGGCCGGAAAGTTCTGGCGGTTTCGACTGGTCCACTTCGAACGATTATAACTTGCTTCATCCTCAACTGATTCAGTTGGAATAAGCACCGCAGAGTAACGCTTTTCTTAACGCAATGCTGATTAACCAATTAAATCAACAAAAACTAGGTGGTCAAGATGCGACACATTTTAAAAAGGTTGTTTTTGCGTTCTCTTGATTTGCGGTTCTACCAGCGAGTTCTGAGTGTGCTTAAAAAGGAGGTAGTCGGTTGGCGCAAGGTCTGGTAAATATAACGAGTGAAGCAGAATTTCAACTACGAGTTTGTTTAATTTTCGCATGGCGATTTGCGAAGCATGTGGGTGGCGTTGTCGTGCAGAAGATTGGGACCTCCTCTGTTGAGCAGTGCCGGCTGCAGCCCACTCATTTGTCGGTACACCTTGTCAATTCCGTCACAGTAGGACTCTGCTGCGAAGGGTTCGGCCTGATTCCAGAGAGTTGTAGTGAATCATGCTAGCCGTCGACACCACACTGCTAACATCATCCTTTTCTTGTGGAATTTCGGCCTTGGCAAGTGCCTGCGGGGTTCATCGACATCAACTCCCTGTCCTAATCGTCTTCGGTTATTGTACAGAACTCATTTTTCATCAAATGTGACGAGTAGATCCAAAAACGGGTCGTTTTGATTCCGGAGAAGCGACGAAGAACAGATTTCGAAATTCGACAACTTCTGGCGATCGCTCAAATCGTGCGGCACCCACTTTTCAAGCTTTTTTCACCGTTTTCAAGCATTTCAAACCATCTGTAATGGAAGTTTTACTGACTCCTAAAGCTTACGCAATCTCACGGACTGTTTAGCTTCCACGAAGGCCTCCAAATCGATGTCCTGGATTGCTCTAGGTCTACCGCTTCTGGGTGCATCTTCAAGGTTGAAATCTCTAGAACGAGATTTCTCGAACTACCGTTGCACAGTCCTTTCTCCAACACTATTCGGCCCCATACATGGTTGATCTGCCGTTTCGACGCGCCCAGTTTGAAATTGAAAAAAAATCCTTTGGAATTACTTTTTCGACATACCTCAATAAGTCTTCGGAGAAATGGTTTTTTATTATTTTTTATTATTAGCCATGGTTGAAAACCAAATTATTTTATCATGTACAGCGAAGAACTCCGTATTAGACGCTATATAAAAATGCGAAGTAAGTTGAATATTGATTCAACAATAAACGAACCAAAAGCGGTTGCACAAAGATCGCCAGAACTTTTCGTCCTTCTCACTATTCTATTTTGTAGCAACAAATTTTTTGTGGATTTCACACCTACTTTTTATATTTGAAAACAAATTATGCCCTCTATGCTGTAACTGCATCTAAGCATTTAAGCAAAATCTAAGCACATTTAAGCAAATTTATTTAAATCACGCGGTCTCAAAGCCGAGAGATAAATCAATAACAAAGATCACATTGCTAGCATTCTCAATATTAAACAAAATTACAAACTGGTCATGATTCATAGAGTATACAACGCTAATTCTAGCCGCGCACACGATTTGGTGCGCTTTGAGCTATCTAGCCATGGCGGGCACCGTAACCCTTGACGAATCCCGTTTTGGAACAGGGTCACAGACACACACACACGCAGAGACTGACGACGAACAGTGGACACTACAGAGCGGTGTCGATTCTCTACATGAAACACGAGATGGCAGAGGGGGCGAAGCGAATCTCAGACATGGGATTCTCTCGGGAAGCAACGCCGACCGCATGCGTAGTTCGTACGGAAAGACAGGGCTCGGACGGGAGCCGAACACATGGAGGAAGAAGAGTGGTGGTGAGAGAATAAATATACGGGCTGTGACGTACAGATGGCGACCAGAAAGGAAACGAGGGCTATGTACACGAGACACGGTCAAGCAGGGGGACAATTAGAATTCTGAACTGAGCAACTATGACGCACCGGGCCCGGTTCGAGCTCTCCACCTCGGAACGAACCGGTCGGAAGTGAACTTTAAACCTCGTGAGCAACTGAGAGAGTGATGGTTGAGTCGGACGACGATGAGCAGCGCTGGTAGTCGCTGAGGACGGCGGACAGCAGATCGTACGCCAGTGAAGAAGCCGACGGAGTACGGTGTACTCGTAGGGCAACTTTACGACGACGGCGTCATTCCGGCTGGATCCTTCGACGAGAGTATCGGGTTAAGTATCGGTCCACGGGACCGTATGCTACCAGACCCTAAAACGAATGCGATTTACAAGCACGTACTCTGAAAAAGTTGGTACAGAAAAATATAAGGGAATTGAAGCGATTGGATAGCAGAAGTGGTCGAATAACTTCAAAAAAGAACTCAAGTGGTACCAAAAACCACCTCAGGGGATGTATTCGAAAGTGAGAAAGAAAATATATTGTGTTCCGAGAAGAGATTTGTGTGGTGAGAACAGCATACACTGACTTGGCGCACCGTCATCATAGCCATATAGCCAGCACCTAGACTTCTATAACACCCTGTTTAAAGGCGCTGCCTAATTTCTTTTCAAAATCTCTCACATTGCATTCCACTTAACTGTTCATACAATACGTATCTTTTTCGACGTATTCTTATACACACTGCAGGATGCAGGCGGTAACCTAGCCAAAAGTGGCTTCTGCTCTCCCTTTTTCCTTACCACATCACCCTCTCCCCTCTTCCCTGAATTTAGTGAGAGTTCTAGCATCATAGGGCAGCAAACCGAGTTGTAATGGAAAGCGACTTCAGACAGGGCATAGAGTACCCTCTCTCGACGAGGACTAATCCTTCCTTATCCTAACACATCGTTGAAAATTACGAAAAGTTCCTGATCAGAGTAATCATGATGTAGTCCGCTCAAACTTTCCCCTTCATCTCTGGAAGACCAGACTACGTTATTTCTTTTTCTCCTTTAGGTTTTCACTATAATTCAAGCAGAGCGTGAACAGATCAACGAGATAACTCATCTGCTCGATGTTCTCTATCCGCCCTTGAGATGTGGTAACCTTGCGATTCCTTCAAGTCTATATAAATGCCCCAAAGACCCAAAGGCAAAGAAATGTTGTAGCCCTTCTATACAATGGACGGACTGTTGCTTGTCGCAAATATGGGCAGCATTAGGAGGTGGAAGCATTCCAGCCAATCAACCTGCATCGAATAGGCCAACCAGAATGGACGCCTAAGGAGGGTCCTCTGATTGGCTGACGTGTACTCGGTCGATGTTCTGGTTGGTTTTGTTTGGCTGGCACCTCTCAATGCTGCCCACTTCACGACATGTATGTTTTCCTGATTGCTTGCTAGTGTACAATGCAGTTAGTCTTTGTAACAAAAAAGGTGCAAAAAGGTAGCAAAAAATGTAACAAAAGTTGTAGTAATCCACCGAACGGTCCATAGAATCAACGTCCTCTAACAATTTTACGCCAATTTTTTCGATGCCACTTCAGAAATAAGTTTCGAACTTAATCCAACACTGCCACATCTAAAGCTGTGGGTTTTAAAAATGGACATGCAAGTCGTTTCTTCTGCGTCAGAAATCACTTGCTCTAAAGTGACTTACTTGTGGATGAGATGAACGACGCTAATCGTTTTCATCAACAACAAGAAAACGCCGTTGTTAAATATCGAAAAGCCCTATATAGGGCAGTTTCTTCTGGTATTACAACACGCGGAGATTGCTTGACAAGGACGATCCGTGACAATAAATATCAGAAAATGCTGCCCTTTCAGTGGCTGTCCATTTGTTACTGCATCTGACGAGAGATGACGACTATAGATGGTAGTAATACCACTTTACCGTTTTTCTTTCATACTACTCTCTAGTCTCTCTCTTGATCAATTTGGAAACCCTTGCAAGTGAAGTCGATAAACAGTGCGCAAAGTCGTTGTGTGTATGCCTGTTCAGGTGATGTGTTGTGGCTGGCTGTGAGTGATAGCACTCGATTCTGACTAGAACTACGAGCTCTAATGCTGCTGATGATGATGACGACGAGGAGATATTTTTCAGTGCTGGACAACCACGAACTCTTTTGCTGCTCCAGCTCTCGGGCAATCTTCAGGCGACGATAACTGGCTCGAAGTCGATCGGCGGTCGACGTCGTCAGCGAGTTCGGATGCGAACTGTCGTTCACCGACTGGAACGCCTTCACCACTCGAATCTGCAAAAGCAACCCGAGTGCACCGCATGCTCTGCCGACTGCTCACACACGCACACACGCACACACACACAAACACACACACACACACACACATACGTACGCTGCTTGATTGCACACACCGACATCAAAGTGACGGTTCTGATTTGGTTAGTTGCAGAATTTTCTAACTGGACCAGAACGCAACGCGTTTCAGAAGGAAGGGGATGGTTGACCTGAAGGATTGGTCACGAAGATGGGTAAACGATGAGAAGGATAAAAGAGAAAGGTCGGCATCAGTCAGTCCTTTCGCGAGATGCGTCACGCATTCTACTTTAATATATGTCGTGTAGGCAAATTAAACGCGTATTTGAGAAGTGCAATGACCTGTGGTGGCTAGCCGATGAACAAGTCAGTGGTTTATCCTTCTCAGACAAGTTTAATATCAATTCACCGGCCCTTGGTGATAGAAAGCGCGGTTGGCCAGAGCGGAAACTCCGAACCAGAAAGATGACATCCTCTAGAAATTCATGTATAATGAAGGTCTTATGTTCCCATCACCGCTGATGAGCCAGGCAAGCAATTGGCAACCACACTGAAAGAGGCGCCTCAGATTAAGCAGCCGGAATGGAATAGCCAAAAGCTTTGAGGCAACAAACAGACGTATTTTTGAGCAACGATTGATATCCTAAAATCGTTCTAATTTAGCCTAAAATGGATGTTGCTGAGGTTATAAGTTTCCAAGGATGTCTTTCAAGGATCTCGATCAAAACTGTACCGCCAGGCGGAACTCGAACCCGCACACCTCCCCCCCCCAGCAGGATGATGACACCTGGATTTATATTATACCTAGAGCATCGCCTAGCTTTCAAAATGATTTCAAGTGGAAATAATGGAGACGGCGATGACATTGGTTGGCGATATGAAGGTCTCCATTTGGCGCGCTTTCTCTCCATAGTAATTTATTAGATCTGCCGTGAAGTAGCGCATAGGAGGGCAGAAAGGAAGTCGGCTCCAGCTGTTTTTCAGCCCTCCTTCAACCGCGGTTTTTCACTGCCTAACACCTAAACGTAGGAGATAATCTCCATATTAGTGAGAAGAGAAAGCGTAGCTTCCTCCAGAGGTGATCCTAGACAGGCCAGGCTTCATTGCCGCAAAACATTTTGCCTCAGGTCACTCCAGGAGCCGACCCAAGCCGAGTTAAACCCTCGGTTGAAAGGGTGGACATGAGCGCTTTATTGTGTGTATCTCTACCCCTTATACCCTGCATACCTTGGGTTTTCTCGTTGATGAATCCGACCACAGACAACACTGCTTAGTTAATGCGGAACTTCTGCAGCCTTATTCGCTCATACTTTCCCCATCCTATCGTAATCAGCGACATTTCGAAAGCGGACATCTTGTTCGTGACCAGAATCCAAAACAACTCAACTGGGAGAACTTTGGGCGAAGCTGTCAGCTTTACTCATCCATGCTTATCGTAACATTCCGTAATGAGTCGAAATTTTGAAAACGGCTGTCACACGTATACGTGATCTGCAAGCCCCAGATAGTCCTGTAGCGCTATGTTTAAATGATTTTTTTCAGACTTGTTTTCGCCAACGAATTTCCATTCTCCTGACAGAGCTATCAGGTTCGTATCGTTGTCTCTCCTACAGAAAGACCATCAAAGACAGAGTGTTAGAGAAAAACCGACCGCAGTTGCAGCAAGCATGTATTCGAAAGGTGAATAGGAACACTAGATCTCAAAAGAAAAGGGATACCACGCCTGTGCGCACCAGGGATCGGAAGGAACAAGGCCTGGTTGAAGATTGGCTGAAGATTAACCATGCAAATGGTCTTTCCTTGTTAAGGAGTGGTTCATGATTATTAAGAAAAGCTGTACAGGACAGTGGATTCCCTATTGCACCGTGACTTGAGCTACACCTTGAAGAGAAACAAAACACCTGTTGAAGTTGGAATGAGAACGCTCAGCTTGGCTTGTGGACGGATCTGACTGGACAGGGGCAGGATGGGAAACGAGGATGAAAGAGCTGTGGAGAAGGCAGCGCTAACAAAGATAAATCCAGGGGAATGGCTTATGATCTTATGAGTGCGTTATGAGGACACCAGAGAAGCATTCTACGGTGAGATTCGCTAGTGTTCGAACCACCTGCGAGGCGTCGTCGAGCGACCTCATGAAAAACACGGGGGAATTCCATCCAGAAGATCCTGTTTTGACCGAAACTTCCGATGATACCCTTTGTAGGACGGATGAGTGGTCACACCCAGCAAGAACAGCAGATCCTACGACTGCGTAAGGGAAAACACCCAGAGGAATAAGAATAAGGAGAAGAAAGATCTTTTGAAGAGTTAGTTAGTGCAATGCTAAGAATGTGGAACTTTTGTCATCAGAAAATACGTGAATCTCGTCTGGCGTCTAGGCGTTGCGTTCTGGCCCGTTCTACCAAAACCGATTAGTGAGTGCGAAATGGTGCTGGAAACGATTCCGCTCCACGAAATTCTGTGCAGCGTTGAATTAGGTAAGCTTTTAAACACATTCAGAGAGTAACGAGGTGCGTATACCTGTGTCTGAAGTCTAGTCAGGCCCAGAAGCCAGAGCATTTGACCGGGGCGCTTCTCGACGCCACCGTCTGGTTTCGGCGCCATCGATGATGATGACGGCGCGTCGTAGTCGCCGGTAAGCATGATCGATGTTGGCTTTACCTCTCCTTTGCCGACTCGGAACGACTTTGGTAGAATGGATGACGGCACCGAGGTGACGATCTGAGGCAGAAAGAAGGACCAGCGTGATCGAACCAAATAAACTGAACGTGAGCAACGAGACTAGTTCCCATTCAATATAAGCAAATCAGAGGCAACCCTTAGGTTTCGGGAAACGCTTGAAATTTTTCTCGTAAATACTTATTAAAAATAATTTTCAGCTGTTTCCTGCGGTCTTCAGCCTTATAAACATTTCTTCTTCCTCTGTAAGATGTTCTCGTTGACGTCTGATACCATACAAAAGATGATGTGGAGCCCTTTCAAAATTCAAGGCAATACTTTAGATCGCCTAAAGTTTTGAAATTTTTCTTTTAGGTGCCCACTAAAAAACCATTCCTTTCGATGGCTCCAGCATTCTTATAGTTGTAAGTGCTTTTCTTCCTCTGTAAGAATTTTCCACAACCTTCTACGTCATATAAAAGAAAATTTAGTACTCTATCAAAATCCAAGTAAATTTTTTTTGGTTTAAAGTTGGAGTTAAAATTCTACCACGACAGATAAACATCCAGGGGCTTCTGAACGTCCCGGTTGGATGTGAAGAGGCGTCGTTCCCAGTATACACATAGAACCTAGTGGACACGAGTCGATGAAGGAAAACTACAGGCAAAATAGTTGTTGCAACAACACTGAATAGTTATTCTTACAAATTATCCAAATGTCAAAGAATGCTATTGAATTGCAGAGTCTGAGTTCCATGTCGCAAAGGTGGGCAGCGTTGAATGGTGGGAACGTGGCAGCCAATCGGGCTGCGCTGAATGGGCATTCCGGAAGGAATGCACAATCGGTACGCTGATAGGCTCGCACCTGTTTGGCCGCTTGACTGTGATTGGCTGGCTCACTTCCACCTCCCTATTGAGCCCACCTTCGCGACATAGATCGTATTTTTACAGATAGTCAAGTATTTCAAAACAAAAATCGCTGCGTTTTCTTACCTAATTAATATTTCTCCTTCATGTGCTCTTCAAAATCTAAGACAAGTGGTGGTCTACCATCTCAAGAAGAGTCCCAGGTTTTGAAGAACTTGCTCTTTGCTCAAACATGGGTAAATCAAAACCCGAAGTTGATGGACCTGAGAGTTGCCTCGTTATTCACTCTATGTAGTGAAAACTCCTAACGAAAATGAACCGGCTCGAAAACTCGCAACCCAAACAATCATCTACGAGAATTCGAAACTCAGTGCCACTACCCTGAAACGAAATCGGAAAAAGAGCTACTGTTAAACTTGATCAAAAATTATGAACAAGCTGGTGCTTTGGTGCAGTGGCAACTACGTGAATTTTGGCAGCAAACGTGAGTTGTTCGGCACTCGTCGATGTCTACTGAGAGTTTCCAGCAAAACAGCACTTGCTGAATTTACGCACTATGGCAGAGTAGTCTGGAGCATTCAAACTAGTCCGAGACAGTTCGACTACCAACCTGTCCCCAGATGAGCTCGCCAAGTCCGCAAGCGATGCAGATCGCCCACTGAACGCCGTTCAACGGAGCGGTGGAGAACCAGTGACCACCGAACTGCACGATCAACACCTGTGAGACGAGCGTCGTGATCCAGATGACACAGAAGATCATGTTGGAGAACAGGCCCTGAAAATCGTGGCTATCGTGGCTAAATCGTGGCGGTCCGCTTTGCTTGTTTTTCGAAAGTGTAATGATCCACGACTGTTGCCCTCCAGAGATATGATATCGTGAACTCCAGCGGTCGGATTCATTAACGACTTACATAACTTTAACAGAGAAATCACAGCGGAGAACTCAGATAACGTGGCATATCGCTCACCATATCGTTTGATAAGCCGTGCTATCAGGGAATTCGGCTGTAGTTTTTCTGTTTAATTGCTGTAAGTCGTTGATGAATCCGGCCCCAGTTGAATGCGTATTTGAATTAGAGAATGCTTCGCGGTTACCAGACAATGTGAAAATAGCCCTTTATTCCTGGGAACGCCTGGCAGCGACTAGACCACTGCAGAGGTACCGCACCTGGGTTGCTCATGCAAGGAATCAAAGTTCAAAATGATTTGGGTAAACACGATAGGGTCTTGAAGTGCAGATGGAGGAGGTGCCGGTTGGCGCGTGCACGCTCTACCAGATTCTTGGTTTGGATTTTCCTTCAAGGCCAACCAAGCCTTCCATCCCTCCGGGGTCTGTGATCTGGTGATGGACTCGTCTGGGAAGGTTAAACACTAGCCTATTCATCGGATGCCCTGGGACCTCGCCATAAAATTTCGTGCAAGGGTTTGTCGTGCCGTCCGCCACAACCCAAAGGGCACGCCAGCTACGCAGGCACTGAGTCCCTACAGGCGCGCCCGAGCGCCTGAATATTGGCGCGCGGCAAGGTGGGTACCGCGAATCGCAGCAGACAGTATCGTCTCCGGCTTCGTCAGACTCTATCGTCTTCGTTCCCGGCATCTCCCGCCAATCGAGCCGTCGCCCTCTCCGTCATCGTCCCCGCCTCTCCACCCGTCGGGTCTGTCTGAGGTGCGCTGGTGCTACTAGTTCTCCACCCATCGCAGGATCGCCTGGAGGATAGCGCAGCAGGAACACGCCAGTATGGAGGCCGTCCACAGGTAAGCCCAGGAACAGGCGCTGTTCCCCTGCCTCGTGGCGCTGGTCCTAGGCATGGAGTTGCTGTACTACCCGCGAAGAGGAACAGGTTCCCGTAATTACTCGTAATGGGGAGGGGTTCACGTCTCGTAGGAAATCTATGTTTCTCCTATTGTTCGTAGCGTGTTATATTAGTATAGAAAACCCTATATGTATATGTCTTGTTGTGTGGAGAGAGTTCGCGCTCAGAAGCACAAGAATAAAGGGATGTATCGGTATGGGGATTGCCTCTCTATTCCCCAGGCAGTATTATGTGCGCGGCGCGGTCGGTATCTATCCCGACAAATCGTGCGACGCCGCGCAGCGGCGCAAGTCTAAACTAGGGCTAAGGGAATCGCAGTAGGACTTATGACACGCACGAGAAGAGACTAAGGTACATCGGTGAACACGACCTATTGTGGTATAGTTGGAGCGGTAGGGCTACATGTTCCTTATAGTTCTAGTCCGCGTAGTGGCAGGCATACGGGCATGAAGTATGTAGCGCGGATAAGTCCACGACTACGGGTCACTTAAAGGGCCAGCGGAAATGAACCCCGTCTGTCAGCGTATAACCACCAATGCCAGGGTCAGAGTTCGGGCACGACAGGGTAAAAGCGAAAAGGGACGCCTAATCCGATTGCACTCCGCTGTCCGGCAACCTGACTTCCTTCAAATTCCCCTACCACCGTATGTCAGCGGTTTCGTAGTAGGTCGCGGATGATTTTAATATTGATTATCTTGAGTACATTTCCTCGTTGAAATGGTCCCTCATAACTGTTCTGTATTAAGCTGTAGTTCCAGGCTTTTCTCTTCAAAAAAGACTTCTGTCGAGCCAGAAGATCTTCAAAGTTTAAGAGAAGCTTGGGAAGCAAAACATTCTGCAAAAAACTTTCGTTTCAATCTTGCACCCACCTTGAAGACGTTTCGTTCTCCGTGAACCTTTCGAGCATTGATTTCGTTACACAGTGTCATAAGGACAAAGGCGTTGAAGATGATTGTGAAGTGGGCACTTGGTGGTGAGCCCAGTGGAGCATTTCTGCCGGACGGCGTGTCCGGAATGAACTTGTCGCCTGAAACGAGCAGTGAAATAATGAATTACCCTTTACAAAGAGTAAAGCTATGACTTTACCCCAGAACATGATTCCGAACAAAATCACTAGCTGATAAAAGGCATGGCCGACGATATTCTTCACCATTGTCCGTGAGATCAACGACTTGGTTCGGCCGTAGGGCTTCCTATAAAGCGAAGGAAATTTTCCGACTTATACAGATTATAGAGAAACAGTGTACAAACCTATCGAGCAGATCTTCCGTAGGCATTTCCGTCGCTAGAGCTAGTGAGGCTAAGGTGTCCATGATCAAATTCACCCAGAGCATTTGAACGGCCTGTTAAGGATTACAATGTTTGAATGTACGATAAATAGAAAGGAATATATGTTTGAAATTTCTTTCTGGAAAAATTTATAGCTGTGCTGGCACAACACACATGAAATGCGAAAAAAGAAATGGAAGCATAGTTTTTCTTTGGCGGTTCCTTGCAAAATTGTTAATACGTTGCAAAACTGCCACTATCCTCTGATGAGAAATTCTTGGATCTATCCTAGTCGGAAGGAAGCACATGATGTTTTGGTTCACCATACCCTTCCTTGAATTCATCCGAGAGCTTCTCCTGCTGCCCAATCATACTAACCGGTTTTTGGGCGAACTCAAATGAGGTAGTGGTGCGGCATGATAGTGCAGACACACATCATGGGGTCTTCCGTCTCAAGTAGGATAGATCTAAATTTTCTTTCAAAGTTCTCTAATAAAGTACGAGACGAATTGTCACTTGATCAGTTGATTCGGACTGGTCGTTAATGTTCCCTACATGGGCAAGCTTGAACAGGTCAGCCAACTGCAACCAATCAGAGCACCGACCGAACACACGCCTGCCAATCAGGGACCGCCCGTCTAGGCAGCTTGTTCGTGCGAGACGGTCTGACTGGGCCCGCGCGCTCTCCTCTCTTATTTAGGCCACAATGACGACTAGTAAAAACTCCTAGTGATCATCAAAAGGACCGAAAAAGGACTTGGCACCAGCGAAAGCCTTAAAGTAAACATGTGACAAACCTTGAGCGGTGAGTCGCTGATAGCACATGCTCCGATGAAAGCAATGGTAACAGCGACGACGTTGACAGTCAGTTGGAATTGGAGGAACTTAGCGATCGAGTCATAGACGTTTCGACCCCACATTACGGCCTGAAGTTAGCTGGTGTTTATCTGAGGAAAGCTTCAGTAAGCTGAGGTGCACTTACCTTAACAATAGAGGTGAAATTGTCGTCAGTGAGGATGATATCCGAAGCCTCTTTCGCCACATCAGTACCAGCAATACCCTGGAAGTTCACCCTGCGTTAATTCTATTAATTTCTAGGACACAGATAATTCTAATAGCACAGAAAACCTCGCCATGTTTTTAATTAAACCGAATATAAACAACGTAAATAAATATTTTAGTTCAAATATGACGAAAAAGCAAAAGAAACTTTAACGGTTTGATTTTCTACCTTATTTCAGAAGAACCATATTACTGGATCTCGTTTATTTACATAACGAAGCTTATATGGTTAATATTTTGTTTAATTTTTTTAAAATCAGCTACATGTAAAATAAATTTTGTATGAGAGACTACTAGACATTGGATCCGACACCAATTTTCCGGATAATCGGATGATTCGGATAGGCCATTTTTTCAAACCCCGGATCTTCGGATGATTCAGATGAGGGCAATTTCGAAAACTCCGGATCTTCGGATGATTCAGATGAGGGCAATTTTAGAAACCCCGGATCTTCGGATGATTCAGATAACGCCATTTTCGGCCGAGCCGGATTTCGGATATCCGATTCGGATACAACCGGATAAGTGATATAATAGGGGCACGCAACCTCTTAAAACGGAACACATCAGTAACTCCGCGTTTATTTCCTTGACCAATTGAAGCCACGAGCGCGCAAAGCAGCTTGGAGCGCCTTACCTTGAACAAAGTGTTCATATGCCCTGGAAGCAAAGCACATGAATGCCCAATTACATTATATCTGGCCTAGCTTAGTTCACCAATGGAGTGGAACACACCAGCGCTACGTAAAAGATGTCGTATTTGGCTGCCTTACGAGAGGAGCCCTTCGCAGAGCTATTTTGCGCTTCCAGAACAAACAAAAAACAGCTTTAAGACCCCAAAGAGGCCAATACCAACCCAATAGTGAGTTGGTAATGCACAGCGAAGTCTTGTAAAGGACAATAATGAAACGATTCCAAAACGCCCCGCAAGAAATTTCTCGTGCTCTGAAAAGGGAAAGGTCTGAAGCGTATGTCTGAACGGAGAGAGCGAGTCATCCCACCATATATAGGAATAAGCGCCACTCCTCAATTAGTATAAAAATGTGTTTTTTTTTTGCCAAATCGATAAGCCCGAGGAGTAGAGGATCCTTGAAGTTACAGTGGAATCGGCACCTCACGAATTCGGGAGTCTTGTACGCCCGCGATGCCGCCGTAGGGCAGAGGCTCGTAGCGCAGTGGATAGCGACGTTGCTCCATGAGAGGGAGTAGAGGGTACGACTTTTCTGCGCTGCTGCATCTTTGCATTTCAACTGATTGGTTGATTTGAGGGATTCTGACATCAGCACCATTTCAGATGTTTGCTGTGCAGTGTCTTCAGATGTATGCCGTGAGAGCAACTTTGTTGCCACTTGTTTATTACTGACCGGTTTTTTAACCAAAACTCAATTAGGAAGCTGTTCAACATAACGATGTATGAACGTTTAACATCAGTGATACACAGACACAAAGTGCATGACATAAGCACTGGTCACAATACGAGCAGCGCATAAAGGCTACTGGCTCCTCACAGTTTGCTTCCATATATGGACAAATGAGATCGGCTCCATAGACGAAATCCAATTGAAGACGTTCCCTTTCCTCTGAAGCAAGAGTTCCATCCGAAAATTATCATATGCCCACTGCTTGCCAGCCTTTTCACGTCTATCAGTTCATTTTGCGAATCCCAAGGTTCTTCTGGTTTTCCACCACTTCCAGCCGTTCGTCTTCGTTAGCTTCAAGTTGACGTGCTTCGAGGTCCTTGAGTATGCTAGCCATCCGTTCGGTCAGGTTGGTGTCATTCTGATGAAGGCTCCTTATCTAAAGTTGCACCACACTTCAGCGTGAACGGTTGGATCACCACTCAGCACTCGAGCATCGGCGGCATTGTTGATGTTAGGCTTTAGAGAACCTCCAGCAGACCTCTAATTTCCAGATGACAAGCAAAGATGAGAGAAAGAGTGTATTGATTCCGTTTAGGGCAATTTCCGGGATCCACAGACTTTCTCGTTTTAACCACATGTGACGTCACATCATGGTCTCCTTTGAAAATCCGAGCAGGATGGTTTTACCCGAGGACATTGGCCGATGTATAGAAACAGACTGAGAGGAGCCAACAGTATTTATGCCCTGCCCATTGTGTCTAGTGCTGCTTTATGCACGTTGTACCTGTGTATCACTGGTGCTGAATATTTATGCATCATCATGTTGCAGCAGCATGCAGCTGGAAAATGCGTAGAAAACATCTAAAATGGTATAGACGTCAGAATCCCTCAAATCTCAACCAATCATTTGAAAAGTAAGAATGCAGCAGCGGATGAGGATCGAACCTACGACCTTCTCCCATGAAGCATCGTCAATACCCATTGCGCTCCGAGCTGCTTGCCGGCAGAGGCATCGCGGTCGTACAAGAACCCAAATTCGTGATGTGCCGTTCCATTGTGACTTCAAGGACCCCTACTCCTTGGGTTTACCGACTTGGCAAAAAATAAACACATTTCTATACTAATTGAGGGGTGTGGATTCCACCTATATGACTCCTCCCCCGTTTCTGAATACGCTATCAGACGCTTTCCTTGTGAGAGAATTCCCGCCAAATGATTGCAAATCTGCCCGAAAAAGTCAGGTTATCAATGGCGCAGAGTTTGCCAGCAAGGCGCGCTAACCTCCTATTATCCGATTTTTGTCCGATTTTATCCGAATCATTGCGTTTTTCAAAACCCCGGATCTTCGGATGATTCAGATGAGGGCGATTTTGAAAACCCCGGATCTTCGGATGATTCAGATAAGGGCGATTTTGAAAACCCCGGATCTTCGGATGATTCAGATGAGGGCGATGTTGAAAACCCCGGATCTTCGGATGATTCAGATAAGGGCGATTTTGAAAACCCCGGATCTTCGGATGATTCAGATGAGGGCAATTTTCGACCGAGCCGGATTTCGGATAATCCGAAACCGGATAAATCCGGCCGGATATCCGAAAATGCATGATTCGGATCCCATGTCTAGTGACTGCTGTAGGCAAAAAGAAATTTTTAAACTATATAAATACTTACCATAGCAAATCCGACATCAGCTTTCTTAAGCGCGGGCGCGTCGTTGGTACCGTCGCCGGTGACGGCCACAACTTCTCTGAAGCCGAGAATTTTATCCACCCGTACCTATATCTAGTTCGCTTATGATACCTCATTACCTGTTTTTGGTGACCTTGCTGTCGATGATGCCCTTCACGAGCACGTACTTGTCGGACGGTTGAGCTCGAGCCAGCACTCGTAGTCGAGGCCAGATCGCGTCCAGCTTTGCCTGGCTGACTTTGCCGTTCTCGTCGCGGATCCTGAAACAATTGCATTGATTGGAAGAAAATAAAACGAAACATGGCTGCTCCTGGGTCAGGTCGTCGGAAATTAAGCGAGTCGGGAATGTAATTAGAGCCTTTGACTGCTGTGCGAGAATGTAACCGCCTGGATTAAACTTCCGCGTGCATGTTTCGCTAAAAACAAGCTGGTAAACTTTGGCACGCAATAAGGACGAATGGGCAACCGTGGAAGCTCGATGAAATCGGTCAATTGCACTGCGAGAACAATGCAGCAATGAAAGGTGCAAGTCTAAAAGAAGGGGTTCGTCTTTATTTTCCTCCATGAAATCTAGCGAATTTGTCCGAAAAGTTGTGAAGAAAAGAAGTTAAGCACTTAAATATGCATAGAACAAAAGAAGGAGGACATCAAGTCTGCTTTGGTTAGGGTGAACCGCCAAATGTGAAAGAAATACAAGGTCTCTAGACTTGCACCCAAAGGAACCTATAGCGATCCTGGTATAAAAAATGTTGGAAGAAAATCTTGAAATCCTGAGATATTTTGTTTATGTATATATTGAACGGGCGCGTGAAGCGCAGCCGGAGGAGGCGCCGGCTGTCGTCTGCACCCGATACTAGGTTCCTGATTCGGATTTCCCGCCCAGGCCAACCAAGCCTTCCATCCCTCCGGGGTCGGTAAATTGGTACCAGACTTCTCTGGGAAGGATAGAGCGCTGACTTGTTCATCAGCTGGCCACCGCAAGTCATTGTATGTCCAAATACGCACTCAACTACCTCCACGACATCGCGTAGAAGTAGAATGCGTGGCGCATCCGAAAGGGGATTGAATAACGCCCTCCTCTATCCTCTATCCTTATACATTGCACAATCATAATATAACCCCAAAAAATAAAATACGAGAGACAGGTCTCAGCTTCTTTTTGCAAAATTATGGCCTATTTCTTTCACTTTCTGCAACAACAAAAAATAAAAATTCGCAATGTTTGTATTGCCGAATTCGCATAATTCTACTAAAATTCTACTGAAGTACTGCTTTCCTAATGTCAAGCTAATCTTGTTCCTTTTTGTAGAAACTATGCGCGTATATTATAGAAGTGTTTCAGCTAACAATAAGCTGCGTCGAGGCTGAGCCCTGTGAACGTCGTGCCGTTTCAAAAAACCGCAGCTCCTACCTTGCGTTGAAATCCTTGCCCTCAAGTGCTAGAAAATCAGCTCCCGGCTTCAGAATTCCACATGCTGTAGCGATCGATCTGGCTGTGTTGATGTTGTCTCCCGTCACCATTCGAACAGTGATTCCAGCGTTTTGGCATTTCTCGATGGCAGCTGGCACCTGAAAACAGGCAAGAATCTTAGAATTCGTGTGCTATGTGGTAGCTGTATGGCACGTTTAACGACATTTTTCAGCCAAAATGCCCACCACGATAACGTGGCAAAGATAAAAGCACGGCGCGTCCCCTGAGAGATACGCTGATCTCCTCAGTCATATATTGAATCCTACGTTGAGTGGTTTAAGAACAGGAGAAACTATCTCTACTCGATAAAAAATAAAAAGGCACAGAGGATAACATTGATCTAAGATTAAGATGCGCCACGCATTGTACTTCTACGTGATCTCTCACTATCACCATTTTCAAACAGATGGAGGTCTCGGGGGATCTCATTTTGTGAGCCTGATTCTCAAGTATTCATGCCATGACGCTTATGGAACTATAAACTGAGAAGACTTAAACCAGTAATTAAGTTTGAGAAGGCAAAAGTGGCTCTATGATATTGCAGCGAATCATACCTCAGGTCGAACTGGGTCTTGAATTCCCATAATGCCTATGGCTGTCATGCCGTTACGAATCATGTCCTCGTCTTCCCAGTCAATAGCACCACTGTACTCGATCTGGAACAAAAATCAGCTAATTTTTCAAAAGTCAAAAATGGACCGAAGAACTCAACCTCATTGTCGCTGTTCTTCGTTCCCGTCGGGACCATATCCTTGTAGGCAAGACCGATCGTTCGCAGACCGTCCGAAGCCATCGGCTCGATCACTTCACGTGTCAGTTCGGCGACGTTAGTTGGACTAAAGGCTCGGATCTCGCCCTCCTTGCCAAGAATGTACGAGCATCTGAAAAAAATTGGTTATGAACGGTAAAATTCGTTTCTTTTTCTTTGATTTTTTTCCAGCTCGGTCTTCTCTAATGCCCAAGGCTCGCAAACAGGTCGCGGTTACTGAAACTCCAGAGAGGCATGCACCTACACAGGTTTAATTTAGACCATTTGATAGAAGTGTAGCCATAATAAAATGGGACATTAACTGTGATGCGATGGCGCAGTAGGAGTTGGGGCGAGGTGCCGTGTGTTCTCATCGAGACTCTTCATTCAGGTCCCGCCCGAGCCAACCAAGCCATCTATTTCTGTAGGGTGATGAATTGGTACCAAACGGTACATGTCGTGGAGGTGAGCAGTGGCAGGGTACGGGCACTGCAACGATTGAATGGGCCTCCTCTGCTTGGCGCCACCTTCGAGATTGGTAGTTATCAGGTGAACGGGCATGCCACCTGAACTATCGATGTTCCGAAGGGTAGCAGTTTGTTAGAATGCCGGGGTGAACGCAGCCGTGCCTTCGGGCATGGATCTGAGCAAGGGAAGGAACTCCAGATTGTGGGCAGTTTTGGCAGGTATAGAATACGATTAGATGGATCGCGTGGTGAGGCTTTTTCGCCTGCCACGTTCAACTCTCCCCCCAACCTAACAGCTGACCTTCCGCGTTAATGCTCACGTGCCCTGCCTTTGCGGCCGAGCCCTGGCCGTGCCACTGAAAGGGACGTGTTCGGTCGGTGTCTGATTGGCTGGAGCGATTACGATACGGTGCGAGAGTACGGTCGATGCTCTCGCTGTTCTCGCACCTCCCGCATCCCCAGCACCCGCTGCTCACATTCTCCGCTTCTACCCCAAAGTTATCTGAAAAGGACGAAATACGCTGCCCATCGGATGGCCACTATCAGGGGTGTGCGTAAATGGAATTCAAAATTTCGTAAATCGTAAATCGTAATTACGAAAAAACCGTCGTAAATCGTAAATCGTAAATCGTAAGAGTCACCTGTAGTGCAATACAACTGAATTTTTATAGGTTTCTCTGCTAAAGTTACTACATGGTGATCCGGGATTTATTTATCGTGTTATCTTCAGCACAATTTCGGCAGTTTTCTTGCCAATTTTTTCCCTTTTTTACTTTTTCTTTCCTAGTGTTCAGACATCTTTCAAATTAAACTACACAAGTTTCAGGAAAGTCGAAAAAGTTGTTTCAAAGGCTTTACTTTAACTTATGCGTGATGTCTGAACAAAAAGCTTTCATCGTTTGGACGACCATTAGAATTTCAATCCCTACGCAGATTTTGAGATGCGTATAAATCCAGAACTTAGCAGAAGTAATAGAAAAAAGTTAATATTACGACAAAGAATTTTAAAAATCGTTTCACCGCTCACTATCATGGGGAAACCAGCAACGACGCTTGCAGTTAGCGAACATCGCGCACAGAGCTAATGCATGGCGCAGCTCTATCCTATGTCGCACGAAAAGATCTCAGATTTTCTACTAAGTTGTTGGAAAAGTCCAACAGAATTTCCAACCATTTTCATGATTTAACTTGTTACAGTCTGGCTTAGTGCCACAAGCTTATAGCTCGAAAATTCTACAATACAATGCCATGCATTCTGGAATATTCTATAGTATAATAGAGACGGTCTTCACTTGAGAGACCCACGATCTCCGTGAATGGACCGGTCGTCGCGACTGAGCAGCGCTCAGTCTCTATTTCTCCGCCTACGTATTAAGAGCTCTCTGGGGGACGTGGTCAGATGAGGAGATGAGTTCACCGTTTTCTACGTCAACCGTACGCGGAAGGAGCTCAAGGAGCCACCTCTGAAGCAGTTACAATCCGACCTCCACGAGAAGATGGTAATGCTGTGTTGCTCCTCGGACTCCCAGGGAGTGCTCTACCATGCAATTCTTGAAACCGGCACCTCAGTGACTGCGAACATTTACGCTGTCCAACTGCCAGAGAGGAGCGAGGCCACGCAGCGGAAACGACCAGGACAGAAGAATGCTTATCTTCTTCACGACATGCTCGACAAATATCGCACCCGCCAAAAGTTTCAGAAAAGTTAAGTTGCATTCGAAAAGACTGCTTGCGACAAGGTGTCATCTCCCATGGTGCCACATCAGAACATTAAAAAGCTACGCTAAAACGAGGCGGAAATGAGCTACTAGAGGAAGGTAGGAGAGTGGGCACATCTTGCTAATCCAAGATGCATCACGTCATTTGGACGTCGGCTGCCCGTAGATCGATAACATTTACGAAAATTTACGATTTACGACCCAAAATGTCGTAAATCGTAAATCGTAAAAAATTTGCCAAAAATCGCCGTAAATCGTAAAATCGTAAATCGTAAATCTTAATTACGCACACCCCTGGCCACTATACGTCACTGTATAACCCAACGAAACCTCATGGAGTTTGAATGAATAGCGCACTCCAAGCAAGGGTTGATTAACGCTTGATCCTTTAATTAAAAGTGAATGAGACCGTGGCCAAACTGATTAAACTGCCTGGATACTTGCTCCAGAGCTGGATAGCGATCGATTCAAAATCACAGACTGACCGCTTTTTGGCCTTGTTGCGGACCGTGTGAAGTGCTCTTCACTTTGAATAAGCTGTAAGCAATGATCGAAATATCGGCCGGTATAGACCAATCGATCGAAATGAAGTCCTTGTTGTGAGCTCCCACCTATTCTAATGACTTCCGCCTCAAAGGGATCAATATGAAATAGATAAATGTCGGCGTTACTCAGTACCTTTTGGGATACGCCAGGCATTCTATTACTTCTACGGGATGTCGTAAAGGCAATTTGAATGGCCATTAAAAGACTTGCGGTTACCAAACGACCAAGTCAGCGCTTTACCTTTCCAAGCAATAAGAGAATGGAGTTTATTTGGGTGCAAGAAGCCATTTTAGAAGAGGATTTTAGTAGCAGTTATATCCTGTTTCACCTCTAAGTCCTATGTAGGATATAATTACTAAAGCAAAGAAGCGAAAGAATTACAATCACTTTTCCCATTCCCAAGCAAGCCCTGTACCAACTCACACACCCCACAAAGATGAAAAACTTGGTTGGCCTAGGCGGGAAATCCGAACCAGGAACTCGGTATCGATGCACGCGACAGCCGGCACCTCCTCCGACTGCGCTACATGGGCTCTTAAAGGGATTAAATGAGCAAAAGTATAATATATCTATTAATCTGTTCTAGCGGCCATTGTATTCACGGGGACGGTCTGACGGGAAGGCAGTCAGTCACACGAATTAGCACTTTAATACATAATGGAATAGTAAGTTTTATTGAGAGTCTACGTTGTTGGTGCGCCAAATCCAGTGCAAGAAAAGGAATTATGAAAAATTCAAAATAAAAAATTTCGAGAGTGTATTTTTTATAATGGGGCTTTCCCAGAAGATCACATTTTCTAGCGTGCAGTGATCTAACACAAGAATATGCTTTTCGAAGATATCGGGAAGAGTTTCCCGATAAATTCCTTCTGGTGTAACACTGATTCTCTTATCGCTTTTTGTTTAAACGTCTCTTGAGCGAAGTGAGCGCAAATTAATTCCGATTCTTTTATGTTTGCTCATCAGTAAAAATCCTACACGCTATAATGACCAAGCACGTACTTCGTCGTCGTTATGCTTGAACAAATTCATTAGATTCATAACTTGATAAGCTGAACTGACACAGAACACAGAACCAGTACCGTTGAAAGTTTTTTGAAAAAAAAACTTTTAACGGTACTGGTCCAGTGCCTGCATGTCATGAATAGTGCTTTAGAACAGCGTTATCAGAATATTTTCACTGAAAGGCTTCAGATCTGTTCAACACATTTTTATGTGTAATATTTTACGGTCGCCCAGTATTTGAAGGTATTCAAATGATACTAGAATAGATAGGGTCAAAGCTTACAGTTTTCTACGGCTTAAGAAGCAACCGCACTACGACGCTTACCTGGACAGAATGATCTCCGAAGCTCCCTTGGCGTAGATACGGTAGACACCGTTGGCAAGCTTGAGCACCGTCATCATGGATTTGCGCGAAGAATTGAAAGTATAAACCTGAAATCGATAATTGATTTCGAGTACCAGGCCATTTAATATCCCAAAACAATCACTTTGAAGAGCGTCTCTTCTGGATGCTTAGCTCGAATATCATCGTAGCTCTTGCCCAGGTCGAGAACGAATCCCAGCAGGGCACACTCGGTCTTGTTACCAATCTGAAAAGCAAAATTACCGTAAGTCTAGTGAATAGAGTCAAGGCGACAAAATTCGCTAATCTTAGAGTGCGCCGTGCGTTTTAATTCCGCTCGGAATGAAGCAGTTACATGGTTTACACCACATCATTCTGCCCGCTTCTTTCCTGACGTATATATTACTCAGAACCATCCCACGAATTCAGCCATTAACTCACCCAGTTTGTCTCACTATTCAGGTTGCCCTGCGGCATCTTCTATCTACTTATTTTTCAATGCTGATTAAAAGGGAAACTGAGCAAATTTATCTAACTCATTCAATAAAAGAAAATCTTACAGGTAACCATGAAATATTCACCTGTCACCTGTCGTCCCGTTGATCATCGAATTGCTCGAGCGGGTGCCAGCAGCGTCTCCATTCGTCCCTGTCGCGTGCCATAGTGGTCCAATGGATCCTCCTCGCTCGAGGGACACGAAGAGCGTCATATCGGTCGTTCAGGGCTTTAACGAAGAAGTCCGACCAACGCGTTGGTGGTCATCCTGGTGTTCCCTTGGCATCTTGCCGAATCCAGAAGGTAACGGCTCTCCTCCTGCGGGCGTCTGCGAAGCGCACCACGTAGTTGGCCAACCTAATTTTCGACGACTTGCCCGTGCGACAGCCTCTTTGATCTTCGAACGTCGGCGAAGCTCGGAACTCCGGAGGCCTTCTCTCGCTTGCGTGAGTCGTGTCACTCCGAGCATCGTCCTCTCGATTCCACGCTGCGCGACGCTGATCGCGTGTTCATCCTGCTTTCGTGTAGCCCAGGTCTCTGAGGCGTATGCTAGGGCAGGAAGAATAGTGGAGTCGAATAGGTGGGCACGGAGTCGGACGTTCTTCGTCTTCTTCGCGACTTCTTCGACGCTTCTGAAAGCTCCCCAAGCCGCTCGTTTCCTCCTGCTCAGCTCTGGTGCTAGGTCGTTGGCGATATTGACTTTGCGACCCAGATACACGTGAATCCTCTCCGAAATCCTGCTTGCTCGCATGGCTGTTCTTCGCCCAGCGTTCTGCTAATCTTATTCAGGATCACTCGAGTGGACAGCTTGTAGACTACGGACAGCAGGAAGATCGGGCGATAGTTGCCAATGTCGTGCACGTCTCCCTTCTTGTACAGCAAGACGGTCCTGCTGGTCTTCCACTGAGATGGAACCTTGCACTCCGACAGGTAGCGTGTGAAGAGCCGCTCCAGGGTGTTGATGAACGTTGGCGGGAGATTCTTCAGGTGTTCGGGTCTGATCCTGTCGGGACCGGGTGCTGTACGCTTCTTCACCGACGAGATGGCGTGTCGAATTTCGGAAGGGAGAACAGAGGGGACGACGTATCCATCCTGCGGAATATGGCGTGGGGGCAGGTGGACGTGGCTATCGAAGACATCGGAGTAGAAGTCGCGGATGACCTTCTCCATGGTCCTTCTAGAAGATGTGACGGTTCCGTCAGGACGTCGGGGAGCGGTCATCTTGGTCTTGAAGTTGGCGAAGTTTCGGCGGGCATTGCGGATGCTCAACCCTGCCTCTGCTGCTTCAGCCAACACTACCGCCCTTCTCTCCTTGAGATCTTCCTTTATCGCCGCTCTGCATAGCCTCGCAAGCTCGGACGTGAGCTGGCAGTTGCCTGACGCTCGTGCTGCTCCACGCTGGCGTATAAGCTCGAGAGTTTCCAGAGACAGGCGTCTCTTGGTGGTCTTCAAGCTCTCGGCTCCCTTTGCACTATCTTGAAGATGGTGCACGAAGCGGTCGTATTCCTCATTGACGTTGTCCATGACGGCATCTTCCCAAAGGCCGGCAAGAGAGGTGTAGAGGTCCCAGTTGATGGTCGTTCTGGGACTCCTCTTCATGAACTTCGCGGCCTTCTCTCCTTGACGCGAAAAGCGAAACCTCGCGCGAAGGAGGCGGTGGTCCGATCCCGTGTAGAACTTGGGGACAACGGAGACATCGGTCAGGCAATACTTGCGATTGAAGATGATGTGGTCGATCTCGTTGTGGAACTGGCCACCGGGGGATTCCCAGGTCCATCGTAGGGAGGGAGGCTTCTGGAACTGCGAGTTTCCATGGATGGTCTTGGTCGACATGATAAACTCAGACAGCCTTTCACCTTGCTCGTTCCACTCCAAACCGTGGGTTCCGATGTGAAGTTCTTCCGGCGACCTTCGTGATCCGATCTTGGCGTTGAAGTCACCGACGATCACCTTGTAGAAGGTGTGATCTTCCTTATAGAACTTCTCCAGCTCCACGTAAAAGGCTTCGATCTCTTCGTCGTCGTAGTCGGATGTTGGGGCATATGCGACGAACACAGTCAAAGCTGGCACGGAACCACATCGCTTCAGTCGCAGACGTCCGATTCGGCTTGTCAGCGACTCGTACGAATCGATGTTCATGGCCAAGTGCGTGTTGACGAGGACACCAACGCCGCCTACTCCCCTGCTGTCGCATGTTCCGAGGAACAGTTCTTCTCCGGAGTCCTAGGCGGCGTGTAGGGGGTGGAGTCCACTCGTCTCGGTCAGTCCGATGACGTCGTACTTGATCTTCCTGGCTTGCATCATCAGGTCCTCGACGGATGCTTCCGATGCAAGCGTGCGGGCGTTGTAAGTACAGATAGTCATCCTAGTCCTTCTCAATTTGCGCAGAATGGTTAGGCCCTGAGATTTTAGCAGCCTCTCCGTACTCGTTCTTCCCATCGCTGCAGAAATGGGGGCTCTTTCGGAGAATGAGGCCCTTTAGTGCTGCTGTGTTTGACTGCAATACAACACGGGTAGCTAGTCAGGCTCTGTCGTGCGGGCGAAGAACTCCGGGCAGCCAGCCAGACTGCCCGAAGGGACGGAGCGAGACTTTTGAGGCGGCCTCGAATCGCCTTACGATGTACTCCCAGTCTACCGAGTGCAAGCTTTTGGCCGGGCAGACACAGTTACAATCCGCACAGTCACGGACACATCCACGCACACTGTGCACGAACATGCCGCTCCTACGCACAAGGAACGTGTCGACCCGACGCAGTAGGAGGAAGGAGTCCATCCCCTGCATCCCACCTGCGTCTCTGGGCAGTACACGGTCGCATTTGGTTCGCGTTTAGTTCCCCTATCCACCACCCGGGGACGCGCCGCGTGGCTCTGCGACAAGCGGTCCGAGATCTCTCTTAACAAGAGAGTCCGAAGGCTCTCTATCGAGGAAAAACCATGAAATATTAGCGGAACAAATCGCAGATGCGGCCTACACGGTGAAACGAGATTGCGTCAACGAATCAGGACACCGATCGTATGCGCGCCGACCAATCAGGGCACATAACGTACACGCTTCCGATGTAGAGTGATGGGCCTGCTGTATCTCTCCCCCATGTAGGTCACATCATCGACTTGCAGAGCCCGTTTGCACAAAAAATAATGGGTTATGACCGAAACTCCTGCTTTAAAGGGGTACAAAGCAGATCTATCCTAGTCGGGGAGGGGGCATGTGGTGTTTTGTCTCATCCCTTCCCCTGAATTTTTCTCACTGCTTAAGCTACTAACAAATGACACGGTGGCTCTCACATGAGCTCTGAGAATAAGTGTCTCCATAGCGAAGAGCTAAGCTATAGACTCTACTTCTGCCCGGAAACCCCCTGTGATTGTGGTGCGCATGCGTGTTCCACATAGGACTACGTCCTTCAGATGCGCACGTTCCGCCTATCAACCCTGGTCTTGGACAAATTGCCAGGGCGCTCGTGAAAATGACAAGCCGCCTCTGCCGACAAGGCGTCGTTTGTCGACGCCCTTTCGCAGGCGATTCAATTCCGTTCCATTAATGGGGTTCGCTCCGGTGCACACTGGACGAACGAACCTGCTGACGTTGCTCGCCGGGCTTGGCCGGCGCGAGCACTTGCGAGTTGTAGCCGGAGTTCACGCAGATGCCCTCGACGAGCAGGCCACTTGTCTTCTTGTCCATCTCGTTGTACGTGGGCGTCTGCCCTTTCAAGAATTTGTCTGAAAGTGCACGTAGTGAAAATGAAGGTTACAGCCACTTGTATTGAACCCTTGAAAAGCTAAGAAAGCTTCCTGATCTAGCTAATTTCAGCGCACAATAGCCGACGGGGTCCGCAGCTGCGCTCCCGAAATCTTGTGGGTCTCGGCGGCTAAAGAAGGGGACTACAAGAGGGTATTCAACCCCTCAACCTCAGATTTATGAGTTGCTGTAGTAGAGTGAGTCCGCAGCAACGATGTCGACGTTCTGCGGACATTAGGCGTAGCTAGAAACTGACTACAATAGGCTGGAATAGCCTCATAATTGATTTACTGGGTACTGTAGCGAGGCGGGTTATGTCTGACGTTGTTTTTGGGCCAGCCTAATGGCTTAACTCAGTATTTCCAAAACGTACCGTTGATGTATGACTGCACGCAGGTCATTCTGTTCGTGGTTAGGGTGCCTGTCTTGTCCGAACAGATCGCTGTGGCGTTACCCATTGTCTCACAGGCGTCCAAATGTCGCACCAGATTGTTGTCTTTCATCATCTGACATGGCATCGATATAATGTTCGTATCTTTTCAGACTTTTCTGTAGTCAACATTAATTTTAGCGTCAACGTGTATAAAACACTGGCGTGTTCGGTGAAGAACTTTGAACACAGTCCAACCTAAAGTAGCCCGCCGTAGTGGAGAGTAACGTGGTGGTTGGTAGACAAAAGGGTGGAACAAAAAGGGAAGTGAAAGAAGCCCAGGAGCTAGACAATGAGTGGATCTATCCTAGCCGGGGGAAAGAAGACTTCACTTAGTCTGGTTTATAGCGAGAGCAAAATTGAGGCATACAATTTCACCTAGACAACACACTGATTCAAGGAAGTTTCCTCAAGCCTCAAGTGGCTGGTGTCGAGGTTGTAAGCTGCTACAACAATGTCTTGTTGCAACCAAAACTCTGCGCCGGGCGGGACTCGAACCCGAACCTCCTGCTGACCGGGAAAGAGTGCTCTACGCCATTAGGCCACCGACGCTGTAACGCTGTGTGCCCTTCGACTGGGCTAGATCCCCACGAGCTCCTTCTGGCACCTTCTGAGATCTATGAGAACTCCAGAGAAAATCAGAGCATGAGTTCCGAGTTCCTCCATTCCCAAGTCTACCAACGATAAGTGGACATTGAAAATGAGCTCATAAATCGACTGGTGGTTGTCAACGCCATCAATATTGAACGTACTAAGTATCCTAAAGTGACGGTGAACTCTGGGTCTATGAATAATTTCTAGTTCTAATTGCGGTGTCTAATTTGAATTAAACTTTTTCAAATTCATACTAGAAGTTTTTGGAATTGATGCCAATCAGAAGGCAAACAAAAAGGTCATGGCCCACATTACTTTAGTACCTCGAACTGTAGACACACTCGATTCCCCTAATATATTTTAATCGTAACCTAGTCGTTAAGAAAGGCGCTTCTGAATTGCACATAATACAAAAGCAGCTGCTCAATTCCAGTCTGATGTGGCTATTGGCTGGCCGAACAGGAACTGGTCAAACGGGTTTCATGCCTTTCCCTCTTCCCCTTTGATGAAGGTAGTTTCAAAGTTTCTCAAGCTCTCTAAGAAGTGTTTAAAACCCCTGTTTCCCAGAAATATTTCGTTCCTGTGTTTCTGAAGGCTTTCGTCGATTATAACTCGCCATGGCAACTACGTAAAAAGTTGGTGATGAATAGCAGCTCGTTTGATTGAACGGTGACACTTTGAGTGTTAATGCTCGTTCACTGGTCCACAAATGTAAGGGCAGCTATTCCTTCATAGATTAACGCAAGACAAGGAAGGATAAGGTTTGTCCAAATCGTATTGTGCCGTACTCAATAGGCGAAGACCTGTAACTGTCTTGAAAGGAGAGCCAACACACTACACCATCCAAGCCACTTATTGGTTTTGGAGCTTCAAGAATGAGAATGAGAAAGGGAGTGAGAATTTTAGGTGATCAGCGGTCGAACTTCTCAATCTCGTTTCTCACATGGAGTCTGCTTTCTTAAGCATTTGGCCGCTAGAAGCTACAATAGGTTGTGTTCATTACATATCTCACAGTTACCGTATTGGGACGTCAATTGCCCCACAGTAATCTGCATTAGATTCACCTTTCTGGGGAAATGAGTTGAAAATATATGGCTGAAGAGAAAGAGAAAAACGCCCGGCTTTCAAGTAAACGCGTTGGCAGTTTCCTAGTGAATCATACTCGTCTCTCCTAATCGCTTTCCGGAACTCGCATCTAATTGAGCAGTAGATTTATAGCATTTAGGTTTGATAGAGCTGAACATACTCCAGAGTTGAATGCCACAGCACACGCCTAAGACTTCAGAACACTAGCAACATTCAAAGATCCGAAAGATCTGACTTTGTCGGGAACAATGAAAACCGTCTCGAAACGGAAGAGAAGAGCTGTTTCGTTAACTTGTCTAGAATCAGAAGATCAGACTCACCTTTTTCACCGAGTATGTGAGGGCCAATGTGATAGCCAACGGCAGACCTTCGGGGACGGCAATGACAAGCACAGTGACACCGATGATGATGAAGTTCACAAAGTAGGCGAGATCCGAGGTCTGGAATCAGGGCATTACCTTGTCGTTCATATTGCTTTCGAAACCACGACTTTAAAAAGGTCCTTTTGCACAATCGCCACTACTCTTTCTAGCAAGTGTTTCTTTCTAAACGTCCAACAAGTAAAGGAGCTCAAGGCCTCACTGATGTATAATTTTATCATGGATTCTGTCGTCACGTCTGAGTATTCTCTACCCACTATCAATTTTTTAAATTCTCTTCGGCTATGCCAGATTATCCTCGGTTTGGTGCCGCATTTTTTTTTACTTCTTTAGAGGTCTCAGATGCGAATAAGGAAGTAACATCCGTTTTTCTATAAGTAAGCTTTTTCAAGGCAGAAAGGTCAAATGCTTTTACAGCCCCCAATAAAGATACTTGATAAAAAATAGGATAAGGATAAAGGATAAAGGACGGCACTATTTAATCCCTTTTTGGGATGCGGTGGCGCATTCTACTTCTACGGGATGTCGTGGAGGCGTGCTGAATGCGTATTTGGCCATACACTAACTTGCGGTGGCCAGCCGATGAACAAGTCAGCGCTTTATCCTTCCCAGACAAATCTGGTACCAATTCACCGACCCCGGAGGGATGGAAGGCTTGATGGGCCTGGGCGGGAAATTCGAACCAAGAACCTGGTATCGGGTGCAGGCGACGGGCGGCGCCTCCTACGACTGTGCTCCCGGTAAAAAATAGAAGTGAAAAAAATGCTTCAAGCAGCTTTAATTCACAGAAGAAATTGTACCTTATTTTGAAACGCCAACAAACTGAATCATAAGAAGATGTTGCTTAAAGAGTGCTTCACACAAGTTGGTGAAGAGTGGTGAAGCAACGATTCGAGAGAACGATGCTCCGGAAGTGCGAGCTTCCTCGAAGTTCGAAGATAAGAGACGCTGCCGCATGGGTGAAGTCGTCGAAAATTGGGTGGGCCAGTTACATAATGCACACCAATTGGACGAGAACCGTCACCTAGTGGATTCGGCGGGAGAACACCAAGACGCCACCAACATATTCTTCGCAAGAACCCTGAAAGAAGGGGATGAAGGTCTTCGTGTCCCTCGAGCAGGGAGGATTCATTGGAGCACTCCGGCAGGGACGAATGGAGACGCGGCTGGCGCCCGCAGGAGCAACTCGATGATCAGCGGGACGACAGGTAATGCAGGTGATTACATTTTCCGCACTCTGTAGAAATTCTTGAGCATTGCCGTGCATGGCTTTAACTTTCACAAGTGAATCCTATCCTAATCCTATCTTCGTTTTACCGCAGTTACACTACTGTTGCTGCAAGAAGGACACATTAAGTCTCAGTTGTTTGTAGGGTGTTTAAAACATGTTGTTCTAGTAGAAGTTGAAGGAAAATGATACACGATTAAGCAGTGAATGCTCCTCAAATGTCTGCACGAAGTAGACCTTTCTGTCCCATAGAAGTTATCATCGAGAATATTGAAAATAGCTCTACCAAAAAACCATTTATGTTGAGCACGACGTTTTCGGCTACATACGTAATAGCTTATAGAACTTTTGAACGATGATTCCTTTTACTGGCCGACGTTCCAGCAAAATTGCTTTCTTCAAGGGCATTAACTTACCTGGTTAGATGGATTCACAGACGTGGATGGTTGAGCAGATCTTTAGCTGTGGCAGTCATAAAATAACGACTGCCTAGCTAAATGTCTCCTCAACCATCAAGGACTGTGGATCCAACCAAGGCCCTTGAAGAAGGCAAATTTTGCCGGAACGTCGGCCAATAAAATGATTTACCAATGTCGATTGGCTAAGGCAATCTCAACAAACAACAAAGATCGATGCCGAAATTCAACTATAGTCGCACCTGGAAACGACTACGGTAGCCTAGCCGGACTATCTACCGCAGGATACACGATGGACAACCGTAGGCAAGCGTTTCGAAAACGAGTAACCTGTGTTGCACGTTTTCTTGCCTAAAGGGAACTTCAGCATATAGTGCTTTCTTTAACGTGACCAGCGCTAAAGACAGCGTTCATCCTTGTTGAACCGCATTCTTCAGAGCACAGACACAGCTGAGCACTTTGCCGACCTTCTTGGATATATACAATGGAATGACCAACTGTCCACTACATATAGGAGCGTTTCCAGATGTAAGTCACTTGAGAAAAGCAGATTAGGAGACTAATAGCTGCGCGAGTCTTTTTCAAAGCACTCAGGAGATTAGCAGACCATTTGGCAACCACGGATGATGGAGCAACCAAAGGGGTTTCTTCGACAAAAGGGTTCTCCCTGCGCTCTTGGGCTTACAGTGTCACCACGTCGATAACGACTAGAAAGCTGTTTCTTGAAGTTCATCTGGCAACTCAGCAAGTTGGAGCTCTTCGTCCGCCGCGCAGCTGATGAACAGATATTTCAACTGGGAAGGAATATCAGAACTTTGTTTCGCCGCCTTTGGACAGCCTGCTTTCCCCTCCGATTCATCAATGAAGGAATAAGAGAAGGCTCCACTGAAGGAATGAGAGAACGGCCCGATGCTTTTTTAATCCCCTGACTATTACATCAATCGCATAAACTCGTTACATAATCGGTCCACCTAATTTTCGACGATTTGACCCAAGCGATGAAGTGTTCAAATCTTTGCTCTTCGCTGAAGTTCGGGACCGCTGATGAGACTTCCCTTCCGCGTGAAGGGTCTGGCTCCGAACTTTGACCTCACAATTACTCCGTTGGCGCCGGGTGGCGCGCGTTGATCACGGGGTCTCCTCCCCTACTTCCGTAAGACCTTCCGTGTCCCGTGTGTATTACTGCAGCGGAAGTTCTTCGTCTTCTCCACTACTTCCTCATGTCTACCAGTTCTGACACAAGCTTGTAGGTGAAGTAGCGTCCCCTAGCGCTAAGAATCCGCGGAAACTTGTTCCTCGGAAAGAACTTGTGAGGCAAATTTCGCATAATCACTTGCAATTTCACCCTCTATTGAATTCCACATGCTGATGCAGTGAGAAAATTGCGTCTTTATTGTGTCGTTCGTCAGCAGACAAGGTGCATTCACGGCTTCAGTGGGCAGAATCGCCTCCTACACGTACCTTAAACGTCTCCTGATTAATGGCGTAGTGTGTGATGCAGTGACGGATGATGAGAATTAGCACCGTGGCCGACGCAACAATGGAGCCTGCAATGAGATGAGGATCATTCAGGCACGCAAGCCCTCCACAAAGTGATCACGATACAAACCTATGTAACCGATCTGAAGGGCCAGGTTGGACAGCTTGGCCTGCAGCACAGATTTGCCCTTGTTCTCCTCTTCGAGGGAGACCATCGGCTCTTCTTCCTTCTTCTTGTCGCCAGTGGCCGCCAGTCCGTTGGCAACGGTGAGTGTCGCTGGATGACCTGAATTTGAACATGAGCGGTGACTATAGAACAGTGAGCCTCGAGCAGAACCACCTACCGTTGCCGTTCATCTCGAGCTTATCGGACTTGGCATCCTTCTTTTCGTCCTTCGCCGCTCCCAAAAGACTCATAATAATACCGGTCTGACTGTTGAGGCCCACGGCAGTGATGAGAAATCTGTAATCGTGTTTTGTACATAAATTATTGGCCCAATGTGGAGTAGACGGAGAGGACATTCTGGCTCAGAGGACTCGAAGCCTAATCCTTGCATCTTTTTGCGGAATATTCTTCAGGCCAGGGATTCCAGCGGAATTGGTTAATTTTTCGTTCGGGTTTCCGTCAAAACTAAGCAAGTCTTCCAATCCCTCCGGGGTCGATGAATTTGTAAATAATAAAACAATGACTTGTCTATCGTCTGGCCAACGCAAGTCATTGCATAGGTCAACATCCAAATTGCCTCCACGAAATCTCGTAGAAGTAGAACGCGTGGTGAATCCCAAAATGGATTGAGTAACACCTCCTTTACCTCTATCCTTTATTTGGGCAGAAGAATTTAAAAATTTCAAGGGAAGATACGATTCTTTGCAAACAAAAAAATTGTTCTATCCTTCTCAGAGGGTCTCTATGTAGTCTAATGTGACAAAGCTGGCTTTTGATTTTTAAAGATGCTCAGCTTGATTTTAGAAGCGTGAAAATGCTTTAGAATAATGTCCAATTTGACGCGATAATGCTAAATTTTCGGAAAAGTCAAAAAAGTTTGCTTTAGCATCAACGTCATCTGCTCCATCGAGAAAAAAACACTAACCGCCCACTGCCCTCCATAGCATTCGTTCCGGACAGCAGTACTGGGTCATGATCGGAGCTCTTTCGAATGAGATCTGATTCACCAGTGAGCGATGACTCGTCGATTTTCAGATCGTTGGACTGGATCAGAAGACCGTCGGCCGGTAGCAAATCACCTGAATATCCGAATTAAACAACCGTTCAGGTCCCCCGACGAAGGCTCTCCTCGACGTCACTTATTCACCATGCCCTCAGGCTTGCACTTCTTGCTTGATGGCTTTCAGTAGCGACAGCAGGAAGTCACTGCCGCTAAACTGCTATGCACTTCCGCCCGCCCTGAGCCTTATTTCTATTCAGGTACCAGTTTAAACTGGGCGGAATTCAGAATCGCAGACGTTGGCTGCTGAGTAGATGTGGAAAAATCTCAAAGGAATGCAGCGCACCGTATTTCACTCGAGCGACATCTCCGACGACTAACTCGTTCACAACGACGTCGATCGGTTGGCCGCCTCGAATCACGGAGAACTTGTGTTCGGTTTCGATTTTCGATTGAAGACCTTAAAAAGCACAATTCGGACCCGACGTACATACAGCCTCAGGTGAACCAACAGCTGACCTCGGAACTGCTTCTCCTTGGACCAGTCGTTGAGTGCTGTGACCAGCACGACGACGAGGACTGCGACCAGAATTGCAACGCCTTCAATCCATCCGGCTTCTTGTTCGGAATCATCGTGACCTGGAAGGGTAATGGTGAAGGGAATTAAAACCTTTCTGCGAGACAGAAGTGCTGGTTAGTGATAGGTTCTTTACGGATTTGCTCTTAATAGAAGGATAGTAGGGGTGGCAGCAAAGGTAATTAAAAGGAGCCTTTTGAAGGGTGCAAGTGCCGAGGCTATCAGATGGTCTGTTTAATTTTCCTAGATGTAGGCATTATAACCAGGACCCACAGATACAATGCATCCGATACCGGCCCTTAGACGGTATTCCAAGCAGAATAAAAACGGATAAAGAAGCTGCTAATTAAACCCTGCTTGGGATGCGCCACGCATTCTACTTCTGCGGGATATCAAAAGAATCGCGAATGAGAAGAACACACTGAGTTACTTTGACTACTGAGGTGGATGACTAGCGGTACTATTCGAGAAACTCCGGGATCATCGAAAAATAAGCTGATTCAACTTCGTCAGCCGCGGAAAGATTGAGGGCTTCGTCGGCATACATGGTGCCACCGCCTCTGGCATATGATACCTCATGCGCTTATAAATATAAAAGTAAATATAAATACAATGTAATATAAAATATAAATAATATATAATATAATATAAAATATATAAATATAAATATAAAGCGCACCGTTGATCAACTTTCCCTGTTTGGTTTGGGGTGCACCACGAATTCTACCTGTAGGAGACATCGTGGTTGGTGTTTGAATGCGCATTGAGTCCACAGAAAGACTTGTGGTGACCAGCCGATGAACAAGTGTCTGACCCAGAATTCCCAGAGAATTGTGGCACCAATATCGACCCCGGCAGGATGCAGGCCCGGATTCCTTCCAACAGCCTCGGTTCAGATGCACAAGATAACCGAAGCTTCTTCCGACTGCGCTACCATGCGAACACATTTAGCACCTCGAAAAGCTTGATCAAAAAAGGTGAAAGAAGTTGTTCTTAGAATCATAATCATATCGAATCATATGAAAACTACCGAGAAGATCATGCTCTTCCATCGCAATCCACAACGAGATTTTGAAATCAACCCGCGACAGCAAATATCACGAAAGAAATCCATAGAGAAGACGTTGAGTGGAAAAGTAGGTTCCTAGTGGAATAAATAAATAAAACTACAGTAGGGATTTTATCTTCGAGATGGTGTGATGACTCCGAACAGCAGCTGAAGGGTGGCTTTCTTATTCACGCATAGGGGAACGAAAAACTAAAGCTCTTGGTTGGGTGCCAGGCTTTCCCCTGCTGATGAAGAGGAGAGTACAGACTGAGCAAAGCAAGGAACTCGACGATGTAGTCAATTTTGACGCAGGTGTTGTATCCCTGGAGATCTCTGTATGCGCATGGGCCCGCTTCCATAAAATAATCCTTTTTTGGTACCGTCGGGGCCACTCACTCACCTGCAAGAATAGATAGTGTGGATACAACGCATAGTCTTCTAATGGAGACAAATTACCTGCTGCATTCTACTTCATGGTTTTATATTAATAAACTAAAAGAATTGAACAACAGTAACCGCATAGCTCACCTGTACCCGAGTTTTCTGGTGGTTTGTAGAAGGAAAGACCGAGTGACACGAGTGCTGCTACCAGAAGAATCACCAGCGTGATGTCCTGAAACAAAGGTGTTGAAAGCGTCATTCAACTAAAGGATTTCCACGCGTCACTTCGCACCTGTAACGCTTCCCAGGCGAGTCGGAAAAACGACTTCGACGGAGCCGGCGGGATCTCGTTCTTGCCGAAGACGTGCTGCCGTCGTTGGATTTGTGTTTGGTCGTTAGGCAATCCGTTGATGGGGTCAGTGTTCAGTTTCGAGCACAGTCCCTCGATACTGCCATAATCAACGATTATCTAAAACGCAGAAAGATCAGTGCAACTGTTCACCGCGAAAATCCGTCAGTCAGGCAGTGAACAGCGGATTAGACGAGCACTGGCCGTGATGACTTTCATCAACAGTTCGGGCGCATGGTCGTGCCACGCATGTTCGACGTTCTTCATGGTGCACTTTAGAATTAGGAGGAACTCCATTCAACGGCCATAAATTTTCGTAGGGAACGGTGGCGGAGTAAATCAGGCATTTTATGGCTTTTTGCAGCAATGCTAGCGTTCCCCGAAAACGTTGGTGCATGAGGCGAGTTGTGGTTCTAAATGCTTTTGTGGCGCCAGTCCCCGAGGGAATAAACAGGTAGTTAAAGGCTAAAATTGCTTCTCGCCAGCTTACTAGTCCCGGCTAGAGGTTCGAAAAATGGCGTAATCGAGACATGTCTGTTATGCTAGAGTTTCTTGTGAACAAGAATGAAAGAAGAAGGTGGCGTATAAGATCTGCATAAAGAGCGGATCGGAGCAGTTTTCAGGAAACTCGTGGGGCTATTTTTAGATGTTTTCATTAAAAAGAGAATATATTAAGAATATTTTTTATAACCATTAAAATGCATGATGTGTTCAGTTTGGGGCATCCCAAACACTGCTTGATTAGCACACTCACCTAAAGCTTTATCGTATGTATAGTACCTATTGACGTTTGGAAGTTTCTGTTATCCACAAAAATGCAGCAAAAATAAAAAAAAAACATAAAAAACGCCAAACCGAGATACGGTCAGTACAACCAAAGAAAAAAACGCTGAAAAACGTTCTCTTCTTCGCCTCGTTGTTTTGTTGTGTGGTAGTGCAATTCGAAGAGGCGCTGGTTGTCGCGTGCATTACGAATCAAGTTTCCTAGTTCAGATGTCTCGTCCAGCTCCTTCATCCCTCTGGCGTCAGTGAGATGAAGCCTGACTCACAAACTTGAAGAAACACTGGCTTGTAGATCGGTAGGCCACTACAAGTTATTTTCATAGTCTAAATACGCTCTCAAGTTGATTCCAGGACAAAAATTAGAATGCGTGGGGCACCCTATAATTGGTTGATTAGTGCGTCCTTTATGGTCGTTGTTTAACTTGGTCTTCAAATCAGATTCAGTTCTGGTAATCTCATTCTTTCCATTTGCTACTTGCTTCGTTTTTTTTCTTCGGCGGTAGTATTCTATTCGATGAAACTGTGCTCATTCACGGGTTTTTATCCAGCTCCAGGAAGCCTAATGGTAAGCCGAGTCGATGAAAGGTGACGGCGCAGCACCTGACCCGATGAAGAGTCATCCAGGCTTAGGAAAGTCAAGCCGGACAACCTGCCCTTCTCCAAATGGAGCCATTTTCGTCTTCTCGTTCGATATGAACCCGAAGTCGCCGCGACCGAGGTTGCGGTGGCGGCGGCGGTCACGATGGATCTGCAACGAGCATGGCGGTTGTTACACAGCCGCCGCGGTGACGATAGTCGTTTTTGCCTTTCAGACAATGTAGCGAACAAAGTGAACCCCAACACCGTTGATAAACGGCCGTCGAAAAACCCGCTAAGAACCGTGTGATT
This sequence comes from Heligmosomoides polygyrus bakeri, assembly GCA_947359475.1. NCBI lineage: Eukaryota > Metazoa > Nematoda > Chromadorea > Rhabditida > Heligmosomidae > Heligmosomoides > Heligmosomoides polygyrus. The sequence goes on along the minus strand of OX375865.1, from coordinate 91,448,494 downwards.
GATGTCATTAGGGAGCAGAAGCCTGACAGGACCCCAGCCTGCACCGCAACGCACTTCGCCAGCGTGTGGTTCCAAAACAGCGGCGGAGAAGGAACGTAAACAGCGATGTGTCTCGTGAAAGCGAACAAGACGGAAACCGCCGCAGTACACCGCAAACAAACAGCATCCCTGGAGGGAAAACAGCAAGTTAACGATTCCGGTCCCCTAATGTGATGAACGCATTGCATCGGAGCAGCGTTCTTCTGCCACTTTTACCCATGCCCACCATGCAGAGTACCTACGAAAATCAGAAAAAACTTCAAAATTCAAAATCTGAGTTTTTCGCGTTCACAACAAGGTATGAAAGTCTATTTGTTAGCCAGCAGTAGCAGCTAGAAGTTTAAGGCTCAACACCAATAGCCACATTCTAGTCATCATAGCCAATCATGACGTCCATTGCAGCGCCTAATATTTCAGAATTTCTTCTATAGCAGCATTTGCAATAACCCCAACGAAGGCCACCTTTAAGAACAGAATTTTGTTTTTGTTTGGATGACGTAACGTGAGCCTAGCGCTAATGCGCGGACGAAAAACAATCACTGACAAGGTAAATCCTGGTCCTGGATTATTTTAGGTGTGTCAACTGCTTGTGCGCTTCGACTGAAGCATGGTTGGGTGTCGAGTATTCCACTAGAGCAAAACAGGCTGAATGTGTTTAATTTTACTTTCAATTAAGCATTTCATAGCTCTTTTTTTTCAGCCCCCAGTGTATAGGTCAACGACGTTTCGTAAACACGCAGTGAGCTACACTCGGCGAGATACCTCAAAAGTTCTAACTTTGAACTTGTATCTTCATGTGTCTTAAGTTGCAGGAGCTGAATATAAGAATCACATTTCTCCGGTTGGCCGCTCATCTTCAGAAATGTTTTCTTTAACCATTTGACCAATGTTTTTGTTATATAGTGCCTGCAAGTTGTTCTTGTTCTCAGAGGTTTCGAAGCTCTTTACTGTTTTCGCCTATTGATTTCATTTTACTCCGTGTCGGCTTTCTCTTAGAAGAAGTTCTAGGTTCGCATTGCCTAAGCGTAGTCCCTATTGGTAATGTTTTTTTAAATAATTTTTTTTGAAATCCTCTTATTTTTTTATGACCTCTTGGCCCGTATCGACATATCAAATCAAGGTGCGTGCTCCCTTCCATGCCATCGCCCGGGGTGCGTACTAGTTTAAAGAGGTCCTTGAGATACAGGACCCGCCCCGGAATCGTGCGTATAGAAGGTCGTAGGCAAAGCGCATTCTATAGTTTCAAGGGCAGGATGTCTTTATTGCAAAACGTTCTTTCTAAGCTTATAATCCTTTTTTAAGGCTTTTACTATTTAACAACTGCTGGACTACTCTTCGGCAGGGTGAACACTAGCCCTCACTAGATGCTGGAAAGCCTTGGCGGATCACTTCTTGCTGGTCTAAAAAACCATGTCGTAATTTCTTGCTCATTTCTTTTCTTTTTTCTTTTTTTCTTGCTGTCTTTGGAGTTTACTCATGAGTTTTTCAGTTCATTAGTTTTTTTGTCTTTGGTTGTCACACTTTCTAACGATTGCTTTTTTAAGTGCTTGGTATTGGCGCACTTTTATGTGCTTTGAATAAATAAATAAATAAATAAATGAGAGATGGAGCACGTGGTCTGCTTGGATCTGATGTTGGCCCAGCTCCCTTCAAAGATTCCATTTTTTAGACGTTGTGCGACAAATAGTCAGTGATTTTTATGGGCGCGTGTAGCGCAGTTGAAGGAGATGCCGGCTGTCGCGTGCACCCGATACAAGGTTCCTGGTTCCGATCTTCCGTCGATGCCAGTCAAGCCGTCCATCCCTACGGGGTCGAAGAATTGGTACCAAACTTGTCTTGGAAGGAGAACGCGCCGAGTTGTGCATCTGCTGGCCAGCACAAGTAACTGGATAGCTGGCTAAATACGCATCCAAATAGCCTCCAAGACGTCCCGTAACGTAAGCAGAAGCGTGGGGCGTGGCAAAATGGATTGAGTAACGCCGTCCTTTGTCCTTGATTCTTATTCCAAATTTTTGCGCTTTTTGGTACTTTTCGCTATTCCTACAAATGTCTGCAGAGCCATAGCCCTTGAAATAATTCACCAATACCACAAGACGGAAAGGCTAGCGCCCTAATCTAACATAAAATCGAAACCGGCCACCTCCTACCTATTGCATCACTCGCGAGAACAGCTCAAAACTGGCAAAACATGACATGCTCCAAACCGAAACGAAAAACGTATTACAAAAAATGACGAAAAATGAAATAAAACTTTAAATAGTTCCATCTGATTAGATAGTAGTATTTTCTAAGGCAATTGTTTCGCTTTAACAACGTACTCGAGTCCTCACTCTTCTTCTCCTTCGACATCTTCCTTGAGAACTATGGCAATCTCAAGTAAAATGACTTATATATGTCATGTCTCAACGAAAGGTTGGTTGGCGTTTTCAGGGCTTTTTCAGCATTGTGTGATAAAAGCTGTTAGATGACAGGTAAATGGAGGTACATTCTCATTTCTTTCTTTCATTTACTACCCCTGATTTTACTAGCGCCAGGAAAAATTGCTTCGAATCTTTTTTTAGAAAATTTTGAGAAGGATGGCGTACCATCCACAAGTATGTCCCTGACTTATGTAATAGATTGGGCGAATATTTCTTCAATTAAATCTTTAAATCACTTTTCAAGAACATCGCGCTTAGCAGGGGCATGTTTCATTGAAAAAGTGCACTTCTTTCAAGAGGTTTTTTGCAGCAATTTGCTGAGAATTATAGCCAGAATTTACTACGGCTAGCTTCTTCCGGAGAATACCTTTGTGAGTCTCGGGAGACTGCAATTACCGGGCAGCCACCCTTCATCCAGACTTCTCTTTCAACGGATGTCGAAGGAAACGACAATTATCCAGACGGGCGGATTAGCCGCGATCGATGGTGATAGTGCACGGATCAGTCAAGGACATCCACCAGCGGGTGCCTGGATATCAATCTCTGAACCTGGGCTACACCTTCGCACATTGAAGGAGTCAATTACGCTGAACGCAAACGAATGCGCATGGTCTGCGGTGAATGCTCACACATAGTTCCACCGAAAGCGTGAACCTAGAATTTCCGTTAAGCCGTGCTACGGGTTTGGGCACAGGTAGAGATCGAAATGTGTCGGATGGTTTGTTATTGATTTATTGATTTATTTGTTTACTCCAAGGCGTAGATCACTGTAAGCGAACGAAGGAATACAAAATAAACAAACTAGCAAACTTCTGTTTACAACTTCTGTTTTTTAAATAATGATAATTACGCAAACCATCAACAGAGAAATCGCTTTTCATATTTCTAGAGTTCAACCAGCAGTAGAACTTTGATAGGCTTGCACACACAGCTTTTCCAGGTCTTCACACTTCTCAAGCAACAAACTGAATTCATTAAGAACCCCGTATGTCAGAAAGTCGGACTTTATTCGATAATTTACAAGCGGGGTCGAAGCTTAAGCTTTGCTCTAACGATCCTCTTCAGTACACCCAAAAATTTATTGGGTTCATGGAAACCTTACTAGAAAGTATTTAACTAACTGAATTAGGGCTCTGCTTAGGCAAATTTTTATTATATTTCATTTATTTATAGTTATTTAGGTGCAAGTCTACAAAGAGCGTCAGCCCTCATTTTCCCCATAAACTCGGATTATTTCAAAATTTTTTGAAACAAAAACGGTAGGCTTCAACATAAAATATTGCAGCCATTGAAGACCATCCAAGCCTGTTTCGGCCACAGTAATTCTTCCAGGTATGGAGAGAGATACAGGGTGGGTCCTCCGCTGAAGTCTTACACATCTATTTATTTATTGATTTTTATTTCAGTTTTTCTGCAGAAATTGTACGAAGTAAATTATGAATTCAAAACGAGAGCTGAGCAAGCTCTCACAAACGCAAAAAAACTAGGTGCGCCGGAAATTTTTTTTTTGCTCAAGGCTGCAAAAAATGTATTCCACGGTTAGGAAAAAATTGCGAACACTGTGTACGACTCAACAAAATCTGATCATGAAGCCACTGATAAAAGCTGGAAAAGGAGCATGTAAACGAGCGGAATCAAAATTAAGTTTTGAAAAGATTGTACTTTGTGCTCCTCCTTTTTGATGCACGTGGCATATGAAACTGAGTTTTTTTTTTCAAAGCGAAAATACTGCGCGATGAGATGATATGAGGGAAGAGAAAAAGTTATCAATAGCTCGGAACGGGTTTTTTCATGTGTGCACAATTTTCCCGCTAATTAAGAGACCACATTCTGTCGCAGCGGCCGAACAATATCCTTTTCACGAAAGAACATCAAACATCTTGTCCTAACAAGAGCTTGACACTTATGATTAGTGGCGTAATCCGAAACTCAGCTGTGTGCAGTGAACAGTCGTCTAAACCCCATGCCAGGACAGTATTGAAGGAGTCAGAGAGTGTGGAGGAGACAAATGTCAGGATAAGGGGTTACCAAGGGAGAAGTTAAAGAATCTATGTATTCACATAACACGTGCTATCGGCTAACGATAACATCAGCGGTCTTATTGGGAATGCTCCCGAAAATGCTTCCTTTCGTCGTAACGAAGGCTATCTCTCATTTGACCTCCTCTAAATAGTGTTCAGAGCTCGAGCTTCGAACATCCAGAAGAACTTTTTGTAGGAATTTAAAAAAGATATTCCATATTTAAAAAATGAAATTTTTGACGAAACGACTCAGTTCCTTGAAAACTCAATAACCCTTATAAAACCTTAACGATCCGTGATTATTCAAAAAGGGTCGAAAAACTGGATACCTTGCCTCATCGCAAATGTAGGTGTTTCTTGTCCACCCATAGAACGTTCTCGTTATAGCAAAAGCTTCACAAAAATCATTTTTGGCCATCATTATAATGCCTTCAATAATTCCTCTACATATATAAAATAGTTCCCCTATGACATATGGGTTCCCTGCGTCAGACGCTTCAAATGTTGAGCATTCTTACTCATTCTGTTCTCTTGTTAAGGCTTTCAATGTTGAGCAGTCGCTAGGAATGTAAATAGTAACGAGCATATTGCACTGTTTTGACTTTCAGTTGATGATGATTAGACAAGCACACGAACATAGTCGTGTGATAAATAAATAAACAAATGAATAGCATGACCCGACGCTAGCAAAGTAAGTTGTCGTAAGTTTGTGTGTTCGCAATTCCATCGAATTCTAACAATAAGTTCATGACTACAGGGAATAACAGAACGTAAAGAGCGAATGTTGCATAGCCATTATAGAAAGAACGACATTATAGACGCCAAACAGAAGAAGCCTTTGACGTTACCATAGCCATCTCGAAATTTCTGAGGGGAAAAAGGCTATTCACCTCATTTGAAATAGTTGGTATGCTCCTTAAAAACAAACTCCAAAATTACCATTGCACTTTTTTAAATGGAACACTTTTTAAATTAAAATCAGACAGCGGAAATAAATGAGCATTCTGCCAACCAAGTCAGACGTATCTAATGTTTAAACAGACACTATCTGATCAGGTTGTAAATTTTTGAGGAAAATCTTTAATAGAAAATCACACTCGCAGAGTGTCTTAAGAAAATATATCTACACTGTTTAGTAAGTAAAAATTATTACTATTTAACCGGAAACAATATTTTAAGCTGTATTCCAACGTGTTGGAGAGCAACAAGCTTGCTGATGTGTTGTAGGGCGAATTTGCGCCGTGCACTTGTTTTGTACATTGCATTGTCTACTGGAACGATAGTGTAATTGCTGTTTACATATGAAAAATCTGGAAACAGCAAAAGGAAACAAAATAAAAGAAATACTCTATCATTCTCCACAGCATAACTTCAGACAAAGAGCATTCTATTTTTATTTTGTTTTATTTACACTACAATCAAAAAAATTGCAATGTACTGACAGAGTGCACGGCACACTGTCTTCACACGAAAATTCTTTGTGGAAGAGCGCTTTAGAATGCACCGTGGACACCGTTTCTGTCAAAGGGGTAGAAGATGTATGCTTATTCAAAAACTGTACACATGTCTTATCAAGTCCCGCCACACAAGAGTTTTCACGCAAAAAAAAATTGCATTTGTTAAAAAGTTTTTCAAAGGTTATATATCTTTATTTTCGCTTAAAAGGTGAATTGAAAATCGCATAGACTTCGCTATAGAGACTACGAGATCGTTTGCAAAAAACTACCTTCTCGAGCGCTTCGCCGCCGCGGAGCTCCATGAGTGCTCGGAGCTCTGCCAGTGTACAGCCATACTCCTCACTGGTCGGCATATCCACCCACTGAAATGAAGGTACTTCTTCTGAGTGATTCGGAGAGAATACCCGTACAAAAAGCGACGAGGGGAGAGCGAAAACAATCGACGGCATCGCAATTTTCAGTCTCCATTAATAAAAGTTTCTCGTGAAGCATAGATGAGGCTCAAGGAGGAGAATGGACAAAACAACGGAGTTAAGGCTATCTATTCAGAGATGAGCCCCGTTAATTATCGGAAAATATCGTGCAGATGAAGGCGAGTCTTCTCAGAAGACGGAAATCGCTTCCGACGATCCCTAAAAAGGCAGACAGACAGACACACACACGGAAATGGCGTGACGTGATGCTGGTGTAGCTGACGGTGTGTGCTATATATGCGACGATGGTTCGGTACCGGTGGAGTTTAACTCCGTCATCATCACGCAGCGCCGCGCGCCTTTACGGCGACAGCGCTATGCGATGACGTACGTACGATACAATGTGTGGTGTTAAGTTGATAGTGGCATACAGAAGACACGCGGTGAGAATGTGTCCCCGAACCGGCCGTGGACGAAGAAGGGAACGAGGCTGGGTGCGCGACGGACGGGCGGCGACAGATAGGGGCAGAGCGGCGACACCGGGCGCACGCCCGATTCCCTCGGGAAGCACGGGGCGAAGGTGATGACGTCTCCGGCATCCGTCGCTTCCTCCTTCATCCACTCAAACAACAGACAGACGTAAAAAGGCGTTGATAGGGCGGCTTTCGCACAGTAGGGCGGCGTGGGGACGTGAGCCGCGCCAACAGTAGCGCGGCACTTCTGGTGGCGAACCTTCTGCGATCGGAAGGCGTGTTTTCCGGAAAAGAAGCGACGACGGCAGCGTTTTCTCCTCCTTCTTCTTCTCGACGCTCCGTGGATATTCGATTTGGCTTAGCAGCGCATTATCGCCTCAGGTGAGCGAGCACCTGATTAGAGGAGGAGAAGTGGCGACGAGAAGAAACTCCGGACGGACGGGATTATTCGAACACACACAGCCATGTCTCGGTTCTCCAGAGACTGTGATCAGCCACAAGAAAGGAGTACAGGCGAGCAGTGCGGAGATTTTCTCCTAGAAGAGTGCAGCAGTCGGAAGCTTCAAGAAAGCTGAGACGACTTCCGACGCAATTAATTAACAGCTCAGGAGGATATTGAATTCATTGGATTATTCAAAATAGAGCACATGTGACAGCATCCAGACCGGAAGAAAAGAAAAAAGGAAGGCAAAGGAAAGGATGAGAAGATATCCGTTTTCGATTACGATAGTTTACGGCAGATGAGTGAGTGGGTGAGTAAGGCTGTATTCAGTGTACGTTCGGAACTTTGTTCTAGAGCGTTTTTCGCACATAATTGTTCAAAAGGCTGCCACAGCGTCGAAATTCAGACCAAGAAAAACGAAAAAAAGAAAAAGAAAAAAGAGAAGATTCTTTTCGAAGTTTTTTGGAGGTCCACTAATGTAGTTTACGGTACATGTGGGTGAGTAAAGCTGTATTTAGTGTACCTTATTGGGCTTTTTCGCACGTAACTATTCAGAACAGAGTACATGAGACTGACACATCGTCGGCATCCAGACCAGAAGAAACCAAAGCAAAAGGAAAAAGAAGAGAAGATGTGTTTTAGAGTTTGGGTCGATTACGGTAGTTTACTGTAGACGCGGGTGAGTAAAGTTGCAATCAGTGTCCATTCATCGGCTACTCCAGATAATAAGTCGTCAGAACTGAAACAAAACTCGCATCTAATGTTCTATTCGCGGAACTAGCAGCGAATGCAGTACGCGCCAGTGAGCTATGAGCTGGCACACCAACTGAGTCATGCCTGAAGAATCAACCACGGTGTAGGTGCGACAACTACAGTTCCACATGTAGCACAGTTGAGAATGAGCCGTCACACCCTTCTCCGCGGTGAAAAGGCGACCAAAGTCACTGCTATCCCTTAAAGAGCTGCTAAAGGAAACCGGGCGCATAACCCAAACGCCTTCGAAAACTCTCCCGTGTTTATTTTGGTCTATGTCGTGAAGGTGGGTGGGCTGCACTGGGAGTTGGGAGTACGACTGCCAATCATAGTAAAACGGGGCACCTGCCACACACATACCAGCCAACCAGGGCTTTGACTGTACAAACATCTCCCAATGGGTACGCCTGATTGGCTGGCGCGTACCCACCCCCCAGTGTTGCCCATCTTACCGAAAGGGCCTTAACTTTTATGCATGTTTAATGAAAAATTGCGGTCCCTTCCATGCATTAGAATCGCCAGAAAACAAGCGGAATGGGCAGTTGTAGTTTTAGCAGTGGCCGGATTCGTTAACCTCTACCGTGAAAATACCGCCAAACCTGATGCTGGATAAATGTAGTATCAGGGGGGGGAGGGGGTTGGCTTTGTTTTCACCTTTAGAGGGAGGAAAGCAGATGACGAATCTGAACCCGAGGAACAGATGCCGCTAAACCGCCGAAGTATAAAAGCAAAGAAACATAAACGACAAGCAAGACATTAAAGATAGACTGAAGCCCTACAACAGTTTAGTTCGTGGGCAAGATGATGATGAATGTACGACCTATACAACAACTTGTGGTATCCAGCAGGCAGCAAGGGAGCTCCACTGCTTCTTGCAGCTGACTGACTCTGAATGAAAGAAAGGGAGGTCAGCTGTGCGCGAGAGCAACCTAAAGGAGGCGGCGTACATATGGGAGAGGATGTGGCTCCTGCTGAATGCAGCGCGCCTACGTTGAAGGAATGCTGTGAGCAGAAACCACGATGAGTTACTTCAAAACAACCTTGGAAGCAGTATAGCAGCGTCTAGAAATGATGTTAGCCGAAGGGTAGATGGCGTCAGCTCGGCGCTTAAAGCGAAAGGAGATGTGTCGCGAACTCGGAAAGGCAGATCATGATTTGTAGAAGAAGGAATGGAAGGAGAGGATGGAGGGAGAATGACGAGGGCGGAAAATGTCAGTGTTGCATCACGACTAGTAGCGGACCAATGATTATCCTGGGCCTTTTATCCGATGTCGTGGGCTGGGATTTAATAGAGAGCATAGTCTCCAGGGTTATGGGAGTTGAAACATGGCAGCTCTTCACTACACACGACGTTCGGTGGCTAAACATCATCAGATGAATGAAAGACAGGATGAATCAGAATAGCTGAAACGCGACGTCGTCGAAGCGGAGGCACAGGTAATTAATATATATACTCTATAATTGCTTCTCCGACTTTCAAGAATAAAAAGCGTCATTAACCAACCCTTCTAAAGATGCGTCACGCACTCTAGTTCCACTAAATATTACAAAAGGAAGAAATACGAATGCGTACTTAATCTATATGGGCGCGTGTAGCGCAGTCAGAGGAGGTGCCGGCTCTCACGCACACACGATATCTGGTTCCTGGTTCGGATTCCCGCTCGGGCCAACCAAGCCTTCCATCCCTCCGGGGTCGGTGAATTGGTAGCAGACTTGTCTGTGTAGGATGAAGCGCTGACTATTTCATCGGTTGGGCACCGTAACTCATTCTTCAGGCCAAATACGCATTCAAATCGCCTCCACGACTTCCCGCAGATGTAGAATGCGTTGCGTGTTTCGCAAAGGAATTAACTAACGCCTTTCCTTATCTTTATATCACCAGATTCTGCTTCGATATCTTCAACTCCTGACTATATTACAGGTTAACAGCTAATTGACAAAGTTGTTTTACCCTCAGAAGTACCCATAAAGTTCTATAGCTATGTCATTTGTAAGCTAGTTATCCGGATTGTGTAGTAATCAGTGGCAATGTCTCAAAAAGTATTCAATTAAGGTAAGGCAAGCAAGTAAGCCAGGACCAGTTCAGCTTTCTATGAATCCTGACACGCTGACTCAGACAAACACGACGTCTTCCACATATCGCATATCGGTATCGGTATATCGCGAGTATTTCCGACTTTTCCAGGCACTGAAGAAGGCGAAGGCGTCGAAACGTAAGCCGAAATAAACCGTGAAATAATCTCGGTCAACACTCGAAGAAGACGTCGTGTCTAAGCCAATACCATCGTAAAGTTGAGTACTAGCAAGTGGATTAAGTCGCCCAGCTCTGCCAAGAATATCGCACACAGGGTGGAAGAAGAAATCTATTTGAAGGGAGCTGAACAACCAGAAGTGTCTCCATCAACACTCTGATTCTTGTCGAATTTGGCGACTTCTTTTGAAGGAGTCCCCGGAAGGTTGTTGCCACTACTCAGCAGGAAATCATCAAAATTGGATAAGAAGAAGGTGCTCCACCAGATCTCGCTTGATGGCTAACATAGCAGGAAAACTGTCCGATGGCATGTGACATGATTGTCATTGACAACGACGACTGGTAACGTTTCCGCTAAAGTAATCCTATTAGCGCTAGTCATGGGTCAGCATGGAGCTGAGCGACAACAATAAGTTAAGTGAAAGTTATGAAGTTAAAAAGGACTCTTTCCGAATCAGTATGGACCCTTTTCAATTTTGACACCTTTCAAATCAAATCGAACATCATTCAAATCAAATCGTTCCTCTTTTTGGAATAGAGACTCTTCGAGGAGCTTGAAATATATAGCGTTTTCTTCAAGAAAAGTTTAGTAGTTTAAAGTTTCTTTGAAAATTTTAATTCACCCGTCCCAGAAAGTGAAGACACTACCTGAAATCTAATAAAATTTTTTTGTATTTTAAGAAGCGATAATGGTGTAAACTTGATTTAAAGTGCAGAAAAGCAGCAGTTTTTAGTTTGTTTGAAGAAGACATCGCGCAATGCACTTCTCGCGATTTTCGTTGGTTTTAGCACTAACAAGTATGTAACTCCATAAGGATAAAAGATAAAGGACGGCGTTACTCAATCCCTTCTGGGATGCGCCAGCGCATTTTACTTCTACGGGATGTCGTGGAGGGGACATGAACGCGTATTTGGCCATACAATGACTTGCGGTGGCCAGCCGATGAACAAGTCAGCGCTTTATCCTTCCCAGACAAGTCTGGTACCAATTCACCGACCCCGGAGGGATGGAAGGCTTGATTGGCCTGGGCGGGAAACCCGAACCAGGAACCTGGTATCGGGTGCACGCGACAGTCGCGCCTCCACCGACTGCGCTACACGCGCCCATGTAATGTAACTCCATACATGTAGTAATTCATTTACAACATCAAATAAACGAAAATTGCGCTGTCAACAACTATGTGATGCCTTTTTTTAACACTTAAAAATTGCTGATTCCTTTCACACTGGAATAAACTTTAAAACACTATTTTTCTTCAAAAATAAACACTCGATAAAATATTCTGTTGTTATTTTTTGTTTTGCGTTCTGTGTAGTGTTCACATTTTAGAATGGTCGGAGTAAAAAGTTTCAAAAAAGAGAGGAACTAATTTTTCCTTGGAAAAATATTCTAACCTTCCCAGAAAGTTTGCGATTTTGTCTGAAAGGCAATCGCTTCAATTTTGAAGATGCCCTGCTTCAATTCAAAAGTTTGAAAAGTGATTACTTTGCACTGAAAAATACGTTGACACGGAAATGGGGTATACTCCCGACACCTAGAAAAAATGCTAGTTGCTACCATTCCGGTTTAAACATCCTGATAAAATAAAATAAAAACCATAAGTAAGCATTCGAATGCCGTCATTACACAAAACAAGGTACAAAAGTAGCCGGTGTCGCGTCCGGCTTCCTGGCTTCTGCTTTGAAACGTGGCTAGATTTAGACGTGCAGGGTTCGTCTGGTAAATTATGATGCGAAAACGGTGTTAAGCGCTTTACTAATCGTACGCGTGGAGGAGTTTCCATGAAGGGTTGAGACCGTGATATGACGTGACGAATACGGGAATCCGATTTATGAGACTTTATCCAGGACAAAAATATCCAGTATCCTGAATTATAGATACGGGACACAAACATGGGAAGGGATTCTAAGAAGCGAAACTCAGAGACCCTTTTTCACACGAAGATCGGATGTTGATTCTGAAACAACGCGCGAGTGATTCGACAAGAGCCGCACTCAGCGCTCGCATTCGGCACAGATATCGACGGGCGAGAAAATGACGAAACGACTTCATTCTTCTGCGCCAGAAAGTGGGGAGAGTGAAGACATTAGAAGAAAAATGGAAGAAGAGGGAGGAGAGTGAAGGAATAAGAAGAAAAATGGAAGAAGAGGAACTCATGGAAGGAGACAAAAACCAAAAGTCAGAAATAAAAAAGAGAGGAGAAGCGTAATCTATAGAATAAGGGGAGAGAAGCGGAAGATGTAGAAGTTCTAAGAAGGCAAACGAAAAAACCAGAACTGTTGTCCTTTGGTGATGCGCCATGCACTGCACTTCCACGAAGATTAAGAAATAGCATTAAATGCGCATGTGTATATGGAAATACAGTAGTCCGCCAACAAATAGTCAGCGGTTACTCACCCAACGCGGAACGGAAGAGGGTGTCGATTAAAATGGGGCTGAACCTAGAAGAAGTCCGAAATCAGTGTTTTCAAAGACTGGCAACTCCTATGGGCCATGGTACACGTACTTCAGCGATGCTATACGAATACAAACGCGAATTCAAATTCAGCCAAAAATGATACAATATTAATTTCGCAAGAACCCAGTGTTGTGTCATTGTCGTTCAACACACATTTGTATCACAAATCTTTGTTTTATTAGGAGCTTAATTTTTTAGCTCCAATGATAATAGATTGGGATCGATTCCATCGATTCCATTGAACTGCACCAAGTGATAGGTTTTTTAGTGGTTGACTCACTACTCAATGAAGAAAGAATGAATAAGAATCTAAGGGAAAGAACATTTCCAGCACAAGCATGTTTTGCAACCCGCAATTGAAAATTTTCAGAAAACGGTGAACATTTGTTATGAGCAGTTCGTTCCAACATTGATCAGTTAGAGAAAAAAGACTCGAATATTGATAAAATATCGATTTTGATAAAAGACGTAGGTGCGGGGAGGAGCGCTATCCCGACCTTATTTTCTAAGGTGGTAATGCCTTAGAAATACCTTGAAGCTTCTAGCTCAGAAAAAAGCATTGCAATAATAACGTACTTATAAGTTAGTAATCGGTTGCTTTAAGCACAAAAATAAAAGAACTTGGTTGCAGAAGGATGGAACATCAATGTAGAATTGATAAGGCATCAAAAAAATAAAAATAAAGATGTTAATAAAAAATCGCTTTAAAACGTCACCATAGGGCCGTACCTTCTTCCATTCGCACTACTTTCGAGAAGTGATTGAGAAAAGTAATGAATCGACTCGAGAAAAAAGGGCCGAAGTCGTGCAGTGGCGAAGGAAATGAGCACTTTAGCGGCTGCCGTCGTTCGGGGCGGCATCCGCCGCTGCCGTCGCAGCCTCATGTTGCAATAATGAGCCCCTATGAAAAGAGAAGTGCAAGAGCAAAAAATAGCGTATGATAATTTGCACCCGGTCGATAACCAGTCGCCGAGCAGGTCCTCAAAGTATTTCACCGGCTGCTCCTCTTTTACCGGCGACAGATTTTCCGAGATCTCAGCGAATTGGCAATTATCGGTAATCGCTTCGGCGCTGTGGCTAATAGCGATAATCTATTCGAAGTAGAGGAAACAAAAACGAACTTTTATTTCGCTGAACAATTGCGCCGCATGCAAATCGTTCGTCGCTCAAAAGCAGAGGTCTGGGAACGGTTCGGCGGACCCGAACCAGAGCTCTCAATTGACTGCTTCAGGGGTTTGTTAACGCCTACTGCAGTATCATTCGCAACGGAGCCTAGCGGGACTGTTACTATTTGAACCACTCAAATCGATGCTGGCTTCGAATACTTATGAACGGTTCTTTACCCTACCACGCAGTATAGGATTCATCCGTCCGTCTGTCCAACTAACTGGTCCCACATCTTAAACGACGTCATTGGTCTGTGCTGAGGACGGATAATTTGCGATGAAAATGGTGCGAATATGCTAGACGGTGAACAATTAGACTTCACCAATAGGAGAAATCGACATCGATCTAACTAAAAGATAAAGGACAATGTAGAACATTAGTCAATGCTTTTTGGGATGCGCCACGCATTCTACGTCTGCTGGATGTCGTTTGAATGCGTATTAGGACATACAACGAAGACTTGTGGTGACAAGGCAATGAATAAGTCAGCGCTTTATCCTTTCCAGACAAGTCTGGTACCAATTCGACAAAGCCGAATGGGAAGACTTGGTTGCCCTTTCCGAGAACTCCAAACCAGAGCCTGCTATCGGGTGCGTGCAACAGACGGCACCTCCTCCGGCTGCGTTACAAGCGGCCTATCAATCGTAATCACTTATTCGCAATAGACATTATAGGTTTTTAAGATCTATCCTAGCCGGGGGGGGGAGGCGGCATGCCGCATGCCACCTTGCTTTTTCAGCAGCTGCATAATTAAAAATAAGCGATTGTACAAGAATACCGCCCTGAACTGGCTTATTAGTGGACATTATTTTGCAATCTTCCATCCAGGAAGCATCACATTACGTTATTGAATTCGCTTTTATAGCGGTGCCTCGCCCTCACCTTTCCCACAAGGATAGATCTGGTTTTTGTCTTCAGCTGACTCTGTGCGATAGGAATCGCGCCGATATATTCGGTGGTGGACGGCTTACATGGAAGCTGAACAATATTAATAAGTTGACCTTTATCGATTCGTTGTGTCCATTTTATCCTAAGTGACCGTTCGAGGCAGGATAACGCATAAAGGAGATCGTTGATCAGTCTTCTTGTGGGGTGCGCCATGCATTACCGAACAAACACAGAGCATCTATTGAGTCAAAAGTGACACAAAATCAGTTGATCACAAAAGAATACAGGAAGATTTACTTTTTAAAGATTGGTAACAAACGGTCTCTTCCATGAATTACGTAGAGCGACAAGTGCTTTTTTTCAAGGCGACTTAGCAGTTCACTCACTGAAAAAGTACTCCATCAAAACATCGCCTATTCTTTTTCTAAAATAATTTTATGTAATTAATTACTCAAATGTCCTCTTGTCTAAGAAAGTTTTTGGCCTTCAGTTGAACATTTTCGACAAGGAGTGGGGAAAGACGCAGGAAGTTCAACACAATTTCTAAGAACACGAGCCAAAAAAGAATCGTGAAACGTGTTTGAGTGTCGTTTTGCATTTGACAGAGGATACAATTTTTTTGAAAATACAATTGTTCAATCGGCCGAGACGAACACAATATCAATTTGTCAAAAAAACTTGAGCACAGTTTCGTATAAATAAAAAATTTATTTGCAAGAGAATGCTTTGTTTTACTACCGGCCAAAAGAAACAGCAGAAAAACCACTTTGTTTGAGGTGCGTTTCAAGCTTATGATTGAATTTAGCTGGGGTTGACAAAGAGATTATTGCGTTACGCAAGCTATTCCATGTTCTTGCAGCTCTTACTAGAAAAGAGCCGAAGAACTGTTAGGAGCGAACTCGACCTTTGAATATGCTAAGCGGATGTCCTTTTTTTCAGCAAAATCTGAGAAATTCAGTATTTTCTTTTATTTACACCTAAACAGCCAGAAAGAATCTTGAATACGAGATTTTAGCCGGCCAAAATTCTTCGTAGCTTAAGTGATTTTTTAGCAACCGTTGCAAGTCTCTCCTTATATCTGACATGATACAAACCGTTTCTTGAGAAAAATGCATTCGTGAAACTTTTCAGTACTTTTTGATTTTTTTTTTCGTTGTAGACTATCTTAGCAGGCGTCCACAGTGGTGCACAATATTCCAAAAGTGGCCTTACATATGTGAAAAAAGCATAAAAAGTGTAGACGCACGGTGAGTCTGAAAAGTTGGCTTAATGAAATTGGATCTTCTGTATACCGTTGTTATTGTTTCTTCAATACAGTATTCTGCCAGCCAATGGACATTTCAGTATTTGACAGATCCAAATAAACTTGTTATAGTTATAAGAGCTCGGAAGTATAGCCGGGCTGGTCAGATGGAGAGGGATTCGAAACAAGAACATTAAAACGAAGTGCATGCAGCAGCCTCAAGGTAGGATTCACGTAAAAATGTTCAGTTACAGACAATCTACAGATAGTTTCAGCATTATTGATCGGCTAATCGATACAGATCGATATCGTTGTTTTCTCGCTGGAGTTGTTCATTAAAAGGTTAATTACATTAAAAAAGCTTGGCGATGAACGGCACTACAGCAAGTAGGCAATGCCAGTCGTCACTACTAATGACGGCAGCTGAGAACAAACCACTAGTCCGACTTGCCGCAGGAAGGCTGTCGGTTAGCGATGAAAGCGAATCTGCTTCATTTTTTCGCCACCAAATAGAACAGGGAGGATCTTTTTGAACAGCTGCGATAAAGCCCACAAAGCAGACAGGAAGGTTTTCCATTATTCCCATCTTCTAGCAACGGAATAAGAGCCAAAAGTTTAAGCGGCATGAGTGACAAGGCGGCGGGATCGCCGAGGATGTCACCCAGAGTACATCGGTTCCCGCTGATACTGCGCAGCGAGAAGGGAGACGTAGTTCACTGCAGCAGGAGAGCAAAGCACAAGGTTCCCGGGCGGAAGTGAGCTTGCTACTCGATTTGTTCGGACAAGGATACCCGTGTTACACTATATTTCGCCGCAATTTTTCGTCAAAGAGATAAGGGCAACGCTCATGAATTTGGACAGAACAAGAACCCATACCCTGTGGTCTAGTAGGAAAATACCATACACAACTAAAATGGTTTTACATTGGCTTACAGCAAATGAGAACAAAGAGTGGAAAGAGAAAGTAAAGCAAGAATAAAAGAGAGCAAGAGAATAAGAGCATTTCATTTCAAAATTTCTGCTCTCTGGATGGAGATAAGGAAAAAGCGAGAACCTCCCTACATCTCGTTCATCCATGAGCAGCATACTATACTAGAAATTTAAGCTCCATTTCGCTAAGGTGGGCAGCACTGCAAGCTGAGAGTGTGCTAGCCTATCAGGCCGCGTTAAATGGGCGTATCTATCAGACAGGTACGGTAGGTAGGGATTGGATGGCGTGTGTTCGGTCGGCGCTCTGCTTGGTTATGATTGGCTGAACCGCTCACACCTCCCATTGCTGCCCACCTTCAGGACATGTATCAAATTTAATAACGGGCAGGTGTTTCACGCTTGCCTAGCTACTGTTGGAACGCGCCATGCCTACTGCTCATACATGACATCACAGACTGTTTCGAACGCGTACTATCCACCGCAAAATATCAGTTTCTCATCCTGTTTCGGCTAAACTGATGCTATAGAATTCACTGTAATTCATGTTGGATGGTGATTCAATCCGCAAGCATCTACGGCAGAGAACCTGGTGCACGTGATAGACCATGAGCCGTAGCAGATGGATTAAAACTGTACGTGTCAGGGAAAATTTTCGAGATTATATCCGCTTTCAGTCCTTTCTCAGGGCGCGCCATGCATTCTCTTCCTTCGAAACATCGTCTAAGTGCTCTGAATATCCATTTGATAAACCCAAAGACTTGCCATCATGGGACAGACTATCTCTGCTAACAATTCCATGTTTCCCTTCTAGAGCCAGGCTTGACATTGACGGAATTCAAGGCTTCGTAGAGCCCGTGCAGTCCAGTCGGAGGAAGTACAGGCTGCCACATGCACCCGATCCCAGGTTTCTGGTTAGGATTTACCGCAAACGGCAACCAAGCCCTCTCCTTCGGAGTCGTCGAATTGGTATCAGGCTTGTCTGGGAAGAATAAAGCGCTGATTTGTTCATCGGCTGGCCACCGCAAATCATTGTAGGTCCAAATACGCATTCGAATCGTCTCCTCGACATCCTGTAGAAGTGGCATGCGTGGCCCATCCCAAAAGAGGTTGCATAACGCCGCCCTTTATCCTTTTATCCTTTAAAGGCTTCGTCATCGGGTTGGAATGGATCTTAAATCACACATTGATAGGTTAAATATAATTACGCGCAGTTCTGCAAGCGAGTGTAGTCTCAATGTATTGCCATAAGGATAGGGTTAAAAACGGTGTTAATCAACCCCGTTTAGATTGCGCCAAGCACTCTGCCTTTCTTGGATATCGTGGAGGTAATTTGAATGCATATTTGTCCTATATAAGGGCCTGAGAGTCTTCTCCAACTGCACTACCACGCACACGTCTCAACATACGACTAGAAATTGAAATCCACAGCGCAAAGAAAGACCTGAGGCGGGACCTGAACATGATTTCGAATGTTGGACGTTTTTGTTTCCGAACGTGCGGAAATCTAGGAAGGATGCCTAAGCAACGTTTTACAGAGCATTCAGTACTTTAACGAGACAAGCAAGCGAAAGCAGGAAATCATTTCTGTCCCAGTTAGAGAAGGAGACGCGTAAAACAGATGCTGTTTTAAGCAGAATAGACGGAAATAGCGGTACTACAATGATAGCGAAAATACTGTTGCAAACCTACACGATACGCTGCTACAAATTTTTGTTGTTTTTGAATTCACATTCGGCCTATTCAATGACGTACGCTGGCCAGCCTGTGGAAAAGTCGGTATTTTACACCCAGCCAGATAAGCTAGGCACCATTTCACCGACACCAAAGGAATGGAAGGCTTAGATAGCTTGAGCGGGCAACGAATATAGGGCCTCTAATCGGAGAACACACCACAGCAGGCGCTTCTTCCGAATTGCTAATTTGTTCGTATCTATATAATATGGGTACCATGTAAAGTGCAGTAGGAGGAGACGCCTACAGTCGCGAGCACCCAATTCGGTGTTCGTGGTTCGAATTTCTCGTTGGACCAACCAAGTCCTCGGTCTTAAATCTTAAGTCCTCGGATAAGTGAATTGGTGCGACGCTTATCTGGGGAAGATAAAACCTTAACTAGTCCATCGGTTGGCCAACGCAGGTCATTGTAGGGGTCAGAAACGGAATCAAATTGCCTCCAATCTCCCGTGGAATAAAAAAGCGTGACGCCGGCCGCAAACGGATAGACTAAGGCCTCGTGCATACTTCCTGTCGCCGCGATTCCATCACAGCGATGAGTTTTGCAGAGCGACGCGAACGAATTTGAACTTCTCAGTGCTCGTCGCATCGCCCATCGCTTTGCAAGGGAGCGCGACGTCGATCCGTCTAGGACCAACGCTGAACATCGCGCGAGGCGCGAAAAAGTATGCCATGCCCGCGATGAGCGCGGGAAGCCATCGCGCATGCCGACCGCCACTGTTGCGGCGGCCGCGGCGAAGTTTCCTTTGAGTATTCGACCGCGTGCGGCGGAATGGCCATGAACTGAGCGCCGCGATGGCATCACGGCGATGGAAGTATGCCCCCGGTCTAACGCCCCCCCCCCCCTTTACTTTTATCCTTTAACCTGATCCTTTATTTTAACATTTAGACGACATTATGTATATAGAAAATAGAAAAAAGGGTAAAAGAAAATTCTGATACGCGGCATACAAAAGCAAACATTTCAAATGCACAACAATATCAATGAGACGATATATATATACATATATATACTGCCATCATATACTGCCCATGTAATGGCCTTCAACTACAAGTATTCTAACGCCTGTGAAGCGGTAATAAGTCTTTTACATATCCAACGCTTTGCACATACCATTAAATCAAAATTTAATAAACAAAATAAAATCATCGTGCTTCCGTATTAGCGAGGCAATAAGATGAAATCACCAAGATAAGATTTACACAGTTCAGAAGGTCCGGTTTGACTCGAGATTTAGTAACTAAAAGTCTCAATATATGAGCTTACCTCTTACAGATCTTTTCATTGTCTCAGTAAGGATGCTATCCCAAAGAGGGGGTCCACCTTGTCACGGGATGTGCGTTCTACCCCTAGTCCTCTTGGCGAGTCCACCCCTCCCCTCCGCAACCCATAGGCTTCCTCGAGAGTCTTCCTCGTCGCTGCCTCACGTTGTACATTACGTTATGTTTCTATTTGAACTATTATTTAAGTGAGTGCATAAGGTAGACCCCTCCCCTCTTAATGGGATTGCTCCCCATTAAATAAACCGATTAGGTCAATAAACAGATTATTGCTAGCGATTTTGTACATCATGATACAGTCTGAGACTTCGCTTCCACTCTAAGCTGAATAGAATGTGGAATGGACGGAGTGAATGTAAGACGAGCTCCATCTGATTTCAACGCAACTCTCACGTTATCATACCGATGCTGTCAAGACCAATTTTTTGAAGGACTAGATTGCGCACCTGAGAGCAAGTGTAAAATAGGAGCATGGAACGTTCTCAGAGTTAGAATGCAGAGCTTAACCAGTGAAGCTCTGCAGAAGCACTAGCCGGGCTGATTGATGGTCTATACAGAGTACGGGGTGTCAGCTAGAAGTGTACGATCGGTAGCCGCGCGACGATGACGAGGACGATGGCCGTCGATGTTCACGCGAGCGACGATATCCACACTGAATAACCGGAAATCGATGGCATAATTGTGTGCAACTCATTCCAGATCAACTCCTGTGCTGCTGCCGAATCGATCGTGTCGCCCGGCAGGGTCGTCTTCTGAAGGCGGCCGTCGACTGACGCTTTAAGGAGATGTCATCAGCTATCATCCGTCGCCAGACGTCCACCGACAAGCCTTAATCCTCCCGCGAGCGCCAACGGATTGCTGAGGCGTAATCCGCGATTTTCCCCGTTCGAGTGTTCGTGCTCGGCTCAACGAGCGAGCCGACGCAGGGAGAGGAAGGCAGAATGGGGCGGACTCCAAGAAGGCGGAAGGGAAGCCGTGCAGATGGGCGGCGAAAAGGTGTGAGTGGGCGGGATGTTTGGGAACACATCGACGCCATGAAAACAAGAAGCGACAAATCGAATTATTGGCGAATACGAAGAAGGCGAAGCAGAAGGAGAAGGAGAAAACGACCAGCTCAAGATGTCACGTCCTACACCGCATCGATACGGTTCTTCTGATGGCGAACCAAACAGTTCCACCGCTGGCACCCAACTCTATTACGATTCACTACGATCTGCTTGCAAGTCGTCACTATACGACTACTGACTCGTGCAAAAAAAGAGATCAGAATGGAGACGTTGCTTATTGGAATGGCATTTAATGTCTAACTGCAAGAGGATTCAGAAAATAAACATACGACAGAAACAGGTCCTTAGGATACGGCCTTCAGAACGGTCAGTGCCCCTTCATGAACAATGACGCCTGACGTACGCTATATTCATGGCCATTCCGTTGATTTTTTTTTTTGAAGGATCTTGAGAAGACGCGGGACGACCTTAAAAGCGGTCACGTTGTCTTAGTTGTTGCTGATGGCCGTTAAGAAAATTTTCATCATGAAAAAGAATGACCATGGCACCCTTATAAAAGGAAAAATGATAAGGGACGGCGTTGCTCTATCTCTTTGGGACGCGCCACGCATTCTTCTTTCACAGGATGTCGCGGAGGCGATTTGAATGCGAATTTTGCAATATAACGACCTGCGGTGGCCAGCTAATGAACAAATCAGCGCTTTGTCCTTCACAGGCAAGTCCGGTCGACGACCCCGAAGGCGAGGGCTTGGTTGCCCTTTACGGTAGATCCGAACCACGAACCCGCTATCGGGAGTACGCGGCAGTCTGCAGCTTCTCCGACTGCGCTCCACGCGCACATGGTACCCTCATACCTTTAAGTAGTTTTCCTCAATTTCAAAGGCTCGTTGACAGGTATCTCCTATTGTAACTATTAGTTGTCCTTTTCTTTTGTCCTGAATTGTAATGCTCATGTTCTTCGCGTGTTTTTGTTGTTTTTAATTATTTATACATTGAAATAAACAGATAAATAAATGCACCATCGTACATGCAGAAGAAGATCTACCGCTAAAGTAGAATCGTAGAGATCTCACCATGTTTCTATCACTATCAGTTTAAGCTAATTTTACAGGTATAAAAAAATCGAAATCCATAATCAGAAAAAAATTTAGGACCTCAAGAAATTAAGTCGTTTGAAGGAATTAAGCATTCAAAACACGGTATGTTCTCAGAATCGTCTGTTGTAGCCCTACTAACGGGTGTTTATAGCCGCTATAGCAGCTCCCAGATATAAACAAAGGAGGCAAAGCGTCGAGCATGCTCCAAATCTGGAACTCGGCAACGAAACACTGATATCCGCAAAGACTACAGAAGCTGTTTTCCTTCTTAGAAGAAACTTGACGTTACGTTCAAATTCGAATACCGCTTAAGCGTGAATCGTCGAAATTGGCTGAGCTGCTTGTAGAGTAATATCCAAGCCGCAAGATGTGTTTCGTTTTAAAGAAAATTGTATTGTTAGACAGTATTGCGTTCAGAAACCTTAGGAGATCAGTAACTACAAAGGGATAAAGGATGAGGTTAATCAATCTTTTTATGAGGTGACATATTGTACTTATGCGAAATATTGAGGAGGAAATCTGAGTGCGTATGTAGTTGGCCATTGCAATAACTTTCACTGGCCAGCCGATGGACCACTCAGAGTTTTGCCCTTCGCAGACTTTCCCAAGTGTAGTGCCCATTGACGGACAGGTACTTTTATTGTATTTTTATTCAGAGTACAATTAGCATCGTTGGAAGAGGCGTGGGCTATCCTTTCTTCCGACATCAATGCAGACCTCATCGTAAGGTCCCACTTTGGTCAGGATCCTGACTTCACATTCTACAGCGGTAGGATAAGTGGCACCAGCCATTTTAGGAAAAGAAAAACGTTAAATGGTTCATCTACTAGAGACCCTGAGTCACTGAGTTCTTGCAAATTTTACAACTGATTCTACGACACGGTGAAGAAGTGGAAGGCGTGGTGCCTCCGTAAGTGAGATTTCTGACGCTGGCCACGGCAAGTTTACAGTTTTTGATTCATTTTTCAATTTGAGCGTACCAATTTAGAATGAAGGAGTAATACAGTTTAACTCAAAAAATAGCTTCCGGCGATATGCTTTGTTTTGAAAGTGCGAATGGTTAAGTGTTTTTCCACACTTGCTGCCGACTTTGCTGGTTGGGACATTTAGGGAAATCGGCGGCCTAGTTGAATCCTCGAACGTATTCTAGATTCAGCCCACGTTCAAGCAGGGTTTCTTCTCCAACTCACTAGGTTCAATGAACTGGTTCCGCTACTATCCGGCAGTAAGAAAAGCTAAAAAATGTCGCAAGCGAATTCGGCTTCTCCGTGAAGTTCCACTGATTAAACAAGCATAGTGCACGGTCGGTCAAAGCGAATACGTGCACTGGGGTTGCAGACAATTCTAAATTCATGCTGGGCATCTGGCACATCACGCGATTTCCAGATTAAAACTGACGATCTCTAAGAAGGTCAAAATAAATATTTTTGTTTAAGAAAATTTTATTCTACTTCCTGAGATTATGCTGCTAACTCAAACCTGCGAAAAAATATACGTTTACTTTCTGTAATCGCTTCAATACCAAAATCACGCTAGCTGCAGCTGCGCTGTACTCCGTGTTGCTCCACACAAGCAGATTGTTTACAATCAACCGAAAAAATCGCGAAATTCTCAACAAGCACGGCGCGTTCTGCGACCTTTTTTAATAAAAATAAAATTTGCCAACTTTCTGTACGTTGCACTTTTTAACATACCCAGGTTAGTTATTTGTCCTAAAAAAATAATATTATCATAAAGTTGTTCAATACTGTGTTGATCCTGCTTATTCACCTTGATGGAATAGATGGATTACAAGAAAAAAGAATGAATAATGAAATGCATCAGTATATTTACCTAAAATAGCCTTTTTTGTAATAACCTTATTAGAGATTGTCCGCTTTAGTCTCTAAGACAGTTCTTTGATTTGGAAGACATTCAGTTAGATAAGCTAGAAAATCGTGGAAGAAAGGAAGAGTATGTAGGTGATGGAGTGCAGAATAAAACAGTCGCACAACGTCGATAAACTACAGTGGCAGAACATTGTATGGGTGTCTCATAAGAATTGCCATGAATCGAAATGTGTCCTATC
This sequence comes from Heligmosomoides polygyrus bakeri, assembly GCA_947359475.1. NCBI lineage: Eukaryota > Metazoa > Nematoda > Chromadorea > Rhabditida > Heligmosomidae > Heligmosomoides > Heligmosomoides polygyrus. The sequence continues at coordinate 91,424,354 of OX375865.1, read as the reverse complement.
ATTGCCTAAAAACAACGACAGTGCGAAACGGACGTGATAAATTCGTTCGTCGGGTTACTTGACCAAAGAAACTTGAACAACGACCAGTTATGGTATCCCGTAATCTCATCAACGCTTCCGGGTCCTGACTTTTATCCGACTGAAGCAAAAGCGAAGGTTTTGGTACAGAAAGAGGTTTCATACTCATCTTAGTAAACAGGAACGAAGTTTGATAGCCTGCGAAGTTTCTTAAAGCACATGGTAGCGCAGCTGAAAAAGGGACCGGCTGCAGCGTACACCCTCATTCAAGCTCTAGCTCGGGTTAAACCACTCCTTTTTCCCTCCTCAGCGTCAACGAATTGTAACCTGACTTGTTTGGAAATGCTAAAGCACAGGACTGTCTTTCGGCTTGCCTTCGTAAGTGATAGTAGCAGGCAAAGTACGCGCTAAAATTACCTCCACGAAATTCCGTAGAAGCTGCACGCGCGGCGCATCCCAAACAAGGATCATCTATTGCTTATCTTATTAATGCAACCAAACAACACTCTACGTGTTATAAGATGCCTTCTCAGACAATTTAGGCTCGACATTGGAACGCTCACTCTAAGAACAAGTGTCTAAGGAGCGTCATTTCGTTTGCTGAGGGTTCTCACGAAGAAGTCCGACGTTGGTGGTGTCCTAGAGTTTCTCTTGTCACCCGCTGACTCCAGTCGGTAGCGGCTACTGTCCATCCAGATGAAGGACATCTTATTGCCCTGTATTCCCAGGCGAAACCGTTACCAATTGGTGAACCCCGAAGGAGCGGGGGCTAGGTTGGCGGAACCAGGAACCCCAATTCAGGGTGCGCATAACAGTCGGCGTCGACGCCTCTTACGACTGAACTTAGACGAGGCCACTATCTCAGTGAATGTGACGAATGCGACGCAGCAAAATAGCAAACTACTAGCTCGTTTGCGAGACGAAGACTTTGAACAGTGGGGCTAACTACTCTCAGAGCTCTTCAGATTCCACTGCACCTGGTCAAGACGAGATGAACGACCTTCTTTGACACTTGAGGACGTTCAGCATAGTCAAGGCGTTCGGCATATAACAAAGCCTGAACTTGTCGTCAAACCTGTTTCGATCGAAGAATTATTCTTAAACGCTCAGGTTTCAATACGACAGGGCCTGCAAAGACACTTTGACCATTCCTGCAGAGGAAAATGTAATTTTCTGAAGAGCTGAGGTGACGGACTAATGGAGAAATATGTGCTTGGTGAACAAACAGAATTCATACGAAATTCTACATCCTATCCGAAAAAGTCACCACGTAATCATTTAGTTTCGTCATAGGAAATTTGAACAGCGAGAGAAAGACTCTGTCCTTCCTTTGCTGTAATAAAACCACCCATGGCAAACTGGTGAGAGTGAATCCTAGATGCTCATATTTGCCTTGCCATTTGTATGTTCTTTAAAAATTCTTGCTGCTGAAGGGCTGATAAATCCCTTAAATGCTGTCAATAAGCAGATGTATGCTTCGTCTACATGCGCCGGATACGAGTAACGCAATACGTTTAGCCCTCAGCCTATAGGAGTTTAGGAAAGTCCAACATACTACTTGTACCAAGCGATGAAGGCCCCTTAGGTAGGTTTTTCTTAGGTTTTGGATTTTTCTTTTAGTTTTCTTTTACGAAATTATTTGTTCTTTGTCACTACTTTTAATGCTCTCTAATCGTAAGTCAAAGTTGCCTGATTCCCTTCGAATAAATAAAAGAACCAATGAATACTTGTAAGGTGTAAGTGTACTCACTGAGATCTTTTCGTGCTTGCTGAATGTTCTGCTTATACACATACTTAACAGTATATCCTAAACGGTGGCTAAAAAGGGTTGCTGCTGAGGTAGGTGAGGTAGGTGAACCTTTGAGCCCTCACAAATACCGAGGCAATCGAAAAGTAAGAGTGAAAATGGACCCACGACTAAAGCCACGACTTTTGCGAACAACTGACAGGAGTGACAAACAGATGCTACGCATTGGAAATTCTGTGAAACAGGTTTGATGATGTGTCGAAAACCGCGATTTTCACCAAACAATTTGCATAAAAGTCTTAAAATATCAGAGCCGAGCGGCGCTGGCGCCGTGCCTAAATAGCATACAAATAGCCCACAAAACTCGCTTCCTAAACTCTCTCACTAAAAACGAAAAAGCATACCCCCAAGGATGAAGAAGAAATCTCTAAAACTTCGCAGAGCACGAGTAGACTCGGCTAAAGGCGGATAGACGTGGGATACCAGTGCTATAGGAATCGCGTAGAAAAGGATAAAGGAACACATAAGCAGCGTTATTATGCGCTTTCGACGCGTTTTTCTATTAATAGTGGACATTGCAGCGATAAGTTGGCTTTTTTACCAGCCCCACCCTTTTGGTAGTACAGTGAAAAGTCACGAAGAAACGACGTGTCAGTGTCAGGTCTGGAGAAATTGCTCATCTACTCGATGAAATCGGTCATCAGTGGTAAGATAATCGACGGAGGTGTCGCAGTGGTATACAGCGCTTGTAGGGTTATATCAAATATACGATTAGTGAAGGTTCGACAAAGCAGAACCGAGAAACCAGACATTATGATCAAACAGCGCCGGTGTGAAATGGCTCGGAGCATTCCTGCTCGGTCAGCAGGAGGCACGGGTTCGAGTCTCGCCTGGCGCTGGAGTTTTGACCGCCACAAAATATCGTTGCAACAGAAATGACTGTATTGCAAAACTCCATAAAAGTAGGGTGTAGACTAATTAGGTGGGGAGATCATGTGAAGTGTAAGACGAAGAGATGGCGCTATCGCTTCGAGAACACCTAAAAATATCTGCGGTAGAAGAATAAAATAAAAATAAAGATGACGATAGTCAATCCTTTTGCAGGATGCGCTACACAAGTTTCTTCTACGGGATTTCGTAAAGACGACGGAGTTCGTATTTGGCCTATTCAATGGGTTGCGGTGGCCAGCCAATACACAAGTTAATTCCTTATCTTTCCCATACAAGTCTGCTACCAGCTTGCCCTAGGTGGAAAGGAAGGCTTGATTGGGCCGAGCGGGAAGAAGTCTCAACTAATCATGAGGAAGTCAATTCGGCACAGCAGGCTTCTCACACTGTGCAATCACGTACCTCTCAACCAGGCATACGGTGGAAAATCCCGTTAATATAAGCAACAGTTTTGAGGAAACCATAACACATAGCATATGCTGCCTTAAAAAAGACTTGGGAGATAAAGGTCTAACCTTTTAATTGCGAAATAGTTCATTAACCTTTTTTAGATTGCAGAACTTCTGATGCAGCAGAACGCTCCTTCGGCTAGCAGATAACTGCGAAAATTTTTGGGGTAGTGCCTTGGGCGCATGGAGCGCACTCGGAGGAGGCGTCGGCCGTCGCCTGCACCCGATACAAAGTTCCTGGTTTTCCCGCCCAGGCCAACCAGCCTTCCATCCCTCTGGAGTCGGTGAATTGGTACCAGACTTGTCTGGGAAGAATAAAGCGCTGATTTGTTCATCGGCTGGCCACCGTAAGTCATTGTATGGCCAAATAAGCATTCAACTCGCCTCCACGAGTCCCGTAGAAGTAGAATGCGTGGCGCATCCCAAAAGGGGTTGAATAACACCGTTCTTTATCCTTTTATAAACTTTGAAAACTGTAGCTTTGACGAAGCTCTCACAGAGGCAACGCAAGAAGATGATTTTTTTACACATTTAGGATCTATTCTAGTCGAAGGAAAAGGTGCTTCTAGAAAACCGAAAAGTTTGGGCTGGTCTATCCATGATGCTGTAGGGTAATGTTCTCTCAAGGACTAGATCACTGTGATGTCTTTGTCAAATAGTTCACTTTCAATTTTGATGTGATTCCGCAACAGACAGAGTGAAGTATCACCCACCAGGATGTACAGATCCCACATTTGACATAGTTGAGCCTTTCTACCCCTACGCTAAGTTCAAATTCTCCTGTAACTTCCGTTCAAGTGGGACGAGTGATTGGGACCGGGCAAGTCGCCTAGGATTCATCATTGTCACAAATTAGAGATTATTCCAGTGAAACAGCTTCTCTCTGAATCGAAAAACAACGCGGCTGCTCAATTTTTCAGTTGACCCCCAAGCCACCAGTTGTGGTGCAGTTTTATAAGAATTCTCATAAAATCGAAGTCATCGCTCAAAATGGATGTCCAGCATGACATTTTACTACAATATTACGTGCAAATGTCAGTTACAATATTACACAGGCTCAAACATACACGAGACAGCGGACGGGGACATGGCCCAATATCGTCTATCGACTACTGCATAAGCTCCCCAAGAAATGCATAATGTTCATTACGTGGAACATTGGGAATGAACGTTGAGTCTGGCTGAATAAGCAGCTACTAATATCAGCTTATGTTGGCCAGTTTTGTTCAGAGGAAGAGCATTAATGAAGCTGCTATTGTGTCGGGACCGTCGGGATTAGGGAAGCGTATAAGTTCAGCGTAACCTATCGCCTAGAAGAACTGAACACAGCATTTCGAACAAACCACACAAAGAATGTGGCGAAGGCGTGAACTGCACTTTCGGACTACTGGAGTGCATGTTGATGCTTTTCCTTGCGGACGGCGCTTTTCGGAGAGTAAAAACCAAGTCAGCACGACGCCTAAAGCTCAATCGGTCGACGGTGGCATCCGGTTTGGCGGATTCCAATTTGCCTCCATCGGAAAGTTTCTGCATACTATTCGGAGCGCAGCGTGGCGAGATCGTAAACGAATTATGGAAATTCGCGTCGCCGTCAAAATTCGTCGCCGAGTAGAGAAACAGACGAAATTCTGATTTCAGAGTGGAGACACTCACGCACCGCGAGTGCTCTGGATGGCTGACGGCTCAAGTGAATGAATGTTTGTCTATGGGTCTTCGTCGTCTGGCACGGATCAGCAAAATGTGAGCGAGTAGCGGATTGTCATAGCAACATATCTAGAGCGCATCGCTTCTGTTACAAGACGATGATAAAACATTAAACGAGTAGGCAGAGGGCTGCTAGCTATTCATATCGAGCACTTCAGGATGACTCGTAAGCAAATGAAATAAACAGTGCGATGAAACTCCTCCCAAATGACTCACGCTCAAGGGCTAGTGTTTACTCGCTGATATTCTTTCTAGAGTTTCACTTTGGGCAGCGTAGGTCGAGATTCGGTGGTGAGTTTTGCCCAGCCCCTTAAAAGACTATCAAATTTATTGGCCTTTTATCTGCAGAATTTCGAGTGCCAGGTTAACAAGGAAGCAAACACGGCTCTGTCAGGAACAAACAGTTCATAGATCCGTTCCCACCACTCCAGAGAGATGCTGTTGAGATAGCATCTAACCTCATACTCATAGAGGATGAAGTTCAAGTTTTTAGTTTTAAGTCTAACCATAAGTTCAATCTAGGAAGTAGAAGCTTTATCAATGAAGTGCAACACATATGGCGCATCGGTAAGCAGCGTCGAATCCTAGCGCGTAATCCATTCTTTTCAGGACAGATCAGTGTTAAGATATGCCAACTCTTCATTCAGGTACTGTATCGTACTTCTACAAAAGAAAGAATAACACAGGGTTTTGTTACCAGTACGTCTAGGCTTTTACCAAATTTGACAGCTGATCACGAGCTGGATCATGGAGTGAAAGTTGGTAAACCATAGGGCCCCTAACTTGGTAGGCTAGTGTATTTTTAACAATGGAACAGATTTTGATATTAGTTGAAAGGTGGAGATTCCCGATGTGATTTCCATTTTTGTCGTTCTGAGACCTTTTCCTGGTAACCCAGTTTTAAAGTTGGTGAAGGTCACATTATAGAGAAAGGCTCTTCTAAGTGTCTCCAGCAAATGCACTGCCTGCTATCCACTAGCCTGAATTCTATAGGTTTCTGCTTGAAGTCTAATAATTCAAAGGCTCTGGAAATCTAGAGCGTGGTGTACTCTAACGCTAGTCAGACTTTCAAGTTTATATCTGAATGCGGCCTGATTTTTCCGCACATCACTTAATCATCTCGCGCTTTGTTCTTTGAAGGAAGGACCATCAAGAAGTTTTATGAATTCTACGTTCGAGAACGAATGACTGGGTTGGCAGGTAGCCAGTTTGTTGTTCAAAAGGGTGGACCGATTAAGGGTAAAAACCCCTATTCTTTTCTCTGCTTTGCGCAACGCATTCTACGCACTTCTACACGTTACCATGGATATAATTTTTGCGTGCATATTGGCGGTAGTGTATGCATAGATAGCTCAGTGTTTCGCCCTTCTCAGACCAGTCTGGTACCAATCCACCGATCGCGGAAGGATGCAGGGCTAGGTTGGACCGGACAGGATTCGAACCTGGATGCAGGTGCAGCCTGCGCCTTCGCCGACTGCACTACCATCCGTCTCCTCTTCACCCCCTTTATGAGAGAAAGCAAGAAAAAGCTTTTGGTCTACCTATTCTGCTTGTACCTCGGGCAACAGGTCACCACTTCGATACGCCTTCAATCGAGAGTATGTAGGGTTGCCGAATTCTTTTTACCAGCTCAAACTTCCGTTGCAAATCAGAACAGAAGTGCAAGGGCAATGGAATTTGCAGCCCTCTAGTAAGCCCTTTGCCGTATCCTAACGAGATTTTCGGTTGCCAAAAATATCTTCGCAATGTGCGTAGCAGTAACCGGGTGGCAGGCCTCAAAATGTTTTTGTTTTTGCCAGACGATGAGTAACGCACTGGCATTCAGAATGCCCCCTGAATCACCCACATTAGACTGATAATAGCAGGTCAATGAAAAACGCCTCTTACTCACCGACATAAGCACCTTCCTGGCCTCATTCCGGATGACAAGTTCTATCTCATATCTCAAGACTGATCGTTTCTCCACTCGGAACAGCACTTGTAAGGAGTCAGGACGGAAAAGGGTGAACATGTGGGTTCGGATTATGTAAGTGGCCTCAAGTGGATGCGTTGTAAAATAGCCATGCTAGACGTTTTGAGCCTCCATTCCGCAAGAAAATGTTGGAGCCCAATATTCATCATCTACACATGACCCTTTTTGTCAGCGCGAAGATGGTCTGACCGCTCTCATAAACGAAGGGAATATCTTAAGAACCCTTTCGGAAGCTTTAGGACCTTTGGGTCCTTTCCGGGACTGCTAAGCAAAAACTTACATCATCTACATGTATATACCACTTCCAGTTCAAAATGGGCACTTTTCTAAACAAATTTGACACACTTCTAACCAAGCATGACGCTTATAAAACTGAATTGAATATTCTCCAATTGAACGTTTTCCACATTAAACTAGAGACCCTTCAAGAAAACTGGGATAATTCCTTCTTTAAAGGAAAATTTGGTATAACTTTTTTAAAAATTTTAAATTCACCTACTCCAATATATATAATTGCTAATCACATCTTATTAGAGATCGAATGATCAATAGTGGATACACTGTTTGAAATTGTATATATTTTATCCTTCTCACTAGAAGTTGCTGCCTTTTTTTACTCTAAAGTATGCTTTAAAACATTGCTTCTCCTTAAAATTGAAAGTTTTATAAAATTTCCAGGAGTGTGTTCGCTCATTATTTCGAGTGAGTAAAAAAAGGTTTCAAAGGTTCTTTCAATGGCTAAATTGGGAAATGAAATTGGCTAAAAGGCTAAGTTTTACTTTGGCAAAAATTATTGTTCTAGCCGTCCCGAAGAAGAATCTCTAGTATAATCCAGAAAGTTTTCGCTTCTATTTGGAAGATGTTCAGTTTGATTTAAAACCGTCAAGCCTCCTGACAAGATTTCAGATTTCAGATTTTTAATTTGATTTCAAAAGTGTCCGGTTTAATGTGAGAGTGGTATCTATGTATCTCCATGGCCACCGAAGAAGAGGCAGTGGTCTGTTCATTTGATTTCGAGTTCATTTGATCTCTGACTGGACTTGATTGGCTAGCGCGTTGCCGCATCCTCATGTAGGCCACATTACCAACTAATACCAAAGTAGGTGTAAATGAATCCTTTTTTGGGATGCGTCAGGCAATTCACTCCCCATGCTCTACCGTACAGGCTCCCTAAATCACTGTTCGGATTGTGGCGTGACCTGCGGTTGCCAGTCGATGGGAAGTCAATGATTTATCCATTCCAGACCTGTGCGACACCTACTCATGAACAGTGAGGTAGTGGAGCAATTGGTTGGTCTTCGCGAGATTCGAACCTGCAGCAGGTCCATGGTGCCGTTATACAGCACCAAGCTTTCTTACGATTCCACCGCATAGACTCGGACTAACAAAGTGTTCGACTGTCTTAGCAATTGGGAGCACTTAATTTGCTGCTGTAAGTAGCGCGAAAAAGATTACATTACGCGCTTTCAAATTTCCATCCAGGCCTTTGATGAGGCCGGAAACCCCATACAGCGAAAAGCCCCGCTAATGCTGTATACAGGGTGCCTCAAAAATATAAGCGCTGATTGAATGGCGATAAGATTTGCTGCCAGTAAGGGTAATGAAGAAGCTGAGAGCTCATATAAAAGCGGAAGGAACTGAAAATTTTCTGACACATGAAAAGTAAGGACTGCGCCACGAAACGTCTGAGTTCTTTCATCTTACACGTGATTGACTGCGTTCTGCTTGAATACCTGTCATAATCTCTCCAAGGAGTGACCTATCGATTGATTTGTCCTTCTTTTAAAGCTTCAAACTTTAAAGCACACTACAGTTTGCGGGAAAACTCACCGTATCCAAAAATGCAGGTAATGTTTAAGAAGTTCTAACACTGCTGCTAGTGAAGGTCTAAAGATGTTTGAGACTCATATGAAAGCACAGGGCAATGAAAACTCCGTAGCATGCAAATGGTCAAGATTGCGCCATGCACCCGTCTCAAACATAAATTTCAGACTCAAGTGCTGAATGATTGTTGCAGTGCTGTTGTTAATTGACCATATTAACCTGTGTTCTGCTTCTTTTAACGTCTATAACTTGACATTGCTTTACATCTCGTGGGAAAACGCGGAGTATCCTAAAAAACAAAGGCGCTGTATGAAACACCATACCGTTGCTATTAGTGAAGGATCGAAGATGTTAAGGTTACACATGAAGTTGCAGCGGACTGTCAAGTTTTAAACGTTGAACGAAGCACAGCACAGGTTAGTGTGGTCAATTAATGCAAAACAGGGTGTTCCAAAATGACGCGATGAAGTTTTGATGTTCTCCCAAGCGACTGTATTTATTGATCTCCAGCATGGCGAAAATAGCGCCACTTTGTGCGTTTCTCCCTGTCCGTGTTATAATTTTTCAAGCTCTATTTTGTCCCAGTTACGGTTTTTCTCAGGATGTCAACCCCATCAAGGAAAGCGCCAATGCAACATCGTTAACCTGCTCGGTCGTCTTCGCAGAAACTTGTCGATGTAAGGAGCTTGGCTAGGAAGGTGATCGTCCAAGACAAGGAGGACATCACACTGCCAATATCCGCACATCCGGAAAATCTTCACAAAGCGAAAAATTTCTAATTCGTAGGCCTCCTGAGAAAAATCGCCTATGATATCGGTGTCAGTCTCACCTCAATGCATCGAATAGCCGGAAAGAAACACGTATTCAAGTCCTACAAATCACACAAAGTCCAGCTCCTGACGAACAAGAAGAATTGCGAACAGCTCCATCGATTCCGCTAGCTAAAGCTGATGGCCGCGGGGACGGGTGGGAGCGAACACTGTTTACGGACGAGAAGTTGTTCCCATGGAGTAAGCTCACAACCGCCAAAACTGTAGGATCTGATCTGGAGAGGTTCCAGCCACCTCTGCCATTGCCGAATATCGTCAAAATCCGCTGGCGCTCATGGTTTGGAGTGGAATCAACACCAGCGGAAAGACCTCGTTTTTGTGGACGAAGGAGTAAGAATAAATCCGGCGTACTGACGAAACATCTTCGAGGCTGTTGTACTTTTCTGGTTCCAGCAGCACTTCAGCAATGCGTAGTGGACGTTTCAACAAGACTCAATCCCTGCATACAGGGCGAAAAGCACACAAGCATGGTGCAAGGCCGATTTTCTGGATTTAGCCATGTCTGCGGAATGGCCACGCACTTCCCGGATCTCTATTCGGTAGACCACAGCGTGCGGTCAATTTTGGAGGACAGGGTTTGTGCCAGCGCCCTACAGCCTGGACTATCCCTATTGTCTATGATGCTGTTATTTGAGTGTTGTTTTGTAAAGTTGTCAATTGTTTCAGTTATAATCAAAAAACTTCATCACATTATTTTGGAACTCCCTGCAGCAAGATTTTAACAAGCATTCAACCCACGACCAATCGAGTCCGAAATTTAAGGTTTCACACGGTGTTTTTAAGCTTTTACCTTTCGAGGCACTAGTCCTACGCTGAGCCCAATTCATCGAGGAATTATGACAAGTGCTCTAGCGAAACACAATCTATTTCAACGGGGGCACAAGAGTTAGACAGATTTGTCTCCCCAAATGGAAACGAATGCGTAGAAAGTGCACACGATGAATCACATAGTAATCGCAAAGCACCTGCGAAGCCTGCCCTAATGCGCAGGAAGTGCTCTGAAGTGACGTCCGGCGCGAGCGAATTCCCGCTGCTAAATCGCGCGGGCAAGGGGTTTTGCAGGGATTAGAAGACTAAAACCAAGTGGTGGTCGGATCTCCTCCCTCGATTTGAAGCTGCACAACCCTCTATCCTAGCCTTTAATTCTGAATGGTGCTATTCTTTCAATATTTAGTCGGTTCGGAGGCTCCGGGAATGCAGGCTGGTGAAATTTATGAATATTGGGTTTTTCCTTGGAGGGCACTCGTTTGTCACCGCATTCTCGTCGCCGAGGGCACATGCTGTTTCCAAATGAATAACGACTTCGTTTTGTTGGAAGCTCTCACACCTTACCCAAGCAAGGGCAGTTGCAAAAATCCTACGGTGATGAATCAACGAGCCTTCCAGCGAAAGATATGGTTGGAATGGATCAGGTATAGTAATCAAAAAGGTAAAGGTCGGCGTCAATCAAACCTTTTGCTGGATGCGCCACGCATTCTACTTCTACGGGATAAGATTGAGGCAATATGAATGCGTATGTGGCCCTCTCATTAACTTGAGGTAGCAAGTCGATGTGCAAGCGAATGTTCTTTCTTCGCAGAAAGATCTGTTAACAGCTAACATACATCCTTCCGATGAAAGACTTTGTTGGCCTCGCCAAATATTTTGCTCTCTGGCAAGCGCTAACACCTAAGCTCCACACCTAGACAGGGAATATGCCTCTTCCGGCTGCACTACACGTGCCTAGATCAGGCGTATGTCTCAAAACTCAGGAAGCCTCATAAACGCGTGACTTGTTCAATTGATTTTCTTTCCAGAAAAGGATTTTCAAGCATAGCGGAGTATGATGCTTGCACTTAGTTTTTTCTAATCGTCTTCGCGTTAGACTTCCAGCGAGACAGAAGCTGATGCTGGTGTCCGTCGTCAGGTCAGGGAGTGGGTGAAATATGATCGTGTGTGGGAGCGGCTTTCATATCCCGCCTCCAAATCTGTGCTATCGGTTCTATCCAAAGACTGTTTAGCGCTACTCTCATTCGAGAAGAAGCCGTCTCAGCATGAAATGTCAAGACCATCGCAAGTCGGCTGAGCGTTGTCTTGATCCGAAAGGAAGCTTGCCTCTGATAGGAGCGCCTCTCCAGGCAACGTTATGTGACGGCAATGAATTCAGCTGCTTCAGCTTCAGTCGCCCTCACCGCGAATCGGGGTTCTTAGTCCAGGTACCCCTATGCCAACGAATCCTTCCACTTCCTGACTCGATGAGATCGAACCAGACATGGCATGGAGCTCAATCGACTCGTTTGCTTATCAGCTCGCAAGGTGATCATTGCAAAGGCAGATAATCGTTAAAATTGCCCCTGAGATATCCCATAGAAATGGAGCGTCCCACAAAGGGACTGATCAATGCTATCCACTGCTTTCTATTCTCATCCATGGAACGACTCAGCCTCCGAACCGTGTGAATGAAATAAAGGATAAAAGGATAAAGGGCGACGCTACTGATCCCTTCAGGATGCGCCACGCATTCTTCTTTTACGGAATGTCGTAGAGGAGACTTGAATGCATATTTGGCCCATACTATGTCTTCCATGGTTCAGCCGGTGCGCAGGGCACTGTTTTATCCTTCCCAGACAAGTCCGATACCAATTCAACGACCCAGGAGGGTCCTCATGCGCCCACTATGAGTGAAGTAGGCTGAATAAACAGCCGCTCATTCCAACTGCCCAAGACAGGCGAATGCGAAAAAGATCGAAAATTAAACCCACAGATATGCGGGGTTTAAGGGGTACAGATAAGATAATGGATAGAGACATATGCTTCATCGTGAGTATCTCTACCCCTTATACCGCCAGATTAGTCGTTGACGTACATATACGGCCCTTGAGTTCTTGTGCTGTCTCTATGCGCAGCGTGATTGCGACTGATCACGAAACTATTCAAAACAAACGCACGAAAGTCGATATCTGGAAGACCGCATGTGAAGACGACCGAATAAGGATCAACAATACGCACATCCTTTTCTTACTGCTGTGTTGCTTTCTTCGGAGCCGGAAAAGACGTGTTATGGTAAGAGGGTCTTGACAATGAGTCGGCACTGCGAGTCCAGTTGCAAAAATGCTCTGGTTCACTTTCGCTCTGCTCATCCGTCTGGAAAAGTGCAACTGTCACCAACGTGTTCGAGCGGTGGCAGCGTTGCCTGATAGGTCTCGTAAGACGATCTCTGGGGAACGCCCGAGACATCTCACTAATGCACATGGATACGGTTCCTCAAGGACTCCTATGTAGTAGACAAAGGCAGCTGCTCCTGCCTGTGCTGGGGAAGAGAGGTCCACAGCTTCTTCCTCTTTTTCTTTTTCTTTTTCTTCTTCCTATTCAGTCCTTGTCTCGCTTAGTGGCGGGTCCGCATTGCTTATATGTATTTGGTTGTTCGCTAATTAATATCGTTTTTCTCACAGCGAATGCCATCATCGCCTATTCATATTGTCTCCATCGGATGGACTGGTAAGCTAACAAGACACCAAGTGTTAGCAGGTGATGCGGGTTCGAGCCCCGCCTGGCGCTGATTTTCGATCGTACTAAAACATCGTTACAATCTCGGTGCCAGCTACTTGAGGTCTAAAAAATTAAGTGAATGATTTCTATGAAGACTTTCAGATTAAGCGGTTCCATATTGGTATCACCACAGGGCTCATCCGATGCGAAGGTGAGAACTGACCGACCCACAGAATGCGGATTCTAGCGACATGGGGCTTGAAAAAAATGGAAGGAAGACATCTACGATTTTACACTGGACAACTGGTGGCAGTCTGTTCGCTTCGTGGTCTGTCTGTAATATATCCTGGACCTATTTCTGGAGTATTGATGATGTTTCCGTTGAGAAAAGGGTTTCCTCACGCTGCCTGAACATTCACAAGGGTGGCGATCAAAACTACAGAGCGAGGTGAATCCCTCCTTCTGCTATTCGGACACGATGCTACGCCATTACACCACTGGCGGTGCTGTCGTCGAAGCTATACATATATGAACGTTCACAATCTTGAAATAAATTGTTGCCTTGGTATAAGCCACTTTACTCTTACATGAAACGAGCTGAAGCTCGATTTAGGTGACACCAGCGGAACGTCGCATAAAGTCTGGTGAAGCTCTTACAAGGTGGTTTTTTTATATCGTCTTCAGTATATACTCACCTCCCAGCTGCCCATTGTGTCGGCAACAACTTGCCATGCAGTAAGAGTGACCAGTCGTCAATGGAGAAGGCTGGTAGGCTGCGCTATTTGACACCATAGGTGCTGAAGACTGGGAGGTTGTCCCCTAAGTTTAAGGATGGCTCTGATGCATGATACAATGTAGAAGAATGGCAAGGGAAACGGTATCGAATCTGGAAGCCAGGCGAAAGAATTCTCAGGTTGGAAACATTGCCCAAGACATAAATTCCTGATAAGCGCTCTTCTTGGCGTCGTTATAGCTCTAATCCATCACGGCGGTTTTTGCAGCGAACGGTGTTCATCACGCTCGTAATCGAACGATCGTTGATGCCAAGGTGTAACACCGAATGCGCCCGGTCGCGGTCTTCATCGCTCCTTGTCGCGCTCGCTCTTCCACTCCCGTGGGACTCGTGCGACACGTAATGATGGCCGCCCGGGTGGCCTCTAAACATCGCCATCAAACTCGATGATTCAGAAGAGACAACGATGTCGTCGTTGCTCTGCAGTACACCGGCACACAACAAACGTCAACAAGAAAGAAAATCGAAGCGAAAACAAGAAAATGCAGTTTCCTTCGTGCTAAACATAGATACGAATTCGACTCCAGATTCAAGGGAGAAAGGGAATGCCTGCTTGAATAAAACTTGTAAAAGTAGACGGTAATCAAATGTTACTCCTAAATGAGGTCAATAACAAGATTGTTGCTATTTTTAGTCAAGAGCGTAGAGCGCAGCGGGAGGTGCCAGCTGTCGCGAGAACCCGACTCCAGGTTCCTGAATCGGATTTTTCGCCCAGACCGACCTAGCTTTCCATCCCTCCGAGGTCGGTGAATTGGCACCAAATCTATTGCCAACGAAGGATGAGACATTGACTTGCACACCAACTGACCAACGCAAGACATTGCATGGGCCAAATACGCATTCAATACGCCTCCACGACATCCACTAGAATGTATGGTACGTATTCAACAAAGGACTGTCTATAGCCTTTACTCAGTCAAATGTGGGCCTAGCGCAGCCCAAGTAGTCGCCGACCCTCGCGTAAACCGTAAATCGATTCATGGTTCAAGTACAACCAGGCTTACCGGCTCAAATCGTGGGTTTTGCTCCAGACCGGGCAGAATAAACCGCTAACTTCTTCATCGGCCGACCATCGCAATTGATTGCAGAAGCCAATTACGCATCGAATTTGCCTCCACGATATATCCGAAAAGCAGAATATGTGGCACATCCCAGAAAGGGAACTATTAAACAACAAAGGCGACTAAACGCCCGTTATGTTAACATGGCCAAAATCATAGCCGCTACAGATAACCGAGCCTGTGCTAGCGCAGTCGGAGGAGGCAATCCCATCGTGCGCACCCTATTCCAGGTTCCGCGCTCGAGCTTTCCATCTCTACAAGAACGGCGAATCAGTAGCAGAACTGTCTGCGAGGGAGAAAAGACTGACTAATTCATTGACTGCCCACTGCATCTAATTGTACAGGCCAAGCATATTTTTAATTCGCATTTCAAGCTAACTGCCTTCAGGATATCGCGCAGAAATAGATTAATACAGGCCGGAGTCCGTAAGGAACTGTCTAATGTCTCCTTAATCCTTTCTGACGTACAGAAGACACATCACGGACTTCTTTGAACATGCGAGGATACCATCCCGTCAAGTGCGATAATTTCTTGTAAAAAACGGAAGCAAAAAAATCCACGTGGCCTGTTGGTTGGTGCACCAGCTTGCTGGACATGTTGCATAAAAAATTTCCAGTCGAAGAGGATTTTTGTTGGTCACTAGACAAAACTTGGTACTGCTGATCGGCAACGTGTTAACGAACGAGTGAATCAATTTTACGATTTGATGTGATATCCATGAAGGAACCGGATTCATCAATGACTTACAGCCATTTAACGGAGAAAATTACAGCCGAAATCCCTGATAGCGCGGCTTATCAAGCGATATGGTGAGCGATAAGCCGCGTTATCTGAGTTTTCCACTGTGAATTCTCTGTTAAACTCAGGTAAGACGTTGATGAATCCGACCCTAGGATGCCTTCGGAAGGGTATTAAGGTTACTTATTAAGGTTGCTTATAAGGGACTACCTTACTCGTTAATATTTAACGAGAGTTGTCAACTGATCACCGCTTATGTCAAAAATGGTCTTAGACGGGGAGGGATTAAGCTCTGCTGCAGGTCACTGTATACGAATACCACAAATAAGCACTCTTTGATACTTCGCAGATGTACGATGCGTGGCGCATTCCAACAGAATCAGTTAACACCCCTTTTCCTCTCTCCTGTCACAGAAAGAAACTGCCTTCAGAAGTTTTGCGCCTCTTTTTTGCAAGGCTTATGCAAAAACCTCTCCAAAAGATGTTTTGAAATACATCTACAGTAGCGTGCACTTTGTTTGGGAACATTTTGGTGCTGACATTTTTTGCTGCATCATCGCTCAATTTTCATAAAAAGTTTATGTCGGTATCGACAAAACAAAGTTCATTCATTCCGGGCAGGCAATGCATATGTTGCATTGAAGTTTTCGAAGGAAACTGTTTAGGCTAGCGACCATTCCTACAGCAGACGACCACTCAACCGATTAAGCTATTACGGGGCAAGCTTTCTATGCATTCCGATAATTCCCGCCGATTCCTAAGGTGTGAAGCAATCTCAAGCGGAAAAATTTTAATTACTCAACAACGACTGACACAGAGCTCTTGAAGTCGTAGAGGCTGTTCTAAGACTTTTATATGAACCACTAAAGAAGAGTAGGATTCCAGAAATTCTCCAGAAGAGATTCCGCTTTAGCAGTTTTGTTCCTCTTTGAAGCAGTGGATGTTTGTTCAGACAATTAGTTCTCAAAAATTCGGCAGATTTCGCGTGCCGCTTTTCGTTTGGATTCGAAAATTTACCTTTGTTAAGGGCACAGGCTTACCTTATTCTGACCAGTGAATCCTCAATCGGCGGTTTCTAAAGCAACGCAAGTTGATCAGCGGTTCTGAGAGAGCACGACGAGCTGTGCTGCATCATGGAAGCTCGGCCGTGGGCGAAGCGGCCACCAGAACTGCGTCGAGCCGCGCAATTGTCTTCCGGCAATTACGTTTCTTCCACACAATGCCGACGAGCATTACTGGGTGGAGCACGTGTCAGATGTGGGTGAGTGTGTCAAAAGCGAAACGACGTTAAGCAGCATGCAAAAAGAGCGGAACGTCGGCCAGCGCTGTGACAAGCCATAGCCGAGGTTGCAAAGTTGCGGTGATGGCGCTGCAGCTTCTCTCTCCGCCCAGGGCAGATACATCTTCAGCAGCTGAGATGTCCCTGAAGAGGTCGGATTTCACTGACGAGCTCAGGCTTTTTCCATGCAAATCAAGCGAGAACGAACAACATTGCGATGATGTAGCTATTAAGAGAAAAAGAACCGAGGACTCCACCCGTGTCACATAAATGCCATTGATACTTTTGGAGCTTCCAAAAATCACATTCGAGGCACGCTACTATATATGTATTAAAGAGAAAAGGGCAAAATCACGAGGTTAATCAATTCCTTTTGGGATGCAGCACGAATTCTACGCCTACGGAATGAAGTGTAGGCAATTCTAAGTGTGTTTTTGACCGACTGTGGGCGCATGAAGCCCAGTCGGAGGAAGTACCTGCTGGCGCCCAACCCAATACTAGGTTCCTCGTTCGGATTGCCCGATACGATACAAGGTTCCTGGTTTTCCCGCCCAGGCCAAACAAGCCTTCCATTCATCCGGGGTCGGTGAATTGGTACCAGACTTGTCTGGGAAGGATAAAGCGCTGATTTGTTCATCGGCTGGCCACCACAAGTCATTGCATGGCCAGAGCGACCAGAACGCAACCACGAGATCCAGTAGAAGTGGAATGCGTGGCGCATCCCAAAAGGAATTGAGCAACGCCTCGTTTTCCCGTAGTCCTTTCTTTCGCAATGACTCCTTGAGAGTCAGTTTTCCAACGGCAAGTGAGCACTGCCGTAACGATGTACGCCTTCTTCCCTTCTGAGCCAAAGAGATTGAGTAACGCCGTTGTTTATCCTTATCCTTACTTCAGATATGAGACGTAGTAGCGCAGTTGGAGGCGCCGACGATAGAGTCTAACCGAAATCCAGGTTCTTGATCCGGATTCCGTCAAGAAGAACTTTCATCACTCCAGAAAGAATGGAGAATCGGTGTTAGAGTTGTCTACGAAGGATAAATCACTGGCATGCAGCGGCTGAACAACGCAAGTCGATATGTAGGCCTGACGCACTTCCAAACTGCTTCCATGGCATGGAGCGCAAGTAGAATAGGAGGAGCTTTCCAAAAAGGGTTTGATTAAGCCCGAGCACTACCTTTGCTCCATATTACTGTTATTATTATTGTCCACAGGGGTAGCGCAGCCGGAGGAGTGCCGGTTGTCGCGTGCACAAGCACTTTGTTCGGATTTGCCGCTTAGCTTAACCAAGTATTCTATCTATCCTAGGTCGACGAACTACTGCCAGAACTGTCTGGGAAAGACCGCCTTGTTCATCGACTGACTGTTGAAAGTCACGAATGGGCCTAATACGCATTCAAATTACCTCCACGATATCCAGTAAAAGTATTAGAATGCAAAGGTACTGACTAACGCCAGCATTTCCCCTTTTTACTTGGCCTATGGAATGACTTGTAGTGGCAATGATCAAGTCAGTGCTTTGTCCTTTCCAGGCCTTTCCATGCAAGCCTAGTAGCAATTCACTGACCCAGGGGGATGGGTAACTTGGTTGCAAATCCGAACCTTAGGCAAGGAATCGAGTGCACGCGACAAGAGGCGCCTCCTCCTAGTGCGCTACTGGGCGCCCAACAATAAGCTATGACTTTGCACCGATCTCAACATTCATACTGAAAGTTCCTCAACAAGGCTAAAGGTTTGGTAACACTCAAGCTGAGCATATGTCATGTTTCCTGAATACTATTAGCAATGTAAAACTTTAGCATTTGATTCGTTCATTGTTTAAGTATACGCAAATAATGAAATTAAATGAGATGAAATGAAAGAGAAGACGCAGTTAACAAGGCTAGGAATGGAAGTTGGAGGTATTCTTCAGTATTGGGTGAAAGTACGTCCACTACGCGTTACCGCTACATGAGCCAGTGTTACGATTTTCTATTAGTACATTGTGAGCTCAAAAATCGGAAGGTTGGCAGATGACAGATTGCTCAGGGACTCAGCGAACTTGACCCGTTAACGGGCAAACTAAAGGCACAGCGATCAGTCAGAGGCAGAAAAAATATTACAATAGACTGAAGATCTTCGCAGTTATCAAAACCACCCGAGAGGAGCGGTTCTCCGTTGAACATGAGCTTTCCTTTTTTCTCCTTTTGAATGGCACTGTGGATGCCTCCAGTCCTAGTTATGAAGCTTAAAAATTCTATATGACAAGGATAAAACACTAACTTGTCCAATTTTTTGGTCACCGCCTGTCATTACAAATGCTAAGCAATCATTCAAGCTATGTACCTCTTGTAGAAGTAGAATGCGTGGCGCATCCCACAAAGAGATTGAATAACACCTACTTGAAGCACGTGTCTCTTATTTTTGCCATTGTGTTTAGGACACGGTGTAGAGGAAAGTCTAGTTGCTTTCAAGCCAGCATAGTTCTCATCCATTTTAGAAGTGCAGATTTCACTACTTCAGCAATCGTTAAGAATTTACAGCCAGCCAATAAATAAATAGAAATTTTGCATATATACTTGAGGAATGTGAATGTCACTGGACTCGACTGGTACGAGTTCAGACATAAGTTGCACGAAGAAATGAACCAACATTTCAGGCGACTTCAATTACTGGAATTACGGCAGGTTTACGGTAGTTCGAGAGAAAAACGCCTTCGCAGTACGGTTCTGATTTCAATCAGCCAATTCCTGGAACTTTTTAAGCAACTTCTGGATGAAGATGTAAATCAGGCGAATTCACAGTTCTCTCTCAGACGCACTAATACGAGAGGAGAAGTTTACAAACTAGTCTGATGAGAAATACTGCCGATTTCATCAGGTTCTCAGCTTTCCGAAGGTTTTCTGCTGCTAGATCCTTACTATGGTTCTGTAAGTTCCTCACATATAATTTCAAAATATGCGAATATCTCGGCTCAAGCATGACTTTGTTTGTCGAAATAAGAACCATCGCAATCTACGCGTCACTTTATTGCCAACTATGAACTGGTTTATTTATTTCAGTAGCATCGAACTACAGAGACCTAGAGGCAACAAATTCGTCGAAGTCGGATTCTGCATCATGTCGGCTGCTAAGTACAATACTGCTCCTGTCGCTTCTTTTTTGGACGGAATAGGCGCAAAAACTGCCGTTTTCGCATAACACTCTTCAAAGGAGCTTATTTAGAAAATAGATGTTACCATCCAAATCTAATGTGTGTGATCTCACCAATAATATAGCTATTATACGGTGGTTTTAGAAAAAAGAACGTTTTAGACCTAGCAAGTTTGTAAGCGAACGTAAGGGCACTCACTGGTTAGAGGTGCGCCAGAATGAGCCGATTTCAAGGATTGCACTATCATGCAGTCGTATGTCATTGTTCCGGTTGTAATCAGCTTCGTTTTATGTACTTATTGCTACGAACTTCCTTGCTACTGCTAGACTACCGTTGTCGTCTAACATCCGTCTTATGCGTCATAATAAATACAAATGCAAATACAAACACAAATTTCGTCAAATGGTCTTGTTAGAAACAATTCAAATCAATCAGAGACTGATTTGAATTGTTTCTAACAAGACCATCAGCTTAACTGGATCAATGCTGATATCAGCGGCCAGCTCATCCCGGATACGGGTGAGTGCTGATCGGTCCCACGAGGTGTGGATGTTGCGTCGATCAAACGGCGCCGGTGGTGTAAAGGCGTAGAGCATTCCCGCCCGGTCAGAGGGAGATGCGGGTTCGAGTCCCGCCTGGCGCTAGAAGTTTTGATCGCAACAAGACATCGTTGTGACAACTTAAAAACGATAACGATTATAACGATTAGTTTTAGGCTATTTCAACTCATACAAAGCAGCACAAATCAAAGATAGCTTAATGACGCTAGTTGAGCCAGGGAAAGGTCTCATCGTATGTTAGTCTGTGCGGCGAAAATGAATACTATTGCGAGAAGCTCCACCCTCCAACTAGCGGAAATATATGTTTCTTTTTTGCTAAGTCCAGAAGTTGAACAGAAGGAGGAGCAAGGATTCCTCAACGTTAACTGTGATGGCGCGCAGGTGAGAATAGAATATAGCATAAGCGCTAAAATTATTTTTGGTGGAGTAATATTAATGGATAATGAAAAATATAGATAGATTTATAAGTAAGAAAATATAGACGCGTGGTGGCGCAGTCGGAAGAAGTGGTTGCTGTCGCGTATACCCGATAACAGGTTCCTGGTTTGGATTTACCGTCTAGCCCAATCAAGCCTTCCATTTCTCCGGGAAGTTAACTGTGATGGCGCGCAGGTGAGAATTTGAGAATGAGATGAGAATTCCGGGGTCGTTTAGTTGGCACCAGACTTATCTGGGAAGGATGAAGCGCTAACTTGTTCATCGGCTGACACCGCAAGTCATTCTGTAGGCCAAGTACGCATTCAAATCGCCTCTACAACATCCAGTAGAAGTAGAATGCGTGGCGCATCCCAAAAGGGATTTGACGCCGTCCTTTATCCTTTACTAAAGAATATAAAATCAGATCTATTTCATCAGTGAACTAGCGTAGCATAGATAACCTACAGTAGCCCCTAGCCAGGAAGAAGACGAAAGCTATTGTATGGGAGTGGCACTTTGGTGTCCGAGCGAATACGGATGTCCAGAAGAAAGGATAGTCACGGGAGCAGTTCGAAACGAGCGCGAAACGATGCTGCTCGGCTATCGTGGCTAGGCAGCTGCAGAAGTGTAAATCCGTAGCGAGCGGCTCGCATCACCTGATAGGGGTGATGGGTTGGTTGGTAACCAGTTCTTCGACTGTTTTTCATCGAAAGCCGCTCTCCCCTGACAAGGCGAATTGGCAAACTCGGCAGAGAAAACGCGGCGAAAAGTCACGCGAACCGCATACACACATACAAAGAGATGCAAATTCGCGAGTCGAGTGATCTCCAACGGCATCGCCATCATGTTGCACCGACAAGTCGACGCTACCGAAATCGCTTTATATCGAGCTCGGGCACGGGAACCGGCCGCAGTGACGTCGGCAAATTACCATAAGGCACTCAGCACGACTTCTGCGACCACCGAAGCCTGGCTCACGAGCGTCAGCAACGCCGACAAAGCTCCGCACTCACGCCGGCAACTCGTGCGCCACCACCATCGAAAAAACCTCCCGACAGCATGCACGCATGGCTCCGAGGATAGAGGGTGTTATAGATGAGGAGGGAAAGAGAGCAAATTCTCTTGTTGTTTGCTACTTCTCGTTGATAGTTGAATTGCTAGCAACACCTCTCGTCCCTGTGGCGTGCCAGAGTGACCCAGTGAATTCACGCTCGGAAAACATGAACAACTACCAGTCAACGCTTCACAGGAAGGTCTGAGCAGCGTGTTGGCGAGATTCTGGCATTGTTGAAACACATTTGTTCAAGCCTGGAGCGGTTGTTATAGAGGCTTCATGTTGTTTCAGGATGTTTTGTTGCGATAAAAACTGTTGCGCACTGCTGGACTCGAACCCGCACCCTCTGCTTTTCGGACAGCGCTGCTACGCCTTGCACCACCGGCGCCTCAAGGATATCGCAGATGTCACTTGCGGTCAAACAGCGCCGGTGGTGTAAGGCGTAGCATCGCTGCCCGGAAAGCAGAAGGTGCGGGTCCAAGTCCCGTCTGGAGCAAGAATTTTGATCGTAACAACACGTCCTTTAACAACATTCTGATATTACCTTGACAGCCGAGGCAACAACTGGCCACTACCCTACAAGCACTATTATTTATTTATTTACTTATTTATTATTATGCGTGGAGCGCAGTCAGAGGAGGCGCCGGCTGTCGCCTGCAGCCGATACACGTTCCTGGTTCGGATTTCCCGCCCAGGCCAACCAAGCCTTCCAACCATCTGGGATCGGTGGATTGGTACCAGACAGGTCTGGGAAGGATAAAGCACTGACTTGTCCATCGGCTGGCCACCGCAAGTCATTGTATGGCCAAATACGCATTCAACTGGCCTCCACATCCCGTAGAAGTAGAATGCGTGGCGCATCCCAAAGGGGATTGAATAACGCCGTCCTTTATCCTTTATATCCTTTCATTATTACATTTGCAAAAGGCCAACGTTAAAAAGAACATACAACACAGGTGCAATTGAACAAATGAACAAGCAGTAATACAAACCACACAAAAAATACTGACTATGGAACCAGTAATCGGTATCACTTGTCGAATTGTCTCAAGAATGATCGTAGCTGTTTAAAAAATTGATTATTAATAACACTCTTGGCACGTGTTTCCTAAGCATAAAGCATGCACTACCTGCTCTATATGAAAAATAGTTAGCTTATAAACCTTTTTTTGGGAGGGGTGGGGAGAGGGGTACCACGATCTTTAGAAGTGCCTCTCTAGCGCACGAATTGGACAGACTAAATAACTGCTTCATATTAACGCCTTTTGGTTCTGGCATAGCACTGTCCTGTACATACTGCTTCACGACCTAGATAGTCGGAGTTGAAAACTCCTCCATTTCTCATTTGTAGGAATCTAATTTCGTCTTAGAAACCATGTGAAGAGGACGAAATCCTCCATTGTTCCTTGGGGTACGCTACCATTCCTTGTTTCTCCACCTCACTAGTCCCGGAATTGTTTTGCAACCCTGTAGATTGCTGGAAAGCGTCGGACAAATCTTCTGAAGTGAAAATGGTTACGAACGGTAGTATCTGTCCCAAAGCTCGTAGTTCATTTGCGTTTGGTGCATTACTGAGAAAGTCATACAGTAGCAGGTTTCGAGTAGTATTATGTAATTGAAAAAATCAAAGGTTAGAAAAGAATAAAATAACTGAAAACGATGTTTTACTTCTGAAAGCCTTCCCACTCAGTTTTCTGGCATGAGCTGGTACTGAAAATCTTACAGCTGGTGGTAAAAAAAAAATTACATGTCAACTTCTCCGACGTATCACGGATCAAAATTGCCTTGTACTTATCAAGCAAACGCCGAACATATTGTTTACATTAGAAGTGGAAGAAGGCTTGCGTTTGAAGGCGCTGAAGACATCTGTTTTGCGCCCACTGGCACCGTGATGCGGTGAGAAAATCGTTGCCGCCGAACCCATTAAGACGAGAAAGTATGTGGCGCATGTGGCCTGTAGCACATCACATCTGGGTAGGGCACGCCGACTGTCCTCAATATCTCATCTCCGATTTACATAAGTCTGCATCTGACTGAACCGCAGAGAAGGCTTTTACGTTGCTCTAATGCAGGGAGGATTTCGAAGAAAGTAGCAACTTCCCTCATTACTCGATTAGAATCAAGTGTGTCCTTGGTTCGCACCAACAAATCGCAAAATGGACAAGGAAATGATATCGGAATGATAGACTGATATGGCAGAGTAAGAATAAAAATCAATCTATTTGTGAAATGTGTTAAGCCCTGCAGTTCTGAAGGAACTTCTCATAGCAGTAAACTGGATTTTTTCTAGAGATTTTTTTTGGAACCAACCAAGCCTTTCATCTCTCCGAGGTTGGAGAAATGGTACCAGACTTGTTTTGGGAGGAGAGAACACTGACTAGGCTATGACCACTGCAAGTTTATGCAAAAGACGAACTCAAATTGCCCCGCGATATTCCGTAGAAGTAGATTGCGTGGCGGGCACCGAACGGCTTTAAATAATGCCGTCATTTACCCTTTATGCCCTAGTGCGTGACACTATTTGACAAAAAAAAAACTTCACTGCTTGGCTGCATATGGGCACAACCTTTGCTAAGGGATTGATATCTAAATTGAAAATGACCTTCTGGTCTCAGGTTAATACACAAGGGAAGGATATAAGCTGGCTATGCTACCTTGAGATGAGATGTATTCGCAGGATATCGCTTCGAACGCTGATTCCAAATACAGTCCCCTCTCGTTATAACGCGTTTGAGGGGACTGGAGAACTTCATGCGTTGTAATGGGAGTCGCGTCCTAAGCGGAGCTGACCTTTCTTATAGTTAGACTCTTTCACGCGCAGATTTATTTGGAATCACATACTATGGCTAAATACGGCAATAGTAATGAAATATATGACCATGATGAGAGTGTGAAGGAAAAGAACATCTTTAGATTATTAGTGAAGTCCTGTCTCTCGGAGAAAGACTCTGCTATATGCATAAGTATGACGGATTTGTGAGGAATAATGAGTACCAGAGGGAAGTTAAAAGTGATCAGCGACAAAACTGTGTAGCCTGATGCTACAACATTTTCTGCCGCCATCAAAACCCTCGCGCCAGCCGGGACATGGGCCAGCACTCTCTACCTTTCAGGCACGACGTTAGTCCATTAGGCCGAGGGCATACTTCCATCGCCGCGATGCCATCGCGGTGCTCAGTTCATGGCCGTTCCGCCACACGCGGTTGAATAGTCAAAGGAAAGTTCGCCGCAGCAGCCGCAACAGTGGCGGTCGGCATGCGCGATGGCTTTCCGCGCCCATCGCGGGCATGGCGTACTTTTTCGCGCCGT
Organism: Heligmosomoides polygyrus bakeri; assembly: GCA_947359475.1. Lineage (NCBI taxonomy): Eukaryota > Metazoa > Nematoda > Chromadorea > Rhabditida > Heligmosomidae > Heligmosomoides > Heligmosomoides polygyrus. The sequence goes on along the minus strand of OX375865.1, from coordinate 91,399,052 downwards.
GCGCGGTGTTTAGCGTTGGTCCTGAACGGATCGCCGTAGCTCTCGTTTGCAGAGCGATGAGCGATGCGACGAGCACTGAGAAGTTCAAATTCTTTCTTCTTTGGCATCGCTCTGCAAAACTTTTCGCCGCGATTCCATCGCAGTGACGGGAAGTATGCACGAGGCCTTACACTATGAACGCTGTTAAATCGCGCGCCGCATTCGCCATACCCGTAGCAGCGACCTCTCAGCTCTCTTCCACGATATCGGAATGCTGCATAGGATCAAATAGCGCTATTGCCCTAATCCTGCCGGCAAAGCATGGGGTTCAGGCACAAGTCCCGAAGGGCACTATATTTTGATCGCAACAAAACATCATGTGGCACCATATGGTCTCTACAGCAGCTGCTCTAGGCTTAAAACAAATGTGTAGATATTGTTTTGAATAATCTGAGTATTAATCCACACCTTCTGTCGTTTTTGATAAACGAAGCCCTCCAATTTAAGGCACCTAACGACCACCTGGAGTCTTATACTATGCTTGATTGCTGACTATGAACAGTTGTGGGCCACACGCGCATGCAAAAAGTCTACGTACATCTATTAGGTTGAGTCATAAATTTTGCAACAAGATTTGTCTCCCAGCAAGAATAAGGTTATACCACAAAAGAGAGATGATTTACTTAAACGAAGTAACTGCCTTGTTCTCTATGAGTTTCTTCCTTATTTCATGCACTGAGTGCATTACGTCTCTGTAGAATTTGGCTGGTTTCGACCTGGAGAAGTCGTGTCCCACCGAAGTGACCCCATCGATTTCGGCGAGGCGCCTACCATGAAGTGATCCATCGACCGAAGCAGATGTAGTGAGACGGAGCAATGTCCGGGATGTATGGTAGTTCCTTGATTTTGGCCCAGCCCAATTCATAGATTTTCGCCAGCGTCTGAAGTGCCTTAGGCGGTCGGCCATTGCCCTGGTGGAAGGAACATTGGCTCGTATCCACTTCTTTCTCCACTAATTTTTGCTGGATGTAGAAGAGTTGTTAGCAAAACCGAGAGTCGAGGATGGGTTGACTACGTAGAGCAGCTCCCAGTGCAATGGACCGCTACACATCCACCAAACGCGCCGGAGGACCTTCCTTCGGTGGAGCCCCGGTTTTGATGTCAGAACCCCGGCTCGTTGCGTTCCAGTCATTGCGTTCTGGCATCGTGGTTGTCGCCAAGCATCTGCTTTTCACCGCCGGTAAAGATTCGATCCAGGCCCCCTCGCTTGAGCAGGTGCTGGAGTTCTCGGCAGTCGGAAGCACAGTGATTTGCTTGGGTTTCCGTCAAAGCATGAGGCACTGAGGAAGTCGATTTTGGCGACTTTCCAATTCTCTACAGCCGACGAGCGGTTGATTACTTGGAGGTATGGAGATCAGCAGTCAGTCCTACTGTGGTTGGAGAAGAATTCGACTTGATGGGTTTGCGCAGATACCCTTTGTTTACAGCAGTTGGTCTTCCCGGGAGTGGTTTGTCTTTGTTGCCCTCCTGGGCGGAAGGGAACTTCTAATACCATCTCCAATAATTTGCTCGGTTAGGAGTTAATTTGCCGGTGACTGCCTCAGTGTGCTTGATCATCGTCACTGGGTTGCTGCCGAGCTTGAAGTAAATGAATATGAAATCACACACTTTTTCTGCTCGAGTGGTAATCGAGTAGAGAATTTTTCAACAACGCAACAAAGATTAACGACTCATAACTCAAAATGATCGCTGAGAAACAAGCTTTCAAACGAAATATAATGCTTCAGTGGGTTTACTTTGGATTCCAGAAAAAAAACAGAAATTTTGCAAAATTTATGACTCGACCTAATAATTCGTCGTCGCATAGATCGCGACTGCAAACAAGGCAATAGAAGTGTAGGTCTGATCGCAGACGCTCTCAGCATCTTGCTCCTCCTCATTTTCTGTGTGGAACCGGGACTGAGCCCAGGTCGCACTATAAGGGGAGTCATCTTGAACGCAGGGTTTCTCCAAAACCGCGCTATAACTCTTCTCACTCTTTCACTCTTCTCTCACATAATTTTATCAAGCGGGGGTGCGGTCTAATTATGATTAGCTGTCTTTATATCGTGGCCTTTTCTCTCCAAATATTTGTTTTTCCATTATCAAATCCTTGTTATACCTCCTGTACTTCGTTCATGGTGTGGAGGCTCCTACATAAATAGCCATCCCGACTTTTGTTTTTCTATTCTCAATACTGGCTACTAACCAGCACTCCGACTGATCTCTTTTTTACAAGCCAATTTCTTTTCTTTTGTCTCCTGGCCGCCGCCGAGGTGCGTACCATTATAATAAGGTCTCTGAAAGACGGGACCCGCCTGGCGGTGCGTGCCCTGAGAGCTATGGACTGAACGCATTACACAGTGTTTAACTTGAAATGTTAGCTGGTTCTCACCCCTACACCGTCCATGTCGGTTCTACTCTATATACGGGAATTTTTTTTTCAAATAAATAATTGATTTAAGTATTAATATTCTACTATAGTTATTCCTTCTATTGAAAAATGCTCTTCTATTGAAGCTCCTCTCAATTGGTTTCAAGTTTGTGCTGGGGGAGTGAAACATCTGCTATGAAACCTGCCTTTCTTATTGTTTAGTCGGTTACGAAAGATTCTGTCATTTCGCTCTTTCCTTTATCTAGCCGATTCGATGGGTCCTATCTGATTGTGCTCTCTTCCTTTTCTGATGTTATTTTTTTTGTTCCTTCTCTCCTACTAAAGCCTTTTATTCACTACTGTTGGCTTTTTGTGTTCGATGCCTTGGAGTGCTTCCTTTCTGGTTGACTGTCTAGTGGTGCACGCCGTCTTGCGGCGTATTAAATAAATAAATAAATAAGCAAATAAATAAATAAAATATAACGGGAGTAGCGTTGTATCCGACACGTCTTAAGCGGAGTTGATCTGTATTGGCGTAAAGGTAAGCTGGCCGGGACAGAGAAAATCTACCTTATATCGAAGGTCGCGTCTTATGTGGAGGCTTTATAACGGGAGTGCTCTGTATGTGCTTCATATCTGCTACAGCTGTTTATCGTGGTGTTGAACTCGAGGCCAAGATAGTACACGCTTTATTGACGACTGACGTTTCGGCGATTTTCGCCTTCTTCAGAGTCTGAAAAAGTCCAGACATATGTTGAAGCCAGTAGGTCAATCATCACCATAGACCTTGCGAAAATTCAAAGACCCACCGAACAGCAACCCCTGAAGCAAAGAGAGGCAACAACAGCCTAACATTTAGGACACCCGAGAAGACCTCACAAGGTGAAACTATCCAAAAGGCGAGACTGATGTAAAGGAGGAGCTCGCGGGTTATATAGATGCATTCCCCCCGCCGATTCAACCTCGGGCTCATGGCCTGTATCCAGAACCCCTCAGGTTTTACGTGCGGTCTCCCGTGCTAGAATTTTGAATGTGACCCCGAAATGTTGCCGTTGTGGTCGTTTACCCTGTGGCAGCCCAGAGCAGTTGATGGCCGTGACCTGTTCTCGCCTTCCAGGTGTTCTTTAACGCGAATGAAGAAAGCGCGAGATGTTTCACCGATGTATTCACCTCCACAGCTGTTGCACGTTATTAGGTAGACAACTGAAATCATGCAGTCTCCTTCGTTGCCTGCAGGACAGATGGTGCAATTAGCAGCTTCTGGGAACGGAGTTGTTGAGCATATTCTGTTTCCCGTCTTTGCATGCTGCCTGTGCGTAGAGCCTGCAATCGCAAGACGGCGAGCTCAAGTAGGCTGGAAACTGCGCTGCAGATGTGCAGTGGTGGCGCTGCGGGTCGAGGAGCGGCGTGGGAGTCAGCGTGCTTTGTGGTTCGGTTTGCCTCTGGCGCAGTGCTTTTTCTCACTTCCTAAGAAGGGCCACCTCATTCAGCAAAAGAACTTTGTGTGAAATCGCAACGAAAACGGTCGCCAAAAAGGAAATCTTGTCCATATGTGCTATCATACTTTCAAGGTTCCGGAGGTGGAGAGGTTTCTTTGCCTAAACATAACCTAGCGAGGTTATTTAAGTATCACCTGGTGCTGGTGATTTTGCCGACTTTTAACTTTCTTGGGGAAAGGGGGCAAATCCGTGTCATAACTTTATCCAGCTCTCTACCTTTGTCTCATCGTGCGACATGCTAACCCTGCGCTCAAAACTGACGAACTCAAGCATAGAAAGTTCGAGCGTCGGTCTTATCCATCGTATCCCTGAAGAGCACTAAAGGGCCTCATTCCCCTGACCCCGAAAGAGCCCCCATTTCTGCAGCGATGGGAAGGACGAGTACGGAGAGGCTGCTAAAATCTCAGGGCCTAACCAGGCTGCGCAAACTGAGAAGGACTAGGATGACGATCTGTACTTACAACGCCCGCACGCTTGCGTCGGAAGCATCCGTCGAGGACCTGATGATGCAAGCCAGGAAGATCAAGTACGACGTCATCGGACTGACCGAGACGAGAAGACACCACCCCTTACACGCCGCCTACGACTCCGGAGAAGAACTGTTCCTCGGAACATGCGACAGCAGGGGAGTAGGCGGCGTTGGTGTCCTCGTCAACACGCACTTGGCCATGAACATCGATTCGTACGAGTCTCTGACAAGCCGAATCGGACGTCTGCGACTGAAGCGATGTGGCTCCGTGCCAGCCTTGACTGTGTTCGTCGCGTATGCCCCAACATCCGACTACGACGACGAAGACGTCGAGGCCTTCTACGTGGAGCTGGAGAAGTTCTATAAGGAAGATCACACCTTCTACAAGGTGATCGTCGGCGACTTCAACGCCAAGATCGGGCCACGAAGGTCGCCGGAAGAACTTCACATCGGAACCCACGGTTTGGAGTGGAACGAGCAAGGTGAAAGGCTGTCTGAGTTTATCATGTCGACCAAGACCATCCATGGAAACTCGCAGTTCCAGAAGCCTCCCTCCCTACGATGGACCTGGGAATCCCCCGGTGGCCAGTTCCACAACGAGATCGACCACATCATCTTCAATCGCAAGTATTGCCTGACCGATGTCTCCGTTGTCCCCAAGTTCTACACGGGATCGGACCACCGCCTCCTTCGCGCGAGGTTCCGCTTTTCGCGTCAAGGAGAGAAGGCCGCGAAGTTCAAGAAGAGGAGTCCCAGAACGACCATCAACTGGGATCTCTACACCTCTCTTGCCGGCCTTTGGGAAGATGCCGTCATGGACAACGTCGACGAGGAATACGATCGCTTCGTGCACCATCTCCACGATAGTGCTAAGGGATCCGAGAGCTTGAAGACCACCAAGAGACGCCTGTCTCCGGAAACTCTCGAGCTGATACGCCAGCGTGGAGCAGCACGAGCGTCAGGCAACTATCAACTGACGTCCGAGCTTGCAAAGCTATGCAGAGCGGCGATAAAGGAAGATCTGAAGGAGAGAAGGGCGGAAGTGTTGGCTGAAGCAGCAGAGGCAGGGCTGAGCATCCGCAATGCCCGCCGGAACTTCGCCAACTTCAAGACCAAGATGACCTCTCTCCGACGTCCTGACGGAACCGTCACCTCTTCCAGAAGGACCATGGAGAAAGTCATCCACGACTTCTACTCCGATCTCTTCGATAGCCACGTCCACCTGCCTCTACGCCATCTTCCGCAGGATGGATACGTCATCCCCTCTGTTCTCTCTTCCGAGATCCGACACGCCATCTCGTCGGTGAAGAAACGTACAGCACCCGGTCCTGACAGGATCAGAGCTGAACACCTGAAGAACCTCCCGCCAGCGCTTATCAACACCTTGGCGCGGCTCTTCACACGCTACCTGTCCAAATGCAAGGTTCCATCTCAGTGGAAGACCAGCAGGACCGTCTTGCTGTACAAGAAGGGAGACGTGCACGACATTGGCAACTATCGCCCGATCTGCCTGTTGTCCGTAGTCTACAAGCTGTTCACTCGAGTCATCCTGAATAGGATTAGTAGAACGCTGGACGAAGGACAGCCATGCGAACAAGCAGGATTTCGGAGAGGATTCAGCACGATCGACCACATACACACCATTACGAAGCTCATCGAAGTGTCGCGAGAGTACAAGCTGCCGCTGTGCCTTACGTTCATTGACCTGAAGAAGGCATTCGACTCCGTCGAGACTGAAGCGGTCATGGAAGCCCTGCTCACCCAGGGCGTTCCTACTCAGTACATCAAAGTCCTTCGAGAGCTGTACAGTGGATTCACGACCAAGATCTCACCATTCTACAATGACGTCGTCATTGACGTGAAGAGAGGGGTTCGACAAGGGGATACCATATCCCCGAAGCTCTTCAGCGCCACCCTCGAAAACATCATGCGCGAACTAGAATGGGATGACATGGGAGTGAAGGTCGACGGCCGGCAACTGCACCATCTTCGCTTCGCTGACGACATCGTTCTCATAACACCGAGCATCAGTCAGGCGGAGCGAATGCTGGCCGACTTCGATCGTGTATGTGGAAGCGTTGGTCTGCAGCTGAATCTTACGAAGACGATGTTTATGAAGAACGGATGGGTTTCTGATGCCCCATTCTCGCTCAACGGAACAAACATCTCCGAATGCTCCAGCTATGTGTATCTGGGTCGCGAAGTCAACATGGCCAACGACCTAGCACCAGAGCTGAGCAGGAGGAAACGAGCGGCTTGGGGAGCTTTCAAGAGCGTCGAAGAAGTCGTGAAGAAAACGAGGAACGTCCGACTCCGTGCCCACCTATTCGACTCCACTGTTCTTCCTGCCCTAACATACGCCTCAGAGACCTGGGCTATACGAAAGCAGGATGAACACGCAATCAGCGTCGCGCAGCGTGGAATCGAGAGGACGATGCTCGGAGTGACACGACTCACGCAAGTGAGAGAAGGCCTCCGGAGTTCCGAGCTTCGCCGACGTTCGAAGATCAGAGACGCTGTCGCATGGGCCAAGTCGTCGAAAATTAGGTGGGCCGGCCACGTAATGCGATTCGCAGACACCCGCTGGACGAGAGCCGTCACAGACTGGATTCCGCGGGATGTCAAAAGAACACCAGGACGCCCACCAACGCGTTGGTCGGACTTCTTCGTGAAAGCCCTGAACGACCGATATGACGCTCTTCGTGTCCCTCGAGCGAGGAGGATCCATTGGACCACTCTGGCACGCGACAGGGACGAATGGAGACGCTGCTGGCGCCCGCTCGAGCAAGTCGATGATCAACGGGACGACAGGTGATACAGGTGATCCCTGAAGAACTTCTCCAAGAACAGGCAAACGAAAGGTTGTGAAACGGCAGCCGAAAACTAGATTTGGGACAATACGGTGATGCAAGAGGACTCGGTAGCAAATTGCATTCGGTCAGCTGGTATCTTGGTTGTCGAGAAGCATGAACCTTTCCTAACGACAAAACACAATTCAATATGGGCAAGTAACTCAATAAAAGTGTACGGTAAGTCTATGTCGCTGTTCCGGAGCACACAAACTAACCAAAGGCACGGAATGAACGTTACAGAGTTGCCGCTCCCTCCTGCTGCCTAGTCCACATAACTAGCGCCCACGATGTCGTGGAATTAATAGAAGTGGTGGAGCCGTTGATCAAGACGAAGGCATGCGACAGAAGGGAGGAATTAAAACGCAACAAGGGTTTCTCTCGTGCAAGCTAATCTCCAGAGGCTTAGTCCCTAATTGAAGGCTTTCAACGAAGTGCTCCAGTGTTTCTGGGCATATTCCAATGGACATAATCAAAGAAGACATCCAGCAACACAAGAACCGCCTCTCCCCACTGTATTATCTAAAGTCCCAACTTCAAGCACATCACAAGTCAAAAGCTCCCATTAAGTAGCCAGGAGCCGCTGCATTTAAGAGCCTTAACGACGGTTCATTTACGCAGTGACGCTTTCTGCAAAACTTGTAGATATCAACCGGATATCACGAAAATCACCGTGTTCCCTGGCTATTTTTGCCTCTGAGGACGACATTTTATTCCCTAAAGAACCTCGAGAAAGGCTCACGTTAAAAAGAAAAGTCGGAAAGTAGGATTGAATATAATTGAGATGAATCCAGAAGGTCACCAGTGTTCTTCAAGCTGTGAAATCGGATTCTAGACCAAGATCGTTTATTCTCGTAACAAAATTTTCACCACAATACCTTTTCAACATCGTGAGCGCCTAGCGGGAAAGGAAGTATCGAGTTTGAAGATGTTCTGACAATTCCTCCTGGCTAGGACAAACTTAGCAGCAACAACCGGTGCCGATATTCAACAATAAGCACTTGGGTACTGTTGCACAAGCAATTGTAAATTTTAAATATTTTACAAATACTTCCAAAAAGACGATATAAACCGGCAGTTCTCAGAGGTCACAATGGATAGATCCTCTCAGTAAAAGAATGAAGGATGGTTTAATCTGCACAGTCGGTCGTGGAATACTGTGAGAGACACATGTTTCTCAATTCTGGTCTATCATCTGGTCTAGATTTACCTACTTTGATAAGGAAACGTGGAACTGGTGCCAAAACGAAAACAAACAAACGCGATGCTCAACATTGCCTCATCCGGCCACGTGCCACCTTCACTTTAAACCGAGCACTTTTCATTGCATCTTTCTTTGATTTGTAGTCTAGATGCTCTCTACCTAATGCCACGTAGTGAAAAATTACAGCGCATTTTTTATTGTCATCGCTTTTGCAATTTCTAAATTTATACACAGTTCACACACACACATATACACAGTAAACAGCAATGGCGCTATCATTCCGTAAGGCAATACAGTGATTAGGATGAGTGCGCGGCACAATCTCTCCCTACAACACAGTAGAATCGTTGATCCCGTGCACCTCAGGATAAACCAAGAAATATTGTTTGAGACCCAATGAGAAGAATTTTGTGCTTAGTCGAACAGTGTACATAGTTATTCGATGTACTTCTGTGCTCTATCTAACTATGTCTTCAAATTTTGTTTAGAGCAAAAATTTCCCAATTTTAAGCTATGCCGTTTCAGATGTCTGAACGCAGTTTTCCCCAAATTTTCTTCTTCGAGTTCAAACTTGGTCGGAGTACAGCTGAAACGGCCCGTAACATCAACGCTGTATTTGAGGAGGTTTTCACTATAGAACGCACAATCCCCCACTGGTTCGAACGGTTTTGATCTGGCGTTGAAAGTCCGTGAAGCTAGGTGGAAGCTGATCGGTGTCAAACTGTGAGAGAGCCAGCACAGCTCTTAAGCGTGAACAGCAGCGCTGTCAGTGGCCCGTTAAATGCGATCGAAAAAGTAAAGAAATGGGATGAATGGATCCCGCACGAACTGACGCTGGGAAAATGCTGAAGCGCCACGACACCTGTGTTTCGTTAAGGCTGCGCAATCTAAGGGAGCCTTTTTTAGACAAGATCGTGACGTGCTACGAAAAGAGGATCCTTTATGATAGTCGTCGTCGCTCTGTACAATGGCTGGACAAGAATGAGAGTCCCAGGTTGATGCCGAAGCCAAGTCTCGATACAAAGAAGACCATGTTGACCTGTGGTGGACAATGACTGGTATAGTCCATTACAAGTCCTTGAAGTCTAGCAAGGCTATCACAGCGGAGAAGTACGTGCCGACATTGAAGTGATGCAGCAGAAGTTGATCGAAAAACAATCGGTTTTGGTCAGTCGAAGAGGCACAGTCCTACTGCATTAGAAACCGTGTTCCGCACCTTTTGAAAATTGTTGTCCAGAAACTGGATGAATTGGGATACAAAACTGTGTTACATCCAGCATATTCATCAAATCTTTCCCCTACGGACTGTCTTTTTTCAAGCATTTGGACAGCTTCCTGAAGGAGAAATGCTTCAAAAACCAAGACGACGCCAAAATTGCCTTCAACGCTTTCATCGCCTCCAGAACTCTAGATTTCTAAGATACCGGCATTATTAAACGTGTTTCTCGTTGGCAAAAATTTATTGATTCTAACAGTTATTGCTTTGGTTCATAAAGTTTTTTCTTAGCGGAGTTATGATAATTTGAATATTCGAGTTAAAAACGCTCATTTATCTCCGGACAACCTAATAGATCAGTGCTTATTAAGTAGCATATTATCTCGACCCATTCGTCGTCTGGATGGCCTAATCGTAGGAATGGTTCAAGGATTCGGATCTTGGCTAGTTGTTTTTTCCCAAGGCACCCTGTAAAGGATAATATTTTTAAAATTTCTTTTAGGAAAATTAACCTGGTTCTACATCTACTCTATTACATAGAGCACTATGTAATTGAGTTAGTAGTCGACGACGTTTGAGTGATCTTGTCCGCACGGGATACGACTATTCGTATCTCGCGCGGGCAAAGTTTGCCATTCCACGTAGGATTTTGCTGCAGCAGGAGAAGCGCGGGTTTTCCCTGCTTAACACAACGGCAACTGTGCTCGTTTCTAAGCGTCCGCATTTAGTAGACGCGTCGTCAACGTCGCTGGTTGAGCGTCGGAATTTAGAATACGTGTTACCGAAGTCATGCAACGAGCATCTGGTTTCTGAAGACGTGTCCACGGTGTCCCGTAACGAGTGCTGTTGAGCATGAGAATAGTTGCGGAGCAATCTGAGGGACAGAAGAACTGAGCGGCACACACCAATGACGTTACTGGACGGTCCGGAGGAAATGCTTGAAATGAACGTATGGAGCGGCCTCATACCGGAAAAGTACCCAGCATAACCTGGAGTAAGCTGATTTTAAGGTTTACAAAAATTGCTTTCCTCTGTAGGTTAGTGATGTTGCAAAGTCACGCGAAGCGCGCGTGCGAGACACGCCTACCATAGGACTTGTATTCCATATATGAAATATGAGGAACTCTTATTCGCTTTGCAAGATGTTTACTCTATTTCAAGAGATATCCAGCTAAAAATTAAAAAGTGACCAGTTGAAAAAGAAAAGCGTTCGATTTAAAATGCAAACTGCCCAGGTTGAAGTGAAAATGGTACATATAGTGTGAAAAGATAATGCAACATCTTCTTCAGTGTAGAGAACTCCCCATGCACTGAAAGGGTGTCTTCTGCATCAGTAATGGTAGTTCCGGCCACGAAGATCAGACATAATTAAGAAGTTGAGTGTCATAGATCCGCTGCAGCACGTGAAAAAGTCGAGGAATCACTTCGGTAGAAAGGCTGCAGATGAAGTGTAAGGGTTATCGAATAACTTCTAAGGAAAAGAAGAAGGTGCTGGGAAGACCGCGGACAAGATGAGCAGACTCCTTGAGATCGTCTAGGGAACGCAAACTTCCAGAAATCGAGCAGAGTTGAAAAGTAGCGGGTCCCGCTAGGACCACACCTACTAATGGATTTCCAAAGTATCAGTGTGGGTGAAATGAAATTTTATTGAAAAAAAGAGAGCAGGGAGCTTCGAAACTGCGCGGCGTTCCTTATTCCTATGTAAAATTCAGCGGAGATTTATGCTTAAAAAACAAGAAGTTTCAGTATTTAACGTGCAGCCAGGTGCAAGGTACAAAAAAAAAACTCAGCCAGTAGCTGGAAATCCGCACTTGATTAAACGCTAAAGAGCATTTCCCATGTAGCGGACTTCCATGTTCGCTGCATACAGACGAAATTTAAGGCTGACGAAAAGCCGCACATCTTAGAGCAGCGGATTTCCAACTAAGCGAAAAAGAAAACGGAAGCAACAGTGCAAAAGTAAAATTGCATGGGATGATGAGCAGCACCAAGGGACAATGAATTGCCGGTGCATTCAGGCGTCAAATGGCATGCTTCAAAAGGTCGTCGTTAGGCATGGAGTGCGTTCAATGGAGTAGCGGGAAATGAACTTTTAAAACACTGGCTGGGGAAGCTTTTAGCTTCAACCGCCCGCAGAAGTAGCCACCTGCACGACTGAAGCTGACCGAGCTGGCACGGCTCGCTTCCTGTTACTAAACGGACGTAGATGTGTCGAATTGAATTTGGTCTCGGCTCGAAGTCAACAACCCCTCGACCGACGAGATGTTTTGCACCATGGACGTCCAGAAGAGCGTTCGAGGTGTGGTGTACAAAGAAAGCGGCTCCTACCGATGAGACGTCGATGAGGCATACTCTGTGGAATAGATGTCGAAGCGCGGAAATGGGTCACAGAGAACGGTGCTTGACGTTCTTACGAGACCCATCGCTCGGTGATTTCGATGTGGGGCAGATCTTCTCAGGGTTAGGAGGACGCGGCGCTGGTCACGGGCAATGAAATGGAAAGAATAACAAGCATGAAAAAGACGATGGCACGCAATGACGATCAGGACGCGCTCTATGAGCTATTATGTGCGGAAGGTCGAAGTCAAATAAGTCTTCTAATGGTTCTAAATCAACTACAGCTCGCTGCAGGTCAATTGCTTCCGAAATTTCCAATTGGCAGTATCGAAAAGAAAAAAGGATAGAAGATAACGGATAAAGGAAGGCGTTAATCAGTCCTTTTTTGGATGCGCATGCCCTCTACCTCTATGATGGAGTGTTGTGGAGACAGTTTGAATGCGTATTCGGCCTATGCAATGTTAGCAACCGATGGACAAGTCAGGATTTTTTTTGACAAAAGTAGTTTCAATTTACCCATCTCAGAAGGTGTAATGCTTGCACAGACTGGACTAGATTTGATCCGAACGCCTTTGGCCAGCGCCTCCTCCGAATGCGCTATCTCACGCCTAATAGATTTTAAAAAATAAGTAGAAATGTGGATCGATCCCACACATCGCCTGTATTCGATTCTACTGGCCTTTATTGGTCTGAGCGTAATCTTGCAGCTATGGGACAGATGGGAATTGACTAGATACTGGTGAGTCGCTGTATAGAATGTTGCTTTCGTATTCTGTTCAAAAGACATCCATTGGAAATGAAATGCGTGGTTCAACTCTAACAATAATTAGTTGCCACGCAGATTTATGTCCTTTTAAGCGTTGGCTTAGCTCATATTCATTGTTAGTAATCCGCGGTACAATGGCCAAGGAACAGCATCTCTTCTGGAGGGCAAAAGCTTGAAAAATATGTAGCAACGTTCAGCAATAAAGACCAGAGTTCCAAGCAGAAATCTTTGAAACAAGTGATATTTCTTCATTTTCTCATTACACAAAGGTTCGTCTGAAGGCAGTGGCAAAACGAACCTTTTTATTGTTTTTATATTTTGTGACATACCATTCTATTAATTAATTATAATTTTAAAAATTCTATTATTTTACACTTTTCTTTACTTCTTTAAATTTTACATTTCTTATGTTTTATATTCAAAGAATGGCAGCATTCAGAATTGAAAAGAATTTTGACCCGAAAATTCTGGTAAAGCCAAAGCGGCTTTCGGGAGATTGCCTGGTTTTATTCAGAGACTTGGCAAAAATTATCGTCGAATTTTTCAGATGCCAGTTGCGTTCCTCGGCACAAAAACAGAATTCAGGATAGGTATAAACAACGCGTAGCGCGACATCTTCTGGTTTAGTTCATATGAATTTTAGGAAGAAGAAAAAATAGGTGTTGGACTTTACTATAACACGTTACTAAAGTACTTCACTTTGAACGCTAGAATTACACTAGAGGTATACCTCTACCTGTGGTTATTTATCAGCCGTTAGACAAAGAGGTGGCGGTTAGGCATGTACACAGTCTTTAAAGCTGTTACCCACATACCACTATTCAGTCAAATGACGGCTTAGTGGGGAGTATAAATTCTGGCTGCTACAGCGAAAGTGTGAATTTGTTCAAAATTTCTAAAATCTAAACAGTATAGCCTTTTAGGAAGGCACAGGAGGTGGAAAACTGCTGACTCGAAGGTGTGAAGGGGAAGATTCTTTCTGCTGTTCTATGTTTTTACCTCTACTTCGCTGTTCATGCGACACGACGGAAGACTAAGCTACAAGTTTCCACTGCAGCAGATGAAGGCGCACGTCATCAATAACCCGCCTCCAATGTTGCCACACGGGCGTTTCTCGCAGATCTCTCCAGTAATGTCGGTATTCGTCGAGACCATGCAGATTAATTCTTGCCTGTTGGTGAAGATGAAAAATTTAATCTGAATGGTCCTGATGGATACCGACATTACTGGAGCGATCTGCCCCCGTCGTCATAACTTCGGAGGCAGATGATTAATGATATGGGCCGGCTTCTGCAGCAGCGAAAACCTGAAGCTGGTTGTCGGTCGTGCCTCATGGACAGTCTCGAGTATCAAGGGGTTCTGAAGTACGGCCTTCCACTCTGCTTGAGAGGAAAATGACGGCCGACACATGTTCTGCAGCAGAACAACGCCGCAGTCCATGTATCCAGGTAAACCGAAGATTGGCTTCACCGTCGCAACATTCAAGTAACGGACTAGCCGGCCTTTCTGCTGACTGCAGCCCGATGGAGCGAATGGAGTCATCTTGGTTCATCTTGGTTCGACGAGTTTACGCGAATAACAGACAGTTCAATGACGAGGAGGCGATTTTGATAGCATGAGACACTGTCGAAAATAAAATCATCCAAAACTTCATTAGCAACATCCCTAATAGGACGCGTGGTGTTATAAGAAATAATGGTGGTCCGATCTGCCTTATAATTTGATAAGATTTTTTCGTAAGTGGATGCAAACCTCTGAAACACCCGATTTTTTCCAAAAAAAGTCTGATTCTTGTGTGAATGGAAAACCTTTTTTCTAAAAGTGAGTGTCCATCTATTGTCGACTGCCAGGATTTTTGAACCTAGCGCGGGCCTGCAGAAATGAACGCGAAACGAAATATGGGTAAATTATGGGGTGGATACATACCTTTGAAACGCCCTGTAGTTGTTGTGAGCGGATACGCTTTTTTAGAATGCGCCACGCACTCCACTTCTTTGTGGTGTCGTGGTGGCAACTTGAATGCGTATGTGGCTTATACAATGACTGAACAAGTCAGTGTTTTATCCCCGCAGACAAGTCTGGTACCATTTCACTGACTGCGGAGGGATAGACAGCTCTATTGGCCTGGGCGGGAACTGGTAAGGAACCTAGAATCGGGTACACGCGAGCCTATGTACTCGGACTGCGCTACCACACACTCAGGTTGACCGGTAGTATATTTTAACCTTTTTACTTTTACAGCAAGTAACAATCCGTGTTCTTTTTTTCGGCATAAGGGGGTCCCATGAGTGCCAGGCAAACCCATGAGTCAATAAAAAATCAGTAAGATATGTGGCAAGAGAAGCTAAATCGAATTACCACCACAACCAGCCACGATGACGACGCCGATGGCAGTGTATCCAGCCGGATGGCGGGCGCTGAGAGCCAAACAAGACGTGCCTCGATGGCCTGCCAGCCATCGCGCGTCAACGTTCGCCGATGAAAAACCAGTGCCAAATTGATTTTGAGAGGAAATCGTTCTCCCTTTTCGCTGGAGTTCGATCATCTTTAGTGGGGAATGCGAGAAGATGCAGCAGATTTCTCGGACAGGTTCCCATATTTGCCGTCGACACAGCATCCCGGAATGTTGCACTTCGCACAGAATGTTTCAGAAACAGCAGAACGAAGAGACGAATGCGAGAGAATTCAGCACCTCGTAGTGTTTCCGGCGTCGTTCCACTGAAGAAGGCGCAGCTGATATGAGAATACAGCGGCTATTCTCCATCTGACTATGAGAGCCAATTGAGCTGATTGCAAACGGCACTTTACGGCGGAAAACCATTAGCTCGTCGCGAGTTCGCGCCGCGTTTGTTACGCCGCTGACGTAGTCGGCTGGCTTCGGTGCACTAGGACGGAGTGGAGTCTGCTTGAAGCTTCTGGAGCAAAGCTGCTGGAATACATCTAACCTCGCGATGAGCGCATATTCACGATCTGAGGAACGAATGCCTCGGGGAATGCTCCAGCTGCATGTGTCTAAATCACGTATATAAGATGCCCAAAACCTAACCTCAACCGGACAAAACGAACGAAAGGATCAGCTGGAAGAGTTTCCAGAGACGTGTAAGTGAGGCAGACTCCGCCGTTGTTCTTGCGCTAACATGTCTTTCAGCGACGTTCGGAATTATGGTATCCGTGTTGCGAATTCCGGTTCCCGGCTACATTAGGAACTCCTGTTTCGTGCTCCTTGTTCTGCTTTTTTGATCGGAAAGAAAACTATGCAATCTGGCGAAACGGAAAGGACTTGACTCATCATTTAAGGTTTAGTATCTCGATCTTCTACTATTCACCTTTTCAAATTAAGCGAAGGACAGAAAGAGACACAGCGTAACAATCAAATAGAATTTTTTGGCAAGGAATAGCTCAGAATTCTTACAAAAAATGTAAGCGTTAGCAACAAGACAAGGTCTGCCATGTTAACCAAGAATTTTGGCCTAAAAATGAATACATTACCTTAGTAGTCAAAATATTCCATGCCTATAAAACTATATAATTAAGGTCACATTGGCAATACTTTCGACAGATTCGCTCTGTTTGCTCATCTAGCTCATCTATTAGGGGGGGCCAAAAGTAATGAGACAAATTGAAAAAAAATCTTTATCTCTTTATAACTCAATTACAACTCAACGATGCTGAGGAATGTATTTGCCATTAAGGGCAATGACCTTGCTGCCATCGCTCGGTCAACTTCCTGATCCCCTCCTTACAGAACTGCTTGAGCCTGGTGTTGCACAACTGCTCGATATGGTTGTCAAGGACTCCTTGGGTTTTTGTGTCCCTTCCGACCAGGAAGTCCCGTAGGCCCAAGAAGTGGTGGGAGTCGCATGGAGAGATGTCCGGCGAATACGGTGGTTGAGGCATGTGAACGTAGCCCGGCTGGCCAAGCTTATCCGTGGTTACTTGTTCCCGATGGGGTGCGGCGTTGTCGAAGAGGAGAACCTTCTTGAAGCGCTGCGAATGAATAAGAGCGAGTCGCCGGCCCATCTGTTCTATTTCGTTCACCATGGCCTTGGAGTTCATCGCGGTGCTCTTGGGAAACAGCTTCCGGTAAACCAGTCCATGGGCGCAGACCCAAAAGCTCCAAAGATGCTTCTCGCCGTGAACATCTCGCCGAACGAAGGTCGGTAACAGGTCACCAGGCCTCACCCAGACTCGCTGCTTGGCAGGGTTAAGGTAGAAGACGTACTTCTCATCTTGCGTGAATATTGAGCCCAGGCTGCTCGGGGTTGGGAATTGGGCGAGATTTGCGCGAAACAGGTCGACTCGTCAGACCGGGGTTTCGGCACGAGACAGACTGGGGTTTTGGCATGCTTCTGAAAAGGGCGGAAGTGGTAACTTCTCAGATGGGCTTCAATAAGTAGCATACAAACATACAAATACGATAAGCACGAAACCAGACTCCAGCCACGAGATATGTGGACACGGCACGGGGTGTCTCATTACTTTTGGCCCCCCCCCCCCCTAATAGTGAACAACGATGCTCACTTGATCTGTGGTGAAAATCCGTCCTTACACCGTCTCTTATCGAAAGAATGCAGATGAAGCATAGAACCAAACCACTGCATAACGGAGCACCTAGGAATCGCATACTCATCAAGAGAGAACTCTCACAGATCAAGAAGAGTGAAGATTTAGTGGAGATGGGAAGTCAGGCGTTAGAACTTCGAACTGTGAAACATCTGCTGTCTATCTTTGATCTCAGAATTGAATCATGGATTCAGCCTGGGAGTGGAAGAATGAAGCACTGGCACATAATTTCCAAAGAAATTCTCTAAAAGACCTGTAGTGAAATAATGGCACAAGACGTTTTTATCTAAAAATAAGGACATCAAATGATTGAGGTGTAACATAAACATACGTGATAATCGAAAAAGGACATGTCAGAGATGAACATGAGACAAACAGTAACACTTAGAAAAACCAATATGAGAAGGAGGAGGGAAGAAAAGAGAATTTACTTAGCTTTGATGGAGTAAAATAAGCAACTGCAACTGATTGAATAATGTAAATCTGAACAGAGCAGCATCCGTCAAATTTAACCAAACATTTTGCGAATAATACGATTTTGAAAAGCTTGAAGAGACGTCCTAGGATACCTTCCTCTTCACTAAATAACTTGTTGAACTCGCGAAGGTTTCTATATGTAAAGAAATTTGACCTAATCTGGGATTTTGCCACAGGGATATAAAGTCTGAGCCTATCGCTTCTTGACGTCGTCAGTGGTGCACCAAAAAAAGCTACTGGATCAATTGAAACTCTTTTTCCTAGGATCTTAAACATCATAATCAGATCTACTTTTCTACGTCTGTTCTGAAGAGTTTGAAGGCCAAGGTCTCTGACCCTTCTAATGCCGTTTGGAACGGCTTTATAATCTCTCTCAAAACATCTCATATATAGCTTCCGAGTAAAGGTATTTTGGACACTTCCTAGCAGCTCTATGTCTTTCTTTTTAAATGGGTTACATACTGTTATTCCAAACTCCACTATAGGACGAACGTAGGATTTGTAAGCTTGTAAAAGTAATTTGGGTTCACTCATACGCGAAATCTTGAACAACAAATAGGTCTTATAATTTGCTTTCTTCACGAGTGCACTTTAGTCGTTTTTAAAATCGAGGTCGTGCGATATCAAAAAGCCTAAGTCGCTTGACAGGTTGTAGAGTAGATCCCTGTAAGTTGTATAATATCGTGTGATCTTTGCCTCGGGGTGCAACTATGAGATATTTGGTCTTTTCCGCAGAAAGGGGTAGTTCCCAGTTCCTAGACCATTGATCCATGTAGTTAATTGCTGCCTGTAGGGAGTCTGAATCTTCTTTCCTTTTAATAGGCTTATGAATTTTCATATCAGCATAAAACTTGCAGGAGACACCAAATCGCGAAATTTCAACAGGGAGTTCATAAGTATAAATAACAAACAGCAATGGAGACAGAACTCCACCTTGTGAAACGCCACTGTAAGTTGAAAAGATCGATGAGAATTTGTTTTTTACCCTGACTTGGAACCTTCTGCCCGATAGAATTTCTTTCACCCATATGACAACCATTGGATGTATTCCTATCATGTTCATCTTTAAAAGTAGTTTAGGTATAGGAACCTTATCGAATACTTTCATAAAGTCATAATAAACTAGTGATGATGGAAAGTCTTGCTCGGAGTTGACTTCCGTTCAAAGGAATAGATAAAATCAAAGCCCTGGTGACTTTTCATAATTTGGTTCACTGTTTGAGGCACAATAAGACATCCTGCTGAGTTCGCTTCCTTGCATAAGAAAGGGATGATCTCGTTTAGTCTGGCAATCTGGCTCCTTGAAAAGTGGGGGACCAAGGCAACCTCTGGTTTCATTATTTTCTGGCAGAAGAGCGAACATTTTTTTAAAGACCGGATATGTGCCGTAAGGGATGATCACGGCCGTAACACGAAATGATTTTCCTAAAATTTGGACAAGAACAAGGCCTACGAGCAGCAGAATCATCGCGAAAGATTTGGGTCAGCTTCAACAGATAATTTTTGGTGTTTCGTGACCTACATATTTCTTTTATAGTTCGCATTGGAATACAGGATTTAAATTAGTAGATTTGTACAAGAAATTCGGATGAAAATCTCGCAGCAAGGCGGCACCTCCAAAGAACATGCTGTTAATTTCAGTCATTGAAAAAAAAAATTTCGAATTTAAAGTTACATTTTTTCTGTATCTAGTCCACGAACATTGTGATTTGGGTGTATTCTTGGATTTCCAAAGAAAGCATTCAGAACAGAAATCCTACTGATAAAAAAGAGGATGTACCAATGAATATCGAAGGTCCACGCTAATTGCTCCATTATACGTAACTGGAAAACTTCTTAGCGTCAAAGATTTTCCATGCATACCTTTGCCAGACTGATCAATACGGCCAGTTACAATTAATGATGTGATCATTTGAATCATGAAATAAAAACGGCGGCAACTTTCAGTCCGACATAATATAAAGCCTTTCAACTTTACCAACGACATGTTTTTTTTTATTCCTCAACCAGAAGTGCGCCTAATAGAACAATAAGCACCTTAACAACTTAGCACCAGGCAAGGAACTGAAGTACAAGAGTCGAAAAAAACAGAAGTGAGCAGTACATTGAGAGCTGATTCTCTAGTAAAAAGAAAATCTGCATGTTTCTAAGATTTCACATGAAATCAAAAGTTTTTTAAAGGGACAAGCAGTTTCGTTCAGTCTAAGGCGCCTTCAGAACCACAAAAAGATCCTTGAATGGTAATAGGGGCAACAAAAGTGCCGAAAGGAAAACAAAGTAATAAAACGGGTAATGTAGTAATATAGTGACGTTGCTTAGAGCATCACAGTAATCATACCGTTCACGAAAGAAAAAAGCGAATCAGAAACCAAAGAATTATCTACGAAGAACAGAAGAGAAAAGGACAGAAGCGACTAGCGAGGGAACGATTGCAGATGAAAAGCTTCGTAAACGAGGCGTTGAAAATCTCATAAGGCTAGTAAGAAAAATGGCTGTCAAGTGGCTTCTAATTATCCACTCACGTTCGGCTTCTAATCCTCCACGAACAACCAAGCTGAACACGAACATTGAGACATCATTTTTCCGCTCAAGCCATCGAAGCCCTATACCCGTTTCTCAACCTCTGCATTACAACTTCTACACCAAGCGATGCCGCTAAAAAGTGACGGGCTCAAATTTGAAAGCCACCTAAGCGTATTCTTGAGCGTTTTTAAGGCCATGCAGAAAGTGGCACGTCCGTCAGCAGCTCTATGCGGCTCCAATAGCTTCCAGGCAGCAGGCGGAGCTGTCAGCTTCCCATAATGGGAGAGCGGAACGGGCAGAAATTTGGGGAGGGAAACGCGCCAGCCGGAAAGGTTGACGTCGATGGCTTGGACGAGTTATCATGCTCGGTGTTATTGACCCTGAATGGTTCCTTGTCTCAGCGATAAAGGGTTTATTTCGTCTGCCCTCCAGAAACGTTTATGGCGATGACGCCAAAGGAGGGCTTGAAAAAGATGATGGCGAACACTAGGACGTGATGACTTTGACCAAAGCTCGACCACAACCCCATCAACGCTCTTCGCTGGAAAATTTCTGATCCTTCTGGCTCCGAAGAAGCAGAAAACGTCTAAACATTTTTAGGCATGCTTACTGTCAGAGTTTCAAGCAAGCAAATTTTTACTATAAAATTGACACAATGTATTTACTGAGACTGCTTCAGCTTATTTTGGCGTTTTATCTTACCCCATTATTTTATCATCGTAAAGGATAAAGAATAAAGGATCGCTTTTGGGATGCGCCACAATTCTACTTCTATGAGATGTCGTGGAGGCCATTTGAATGCGTATTTGGCCATACAATGACTTGCGGTAGCCAGCCGATGAAAAAGTCAGCGCTCCATCCTTCCCAGAGAGGTATGGTACCAATTCACTGACCTCGGAGGGATGGAAGGCTTGGTTGGCCTGGGCGGGAAATCCGAGCCAGGAACCTGGTATCGGGTACACGTGACAGCCGGCGCCTCCTCCGACTGCGCTAAGCGCGCCCTTTATCATCATGTGTATTATATTTCACCAATTCAAATCACACACAGCGCAAAAGAAAAGTGGACTATAAGTGGAAAAAAGTAAACTGACTATAAAAAACACTGAAAGAAGAAAAGAAAAGGTGAAATGGGGAAAATCAAGGAAAAATGTAGAAAAGTTATATAATAGAAAAAAGTCCCTCTACGCCTAATCGGCTTTCAGCTGTCAGCGCATGAATATTTCTCCTAGCTGCTCGGCTTGTTCCTTTCCTTGCTCCCGAAAAACGTTACTCATAATCGGAACGATATCTGCCTGACTTTGTTTGCAGTCGCGTTTCTGTACCAGGTCGCGTAGTAGCGCAGTCGGAGAATGCGCCAGCTGTCGAATGCACCTCAAATCAATTTCTTAGTTCGGGTTTTTTCCCACTCCGACCAAGCATTTCGGCCCTCCGGGGTCGGTGAATTGGTAACATACTGTTCTGGGAAGGATAATTCACCAACTTGCTCATCGGATGGCCATCGCAAGTCGTTGTACGGCCAAATACGCTTTCAATCCGCCTCTGCAACATTCCGTAGAAGTAGAATTTGTGGTGAATCCAAAGAATAGGCAGAGTCGCAGTCGTTAATCCCCTCTATTTGCCCCTTATTTATGGGCTCTTTTCGCCTTACACCTACACTTAGCCTTGAGATTTGAAACCTGCAACGATTTAGACTCCTGTTTGTAGGAAGCCATAAAAAGCCAGTTAAATACGCAGTTTTCGTCCACGACACTTAAAATGAAGTAAAATGCCAGTGGTATCCTACAAACATGATGTCCAACACTGTGCAATTGTCAACGCGAGACTTTTAGGTGACATTTCGCTGCTGGAGCTATTGTGTGACAAAGAATGTTATAACCTAAGGCTTTTTCAAAAATGATTCCGATAAACGGCACCTAATGGCCTTTTACAAAGTGGCAAAGCGCGAAATCTCATTTATCAGCGATTCACACAAGCCAACCGTTACTTTCTCGGCGATTCGCTAACTACTGGCAGAGCAGTACAGACATGAGATACATATCGGCCTCCCACTAAATTTCTTTCTAGGTAATTGATAACAATACAATGCAATACAGAACAATACAATATCTCTTCGAAAGATGGTATTCCGCGTTAACCAATTCTTCTATGGGCTTTTAAATCTATAAATATTGAGGGGGCAATTTGAATGCTTATGCCCACGAGATGACTCACTCCTCCGT
Organism: Heligmosomoides polygyrus bakeri; assembly: GCA_947359475.1. NCBI lineage: Eukaryota > Metazoa > Nematoda > Chromadorea > Rhabditida > Heligmosomidae > Heligmosomoides > Heligmosomoides polygyrus. The sequence continues at coordinate 91,376,538 of OX375865.1, read as the reverse complement.
AAAAGACACCCTGGATGTCAATTCAGAGATCTCGTTGAGATGCTAGGATTTGTTGGCTTCGACAGGGACAGAACCACTAATCGACACAGGATCCGTGAAGGGCTTGCGCCCATTTAGACAGCGCTAACATGCCCTCGGTTCAGTTTGTCTATAAAATCAAATCAAATTTCCCTTATGTAGCATTCATACAGGATACTTTCCAACGACAGGCTGTATTGTCATCCTAGCATTTTTGTTTGAATGGGGCGCACCCAAGAAACTTTACGGTTATTGTTCTTCAATTCTAGAACCAACAATATGCACCACCTGTTATCTGTAACGAAAGTTTATTATTTTTTACTTCAAGAAACGAAATAACTGCGGCCACAGTGGGAAGGCACAGCTTCTTGAATGCACATCAATTGATTCAAGGTTCGAGTTCTGGTTACGCCAACTAAGTCTTCGATCTCTACACGGCAACACCTGTCTGAAAAGGACAAAGCAAAGACCTCTCTTCTGAATGCCATGCAGGTAGAACGCGTGGCGCAACCCATGGAAGGAATTATTATGTAGCACTGACGTTGTTGTCGTATTGTCAACCTTACTGAGACTGAGTTCCGTAAGAACGCTTTAGGTGAGTGAATCTGTTCCTTTTTTGTTTTGCATTGGAGCAGCTTGAGTTTTCGTTTTTGGAATCGCGATGACACATCAAAAAATTCTGCTCGTTCTATGAGTATTGTTAGGCGCGCAACTATAAAGGTTAGTTTTTGCTAGTTAAAAGAGAATAAATTTCCAACTGTTTTCAACTAACTTTTATTAATTATAATCACCATTATTAACACCAACATTATTCCAATTTAAAGGCAGCTTGTGGATTCCGTCATAAAAAATTTGGGATTTTTGGAGGCCATCCATTCATCCAGTCATTTTTGAACGTCTTCGTGCTTGGTGAAGTTCTTTTCCGCTAATCCATGAGCCGTCGATCTGAACAAGTGACAGTCATATGATGCGATGTCAGGACTGTACGACCGGTGGAGTGAAACTTCCTACCTCATTTCTTCCAAAGCTTCTTTTACGAACATTTCAACATGAAGCGGGCCTTGTTATGGTGCAATATTGGGCACTGTTGTCTAGTGGACCATTCTAGTCGTCTCCTGGCTACTTCTTGACACAGGTTGATTAGCTGATCCCTGTAGCGGATAGCTGTCACTGTTTCACTAGGATGGAGGAGCTCGTAATACAGAATTTTTGATCCACCAAATTCAGAGCAACACCTTTTTCCGTGGTCTTCGAGCTTCGGGATTGACTTCGGTGCCTCTCCTGGATCTGTTCATGAGCGTTTCCGCTTCGTATTGTCGAAGTAAATACATTTTTCATCTCCGATGATGATGCGATGCAGAAACGAGTTCCTTCGTTGCCGTTCAATGAAGATTTCGCACATGGCTCTTCGGGTTCCTTGCTGGCGTTACGTCAGCTGGTGTGGCACTCAATGTCCTTCCTCTGAATCTTGCCCATTTCATGCAAATGTTTGAAACTGCTTGACGAGTTACACCTAGGGAACCACCTAGCTGCTGTGCGTTTGGACATTGTCTTTGTCGAGTAAAGCTTGCAGTTCTTCGTCTTCGAGCTGTTGGAGTGGTCTTCCGCGGTTCTTGGTCTTCGGGTCAAAGCCTCCCCCTCTAAATCTTATAAACCATTTCTGGCAAGCTCTGGCAGTGATGACATCTTGGCCATATAATTCGACGATCATGTTATGAGCTTCAACGGCGCTTCTCTTCCATTTGAGCATAAACAATAGAACTTCCAGCAAATGCTCCTACGTTGGTGCTTCGGTGGTCATCTATAAAATTGTTGTTAATTTCTCTATTTGGATCTTTTCCAAAACCCGTCAGATAGCGCATATAACGCTCTACAATGATGCTATTAGGTTAGTGCATAAGTTCTCGGACATTTGATCCCTCCTGAATTGAAAGCACGTTTTCCCGCCAAATTTCTCACATAGGAAAGGGCTACAAAACTGTTCCTAACATTTACTTCTGCGCTGTTAATGTCAGCTATTATGGCTAAGCAATTCATCCCAACTGAGACGCATATTCGGCACGTCATGTTATTCCTGCATCAATCGGGTCTCAGTGCCAACGAATCGTATCGTCGCCTGAAGGATGTTTACAACGAGAGTGCTCCTGCTCGAAGTACTGTGTACCAGTGGTTCTCGAAGTTTGCAGTTGGTGAATTCTCCGTTGAAGATAATGAACAAGAAGGGCGCCCGATGACACTGGATTTGGATGGCCTCCGAAGTAGAGTGGAAGCGGACCCATATCAAACCACTCGCGAACTATCAAGCACTCTTGGTGTTAGTCACTCAACAGTCGTTCGAGGATTGAAGTCGACTGGCAAGGTGCAAAAATTGGGTCGCTGGGTACCTCACGACTTGACACAACATGACATGGATCGCAGAGCCGATGCCGCTCTGTCTCTCCTTACCCTCAGACGTACCCACAGATGGCTGGACAACCTTGTCACCGGGATGAGAAGTGGATACTCTACTCTAATTACCACCGGCGTGCACAATGGGTTGACGCAACTGGAGAGGCAGAGGACGTTCCGAAACCCGACCTTCACGTGAAAAAGGTGATGCTATGCATTTGGTGGAGCGTTCTTGGCGTAGAATACTGGGAGCTGCTGGACGAAGGGATAACAGTGACGGCAGAGGTTTACGTCAACCAACTGAGGAAGTTGAGGGCCCACCTTCAAACCACACGAGGAGAGCAAGTGAAGGTGTATTTTCAACACGACAACGCTAGACCGCATATTGCTAGAGCGACGGCGGCTGAGTTGGCGGACTACGGATGGACCGCTCTTCCACATCCACCTTACTCACCAGATCTCGCTCCTTCTGATTATCATTTGCCTTCACGCCTTCAACGCTATTTGGACGGCCAGCAATATAGGAACCGAGAGGATGTCAAGGAGGCACTGCTCACATTTTTCGAATCACAACCGGCCACGTTTTGAAGAAAAGGCATCCATGACTTACCAGCAATTGAGACAATTGATGTAAAGGGTGGTTACTTCAAATGATTTGATGTTGTTGTTCGTATGTTGTGATAATAAATATTTCATGCCCCAAATGTCCGAGAACTTATGCACCAACCTAATATAAACAAAAACTTGAAAACAGTCGATCCATGAAAAATGTTTGACAAAGGGAAACGAACCTGCATAGTTGCACACCTTCTACTGATGGCAGACTAAAAAAGTTGGATTTTGATACCACTTTGAAATAGAATTACTACATCCACTTATCGATTAGCGCCCCATTATCTATTTCTTACCAAAAATTGTGGTTAGTAAATTTTGATTCAAAGTTTAGATGACTCAACCCAACCAATGTTTTCTGTGGTCCGTTATTAACCTGCGTCCAGCTCTATAATAAGTGGAAACTGGATCCCGTAATGAGCTCTACATACACGTAGTAAGCCGAAGTTTCACATTATCATAAATCATTTTGAGTGACGGCCGAATGGCGGATAATTGAATCTGGTCACGGGTTTGGTAGCCTTCGACGAGATTCGATATTAAGAGTAGGTATAATGTTTTCTGAGTTCAGATCCACCTATATGTTCCGAGCAACAGTGCATTCTATAATATATCGCTAAACGTTTGGTGAAGAGTTGTAGAAGGTCTTGAAGTAGGTTGAAGAATGGAGAGCGATGCCAACATAGGCGTCGTTTCATTTCTAAAAACCTCGTGTGGCCCAATATATTACTAACAATGCCAATGCTAACATTAGGCCAGCACCTTGCAATCTGACTCGAGAGCCGGCTTACAAATCAACAGCCCAGGTGCCGGGAATTACGGTGGCACACTATAATCTGGTGCAGCTGTTTTCCAGCGCAGAAGTGGTAAATTGCACTGCAAGGCCAGCATTTGCTGTGGTCTTGGAGAGAGAAGAGAAGAGGCAGGTAGTCATAAGTGGAGGATGGGATGATGATCAGGATGGGTGGCTTTTTGCACTCCAGGATTCCAAGAGCCAATATAAGGAATAGCTATTTGGGTCTGCACACTCTAGAATCACGTCGGAAGTTGAGGGATGTTTACGTCATATTCAAGTTGCTGACAGGTCGTTTAAGGTGCAGTGTCTCGAAATTCTATTCAGTCTTGCCGTCAAGAACCCGCGGCGGTCTATGTAAGCTGTCGTACGTCAAGCCTAGATCTAATCTTAGGGCTACATCCTTTACGATAAGAGCTGCTTCAGCCTATTGCGCGTTAAGGATTGGTGTTCCAGCCTCCTCATGCTCGCCTCGAACGTTCAAGCGTATGGCCAAACGTAAATTACTTGTCTACTGAAGGGTGCATTTGTGCTGCTTTGTTGTCGTGTTGTGGTTTCCTTTTTGATGTGTTCTATTTTTTGTGATTTCTCTCGAACGTGCGTCTTAAACACACGTATTCAAATAAATAAATAAATAAATAAATAAATAAATAAATAAATAAATAAATAAATAAATAATAAGTCATGGTGTGTCAAGAAAATCCGCATCACTTTTGCTTCCTGTCGAAAGTCAGTCAAGGAATAAATAATCCACCATTATTAGCATGGCATAATCCACCATTATTTCCGGGCGAGCTTAATAATTACGGTGAACCTCTCGAACTATGCAATTCTAGATGGAAGTAGAGAAATTTTCTGCTGGCTTTCAGCCGACTTCTCTAATTGTCCTAGGAAGACTTTGCATTGCATGGAATTAGGCATGGGGTTGCTGACGTTATTCCTGCAAATTTGGAGCAGCAACGCTGAGGCAACGCCACTCCAAAAGCAGGAGGGACCCATAGTGTAGCTGCACTCTCCGCTCTATAAAGACGTTCTGACCATGAGCAATGATATAAGTGCCTATTTGAATCTGAGCATTGCAGACGTTGCTGGAGTGATGAATTGTGGTAGCTCAACATGTGGTGTAACAACCTTCTATCGTCTAATGTTTCAACGCAGTCCATGCCAGAAGCCTATGGAAGTAGCTGAATCCTCGGGCCGTTATTTAGGGGCTTTCATGGATATTTTTTTATTTAGGGGCTTTTCCGCTGAAAAAAATTATGAGAAATTTTTTCGAACGCCATTAGCGATTGCTCAAGCAACACGTAGGAAATGCCTCTCCAAAAATCGGCGATGGAATCTGCTCGAACTTTTTCCGCCTCTCTCATAAAAAGGAGGTGATATACGTTCATGATTTGCGTTCAATCGATAATATGGAAAATACCTATTCAGAAATTTGAGCGCTACTAATCGAGCACAATAGCACTAGCATTCCAGTAAATTATCGAGAACAAAACCCTATTGTTCTCGGTTTTGTGTGGTTTTAAAAAATTAAAAATTTAATTTTTAGAATCCCTTTTAACTTGAAAGTTCCAGTCTACTCTGAAAAGTGTCCAATTTAACAGATAAATGGTATATAGTGAACTGAATTTGTTAAAAACTGAAGATAAAAACTAAAACACTATAAAAATAAAAACACTTAAGAAGCATTCCATTCCCCAATGCTGTTTGATTAGTCACAAAATTCTCACTCACTCAACTAGAATTTAAGAAAATCCGTAAAGAGTAAAAGTTATCATCGATATGCTTCGGGTATCTTCTACATTTGAGGGCCTTGCGCATTACGCACTTCCTGCATTTAATACATAACGGATACCTTTCCATTTTAAAGTTTTAAAATTTTCACTCTTTATTTTTCCGACAAAGCATTTTACCATTAGTCACCTTTTCAGGACGAATCTACTTTAATCTGGCGAATAATCTGGACGTCTCAACAACAGAAAAATGAAGATGTTAAAAAATACATGAATATCTGAGAGGTTAATAGCTGCAAGAGCGTGAACGTCACCATCCGTGTTCCGCAATTACGCTGTCACCAAAAAATGCTTAATATCCTTTGTTCTCGTCAGCTCCAATGTCAATCATCCGTTGCAGAGAGGCTCGAATCGTGTCAGCTCTGACGTCAGTAGCTGAGCAGACTGACAGAATGATTCCCACAAATGCCGTTCAGTTGGGTTTCTTGGTAGAGCTTATTTTCCCGACTTAGACTTTCTTGCAGAAGTTACTCAAGGTTTAGAAACTATTAGTGAGGATTGCTTTGTCCTTAAAGAGACTAAGACTTGAAGATGCGGTCAGGGTCTTGAAGTGGTACTTATAGTGCCTAGACCAATTTTCTGAGCGTCTTTATGGGCAAAGCACATAGTGAAGTCAAATGAGTCCATCCATTGTACGAACATCAGAGGCAAACGTCAATGGTGCTCATCCAGCCGAAAAGGAAGACCGCTTTGAGAGAACATGACATGAGGTGACTAGTGGCCAACGGCTAGCTGTATACACCGTTGAGAAGAACAGGGTTCAGAGCAAAGCCTCATCGCTGAGCTGCTATTTCGAGGAAGTCTGCGACAAGAGATATGCCATTTTCACGTCAAATTGGACACACTTCTAAGCTAGCCTAAGACTTATGACATACGACAAAGCGAACTGTTCCAAATCGAAAAAAGCTCTTCTACTTTTCTACATCAGAATGAATACTCTACAGAAAGGTTAGAATAATGGTGTGCACAACGAAAAAGTTAGCGTAACTTTCTTTAAAGTTTTGATTCACTTTCCACCATTGAAATCATTGTTTAGAAGTTTATCAGAATTTTATTTTTTGTGAAAAAAAATAATGACGTATAACTTTTTTATAAAACAAGAAGACGGCAATTTTTTGGTGTCAAAAAAATGCACGCGCCGTACACTAATTGCCGTTTGTATGATGTTTCACGCCTGTAGGCAATATAATAAAAGCAATTGTAACGAACACTCGTATTACCGCTTTAACGCTTCATGTAAGCAGCACTATCAGTCAAATAAAAATCGCGAAGAGCTTTTAGAGTGAATGGCGCAGTCTGGTTTTAAATGCGCTAAATGACTGTTGTCCGTTGCGCTTTAAAACAGCATTTAATTTGTTATTTTTCTCAAAAAATATTTATAAAATTATTATACTCATTTGGACAGCTGCGCTAAAAAAAATACAAAAAAGTTAAACCAATTTTTCCTTGAGCAACTATTCTAACCATCTTGGAGATTCTGAAGATTAACCAGGAAGAAGGTAGTTTGAATTTGGAAAACGTTATTTTTGATTTAGGAATTCTTAGTCTAGCTTTAACACATTAACACATTCCTAGGCTAGCTTAGAAGAGTGTCCACGTTTGATTTGAAAAGTGCCTATCTTGACGTGAAAATGGTATACATAGGTTTCCAATAATGTATAAAGATTGTGGGTTCAGCACGTGGCAGCGCAGTCGGAGGAGGTGCCGGCGGCCGCGTAAACCCGATTCCAGGTTCTTGGTTCGGATTTCGCGCTTAGACCAACCAAGCTTTTCATCCCTAAAGGGTCGGTGAATGGTTACAAAGCTTGTCTGGCAGGGATAAAGCAACGACATGTTGGTTGGCTAGCTGCCGCAATCCATTGAGCAGACCAAACACACGTTCAAATCAGGGTCAAGCGTGGGGTTCGATTTTTGCCGAAAATTAACGTCCCCCCCGCCAGAGCGGATCTGGTATGACCCCCTTTGTGTAGATCACCGTTTTATTTCTTATCTGTGTTGAATTTTCAAATTTCTATGCAATTTTTGTGTTCCATGGAAACAATTTGAAGTTCAAAAAAAGATATAAAAAATACAGAATAAATATTTACAACAAGGAAAATGTATCATCCCTTTGTTTTCTGTGAATATGAAAAGTGGTCGTTTTCTGATTCAGAAAACCTACGCGCTTTACTTCATTGACACATAGTAAAGTAACGTTGACTGCGTATAGATAGAGGAATCAATGTTCCCCAGAAAATAAAGTTACGGGTTCATCTATCAGGACGTATGGGGCTTAAGAAGCTGAACTGAGGCGCGAAGGGGTCTGAAACCCAAGTGACGTGCAGATGAGACCAGAAATTTCCCCGTACGCCCTCAACCGCCACAGTACGCCCATCGAAAAGAGTATGTTGATCGAAGAAAATCCCAAAAGATTTCCCCGTAACTTATCCCTGCATTTGCGATATCATATTCGACTTTGCTGAGCTGTCTCTTGTGCAAGAAAAAATGAAAAGTTCATTTTTACCGTCACAGGAGAAATCTCATCATATACAAGAGGATGTCAAAAATTTGCTCCCGCAGTTCGTGAGGTTTAAATGCTAAATTATCGACAGCTATAAAGGATAAAGGATAAAGGACGGCGTTACTCAATCCCTTCTGGGATGCGCCAGCGCATTCTACTTCTACGGGATGTCGTGGAGGCGACATGAATGCGTATTTGGCCATACAATGACTTGCGGTGGCCAGCCGATGAACAAGTCAGCGCTTTATCCTTCCCAGACAAGTCTGGTACCAATTCACCGACCCCGGAGGGATGGAAGGCTTGGTTGGCCTGGGCGGGAAATCCGAACCAGGAACCTGGTATCGGGTGCACGCGACAGTCGCGCCTCCTCCGACTGCGCTACACGCGCCCGTCGACAGCTATAAAACTTTACTAATGAGTTTTATTGAATAAAATAAGAAAAATTTAATGAATATTGCCATAGTTGAATCGAATAACTCTCAAAGAAGTTGCTGCAAGCGTTTGAATTTACAAGTTCAAAGCTGTAAAACCTTTCGCTCCGATCTAATACTTTCAGTAGCTTCAAACATGTGACTATAAAAAGCCCATGAATAATCTCCAAGGTGAAGAACTTGCAGGTGAAATGAATTTGCTGAAAACACTGCACGAAATACACGAGATTAGTGAAGAAAATTGTTTTGTCGGAGGTAATCACATGCTAGGGCAAACTGATTCAATTGCGGGCGGATATTGCTGGCGTAAAACCACTTTGTATCAATCACAAGTGGAATACGTTCTAGTCATTCACAGCATCCACTGCGCAGGTGCAGTTTCTATAAAGCCAAATCTAACCATCTCCACTGAGAAGAATGCGCATTGTACCTACTGAGAAGGGCATAACCGATAAGGTTAGATGAGCTTTCTTATGGTTAGCATAAAGCCAGACGTGACTTCCAACCACTACAGGTAAAACCCGTAACTTTTGTAACTACATTGAGCGTTTGAACTTAGAGCGATAAGTGTAGGTATAAAAGATAAAGGATAGTGAACTACGCGAATCAATCCAATTTGGCTGCGCCACACACTCTACCTCTAGAGGGCTCGGACTCATGGCACGCATACCGCCGCGTATATGTGGGATATAGGAGTAGGCTTACCAACGATGTGGCATGCCTGATAAACTTTACCCGCCAAGCTGTGGGTATATCAGTAGATCGAGAAGAGCCATCTATCGTCGAGTGTACGTGCGCATACCTGCTACCATTTCGCGCCCCATTCACACAAATGCGCTCCACTGAAAAGGAGAGCCTCCAAACTTGCGATGGGCTTTTGCGATGCAATTCTTGCAGGATGTAGGGTCTCTGTAGGGAGTCCAAAACCACAGGTAATTGTTTCGGAATCCAGTTCCATGCTCGAAAAAAAAGCGTGCAGAAACTGGAGTGCGAAGTTCATCACGCCTTGCTGCCACTTCACCGAACGTGGTCGGCTGACGCAATAGATAGCGATGACATCTCTCGGGCGCACCGAGTGGATTTTATGGTTTGATCACGAGCGTCGCCAAAGTTTTTGCACACATCGGGTCATTATTATTATTAGCTTGCGTGATCAAAGGATTCAACTTACACATGATTAATGCTTTTATTGAGTGAATATAGCCCTTTTTGTGCTTTTGTTTGAGTTACCTCTTAATGGATCATATTTGCACTGTATCATTCTACTGGATCGCTAACATAAAATTTCCTTGCTCAGATGAAGTAACTGTGTTGCTGACAATGAGAATCAACAATTATGAGTTGTTTTTCTCTTTCAAGGTTCCTAGAGGAGAATCAAAACCCAGACTGGTAAGTACTTGACTTTTGTGCTTACGCATGATGATTTTACAATACTATAATACGTTGCACTGTGGGAACGTAAACCGTATACATCACGACGAATGCATCGTAATCAAACGTGACCTGCGCAAAATGCAGGGACACTTTCATGTGCATTTTCACCCTTGTGACTGCTAATAGACTGAGATAATTTGTTCTTGGTTATGACTCTGTTTGCTGATATCACTTTGTCTGCGGTTAATGCTTTAATAACAACGGTAATCGGGGTTTTAGTGAAAAGCACTTCGTTACATACATATTTTTCTAAGCCTTCCTATCTTCGCTTTTGCTTCTTTTTCTTTTATATAGACACTATGGGATACGTTAATATTTGTCGGAGTGATTATTGGCAGATTCAGTTCCTATGGAAGCAATACCGTTAACAAGCGTAATGTAGCTGCTTGTTCTCCTTTTTATGATCGGAAATTAGACCGAACTCCAAGGTGCTTCGCTCTCGTAAAGCTGCTCGAAGGTGATTTCTTCACTCACACGGAATCACGCCATAGCTATACTGAACTCCAAGCTTCTCAGTTCTGACGAATGTGATAAACTGTTTCGCCTAATCTTTTTCTTTAATTCTTCGCCGTTACTTTTTTAAAATTATGTTCTAGTACTTTGAACTGAAACTCCTAATACCAAGGAAAGACAGACCTTCTCCCCGAACGTATTCCTAGTATCCATAGGGGTTATAGTATCCAGCGATCTACTAGTGGCTTTGCTAGTGTTGTTACTAACGCCGCACAAGATATGTTTTATGGTTACTGCGTTTTTTTGTTTCGTTCTGTTCAAGCACACTCGATAGTGCACATTAAATAATGAATAAATAAATAAATTATGATGTAGAACTATGAGACATTCAAAACACACGCGCTTTTCATACCAGTAGCATCTTACAAACGCTAGGGGCGAACAGTCTTCCTCTCCCTGACAAGGCATCACCACCTTTTTTTCGTTGAAGGCCCAAGCTCTTTGAAGGAGGAGTGAAGTTGGGATCGAACGTTAACGGAAGTCTATCTGTGACACGTCCACGTGAAAAAGACATTTTATTGTTAAGAATTTACCGATATGAAACCGAATTGATGACCTATTCCGTGAACTGCATGTGTTTGCGTGAATTTATCGTGGCTGATATGATACAGTGCAAATACGATCCATTGAGAGGTAACTCAAATGAAAGCACATAAGGGCTATATTTGTGGTACTTACTAAATGCATTAATCGTGCACAAACGCAGGCACATAATAATAATGACGACCCGTTGTGTGCAAAAATTTCGGCGACACGGAGATGGTACCATAAAAACCACTCGGTGCGCCCGAGAGGCGACATCGCTATCCACCGCGCCAACCGAGCACGTACGGTGTGGTTGCAGCAGGGCGTGATGAACTTCGCACCCATGTTTCACACGCCTTTTTTCGACCACAGAAGAGCATTCCGAGAAGGCTAAGCATGGTTTTGGACTCCCCAAATAAGAGCCTACATCCTGTACAAATTGTATCGCAAAACCTCACGGCAATTTTGGAGGCTGCCTTTGTAAGATCAGCTGTTCTCACGAGGTGACGACTGGGTTTTTTGTCTGTCTTGCACTAAATATTTTTCTGGACGCCTGTCAAGGTTCTTATAGTTTATCCTGGATTCATTTGATGAATACGGATCATGACCTACCCTTCGCGGGTTAGTGGTGATCTTACCCTCCGATAACTCTACCCATTCCTTCCGCTCCATGAATCCGGGCCCTGGATGTAGTAGATGAATTTTACTTTAGCAATTTTGTTTTATTTTGTTTGGCATACAATGGCTTGAGGTGGCCAGCCGATGGCAAGTCAGTGCCTTATCCTTCAAAAATGGGAATGATATCAATGCACCGGCTGTGATGGAAGACTTGGTTGTCTCCGGCGGGAAATCTGAATGAGGAGTCTCGGATCAGTTATAAAAATAAGGTCTGTACTAGTCGACGGGATCGATCTAATAAATAGCACTTAGTCGAGTGCTTAAGCCAAATAGGTCATAATTTGTATAGGCTCGTTCGTCGCATAGTCTGAATTTTGTAATTTTGTCGCCACCATTTTGTTGTAATTTTGTCTACTTATCTGATCTTATCTTATCAAGTATTGCTTTTTAATTATGATGGCACCTCCGCCCTTCTCACTCGATTAGGATTATGTTCATGCATCAACTGTCATCCTGATGATCATCGAGTTGCTCGACAGGCCCTACCAACCTCACGATTTGTCCCGTTCCAGAATGCTCCAATACACATTCTACTGACACGAAGACTGTCATATCGTTTGTTCAGGGCTCTAACCAAGAAGTCCGATCAACGCGTCGGTGGTCGGTGGGCGTCTCGGTGGTCTCCTCGGAAGCCATTCGGTGACGGTTCCCGTCCAGCGGGTGTGTGCGAAGAGCATTCATTGCCGGCCTACATATTTTTCGACGACGTGGCCTATGCGACAGCGTCTTTATATCTGAACGTCGACGAAGCTCGCAACTCCGGAGGCCTCTCACTTGCATGAGTCGTGTTACTCCGAGCATCGTCCTCTCGATTCCCCGCGTGTTCATTCTGCTTTCGTATTGCCCAGGTCTCTGAGGCGTTTGTTAAGGCAGGAAGAACGGTGGAGTCGGATAGGTAGGCACGGAGAACAGCCGTTCTTCTCCTTCTTCACGACTTTTTTGACGCTCTTGAAAGCTGTCCAAGCCGCTCGTTTCTTTTCGACCAGGTCGAACAGCGGGTCATTGGTTGAGTTCACTGCCAAGATATATGCAGCATGTAGCGCGAAAATTAGGTGTAATGCCGGCCCACCTAATTTTCGACGACTTTGCCCATGCGAGGGCGCCTCTGATTTTAAACGTCGACATACCTCGGAGCTCCGAAGGTCTTCTCTCTTGCGCGAATCGTTACCCAATTATTAATAAGATCGATCCAAAAACGTAAATATCCCTATTGTCATGGGGAATTCACTTAGCATTTAGCCGCCAAGTATCAGCGTAAATGGGCAGATTAAAAGTTGATCGTTCGACGAAAAAAGTCGTGAGCATAAAATGGGCTCGGTGATGCTCGCTTCAAAGTAAGGTGGCCGGCCGCTAAGAACAAGCTGCTACACTGACTTTCTTAAGGTTACGTATGTCTTTAAAGATATATGTTCGACACAGGCGTCTAGCAATCGAGCCTCTTGTGCTCATAATTATCCATTATTTTTCTTCTACAGATGTAAAATAAACCTTAATGAATGACGGAAGCAAGCTAGGAAAGTCAGGGCATAATTCCCCTGCGCCAGAAACAATTATGTATGACAACCGCCCGAGGGTGCGTAACCATGAGAGATTTTTCGGTTTTCCTTCCCTTTATCAGCTCAAAAGCTCAAGAATAATGGAAAGCACTAGAGTCTTAGACAGGGACCGTGTCTGCAATCGATTTGATTTGCACGTGAGATAAGGCATCCCTACCGAATGGGCTACACGAGTCCATTATTCAAGGTAATTTTGCATTACTCATAAGTACATAGATTTGGAAGTGAAGAACTTAGTTAAGAAACGCAAATTTTCATCGCAACGGTCATCCCACAAGGTCTTTAATGCAGCTTCTAGTGTCATTTTATCCCTGAATTAGCCAAGATTGACGGGAGAAGCTTCATGGTCACACTTGTATTTATTTATTTATTTATTTATTTATTTATTGTTTTATTTTATGCCCTCAAAGGCGCATCACAATGGAAAAATCAGTCAACACTTCATAAAGAAAGAGAGTGTGTTAAGAACGCAATGAAAAGAGCAACGAGCGAACATGAATCAAACATAACTAAGCGGACAAGTGAGGGGTTTTAATCAATTCGTTAAATATTGTTGACCCTGAAATACCTCAGTGAAATTCATAAGTCGATAAACATATTCCCTTTGAATATAAAAATCCTTCTATATTAAAAATGTGGGAAATGACAGGTCTATACGGCTGCTTTACGTAAATGACTTCAAAGACTGCAAACCTTAAATGACTTGACTGTGCTATCAAAAATTCCATTCGTTAGATTTTCTGCAAGTACGTTCTTAGTTCGCAGTACTCCAGAAGTAAAGGATAACCTCAATTAGACGAATAGATGCTGATGCTCTTCACTTGTATATAACTGTATTCTATATTTGTCTTCGACGTTGTATTTTTCCGCATTTGCAGGATAACCAATATTTTCTAAATAATTGGTGATCTCCTTTTACCCGCTAATGGATTCTACTCATAAATAACAAACCAGCAGCGCAATTGCGTTTTGTCTGTCATTTATATTTCAATTCGCTTCAGTATTGAACTAATAAATCACCTTTTCAGGCAGTATTAGTTAGACCATGCCTCTCAGCCGGACAATATCCCGAGAAAAACAAGAGATGAAGAGCAGAGCTCTGCGGGCTAACGACGCGATAATCGTCGCCGGAGCTGGAGGAAATCGTGGAGGTGGAAAGAATGCGTGAATTACGTGCCTGCGGTGTTGTCATGTGGCTCATGTGGCACGAGAAGAGCGTGGCTAAACAGCCGAGGATGCCCAGGAGTTGGTCCGGGGACCCTTAGAGAGGTCAACGGGTGGTGGAGTGCCTGTGGTGCATGATTAGGTGTTTGTCGAGAGGATCAGCACCGGACGCCGAACGGTAGCTGGAGCAGGGATACTAACGTCAGACACAATGGGCGGCGAGCTGCTTTTCGGCGTTCAGCGTTCTCAGACCGACGAAACCAGAAGAACAAACACAGTGGAGCGTTCTGGTCAGAGATCTGAGTGTTTGTTTGTATTCATACCACTACAGCGAAAAGAAGAAGGCAAGCGAATGTCGGGATTCTCGCAGATGACCCATTGATAACAAATGCTCTGTTGCTGCTTCAGATAGTGGATAGAGATACCATACCCTCCGGGGCTACTGGCTCCAAACACCTGGTTGGGACTTAACCTCAAATAACGATAAGGGACACCTCGGCAGCTGCAATTCTTTTCACTGATTAGGCCAAGTGCGAAATCAACTTGCCTTCGCCATATCTTCTAGAAGGAGAATGCGTCGCGAATCCCGTACAAGGGCTGAATAACGCCGCTCTTCATTATTGTGTTTATGCCACGTAAAGGTATCCAACCTTGGGCCGGATTCATCAACGACATACGTAGCTTTAACGGGGTTTATCAAGCGATATGATGAGCGATAAGCCGCGCTATCTGAGTTTTTCGCTTACAGTTCTTCGCTAAAGTTACATAAGTTGTTGATGAATCCGTCCCCTTGGCTCATACAAATATGGACATGCAACTTCGCCTTAAAAATTATTTGGTTTTTCCTTTTTCTTCTTAGTTCCTTCTTAGCTTCAATATCAGCAAAATGTGACCTAAAATGTATTATAGAATTGAGTAGTCCAGAAAGATTCCTATGAAGCTTGTCCACAATCCGGCTTGCTTAGAAGGGTGCCCAATTTTACTTGGACATCGTGCAATAAGAGTTTCTGAAGCTTAGATCGACTGTTTTGAGGCTGCAAGCTTTGGATGGATGTTTATTTGCGAACGTATCACATGCGCCAGGTGCGATTCTGGCCGTCACTCTGCGCTTTCCGGGCGCGTCTTTACACTTTATACCACAGCCTCTATAACAGTCGCTGTAGACTTCAGAAAGCATGAAAAAATGTTTCTAATTTGGCAAGGCCTTCAGCTTCATCGGTTCCACCTTCGACATCGCGTGTGGGTGCTGATGGTTCTTGAGGATATTGTGGGCGTTACGTGCGACCGACCGAGGCGGTGGCATGAAGCTTAACAACCTGCATGGAAAGCAGAGGGTGAGGGTTCAGGCCCGAAACAAGCATCTAACAGCCTCTCCAATTTGATTTGTGAAGTATCCAATTTCACGTGAAAATGGCACATATATAAATATCCACGGACGCGTTCCCACTTATTATACATATAGGATAGCGGATTACGTCTACAACACCTCTTCTGAATGGAGAATCGAAGCACGACGTCATATAACACCCCTGCTAGATCCGGACGCTCGCCGAAATTCGTCTGTGACACATTTTCTGAACAACGATACTGGTTGCACGACGTTTGTGACGCTCCTTCTAAATATGGACACCTGCTGCACGCTTTACGTCCATATTCCCTTCACTGTAAGCAAAAAAAAAAACAGAGTGATCGGCTGAAAAGTGTAGAAGGGTGACTGTCGCTTCTGCGCCTAATTTGGCCAGTGTCAGCCTCATCCGAATGCAGTCGAGCATCACCGTACCGCTGAGCCTTCGCATGCCTTCTGAGTAAACTTAACATAGATTTGCATCTCATGGCAGAACTTTTACGCCTCGAATCCTTCCCTCAAAAATCAAAACTGTTGCAAGAGATTGCATTTTGTTTCAATGAATAGTTCCGTTCAAGTGATAACCAACAGCATTATTGGAGGCAATTATTATTTTTGAAGCATTTTTCGAAGCACATAGGTTAACCTGTTCTAAAAAAACTCTTTTTCTTCTTCTTCTTCTTCAGCGTTTGTCCCGCTTCGTCGCGGGGTCCGCTCTTCTGGTGTCATGACGCCACCTTTCCCGGTCATGCGCTTGATCAGGGTGGACGCCAGTTACTTTCATGTCCGTGTGTAACGTATCCGACCAACGCTGCTTCGGGCGTCCTCTAGGCCGCTTTCCTAACACTTCCAACTCAAGGCCTATCTTGCGGACGCTGTCTTCCTTTCCACGCAGAACGTGGCCGTACCATCGTAAGCGAGCTTCGCGCATCTTGTCCGCTATCGGCGCGACACCGAACTTCTGCCGAATGACATCGTTTCGGATGCGGTCCAGGCGCGTGACTCCAGCCATACAGCGCAGCATCTTGGTTTCCATTACGCTGAGGCGCGTTTCAACTTCTTTAGTCGCAGGCCAACACTCAGCGCCGTATATTGCTACCGGCCGTACGACTGTTCTGTAGATCTTTGACTTCAGGTGCTCTGGTATCTTCTTGTCGCAGAGCACGCCAGTCAGCGAACGCCTCGGACCAAGCTGCACTCACGCGTGAGTTCATTTTAATCATCAAACCCCCGTCAGACGCTACTGCTGATCCCAGGTATTTAAACACCGAAGTGCGTGCAAGCTCAGTAACGTTAATTTTAATAGAGCCGGACTCGCTAAGGCAGTCGTTAGGTACTCGGTCTTCTTGACGTTCAATTTGAGTCCGAACACCGCCAGGCGGTCGTACCAAGCTTGCACCTGCCGCACCAAGCTTGCACCTGCCGCTCGAGATCATCTTTATCTTCGCAAGCGAGCATCACGTCCAGGGATGTGCGGAAATTTTTCTGGAGAAAGCGGAAGACGAAAGACGGAACGGAAACGCTCAAAAATGGCCGGAAACCGGAATACGAAACGCGGAAACGGAAATGACGCATGTTTGTCATTTCTTCAAAAGTGCATCAGAAACGGCGTCAGAAGCGGCTTCTTTTGCACTTTTTCTTGCTCAGAACTTTGCGAGCAGCAAAATCATCCACAGATTAATGTTCATCCTCATCATAACATAGCATACCGAAGAATGAGTTCATCATATTGTTGTGATAATATAATATGGGTCCTTTTAGCTATGGCTGGAGCAATAAAGGAAAACAAATTCAGGGTTTTTATCCCACTATTTCAGCATGTGGTCCCTCCGCGGTATCCATATCTATTCCTGCGACCGTTTTTTGCTGACTTTTGTGATGCTGCAATTTTCTGAACTCTAACCGAATTAGCCCGTTGAGGTTACTTACAGACTCACATAAAAAAATGACTCGGGTGAAGTATAAAACTGGAGTAGCCACCTAGATCATTTTCCGACCAGGAAAGAGACTCCTCTCAACATTATTGGAAACCTGTGGCAACATGGACGACTGGAGACTGCACAGATATCTGCATACTCAACATTAGCAGTTACATTACAGTTACCAAAGCTAGTACTCAGAATTCATTCTGGGATCTAGCAATAAGATGATAACTAGATGACTGGTTAGTCATGGTGGTCCACACTTCCACAGGAATATTCAGTCTGTGCCAGCCTGGAACCCCACGCCCAAGGTGATACAGCTGGACAGTTCCTAGATGGTTCTCGAAGCAATAGTTTTGTGTCAGAATTCATTAAGTCACCATAGTCAGTCAAAATAACAGCTCATGGTCGATATTCATGATGCTTCATTAGAAAATGAACCGCATAACTCCATATGGATGAACATCACATCTAACGAAAAAAAAAGAGAAAAAAGACCTTCGATCGGGAACACTGATGTAATCTTGGGGCAGACAACCTCATGGCACAACCTCCACTGAACCCTTTGTTTCATGACACTGCGCTATATGCTTACAAAGTTTTTGTAGCTATTTGTAACTAACGGATTAAGAATTTTATGATCATTCAAATGTTGGGTGCACTTTCTTAGCATACAATGCATACATAGCTTTTGCTGGCCCATTAATTCTGCCCTGCACCCAGCCCTTCCTATTTTTGAGTACCTTTTTTTGGTAGTCTAACCAATTCCAAGAATATAAATACGAGAATTGTCGAACAGTATTTCTCACACAATTATATGAAGAAGAACCCTTTTTAATTGATAAGCTGATTGTGTTCAAGAGAAAACTAGTGTGGAACAGTGCTCATTTCCGTTTCCGCCTTCCGGACCAAAAACAGGCGGAACACGGAACGGAACGGAAGAGTCCAAAATGGCCGGAAACCGGAATTCGGAACACGGAAACGGAAATTCCGCACATCCCTGATCACGTCATCAGCATTGAGCAATGTCCATGGGGCAGGCTTCTGAATATCTCGCGTAATGGCATCCATGACGACAACAAAGAGGAGTGGAGAAAGCGCAGAACCTTGGTGCACCCCAACAGAGGTGGGAAACTCCATTGAGGTTCCAGCTGCTCTTTGGGCAAGAGAAGAGTATCCGCATCCACTCTATAAGTTCCTCAGGTACGTTGTGTTGTCGCAAGGCGTACCATATAACTTCACGCGGTCGAAGGCCTTCTCCAAGTCGAGAAAGGCGATATGCACCGGCTTCTGTTTCTCGCGATGCTTCTCCACCAGGAGGCGGGCGGCGTGTATAGCATCAATGGTTCCACAACCAGCTACGAAGCCGCACTGGTTTTCCGAGAGCTTGACGATCTCACGAATTCGTCTATCGAGGTTTCGCTCGAAGATCTTCATGCTGTGCGAAAGCAAGCGAATCGGACGATAATTGGAGCAGTCTGCAGGACTGCCTTTCTTCTTCCAAATCGGGATCGTCGTACTGTTGTGCCAACACTCCGGTACTTTTTTCTCCTTTACTACCTGGTTGAAGAATTCAGCCATCCACTCAACAGGATACCAGAGCTTCGACTTCCAAACATCGGCTGCCAGATCATCCGGCCCTATCGCCTTACCGGGCTGCATCTTCTTCAGAGCCGCTTCTGTTTCCTCCACGGTGATCTTGTGAACGGGACCGTGAACAGAATCCACAGAAGGGATGGCCGGGTGAGGAAATTCCATAGTGGAAATTTCCTCAAAGTAACCACACCATCGCTTCAGCGCCTTTTTGCGGTCTGTTAGAAGATGGCCGCTCTCATCATTGATGCCAACAAACTTTTCAATGTCCTCGGTTTGGCGATGGCGGGTCTTGGCAAGTCGGTACAAATACCGCTCACCATCGCGCGACGCGAGCTTTTCGTTGACATCACTATAATGAGTGGCTTTTGCAACAGCCACGGCTTTCTTTGCAGCCTTCTTCGCCTTCTGGTACTTCTGCCAGTTGTCGGCTGTTTTATCGCTGAGAAACACATGATACAGCGACTTCTTCTCTCGAACCTTCGCTTTCACATCGTCTGTCCATAGCCATGTCTGCTTGTCGACCTTGCGTCGCCCAGGCTTCGTTATGCCGAGTTCCAACCTTGCAGCTTGGCGTATCGCGTCGGTTGCTTTCTTCCAAGTTTCGTCGACAGTCGTGACTGTCGGCAACCGTACGCGGGAAATCACAGCTGCTTCCTTCTCTTTCATTCGCCACCACTTGATTCTTGCAGCACCGCATCGCTCTACCTGCTGCACCCTCGGAGGGGTGATCTTAAAGGTGCACACCAGCGGTCGATGCTGTGGAGCGACCGTCTCATACGGCACGATCTTCGCGTCTGTGACAATGCTTCGGTCGCGATCCTTCACAAGGACAAAGTCAATCTGAGACTTGGAGCTCCCACTATAATATGAGATGAGGTGGGAGTCGCGTTTTCGGAAAACGGTGTTCACAATGGTGAGGCTATGCGATTCCGCATACTCAAGAATGCGCTCACCATCGGCGTTACGAAACCCGTATCCGAAACAACCATGACAGCTGTACCCGTCCTTCGCAGCACCTACGTGCCCATTAAGGTCACCAGCGACTATGATGACATCTTTCGACGGTACCTCTGCTGTTTTCTCATCAATCAGGGCTCCAAAACTCTTCCTTGGCTTGATCGGAGCAGCCACTCTGTGGAGCATACGCAGAGAAGAAGTGATAGAGTCGCTCCTTCGCGGCGACAACGATCTTCATCAACCGATCGTCATAGCGTTCAACGCTTACAATCGAGTCACGAAATCGTTCGGAGACGATTATTCCGACACCACTGGTGGTCCTGGGACTTCCACATAGAACGGCCTTGAAGCCACGTCCTATGTCCCTTGACTTGCTGCAGGACCACCTCGTCTCCTGCACCGCACAGAAATCAACTCTTCTACGCTCCAGTGCTTCAACCAACTCGCACGAGCGGCCCGTCAACGTACCCACATTCAGCGTTGCAACGCGGGTCCTGCCTACGTTACGGGACTTTCGGACTAGCTCAGTTGCCCCCCGATGCCGTCCTCGCATCAGGGACCCTAGCATACTTTCCACACTCGCCGGGCTCTGCGAGTGCGCATCGGCTCCCGCGGACGCCGTAGCACAATCTCGAAAGACATGACTATTCAAACACTATGTGATGTGACATGGGTCTTCGTAGGCCGGCCTGTCACAAGGGCCTGTCGCCTGCATTCGAGTGTCCGTGCTTAGCTTAGCTCACAAAGCGAGTAGTTTCCAGTGGCACCACGTGGAGGAACGGACATCGCCACCTTCTAAAAAACTCTTTTTGTTGTAGAAAAGTTTTAAAATCTGGGAAAAAACACAACTGAGAAATGACCTCCTAGAACTGTCTAATACAAGGCTGAATTCCTCCAGTTATCGCTTAGTTCAACGACAAAATCATGAAGGTAAATTAGGCCATCTATTCGAAAGTAAATGCAACGATAACATTCGTAATCAAGAGCAGGTTTCTTGCTCTTTTTAGGCGGTGGCTCATCCGCGCTGTGTCTTTGCTAACCTCCTGAAGCTCCTTTATCTCTGACTCGTAAACAGTTGCTGCCTATGCAACTGAAGACACTGACTTTCTCTTAGCCCCCGTTTATACTTCGTCGCGGCGCGACGCGACGCCACGTATAGTGGCCATATTGATTGTGCGGCGCGATCGATCAATTTGGCTCCATTGCGTGGCCATCGCGTCGCGCCGCGACGAAGTATAAACGGGGCCTTAGAAACGCCCGATGGCAAAACTGTGCTAAATAACTGTCGGAAGAACCCTGCTCCAATGTGGCTTTAGACTTTCCAATTTGCTCTGGCCGCTAAAGCGCCAGTTTTTAACTCACGAATGAAGGTGTCGTCAATCAGCACTTTGAACGTCGGAAAGACGGACAAAAATTAGACGTTTAGGATGGAATAGGAGTATACAACAACAAAAACCAAAATTATTCTTGGACCAGACTAAGATAAGCGACAACAAAATGTTGCTCCACTCACAATGATGCAATGCTAACAATGCAGTGCAAAAATATTGTAATTTGCAAGCGTTCCTGACGAATACTTTGCTTTTTATCACAAATTTCAATGTTGTTTAATTGCACTGTTGCGATTCAGTAATATTGGCATCAGAGGGAAGGATCAAGTCGAGGAACACTTGAGCCCTTTAAATGTTACGTTTTTCATTGTGTTCATTTTTGTATAGTGCGCAAACATGTGCAATAAATAAAAAAATCATATTTAATAAAATTCAAACGCACTCATTACGAACCAACAGTACTGTTAGCTGATGCTCGCAACAGACCCAAATGCCAATCTGTCTACGCGAGTCCCTCTTCAAATGGCAATATATAATAATTATGAGTAAACGATAGGGGCCGATCGATTGTTCAATAAAAGTAAGGAGTAATATGGAATCGTAGTGAGTCCCATTCGAAACTTCTCCAACTGCGAGTAGTTCCGAAATGGCTGCACTTATTTCCATCACGTAGAAGCTTCGAGCCATTCTTGATTTTAGACCCCGAAAAAAAGAGCGCGTGAAGCGCCTCGTCGGAAAGCGTACGTATTAAAAAATTCGGACTATCTCTAGGGCTTAAGTAATTGGTCTGAGTATTGGGAACTACCCCTGGCCGTGAATAAGACTCATGTCCTTGCGATTGGGTAAATATCGGTGTCAACGAAGTGCTCTATTAGATCCAACGCTTTAGATAGGGTGGACGAGATTAGAAATCTTGGTTATCTTACTAATAGCAAGCTGTATTTTACATCTCGTTACAGGATGTTAGCAAATAAGGGAATGACACGTACTTATAATCTTTTCCGGCTTTTAAAAAGCAAGAAATCTCAAGGTACTGGTAAGTGCGTGCAAAATGTATATCCGGCCAATTCTTGAAAGTGGGACCACTGTTTTCAACCCATATAAACTCAAAGAGATACGGATGCTCGAGAAAATACAAAACAATTTCACCCGAAAATTGATGATGAGATGTTTTGGATTGGACTACGCCTCTATTCCAAATGATACAAGACGAGCCAATCAGCTGGGCTTGCCGTCCTTAAAACGCAGAAGAACAATTTTCGACCTGGTAATGATGTTTAAAATTCTGACGGGTAGGATTAAAATTGATGCCTCTGAATTCTTCTCGGTAAAACCCTTCCCAAGAACAAGATCTGGCGGTCTAATCGTAAGAACCACGGATGCAGTTGTGAGAAGCCAAATCAGAGAACATTTCTTTTCAAACAGGACTCTTCGCATTTTCCGTCCGTTGCTGAGGGATAAGGTGCTTGAGATGTAGTTATAAGTTGTTTGTGGATCAGCAGATTAAGGAAAATATCTAAATATGTTGTGTGCTTCTTTTTGCTACTGTTGTTTTCTTGAGCTCCTTTTTATTTGACGTGGTATTAATTTCATTATATTTGTCAGTTAATTGCTTGTTTCTTTTATGTTAGTTTTACAGTGTACGATGCGGATTGTAGCATCGCGCCGTTACTCGCGCCTCAAAATAAATAAATAAATAAATGAAGACGAGGAAGCTGTCGAAAAGTCAGGCCTAAAATAAGTTCTTCCACTAATTGTACTAGTACTGGAACGCTAATTGTTCTATACCTAATTACAATTGAAATTTTTTGTTTACTTAATCTCTAAAGCGCCTTTAGCGCCGTGAAAAACAAAACTATTAAAACGGCAGAAACATTTATGTACATACGCCACGAGAACTACGGAAACTGAAACACGAGATAAGGTCATCAGATTATCCACCTTTTAGCAGCAGTTTACTGCCAATGTTAGAAAGCTAGAAAAGTTAGAAGGTTAGAAAAGTAGAAGAAAACAATGAGGGACATGCAGGGCTCGAGCGCTAAGGCAGTCAACAGGAAGCGTGCACTTCTCATTTGGGCCAAGGCTGGACCACATCGGGATTCAATTGCGCGTGAAACATGTAATAGCAGCCTGAGCTGAGGTGACAAAGGGAACACATGAAAAAGGAATGGGGTTTGGAGGAAATCAAAGTGTTTCGGGTGCTTAACAATTAGTTTTACTTTACAGACTCCTCTTGAAAAGCAAAAATTAAACTTGGCAAGGGAATCGAATTCATTAAGCTGTTACATGATTATAAACTTGCCTTAAGAAGCTCCATGGATAAAAATTGCTTTGAAGACCTCTGATATTGATGCTAAACTACAGGACATATCATTTGTTAAGGATATCGTTGAGGCTGGGATAAGCTAGTGCGAACAGCATCATATTTTGTTCAACTACGTGTTCAATGTTGCAAATATCCCTTGTGGTATCAGCTTGAAGAGCGCTCGAAATAATTTCATGCGAATACTCACAAAAATGTGCATTGGGTTATTCGGTAGGTTATTCGCTGATCCCAGAGAATGATATAGAATTCAAAACCTCTGTTGTGAAGAAGGAAGGTTAATGATCCAAAAAAAATTCTGTTCGGGCAGATTCTCACGGGCAAACTCCACGTAAATCCTCTGCAGTTTGTCGGCCGTCATGTGATAAGAACAGCAAGAAGTAGGCTCCGGCTGCACGTTTCCAATAACAATGAGATCTTCATTTTTGATATATAGAAGGCTGCGGACGCTCAACCCTCTGCCTGCGTAAAACGAATATCTGCTGTCCTTATCCACGCATGCTTTGTAGGTGTTGGAAATTTTGCTTCCACTGCACACCAACAGTCTTGAAATAATAGGGTGATTTCCGCTGTTTTTCACAAAAAGTTTTACAGCTGTTTTTCACAAAAATTGTACAAGCTTTGTGAAAAACAGCTGTACTAAAAACTGTTATTTTTTATGCTCTGACGGTTTTCCTGCAACCCTTAGTGGCCTTATCCGATAAAGTGCAAGGGATAAAGGAGGCATTAGTAAATCCCTCTTCCGGATATCCCACGCATTCTATTATAGTTCTACAGGATATCGTGGAGCGAAAAGATAAGAATTTAGTTGTTTTTTTATTTGCTTACTTCTACGTATTAAATTCGAAACCGGAACTAATTCGAACTTGGTTATAAACCCTAGAATAGTATAGGCGAAAGGAGGAAAAGAGATATCAGGCGCCAAATATGTAGGCTGCTATTCAAAGGTGATGCAGAAATATGGATGAGATGACTACCCGAAACTCCAGAATTCTAAACGATAGAGATATTTAGACGAGCTATTTATAAGAGACAATTTTTTGTTTTTGGTGCACTTAAATTTATCCTGAAACAAGATTTATAGAGATTAAAGCCAGGACTAATTTCGGCGACCAGATGAATAATGAGGCATGCCCTAGGAAAAAAAGCCGACTCCTTTCTATCTCGTATTTCACCGCCTCCAAACCACTGACGCATATCTATTTCCTTCCATGTAAGAGACAAATGAATCCGAAAATAGAAGCCGACAGCGGATTCGGCAAATTATCAGGACCAGAAATAGGATTTTGTGGAATAGCCACTAAAAACGACTACCTCAGACAGACTGTGCTGTACGAAGTCAGCAATTTATTCGGTATCAGAACAGCACGTAGAAATCTAAACAGAAAACTATGTAGATGCGAATTTTCTTCTTTTTCTTTTTTCTTAGAATTTTCTTTTTCATTCACAACACCTTTACAAAGGATAGAGGGTAAATGATTTTTAATCTGTTTGGGATGCGTTACGCATTCTACTTTTATGGAATGTCTGAATCTGAATGCGTATTTAGCCATACAATGACTTGCGGTGGCTAGCTAATGAACAACTCAGCGTTTCGCATCATTTATCTTCATCCTCATAGGAAACATGTGTGCAGCTAAAATTCCGTGAGAAAATGTCTCCAGGCGGTGAACGGCGAGGAAGACCAAAGTCGAGAGGTTGAGAAGTTAGCATTATTATAGACACAGAGGAATGCGTTGGTAGGACTACATTATAAATAGGTCCAAAATCCATCCAAAATTTGAGGTTGCTCTTCTTCGACAGTGTTGAAAGAAGACACGCGATTGCTCTTACAGGACGTGCTGTGAAGATATAGGAGAAGAGTCACATATTTATACGAGTATCAAACGGAGCGTTAGTAGAAGGGATGCGCCGATGTGCCGCGCTTGGGATTGGGATGGAAACTAGACTTATGCACAGATGCAATGCCGGTGCCGAAGTAATGGTCGTCCTCTTACGCTTCATCTCACCGATGATGTCAGAGCACTTTTTGCGATGGCTGCTCAGCCGTTAGGCGCCATGACTGGCTTGAAAACCTCCTTTAGATCCGGTCAAAATTAACACCTCGGCCGACGGTTGTTCGCTCGAATGCACTCGCAACGGACCTAACTCAAATCGCTCGGCATAGGCATTACTTCTGGAACACCTCAAATGTCGTACTGCACTTTACGATGTAATTCTGGGAGAACGTGTGGCTGTCGGAATATGCGAGCTCTATGTAGTGTATGTAGAAGAGCCTGGACTTAAAAGAGATAGAATACAGCAGATGAACTCCCATAGCTTTCCTTAAAATTCGTATAAGGTGTGAACTTCGGCAATTATGCATTCGAACACCGGTCGCCATTTATTTGGACTCCGAGAATATTGCGAACCTCATTGAGGTGTTGTTGCAAGAATCTCATGGTTCAAAGCTAAACAGAATGTAGATCACTTTGTCGAAAAAAAAAATCTAGCAGTTTGGCTGCTAAAGTCGCTTCACTTTTCACTTTAAACAGTACACTTTTTAATTTTAAACCAGAGGAAAAATTTAGAGGTAATATGGTTATTTTGCAAATTAACTGTAAGCCAGACATGTTTGAAGTTTAAAGTATAAAATGTCTAAACAAGTTAAAATTATCTTTTGAAAGAAATTATTACAAAAATTATTTGTTGAAGAAATTTTTCATTTTAAACTCGCTTTTTGCGGAAAATCTTAGGAAAAAGTAGCTGTTTTCCTGAGTAAACACAAAATTCACATCATCTAACCTCAAAATATTTTTTGGTGTTTCCTAACTGGTAACTGCTGGTGTACCAGTTCTCTGAAAGAGCAGCGTGATTTGAGAAACGTTATAAATAAAAGTTGCCAGAAAGTTCAGCTGGGATAAAATGAATCGCTCGCATTCAATTCTCGGAGCGTGTCCTTTGCTCACCGTTGCAAAAAGTAGTCCGCACCATTTTGCACGACAAATAGAAGTAAGGGCAGCAAATAAAATTGTAGGCTACCATTTGTCTACTGGAATTCGTGGAAAGCTTCCAGATTGGTTTGTTCACAGCAGGAATACAAACCAAGCCAAGAAAATTGCAGTATCGAAGGCTGGTGCGGGTGCTGCACATTTGTCTCGATTCTCCTCTGTAAGACCTTCACAGCAGCGATGAAAATCTTAATTCGGTTATGCACAAACTGGTCTTGGTCCAAATCAGCCATTTGTCTGCGCCGAGTTGATGAAAATTCTTAGTTGTGGAGATATGGTGAAGGACACCCTGTACCACTTAACCTAATTTGTTCTAAACATTAGATTTAAATTCTCAAGGCCTTGAAGATAACATCGAGCTTAAGGAACATATCAGCGTAGATCTTCATGTTAAAAAAGCGATGATAGCCTCTATAGCCTATAATCAAATGCCTGAAGGTGTGTTGAGGCAAAACATTAGGTAGATACGTAACTTAGGACATTTGCCGTACAGTTTATTTTATTTTACACGGATCTCCCGATAGGAAGCCTGCGGCCTCTCCTGTTAAGAGGGATCTTGGGCCGCTTGTAGCAGGGCAATGTGGCTCGTCCTCGGTTGATGTGTGTATGCGTGTGTATGTGTATGTGTGTATGTATCTATGTATGTATGTATGTGTATGTACTCAACGGTTGATGGCGGTCGACAGCGGTCCGAAACTTCAGCCCTGGAAGTGGTCGATGAACACGAATCTAAAGTTCGTTATTGAAGCTTCGATCGCCATCAATCGATATTGATCAAATTCTTGATTTTTTGTGTATTCGTTCAAAGAGTCCAAAACTGAGGGTAATCGAGGTCGCTAAATGGTAGTCGATGTATGTATTGCATTTATAGTCTCTGCAAGCAATTTAATATCACCGGTTATAAACAAAATGATGATTGTCTGAATACTTCAAAGTATTCAGATAATCATCGTTTCATCAAAAATGTTGAATTTGTTTTCAGCGTGGTGTCACTATATTAGCGGAACATATACGTGTAGATTTATAGTTGGTGAGCTCAATCTTTTCTGAGTATTAATCAATATTCGACTCCGTCGAGACTGAAGCGGTTATGGAAGCCCTGCTCACCCAGGGCGTTCCTACTCAGTACATCAGAGTCCTTCGAGAGCTGTACAGTGGATTCACGACCAAGATCTCACCATTCTACAACGACGTCGTCATTGACGTGAAGAGAGGGGTTCGACAAGGGGATACCATATCCCCGAAGCTCTTCAGCGCCACCCTCGAAAACGTCATGCGCGAACTAGAATGGGATGACATGGGAGTGAAGGTCGACGGCCGGCAACTGCACCATCTTCGCTTCGCTGACGACACCGTGCTCATAACACCGAGCATCACTCAGGCGGAGCGAATGCTGGCCGACTTCGATCGTGTATGTGGAAGCGTTGGACTGCAGCTGAATCTTACGAAGACGATGTTCATGAAGAACGGATGGGTTTCTGATGCCCCATTCTCGCTCAACGGAACGAACATCTCCGAATGCTCCAGCTATGTGTATCTGGGTCGCGAAGTCAACATGGCCAACGACCTAGCACCAGAGCTGAGCAGGAGGAAACGAGCGGCTTGGGGAGCTTTCAAGAGCGTCGAAGAAGTCGTGAAGAAAACGAAGAACGTCCGACTCCGTGCCCACCTATTCGACTCCACTGTTCTTCCTGCCCTAACATACGCCTCAGAGACCTGGGCTATACGAAAGCAGGATGAACACGCGATCAGCGTCGCGCAGCGTGGAATCGAGAGGACGATGCTCGGAGTGACACGACTCACGCAAGTGAGAGAAGGCCTCCGGAGTTCCGAGCTTCGCCGACGTTCGAAGATCAGAGACGCTGTCGCATGGGCCAAGTCGTCGAAAATTAGGTGGGCCGGCCACGTAATGCGATTCGCAGACACCCGCTGGACGAGAGCCGTCACAGACTGGATTCCGCGGGATGTCAAAAGAACACCAGGACGCCCACCAACGCGTTGGTCGGACTTCTTCGTGAAAGCCCTGAACGACCGATATGACGCTCTTCGTGTTCCTCGAGCGAGGAGGATCCATTGGACCACTCTGGCACGCGACAGGGACGAATGGAGACGCTGCTGGCGCCCGCTCGAGCAAGTCGATGATCAACGGGACGACAGGTGATACAGGTGAATCAATATCTCAGAATAGCAGCACCCTTTTAACCTTTTTAACTTGCTCTACTTGACGTAGTTAGGTGTTCTTCCTGCGGAAACCATGACAAAGATGGCAGCTACAACTGATGATGAGAAGTTATTACTACTGCAAAGCCGTTGAAGAGCCGTCAGTGCGGCCGAGAGGCCGCTCTGATTGTTGGTATGGGAATAGATCACGAACCACGGACCGATGCCGTGTACTGTCCAGAGACACAGGTGGGATGCCGGGAATGGACTCTTTGCTCCTGCCCTTTTGGGTCGACTTGTTCCTTGTGTGTGGGAGCGGCATGTCCATACACAATGTGCGTGGACATGTGTTGTTCACATGCCTGCGCGGATTGTATCTGTATCTACCCGGACGGAAGCTGCACTCGATAGATTGGGAACATCTTTACTATATATAATCGGGAGAGGCATGAGTCATGTCTGAAGCTTCGCCGCGCTGTCCGAGGCCCGCGGCGACAGCAGGTCTGCCCTGCTGACGACAGATGAGGTGTTGACGGGAGACGATGATCGGCTCATAGCATCTACTGTGTTTACGGAGTCATAATTATCATTACTATCATTCTGAAGCCCACCGCGCTGTAAGAGGCCCGCGGCGACAGTGGTTGAGCCCTGCTGACGACACATTAGCTGTTGACGGAAGATGTTGATCAGTTTATCGCATCTACGGTGATTACGGAGTCATCATTATCATCTTTAACATTATCATTACCATAATTACAAAGCCCATCGCGCAGTCCAAAGCCCTCCGCGCGGTCCGAAGCCCTCGGCGATAGCGGGTGTTTACTGCCAACGACACATGAACGGTAGACGGCGCATGTTGATCACATCTAAAGTGTTTATCGACCAACTACCAGAGGGATGGAAATCAAAGAACAATCCATGAGGTTTCGAATGACGTATCTGTTGGCGTGTACTTCTTCGTTCAGCTGCCTATCATTAGGAACGCATATTGTTATGGCCGATGGTGTTTCGATCGGGCAGTCGGTCCTATTATTCGCTCAGAAAATCAATATCGATCGATGTTATCCATCGGTTAAGCGGAGCTATTGGTTCTCGCCATACCTAATCGATCTGGGTGGGTGTTCCGTGATTATGATGGCAGACGGAAGGTCGATCAGGTCAAAGGTGTTTCGATCGGGCAGTCGATCCTATTATAGTCGCTCAGACAATCAATATCCATCGATATTATCCACTCTTGAGCGGCGCTATCGGTTCTCTCCAGACTTGACCGATCTAGGTGGGTGTAACGTGATTATGATGGCCGACGGAAGGTCGACCAGGAAATCGGCCAACATGACGTTGTTTCGCACAGGCAATCAATATCTACCGATATTATTGATATTTTGAGCGCTGATATCGGCTTTCTCTCCGACTTTATGTCGATCGGTATTATCGCACGTTTCACCCGTTCTCTCCCAGACTTAATCGGGTAGGTGTTCCGTGATTATGATGACCGACGGAAGGTTGAGCAGGTAATCAGCCACCATGTTGAAGCTTCCATCAAGCAATCAATATCAACCGATATTACAGGGTGCGCCATAAATATGGTCACTCAATAGAAAGCGAAGTACTCACGGGGAATTTGACAGGGAATAGCGAAACTTCCTCAGCAATTTACTAACAATCTAGTTAACACGCAAAATGGATATCATCTAATATGATCTTCCTTGGCACGAATGACGACCTTCAGACGCTTAGGGTAGGACTCAACGGCGGCACGCAAGGTTGCTTGCGGAATTTCCTTCTATGCTTTTTCCCGTGAAGATTTCAATCCTGGAACCGTAATGCCTCTTTTAGCGCAGGCTTCACCCTCTA
This sequence comes from Heligmosomoides polygyrus bakeri, assembly GCA_947359475.1. Taxonomy (NCBI): domain Eukaryota; kingdom Metazoa; phylum Nematoda; class Chromadorea; order Rhabditida; family Heligmosomidae; genus Heligmosomoides; species Heligmosomoides polygyrus. The sequence goes on along the minus strand of OX375865.1, from coordinate 91,345,655 downwards.
GAATGAACCAACGCAGTAATCCATAACACTCAAATCTTACGAGTTTGTCGGCCATTCAGAAACAGGGATGAAGTTGGGAAGATTCCTTGCGCACCACTCCTGAGTCTTCTTGGACTTGTGAGCGGGTGCGCCGTTCTGTTGAAAGGTCCATGTTGTATTTCCAGAGTGCTCTTGAGCCTAGGGAAACAACTTCTTCATCACAATGTCGTTCACGTAGGCATTGGTTTTGACCTTGGCTCCTTTTTCAACGAAAACCAATCGTGCCCGTCCTGTGGCGCAAACTCCGGCTCAAACCGTCAGGGAAGCTGCATGAGAGTTTCTGTTAACGGTGTCTGCATCCCCACCACCTTCAGCCAAAAACCGCGAGTTTTGGCGGTCAAAAGCCTGCTCAATCGAAAAAAGTTTCTTTTCTTCTTCCTTCCATCTGTGCAGGCGTTTGTCCGTGCAGTTGACGGAACTTGTAGGGGTATAGTCCAAGTTCATCCCTAACAACTTGCCTCATCGTCGTAGCCAATACGTTGAGCTCGGATGCCATCTTTCTCATGCTGCGTCCTGGATTCCACTTGAATTGTTCTTTCACGATTTTCCAAGGACTGCTCGTAGCTACGGATACCGGGCAGCCAGGTCGGGAACGATCAACGAGAGAGTTACGTTCCACACAGCGATAGACTGTCATCTTGTGCAGCTTCAGCAGACGAGCGATGTTGGGAACAGAAAGTGCTGCCCTTCTCGGATCCAAGATTGCGCCTCTTTGACAACAAGATTTTACCATTTCTGGTAGAAGCAGTGTGGAGATGCAAAAAACACTATATACGGTTAAGATGACACATAGAATCCGAAGAAACAATGGAAACATAAAAACGTTCACAAACAAATACAAAAAATGAAGCGCGAAAAAGTGACCATATTTATGGCGCACCCTGTATTGATTGGTCAATGTTATGGTCTGGAAAACACTTCTTTTGATTTGGAAATTGTTTGCTTCGATATCAAGAGCATACATACTTCGCGCGCTGGATTATTAAGCTATTTCTACCTGCCCAGGTCCTCCAATTTAAAGGAGTGAACCAGAAGAGGTCAGCGAAGAAAGTTCGTCGGACTTACACTCAGTTCGACTACGGTTTTAACCAAGTCTTGCTTCTTGGTCCTCAATATTTGGCAGTGCTTCGACCAGTTTCCATACCACTATATGCAGAAAGTCTGGCGTGACGTCCAGTGTACGGCGCCGGCGAAGCCGGAGACGGACGCTGGCTGAGGAAGCATCCACAGCTAGGTTTTGGCTACGTTCCCAGCGTGGCCCGCCATACCCGAAGTCGGCGACGGACGCTGGTTTACATCATAAGGCGATTAGAGGCTGCCTTAGAAGTCTCGCCCCTCACTTCGGGCAATCTGGAGTTCCTCGCCCGCACGACAGAGCCTGACTAACTACCCGTGTGCTCAGTCAAACGCAGCAGCACCAAATGGCCTCCTTCCCCTGACCCCGAAAGAGCCCACAGTTCTGCAGCGATGGAAAGGACGACTACGGAGTTGCTGGTAATTTCTCAGGGTCTAACCAATCTGCGCAAACTGAGAAGGACTTGGTTGACCATCTGTACCTACAACGCCCGCACGCTCGCATCGGAAGCATCCGTCGAGGACCTCATGTAAGATAGGAAGATCAAGTACGACGTCATCGGACTGATCGAGACGAGAAGACACCACTCGTGAATAAATACACCACGAGAGCAGGCGGCGTTGGTGTCCTCGTCAACACGCACTTGGCCGATTCGTACGAGTCTCTGACAACCCGTATCGCACATCTGCGACTGAAGCGATATGACTCCGTGCCAGCTTTGATTGTGTTCGTCGCGTATGCCCCAACATCCGACTACGACGACGAAGAGGTCGAAGCCTTCTACGGAGCTGGAAAGGTTCTATAAGGAAGATCACACCTTCTACAAGGTGATCGTCAGCGACTTCAACGCCAAGATCGGATCACGAAGGTCGCCGGAAGAACTTCACATTGGAACCCACGGTTTGGAATGGAACGAGCAAGGTGAAAGGCTGTCTGAGTTTATCATGTCGGCCAAGACCATCCATGGAAACTCACAGTTCCAGAAGCCTCCCTCCCTACGATGGACCTGGGAATCCCCCGGTGGCCAGTTCCGCAACGAGATCGACCACATCATCTTCAATCGCAAGTATTGCCTGACCGCTGTCCCCAAGTTCTACAAGGGATCGGACTACCGCCTATTCGCAATTTTTTATCCGGGCAAAGATCAGTAAGACCTTCAAGCAAAGTCTGAAGGAGTAGTCATCGCGTTCGAGGCGACGATCCACTAATGATAACTAGCGACGAGGCTAATGGTGCCACCGGCAGTTCATAAGTTCGTTCCGTTCACCGGGGAAACCCTATAAGGTGGCACACCAAAGGGAGCTCAGAAAATTTAAGACAAATTACTGCTTCTATCCTATTATGAGCTCCAAATTAACTTGGTAATGTATTTAAGCCTCCAAGTTACTTTATTTATTTACCAGTCGTTCAGCGGCCTAGCGGCCGCCTCCGACTGGTTGGGGGCTTCGCCCCCACACCCCGAGAAGAGAACACTCCGACCATCTTCTTTTCCCAACTTTTAGACCTTCATACCTCAAAAACAAACTTCAGATTCGTGTTCAGCGACCTCGATTACCCCCAGGGCCAAAGTTTCGCGCCACTTGAGCGCCATCCTCAAAAAAATCGATAATATCGATCGATATCGATTGGTCGACTTCAGATTCGTGTTCAGCGACCTCGATTACCCCCAGGGCCAAAGTTTCGCGCCACTTGAGCGCCATCCTCAAAAAATCGATAATATCGATCGATATCGATTGGTCGACTTCAGATTCGTGTTCAGCGACCTCGATTACCCCCAGGGCAAAGTTTCGCGCCGCTTGAACGCCATCCTCAAAAAATCGATAATATCGATCGATATCGATTGGTCGTCTTCAAATTCGAGTTCAGCGACCTCGATTACCCCCAGGGCCAAAGTTTCGCGCCACTTGAGCGCCATCCTCAAAAAATCGATAATATCGATCGATATCGATTGGCCGACTTCAGATTCGTGTTCAGCGACCTCGATTACCCCCACGGCCAAAGTTTCGCGCCACTTGAGCGTCATCCTCAAAAAATCGATAATATCGATCGATATCGATTGGTCGACTTCAGATTCGTGTTCAGCGACCTCGATTACCCCCAGGGCCGAAGTTTCGCGCCACTTGAGCGCCATCCTCAAAAAATCGATAATATCGATCGATATCGATTGGTCGTCTTCAAATTCGAGTTCAGCGACCTCGATTACCCCCAGGGCCAAAGTTTCGCGCCACTTAAGCGCCATCCTCAAAAAATCGATAATATTGATCGATATCGATTGGTCGACTTCAGATTCGTGTTCAGCAGCGACATCGATTACCCCCAGGGCTGAAGTTTCGTGCCGCCTGAACAAAATCCTCAAAAAATCGATAATATCGATCGATATCGATTGGTCGACTTCAGATTCGTGTTCAGCAGCGACATCGATTACCCCCAGGGCTGAAGTTTCGTGCCGCCTGAACAAAATCCTCAAAAAATCGATAATATCGATCGATATCGATTGGTCGACTTCAGATTCGTGTTCAGCGACCTCGATTACCCCCAGGGCCGAAGTTTCGCGCCACTTAAGCGCCATCCTCAAAAAATCGATAATATTGATCGATATCGATTGGTCGACTTCAGATTCGTGTTCAGCAGCGACATCGATTACCCCCAGGGCTGAAGTTTCGTGCCGCCTGAACAAAATCCTCAAAAAATCGATAATATCGATCGATATCGATTGGTCGACTTCAGATTCGTGTTCAGCGACCTCGATTACCCCCAGGGCCGAAGTTTCGCGCCGCTTAAACGCCATCCTCAAAAAATCGATAATATCGATCGATATCGATTGGTCGACTTCAGATTCGTGTTCAGCGACCTCGATTACCCCCAGGGCCGAAGTTTCGCTCCGCTTAAACGCCATCCTCAAAAAATCGATAATATCGATCGATATCGATTGGTCGACCTCAGATTCGTGTTCAGCGACCTCGATTACCCCCAGGGCTGAAGTTTCGTGCCGCCGACGTGTTTGGCACGTCTACGGCATCGCCAGGCACGGTTGCCGACGTGTTTGGCACGTCTACGGCATCGCCAGGCACGGTTGCCGACGTGTTCGGCACGTCTGCGGCTCGCCATGCACGGTTGCCGACGTGTTTGGCACGTCTCCGGCTCGCCATGCACGGTTGCCGACGTGTTTGGCACGTCTACGGCTCGCCATGCGCGGTCGCCGACGTGTTTGGCACGTCTACGGCTCGCCATGCGCGGTCGCCGACGTGTTCGGCACGTCTGCGGCTCGCCATGCAGGGTTGCCGACGTGTTCGGCACGTCTACGGCACGCCATGCAGGGTTGCCGACGTGTTTGGCACGTCTACGGCTCGCCATGCATGGTTGCCGACGTGCTCGGCACGTCTGCGGCTCGCCATGCGCGGTCGCCGACGTGTTCGGCACGTCTGCGGCTCGCCATGCAGGGTTGCCGACGTGTTCGGCACGTCTACGGCACGCCATGCAGGGTTGCCGACGTGTTTGGCACGTCTACGGCTCGCCATGCATGGTTGCCGACGTGCTCGGCACGTCTACGGCTCGCCATGCACGGTCGCCGACGTGTTTGGCACGTCTACGGCACGCCATGCAGGGTTGCCGACGTGTTTGGCACGTCTACGGCTCGCCATGCATGGTTGCCGACGTGCTCGGCACGTCTACGGCTCGCCATGCATGGTTGCCGACGTGTTTGGCACGTCTACGGCACGCCATGCAGGGTTGCCGACGTGTTTGGCACGTCTACGGCTCGCCATGCATGGTTGCCGACGTGCTCGGCACGTCTACGGCTCGCCATGCATGGTTGCCGACGTGTTTGGCACGTCTACGGCTCGCCATGCGCGGTCGCCGACGTGTTCGGCACGTCTACGGCTCGCCATGCGCGGTCGCCGACGTGTTCGGCACGTCTGCGGCTCGCCATGCGCGGTCGCCGACGTGTTCGGCACGTCTGCGGCTCGCCATGCGCGGTCGCCGACGTGTTCGGCACGTCTGCGGCTCGCCATGCGCGGTCGCCGACGTGTTCGGCACGTCTACGGCTCGCCATGCAGGGTTGCCGACGTGTTTGGCACGTCTACGGCACGCCATGCAGGGTTGCCGACGTGCTCGGCACGTCTACGGCTCGCCATGCGCGGTCGCCGACGTGTTTGGCACGTCTACGGCTCGCCATGCATGGTTGCCGACGTGTTTGGCACGTCTACGGCTCGCCATGCGCGGTCGCCGACGTGTTCGGCACGTCTACGGCTCGCCATGCGCGGTCGCCGACGTGTTCGGCACGTCTGCGGCTCGCCATGCGCGGTCGCCGACGTGTTCGGCACGTCTGCGGCTCGCCATGCGCGGTCGCCGACGTGTTCGGCACGTCTGCGGCTCGCCATGCGCGGTCGCCGACGTGTTCGGCACGTCTACGGCACGCCATGCAGGGTTGCCGACGTGTTTGGCACGTCTACGGCTCGCCATGCATGGTTGTCGACGTGCTCGGCACGTCTACGGCTCGCCATGCACGGTCGCCGACGTGTTTGGCACGTCTACGGCTCGCCATGCATGGTCGCCGACGTGTTCGGCACGTCTGCGGCTCGCCATGCGCGGTCGCCGACGTGTTCGGCACGTCTGCGGCTCGCCATGCGCGGTCGCCGACGTGTTCGGCACGTCTGCGGCTCGCCATGCGCGGTCGCCGACGTGTTCGGCACGTCTGCGGCTCGCCATGCGCGGTCGCCGACGTGTTCGGCACGTCTGCGGCTCGCCATGCGCGGTCGCCGACGTGTTCGGCACGTCTGCGGCTTGCCATGCAGGGTTGCCGACGTGTTCGGCACGTCTACGGCACGCCATGCAGGGTTGCCGACGTGTTTGGCACGTCTACGGCTCGCCATGCATGGTTGCCGACGTGCTCGGCACGTCTACGGCTCGCCATGCACGGTCGCCGACGTGTTTGGCACGTCTACGGCTCGCCATGCATGGTTGCCGACGTGCTCGGCACGTCTACGGCTCGCCATGCACGGTCGCCGACGTGTTTGGCACGTCTACGGCTCGCCATGCATGGTTGCCGACGTGTTTGGCACGTCTACGGCTCGCCATGCGCGGTCGCCGACGTGTTCGGCACGTCTACGGCTCGCCATGCGCGGTCGCCGACGTGTTCGGCACGTCTGCGGCTCGCCATGCGCGGTCGCCGACGTGTTCGGCACGTCTGCGGCTCGCCATGCGCGGTCGCCGACGTGTTTGGCACGTCTGCGGCTCGCCATGCATGGTTGCCGACGTGCTCGGCACGTCTACGGCACGCCATGCAGGGTTGCCGACGTGTTCGGCACGTCTGCGGCTCGCCATGCGCGGTCGCCGACGTGTTCGGCACGTCTACGGCACGCCATGCAGGGTTGCCGACGTGTTTGGCACGTCTACGGCTCGCCATGCATGGTTGCCGACGTGCTCGGCACGTCTACGGCTCGCCATGCGCGGTCGCCGACGTGTTCGGCACGTCTACGGCTCGCCATGCGCGGTCGCCGACGTGTTCGGCACGTCTACGGCTCGCCATGCGCAGTCGCCGACGTGTTCGGCACGTCTGCGGCTCGCCATGCGCGGTCGCCGACGTGTTCGGCACGTCTGCGGCTCGCCATGCGCGGTCGCCGACGTGTTTGGCACGTCTACGGCTCGCCATGCATGGTTGCCGACGTGTTTGGCACGTCTACGGCTCGCCATGCATGGTTACCGACGTGTTTGGCACGTCTACGGCTCGCCATGCGCGGTCGCCGACGTGTTCGGCACGTCTGCGGCTCGCCATGCGCGGTCGCCGACGTGTTCGGCACGTCTGCGGCTCGCCATGCGCGGTCGCCGACGTGTTCGGCACGTCTGCGGCTCGCCATGCGCGGTCGCCGACGTGTTCGGCACGTCTACGGCACGCCATGCAGGGTTGCCGACGTGTTTGGCACGTCTACGGCTCGCCATGCGCGGTCGCCGACGTGTTCGGCACGTCTGCGGCTCGCCATGCGCGGTCGCCGACGTGTTCGGCACGTCTGCGGCTCGCCATGCGCGGTCGCCGACGTGTTCGGCACGTCTGCGGCTCGCCATGCGCGGTCGCCGACGTGTTCGGCACGTCTGCGGCTCGCCATGCACGTTCGCCGACGTGTTCGGCACTTCTGTGGCATCGCCAGGCACGGTTGTGTTCGGCTGCCGCGCCCCAACTCAAAGTGGGACGGACGGACAGTGTGACACAGTGACACACACACACACACACACAGTGACACACACACACACGCTTGCTGCTTTATATATAGTAGGATTTATTCGAGGCATAGACAGACACAGACAACTGTCTAGCATGTAAAGTGTAAAAAAAAACACATCAAGCAAAACGTCACATTATTGCTTGCGTCTTGTTTTTCCCCAATCCAAGTAGATTGCGCGAGGTACTTGTAACTAATGGCAGTGCAATTAAACCCAACTAACTCTAGTAACTTATGAACCCAATTGAAGTCATCATTTAATTCCTCTAAAGTGTTCTGAACGAGGCCAATATTGCCTCTTTAGTCCTCTTACTCGAAACACTGTCTCTTTTTGTGTCATTTGTGTGATGTTTCACGGTGTATAAATATTAGGTTTGGTAACCATCGATAGGCTTGGATAGCAAGTCGTCTACACCCACATTGCGTGTGGCGCTCGATTTTTCTGGAAAGGATAAAACGTTGGCTTGCCCATCAACTCTCGACAGCAAGAAGTACGAACAGAAGAGGCGTTCAATACGCTTCTTCGGTAGTTAGATAGCTGCATCTGGCGTCATGCTATGAGTTCAACACGTCATTGCTTTCCGGTGTCTTAATTAGATCTATTCCTACAAATAGGTTTTTCAAAAAATCAAGCTTTTATTGAAAATCCGCATGTGAATACAAATTTGAGCACCTGCGCTGCATAGCTACAGCTGTAGGCCTGAGGGATGTAGGCTTGATTGGAAGAAATCAAGGGAAAACCGGTCTTCTCATCCAAGCACGGACGAGTAAAGCTAAAGCCATACGGGTGGATGTGTGCAAAGGGATGTGTACAATGGAACGCTCAAATAAATTAACGAATGGATGAGTGAAGACGACGATGGTTAGAGAACGCGAAGGAAGGGCACCGGGTCTACACCGTGAATTCGCCTTTAAGAAGTGATCGCGCTTCTTCCTCCACTGCTGGCACGAATGATGTTCGACGGTTTTTGGCCTTGTCCATCTTGTCGTTTAATACGTCGTTATCGATCATCTGCAATTAATACTGATAACAATAAAAAAGCTTTTATTCAGTATACCATTTTTACGTCAAATTGAAAATCAAATTTCAAATCAAATTCGATTGAACTCCTCTAAGCCTAAGCCTAAAACTTTTGAAATCAAAGCGAACTCTTTCGAATTTGAATGATCTTTTTCTACCTAAACTAGAGACTCTCCGAAAAGGTTAGGATAATTTTTTGTTCAAGAAAATTTTTAATATAACTTTCTTCGAAATTTTAATTCGTCTACCCAATGAATGAGCACATTGTTTGAAATTTCATAGAATTTTTATTTTTCGAAGAAAAATAATGTTTTGAAATTTGTTTCAAAGAGCAGAAAAGCGGTCTTTTTTCAATGCCAAAAAAGTTGCGCCATGTCCTCTTCCAAGACGCCGCGATTTTTATTCGATTCAAGGGAGAATATCTATTTGCTAGGAGTTTGACACCTATTATCGGTACACCAAAAACAAACGTAACAAGAATATACATATCCTCACTTTGTTGGTTTACGTAAGTGACATTTACACTGTCAATCAAATAAACGTTGCGGCGGACTTTTTGAGCACATGGCGCGATTTGATTTTCTGATTCGCTATACGCTTGCTTTTTTGCTGTGATTTAAAATAAATTTTTTTTTGAAAATAAAGATTTTATTAAATTATTACACTTAGTTGGTTGGATAAACTAAAAAGTTTCAAAGAATGATATACTAAATTTTCCTGTAACACAAAATTATTCTTACCAAATTACCAAGTCTGAAGGTTAACCTGCCCGAAGGCCTTTTCGATTTTGAAAAGTTCGCTTCGATTTCAAAAGTACTAAAGCTAGCCTAAAAGAGTTCCCAGTTTGATTTGAAAAGTGTTCAATTCGACGTGAAAATTTTTACATAAATTTTGGTTTTTATGAGAAGCACTGCAAGATTTGCTTGGAGTACTGCACGTCGTTTTCCCTTTCGTCGAACAAAGCTTGGAATTGGGACCATTTGTTTATTCCAATTAACCAAGAAATGAAGTTCTACACGAGAGAATTAACTGACACCTACAGCTTCGCAAGAAACAATGTGTTCGACTGCTGTGTTGTTCCACTGCTTCCGTACCATTCTCACTAAGAAGGGGTGCCGACTGCAGACTTTATGCCGCGAAAGTTGTACACCGCAGCGCTTCAGTGGATAGTGAAGTTGAAAGAAACGGAGCAATGAAAGAAATGGAAGATTTTACTGAATCCTTCGATTTGAGGCCGACATCTGTATCACCTGTCCCTTTGACCATCGAGCTGCTCCGTCCATGTAGTGTGTCAGTGAAGCGAAGCGTCCACCTTGTCTGAACTTCATGTGAGTCTCGCTGTCTCGGCTGCTTTACTGCGGTGAGTGTTCTGTTCCTACCTTGTCTGGCGAGCGCTAGCAATACAAATTACGTGGCCGGCCCACCTAATTTTCGACTAGATGGCCCATGCGTCAACGGCTCTGATCCTTGAACCGAATCCCTGAACTCCGAAGGAAGTATCTCATCGAGTTTATCCGAAAATCGTCCTCTCATTTCCTCGTTTTCAATGCTGAACTCCTGTCCATACTGGTTTCATAAGGAGCAAGTTTCGGGCGCGTTGTGTATCACCTGTATCACCTGTAGTCTCGCTGATCATCGACTTGCTCGAGCGTGCGCCATCAGCGTCTCCATTCGTCCCTGCTGCGTGCCAGAGTGCTCCAGTGGATCCTTCTCGTTCTAGAAACACGAAAAGCATCACATCTTTTGTTCAGGGCTCCCATGAAGAAGTGCGACCAACGCTTTGGTCAGCGCCCGCCGTGGTGTTCTCTTGACATCCAGCGAAATCCAACTTGTGACGGTTCTCGTCCAGCGGGTGTCGTCTGTCCTGGTAGCAACATCTTACTCTCGTCAAACTCTAACGTTGAAGTTGAAGTTATGCTTACTAAGCTAGCAAATTAGGGAAGAAAATAGAACTGCGAACAATCGTAGGAAGAGACAGTTCATGAAGAACATCAACTGGGGAGAAAGAATTGAACTGGAAAGCTCTCACCTTACTGAAACGTCCTTACTGAACCTTGTGTACTACATAAATGGAGAAGACGACCAATGAACGAAAACAGCACTCGAGTGTATCCTGAGGGACGTCAAGCACCGTCATTGAAGAAACTCAACAAAATGGGCCGATACATACATCGGATGGCTGACTCATGGACATTTCTGTTGGGAAGGAATGGCGCTTCTCGTCAACCTCACCAGGTTTGAATGTCAACATCATACTGGATGTCGATGTGGAAACAACCAATCGAATGGAAACCACGTGGTGAAGAAGAGTATAGTTGGCCCATCTAACTATCCAATCATAGACTCCATGTCCGTCTTTCCATGACTCTCGGCAAATGTTCCTTGTCGAATTGTTCTTTTCTCGTGAAGATTCATCAAGATCCACCTCCATCTGGCTGTGTGATTGACGAAGCTCCTTGGTTTCCACCACCAGGGCTCCGATAAAGGCGAGATCGCGGATCAAGTTCAGATGTTAACTACATACGACTATGTGGTGGCGCCCCGTCCTCTTAAAAATGCCTTTTACTCTATTTTATATAAATTTTTCTTGAGCAACGTCGAGCTTCATACCTGCATTGGAATGGCCGTGTGACTATGCACTGTATCCTGATTGCTGGTATGATTTCCAGTCAGAGCTGGATTTCCGACTGCAGGGTTGTTAAGCTGATCTGAAACATTTTTGCTGGGCGTTAACATTACCTTTTCCTCCACTTGTTTTCGCGATATTCTTTTGAGCAAATTTTTTGCTGTTTTTTTCATTTGGCATATCTGCACGTGCAGTAGTAGTGCACATTTAACGGCAAGCGATTTAATATTAAGCGAACTTTTCTCATTAAAATCCAACTAATGTAAGGAAAATCTTCCGTTAAAGTTCGCAAAAAATTTGATGACGGTGCAAGAGTTTTGACCGCAACTAGACATGCACCTAACAGTTTAACGACTAGATTTTATGCCTTCCTGGTGCGCATCATACATATATGCTACGCATTGTCCCACAATATCGCCTCTTTGCGATAAAAGAAATAAAAAATCAAACTCAAAAATATGAGTTTAATGTTATTCAACCGATCTGAAAGGCTCCTGCTCACTATACGCGCAGTTTGAGCTTACGTGACAGGAATTTCGACTCCTCTGTGATTCGCGGGGAAGGTACCCATCTATCATATCGAGGACATTCACAACACGAACAGCAGAAAAATTTGCGTATTCCTACGCCTGGGATTCACCATATTTCTGCCAATAAAGACACCTTTTTCACAAGATGAAGACTATTTCCCATGTTTGCAAAAGTGCTTACGTATATCTTCTCTTATCTGCCGAATCAGCTCATCAGTGTCCGCTTCAACAAGACTGTCTTTGGTGAGGTGATGTATTATGCCAGCGCCAAAGCCGTCACCGAGCACATTCACCGAGGTTCGAATTCTGTCGCTGAAAATTTGTTCCAAATATTTTGAACGTTTCTTAAGAAATACTGCATTTCAAGGCTTTTTTCCAAAATGGATAGTTCCAGGCTCACAGTAGCCAGTCGACAGTGAGCAAAAGGCTGAGATCCTTGGCCGGCAGTCCGACTGTGGTCAGCACGATGACGATGGTGTCCAACCCGGCTGGTACGGAACCAGAACCAATCGATGCCACAGTGGTCGTCACACTAAATATCGATATTGTCATATTGAAGAACCAACTGCAACTGGTGCTGTTAAAATAGAGATACTACTCCGTCAAGTATCGGAGTAGAAGAGAATGAAGTCGTCAATCGATCCTTTCTATGTAGCGCAACACATCAGAAGAATTCTAAGTGGTGTCGCGGATTCAGCGGTAGCGGATAGAATATGCTTCTCCAATCTAACGGATAAAATTTGCAGGAAGCAGCCAATACGCAAGTGAACTCTTCTTGCCTTCCATGCATGCACACTAACAATCAATCGACCACACAGTCTTGAAGCGCGCTCTTGGTAGTCCTTTTTTCTACCGACTGCGCCACCTGCAGCAAAACGCCTTGTCTCCCTCTGTGTTGTCCTCCTGTGTTCTACACGAGGTCGATAAACTGCTTTATTGGCTAACGCTTCGGAAGGATCGCCTTTCTCAGGGCCTGAGCGGATCAGTTCTATAAGGAGTTATCCCACCAAATAACGCCTCAACCTGCAAAATTCACTGCTGCATTTTTGAAAGTGCGGCCAATGGAAAGAATCCTAGTACCGTTCCTTACAGGTCCACTGAAGGGCAACGGGAAGCCGCACAGGATAGACCAGAGGTACGGGACAGCACATACCCAGGTTTGAATGTGTGACTGAGGTATTGGCTGATCTCGCATTCACTACATACGGGCACTCCCGCTTCCTGTTGACCTTGGGGCCCCTGAAGTAGATTCAGAAGGTGCCTCAACACTTGATCCTCGTGTCCTAGAATTTTTACCTCAACACCGAAATCCTCCCCTCCACAGCAATGGCTCCGATGGTAGCCTGGACAAAGGGTGCCCTCGGCTTCACCTTTTCCGCTCTTTTCTACACATGCAGAAGCCACCGGTTCTCTTGATCTACTCCTGACCACAATTCTTTTAGTGAATCAGGTAGGTTACATTGCAATCGACTTCTTTTCCGGCTGGGTACACCACACGATCGCTCCGATTTTCGTACATTTGAATGAAAAACTACACTCTTTGGCTAATCACGAGAAACAGAGTCAGTGTTCGCGGCGGGAAAACTATAGTTAAAAATCTCCGCTGAATTGGCTACGGTAAAACTTTCAAACTGGGTGAAGAACCAACTGCGTGATTCGGACAAAGTGTCGAGAATCAATGTCTTGGAGCAGTAGCTTCTCCACCAACACTCCAAAGACGTTATCAAATTAACATTATATTAGGGGTGGGGGGCAAAAGTAATGGGACAAACTGAAAAAAATCTTTATCTCTTTATAACTCAATTACAACTCAACGATGCTGAGGAATGTATTTGCCATTAAGGGCAATGACCTTGTTGCTACCATCGCCCAGCCAACCTCCTGATCCCATCCTTCCATAACTGCTTGGGCCTGGTGTTGATCAACTGCTCGATATGGTTGACAAGGACTGCTTGGGTTCTTGTGCCCGTTTCGAACAAGAAGTCCCGTAGGCCCAAGAAGTGGTGGTAGTCGCATGGAGAGATGTCCGGCGAATACGGTGGGTGAGGTATGTGAACGTAGCCCAGCTGGCCAAGCTTATCCGTGGTTACTTGTTCCCGATTGGTTGCGGCGTTGTCGAAGAGGGGAAATTGTTGAAGCGCTGCGAATGAATAAGAGCGAGTCGTCGGTCCATCTCTTCTATTCCGTTCACCATGGCCTTGGAGTTTATCGTAGTGCTCTCGGGAAACAGCTTCCGGTAAACCGATCCATGGGCGCAGACCCACAAGCTCTAAAGGTGCTTCTCGCCGTGAACATCTCGCCGAACGAAGGTCGGTAACAGGTCATCAGGCCCCACCCAGACTCGCTGCTTGGCAGGGTTAAGGCAGAAGACGTACTTCTCATCTTGCGTGAATATTGAGCCCAGGCTGCTCGGGGTTGGGAACCGGGAGAGATTTGCGCGACACAGGTCGACTCGTCTGACTGGGGTTTCGGCATGAGACAGACTGCGGTTTTGATATGCTTCTGGAAAGGACGGAAGTGGTAGCTTCTCAGATGGGCTTCAGTAAGTAGCACACAAACATACAAATACGATGAGCACGAAACTAGACTCCAGCCACGAGATATATGGACACGGCATGGGGTGTCTCATTACTTTTGCCCCCCCCCCCCCTAATAGAGGACAAGAGCTGGCTCTTTATGTCAGCAAAACCGACGAAAATGACACCGCCGGTAGCTGCTCCGCGACGAACACCTTCAAGAGAGCCCGAGGTAATCATCGCGAAAGGCAGATCCTTCTATGCTGCTGGCGGGATTCCAAGAAAATGCGCTACGTTTAGCTCCTTTCCGGAGAGAATGGAGTGACGGACCAAGTGTGTTGCTCAATTTTACAAAGAAATTTCTCGACGCTATTCGCACGAAACATACGACGCGCGACAAAGTCTGCCTATTCCATGACAACGGCTGCATTCACATTGCGAAGCTGAGACGTCTGAAGATGGACGAACTCAAATGTGAAGTCCTACTCCATGCTTCTTAACCTCCCGCCTTGACTGCTTTTGAATTCCACCTACTTCGCGCTTTAAAAAGCCATCTTGGAAACAAGAAATTCAACGATCAGCTGGAAAACGAAACTAAACTCTCCCAATTTCTTTACTGGCAGCCGCTACCATTCCGGTCCGGTATCATTTAATCGAAAGGCTATGGAGTCGTTTGGGACATTTTTTAGACAATGACAGAGCTAAGCGGTTGATTGAGCTCATATTATTATGAAACTATGATCTTTTGAGATAGAAAAGTTCGGAGAAAGATTTTTCCGCAATTTAATTAATTAATTAATTAATTAGAGCTCTGGAGAGTGCGCTCAATTCCTTGGAATAGAAAACAACTATAAAAGCATGACTTCAAAAATTTGCCGACAGTTCAGGAACAAATATTTGAAAAACACTAGTAAGAAAGAAAAGATAAGAAAAGCGCGAACTCCAATTTTGAGTATTCTTGAAAACAAAAAAACCTCCTTTAGTTTGTTGTTTACAACTAGTGTTTGAAAAGAAAAGGACGCCATGGACAACACTAACCAGTGCCTCAGAGGGCACAAAACTCTTTGCTCACTCCGCTGGAGAATAAAAGGAAAGCTGCGAATTTCGTATGTAGCACCGAATTCCTGGTAGAAAACTATCTATGAATCCAATAAACTTCTTCGATGCAGTACTGACACAAACCTTCAGAAGAAATTTTAATCCCCTCCGCGCAGCTGAATCTAACGATAAGCTAAGATGTGACTTCCAAATCTGTAGGTTACTGATGTAGTTTAACTTGCTACTTGGAATGGAACGAAGACCCTCTGCGCAAGCTTATAGGTTGCCTGTAGACAAAAGGAGATAACTTATCGTTAATACTGTTGATATATATCTTGTCCATGATTGCTGGACCGTACTGTGTTGTAACGCTGTTGTATGCTAAACTGTAGTCTATGTGTTAAGTAAATGTATAAAAGGACGGCGTAACTCAACCCATTTTAAGATGCGTCACGCATTCTGCTTCTGTGGGATGTCGTGGAGGTGATTCAAATGCGTATTTGGCCATACAATTACTTGCGCTGGCTAGCCGATGAACAAGTCAGCGCTTTATCCTTCCCAGACACGTCTGGTACAAATTCACCGACCCCGGGTGGCTCCAGGACGTAATTCCAACGCGGCGTCGCGGCGCTGAAACGCGGACGTGCGCTCGGTGACGCATTGTCAGCAGCGGAGCACGTAATTTTGGCAGTGTTCAAGCTTCTCAACTAGTAACGGACCGTGGAAGGGATGTGACACTATAGAAAACCCGTGTTAAAGACGTCTTAATCATCAGATGCTCTCTTTGGTCGCTATTTCATCCTGTTTTCTCCTCTGCAGATTATTCTCCACTATTGAGTCAAAATCATATCTCGATGGCACTTTTTTCCCGATTCTTTCGATTTTACCTACGTTAATGTTGTAGTTCGAATTTTATGCAATTTCCAAACATACGTTTAGTATGATGGCGGCTATTCTTCCTTCGCTGCGCCGCGAGCGGTCGCGTCGCGGACACGTGGCAAACGTGGAAAACGAGGTCAGCGCGGTCAGTCGATGTGGAAGACAGCCGATGGTCGGTCGGTGGCTGCTCACTGCTCCGTGGACTCTCCCTGAGCGACGAAAGCAGTTCCCACAGGGGCAGTTTGGATGGCACACACCCTGGAGTCCCTTCCCTAGCCTGATTCTGCGCTCGAAGAGCGCAGAATCCATCCGCGGACTCTCCCTGAGCGACGAAAGCAGTTCCCACAGGGGCAGTTTGGATGGCACACACCCAGGAGTCCCTTCCCTAGCCTGATTCTGCGCTCGAAGAGCGCAGAATCCATCCGCGGACTCTGCCTGAGCGACGAAAGCAGTTCCCACATGGGCAGTTTGGATGGCACACACCCTGGAGTCCCTTCACTAGCCTGGTTCTGCGCTCGAAGAGCGCAGAATCCTTCCTCGGACTCTCCCTGAGCGACGAAAGCAGTTCCCTCATGGGCAGTTTGGATGGCACACACCCTAAAGTCCCTTCCCTAGCCTGATTCTGCGCTCGAAGAGCGCAGAATCCATCCGCGGACTCTCCCTGAGCGACGAAAGCAGTTCCCACAGGGGCAGTTTGGATGGCACACACCCTGGAGTCCCTTCCCTAGCCGCTCGAAGAGCGCAGAATCCATCCGCGGACTCTGCCTGAGCGACGAAAGCAGTTCCCACAGGGGCAGTTTGGATGGCACACACCCTGGAGTCCCTTCCCTAGCCTGATTCTGCTCTCGAAGAGCGCAGAATCCATCCGCGGACTTTGCCTGAGCGACGAAAGCAGTTCCCACATGGGCAGTTTGGATGGCACACACCCTGGGTACTGCGAGAACCCCAGCTGCGCACTCCCGCTGAGCGCGCACAGCTATGAAGGAAAGATTTCGTGCTCTGTCGCAAAGATGCGTGAGAATATTGCGGCGGGTGCGTGCGTGCGATGAGCGCTCGCGGCGTAGCGAAGGAAGAATAACCGCGATCGTTTAGTATACGCCCCTAGTTTTTTCTTGCAAAGATAATCAGTTATCAATCCAGAGGATGTGAGTGGAGTATTTAAGATTTTGCTTATCCCTTTCCCCCCCCCCTTCCCCAATAGAAACTTACAAACAGTTGCTTCCGAAACTTCTAGTTAGTGATCCCGTCCCAGATCTTGTTTTTTTTTCCTCACCAGATGCTTGACCGCTTCCCTTCACTCAATTGAAATAGATTGAGCCTCATTCCACCCGCACTTTGATAACAACAACTCCCACTTCCCCACGAAAGACATCCTCATCTCATCTCTCTTTCTTTCTTCTGCACAGTCGATGTCGCCGGCACACACTTTTGCGCTTTAGCGGGAGTGACTGGCCGCCCTGTAGGAAGCAGTCGGACCGCGACAACTCGTCCAATTTCGTCGCGCACCGCGCGCGACACCAGACACCAGGGGGGGGGGTTCGCGCGGCGTTGGAGTTATGTCTGCCCTCAACCCCGGAGGGATGGAAGGCTTGCTTGGACTGGGCGGGAAATCTGGTATCGAATGCGCGACAGCCGGTAGCTTCTCCTACTGCGCTTCTCGCGCCCAAATAAATGAATAAATATTAAAAACTTGTATCGCTTGTATGCATGCTTTTTCTGAAGAATAGCGTTCGGGAAGCGCTACTTCTGTTAGCAATTTTTAAACAAGCCGCACTGAATCTATCAAATAAAAAATCTTATTTGCTAGAAATTGTTCAGGAAGGGAAAGACTTCGGTGGACTGATTGAATCAGCCGATAAGATTATACAAAGCTGAATACAAATGCATACCCAATTACGTTTCAGGCCTATGTACAAATTTCTAGACTCTAGCAGCCACTAAACAAGCGCTGATCAAATCTGGCGTTCATCTCTTGAGCTCAAAGCTTTGTATAGACAAACTTACCTAATCGTCAACAGTTCAAGCAAGGTGAGCTTGACGTTGTGTAGTTGAGCTATAAAAATGACGGCTACTGCTTCGTACAGGGCTGTACCATCCTGAAATGAAGCGAGTCTCTTATTACGGAGGAAGCAGGAGAGATGAGCAAAAAAATCATAATAGCAGTACCATGGTGATTGTGGCGCCTAGTGGCAGCACGAATCGCGTAACTCGCCGGTCAATCTTCAGATTCTCCTCTAACGCTCGGAACGTCACCGGCAAGGTTGCACCACTAAATGCTACTCTGATGCTTAAGAGACAAAGAAATTAGCTGAAAGTAAGACTTCGAGCTAATTTCTACTCACCTCGACGCCGTTCCGAAGGCGGTTGCAAGTGCTTGCAGCATGCCGGTCATGTAGGCGAATGGGCTTTTCCTCGTGACGATGAAGTACAGAAGAGGTAATGTGAGGAGGGAGTGGATCATCAGTCCGCAGATCACCGTCACCACATACATTGCCAAGGCTACAAAGCGAGGTCATTAAAGGATGCTTGAAGTGAACCTTAAAATATCGATAAGCGTTATGAATCTGCAAAGAAGGCGGAGATTACCTTGAGCTGTTTCAGTCAAGTTGTCGATATCGACTATGTTCTTGCAAACAAGCGATAGGATCCCAATTGGATAACACCTCAACAGATATCAGTATTAGTTTCACAAAACCGCTACTTAAATTGAGAGGTTTTCTGGAGGTTAATTCTTCTTCTTGCAAAAGTTTCATCCACAAACTCTAAGAATCGATGCCCTCAACTCTTCAAGCGTTACGAGTTGATTGGCTTCAAACGCAGGAGGTTCTCACCACATCAGGGCGGAGATCCACCTCATAATAATGGCGTCCAACACTATGAAAAAGTTGATCATCAGTCGAGCCTGATCACCGAGTATGCTGAGAATCACACCGAATCCGCTGCAGAACACAATTAGACCTGAACACGGATGCTTTTCACTAGTGTGCGACGCTAATGTTTGCTAACATGAGGACTGGAACGAACCTAGAACGTTCATCTCATTTGTGTACGTTAACTGCGGCTTGTGGAAAACCACCTCGGACACGTTCACTACCGTCCCGTTCTGCCGATGAAGTTTAGGTCTGATGGGTACGTAGTAAGTCTGAACCTGTTGGAACGTCGCCTGGATAATGTTCTCCGGAAACATGTTCCTAAAGTCACCATAACTTTCTCCTATTTTTCCGAATGAAATTCTAATTATTACATTGCTGGAATGATTTAACCAAACGATTTCTTCAAATCAAAACATAAAGACAAATAAGGCCACCTGATCTGGTCCAAAAACGTGTCGAGAGTCGATAAGGCGGTGTTCTCAAGGGTGCCTTCGCCTAGTGAATGAATAAGCGATGGATCTCCCGGGTGAATAGACGACACCAGTATGATTCCTGTCTGAAAACACCACAAGTGAGCCGCTCTGTCGGTTTTCGGAAATCTTTTAAATCACAAAAATGGCGCGAAACAGGTTTACTATTCAATGTTGATATAGTTACAATGTTAGCTGTCCATATGTATAACGTTGAGGTGCAATACAATCTATTGGATTCTGGAATAATGGGTATCGTTTTTGCGTAAAATTCCAAATCAGATTTTTTCATGAAGCACTCACCACTGACTGTCTTTATTTTTTACAAAGGATAAAGATGAAGAACGGCGTTTCAAATTCATTTTGGTATGCGCCACGCATTCTACTTCTCTGGAATGTCGTGGAGTTTTTTGACTCAAATTTGGTTATACATTGACTTGCGGTGGCCAGGTGATGAACAAATGAGCGCCTTATCATTCCCAAACAAGTGTAGTACCAATTCGCTGACCCCGTGGGGATAGAAACCTTGGTGTGCCTGTGCTTGAAATCCGAACCAAGAATTTGGTATCTGGTGAACGCGACTGCCGCCACCTCCTCCCACTGCTCTATACACCTCCATCTAACGGGACCGATGGAAATCAGTGTTATAGCAGGAGTCGCGCCCTATCCCTGACTGGCCTTTTTACACTCTCTTACGCGTAGATGTATACCAGTTTCACGTCGAATCGGACACTTTTCGAATCAAATTGGACACTCTTCTGAGATAGCCTAAAACTTTTGAAAGCAAAGTAAACATCTTTCAAATCAAAACGAGCTTTTTACAGGCTAAACCCCTCCAATGGTTAGAAAAACTTTTTGTTGAAGGAAAATTCGTTAAATCTTTCCAAGATTTTTTTTAGTATAGCTGCTCGAATGAGTGTGAGAATTTTATTAATTTTCAATTTTTAAAGAAAAATGGTAAATCAAATTACGTTTTAAAGCACATCAAAGCAGCAATCATTTAGTACATTTAAAGACTAGACTCGAAGTCCATACACTCGAAAAGCTCGTCGCGATTTATTTGACTAATAGTGTCAATGCTGTTTATATGAAACATCAAGGTGAGTATATGTATATTTTTTACAATTGTATTAGTTAGATCGTTTACAGATGTGAAACTTTATGCAAACAAAAGTTTTACTTCTGGTCTGATTAAGAGCATGGCCCAATCTCTTTTTTAGAACTAAAAATAACCGCCTACTTACTCTTTAAAACAAATTTTAACCCCCTAGTTTTCCTCAGAAAATAAGAATTTTATAAAATTTCAAACAATACGTTCACTCAGTGAGTAGGTGAAATAAAACCTCAAAGAAATTATACGAAATTTTCCTTGAACACAAAGTTATTCTAACCATTTTAGAGGGTCTCTAGTTTAATGTGAACGAACCTCATTTCAAATTGCAACAGTTCGCTTTGGTTTTAAAAGTTTTAGATTAGCTTAAAATAGTGTCCAATTTGATTTGAGAAGTGCCCAGTTTGATTTAAAGTGTCCAATTTGATTTGAAAAGTGTCCAATTTGGTTTGACAAATGCTCAATTTGATTTAAGATTTAAAAAGTGTTCAACTTGATTTTAAAATGTCCAATTCAACGTGAAAATTGTATATATAAAATGGCATACAATGACTAAATATCCATAAAACATGCAGCCATAAAAGGAGTGTGAAGTGTGTGGCATAGAATAACTTTGTCTTATTAATATGCCGTCCTGCTTTCAGAGATACTCTCATTAATATGCGCAAGCATCAACAGAAAGCTGAATAACCTGATGTGATGTGAAGATGCATTGTTGCGATCAAAACTCTCGCTCCAAGCGGGCCTCCAACCCTCACTCTCTGTTTCTTTGACGGGCAGCGGAACATGACTAGCTGAGCGTCGTGATAGGATCGCGGCATTGGAAGTGTGCACCCGGCCTTAGGGGGGCTCTCTTTTCGTGACATTTCCACATACTTCTGTCCTATACGGGAGCCTTTCCAGATGCTGCCCGTGAATCGCCTTTAGCGTCTGGTCCACTCGCACTTCGATGGATGTCTTGCTTCGGCTGACTTCACTGTGTGACTTCGAGTATTGACCTCTCGGTCCCTCTTTGCGGGACTGACCACGAACACCTCATAGCTTAGGTTTATAAGCAGAGTAGCTAGCTGGGCTCGCTGGGATTAAAGCCAGTCCTCTTGCTTACTGCTGAATGCGCCGCAAGCCAGTGCTATCGTTCTGTGAGACACTTCTTCGCGACCCAGATAGCTGGTACACTAGGAGGCTTGTTACTTAAGAGCGAAGAGTCTGTGACCTTCCTTGCTTGGCGTTCATGCTGATCTTTCTAACTCACTTCAACGCTCGGACTTCAAGCAGTGATGCAGCCTTCCACTACTCATGATATGACTCCAAACCTCGTATGTGAACCAGCGTCACCGAATCTCCTCGGAGTTGTGCCATCTACACCCCTTGCGTCCATCACTTAATCTACAGGGTGCCCCTCGAAAAAAGCGGCTCATCGTACGAGTATTCCCACACTACTTTCTTGACTGTTCCTTTTTTGCCAACGTGCTGTACTGCATATTCAGAAAGATTGCGGAAAAAGAGCCCTATAGCGATTAAGCACTTTTTTCAACAAATCGGTTCACAAAGATATCATAAACAAGCTGAACAACGTACTAACACTCATTGAATTCAATAATGAAGAGTTTCAAAAAAGGTTTGTACAAAAACAAAATAAAAATAAAAAACCTACAAACGTTGACAGGAAGGTGGTTGTCATGTAGTAGATGACAGTCACAATACCGATTTGTCTGGCGTCTCGCGCTCGAACTTGAGCCAATGCTAAGAAGTCTCGTATGATATCCTTCCTCTCATCAGGTTTTAGAGAAAAAAACAAAAAATGAGTAAGAGTAGGTAAGCTTACCTGAAATGACTGATGAGATAATGAGAGGTAGAATCATCATCTCCACGATCTGCATAAAAATTTCTCCAGGAAAGCCGATTAGACTGATGGTGTCATTGCTGCAAAAACGACGTCATGCTATTACTATCCAGAATCATTAAAAAATGTTCTAAATCGTTGAATTAAGAACTGATAGTAAATATGTAATTTAAAAATCAACAGAAAATATAAAGATGAAGAGCTAATCCCTTGTGTGATGTGCAACGCATTCTACTTCTTTGCAACAGATAGATATGGAATGCCTTATTGCTCATGGTGGGACTCGTACATTGACCATTGTTTGAACTGGGCGTGAGAGTTGGCATCCCGTCCTTGATGCACATACTAGACATCTACATATATCACAATGGCACGACCGATATTGGTTATTATCTTGTTTGTTACGTTTTTTGTTTATTATTATACTGTTCATTGACTACCTCTAAGCAGATCAGGTTTGAGTTCCTCATCAATGCGAGAATATGCGCCGCTTTAACATTCTTCGTACGTTTTAAAATCCACCTGATGTGAACGTCATATGTGGCTTGGGGGAAGCCGAATCTCATCTCTAAAGGCGCGCCATAACTATCGAATCGCCATTTTTTTTCGAATCCCGAATAAATTAACCATTCGGGTAATCACTTTTTGAAAAGCCCTTGTCTTAGTACGATTTCATTCAGGGTAATTTTTGCAAGAACGAATGTCGGGGCTTTTCTGATAGCTGATTTTTCGTCGAATTGGTAATCGATATTAGATTCGGATAGGGGCATCGAGTTTTTCACCGAAGTCAATATCTGAATCGTCCGAAAACACAATTCGGTGAAAATTACCCTTAGCCGAAGGGCTCTTAGAAAGGTTTGGCTTATCTTCAGGATGTCAAAAATTATCATTAATAACCATTTTCGGATATTTGATTCGGACATCACGATCCGAATCGTTCATAAATCCTAGGCTTGCAAAATCATTATTATCCAAATCACCCAAAGGTTTTGGAGTGCGTAGAAATAGAATTGTAAGAATCATCCAATTATCCGAAGATTTTCGATCGATCCAATGTATAATGTGCACTGGATCTGACGTCGATTTGATTAAGTCAAACCCACCTTTTTTCAAATCCAAAGCAAATCCACCATTCAGGTAGCAGCTTTTTTTAGCCCTTGTCAAGCAACTGTCTTAGAACGATTTGGATAAGGGCAATTTTTACTAGAGCAAAATCTTGGGATGATTGAGATAACTGATTTTTGGCCTGATCGGCCATCGCATATCCGATTCGGATAAGATATCGAATTTCCGATCGAAATCAATTATCTGAATTGTCCAAAATTCCGATCCGATAAGGTCACCCTTTCCCAGGTTATCCTTTTAAAGTTAGGCTTAGGTTCAAGAACTTCAAAAGGCCTTTCAAAAATGCCATCATCCGAATGATTCATTTCTTCCGTTTTTGTAAAAAAAAAGACGGATCCGAGCATCCTAATTTAAGCAATGTATCTAGGATCCTCGGATTGTGACCAAAACTGGCGTTTATTTTTTCATCAACTGACTGTCTACGGAACATGGAATGCGGAATGATGTGATCGATATCGATGAAGATTAGTCCGCGTTTGGTTGCTGTTGTTTTCGCTCATTACTGCCTAAATATTTCCTTCCTATCTGTTTGCTTCTCAACATGTCTATTGTTATTCACTATGTCTTTCCCTTTCTGCCGTCTTATCGGTTCAGAACACCGAACAGGTTTCCTTGCGCGCTTTCAGAGATCTTGTTGCGGTTTTAAACTAACCGTGAACATTGGTGTCACCGTCAGCAAAACAGAAAATATTCTACTGGATGGAACAAAAGGTGTGAAAGATCATAGTGGGAGTAAATAGCAATTTATTGCTGCTATGCTTTATTAGCTCATTTCCTTCCTGTTGTCCTTTACTGATATTAAACAAGGAAGAAGGAAGAAATAAAAGTTCATTTTTAAAAACACAAATAAATGCATTGGGTTCCTTGAAATCATTTTTGACATGCTAACCTTGGATTAAACGGTCGAATCACGAAGCCGAGCACCACTCCCAGCACGACGGACTCGATGGTGAGAACGAGAAGGAGATCCTTCTTTAGTCCCATTCTTCAGTAGCTACACGCACAAAACTACAGCCTATTACCTGAAGTGGCAGGTTGGCAGAGACAGTCAAGTCAACTCATAAAAACATCGTTCGATGGCAATTAGAAAGCACGATGGCGAGCGGCAGCAGGAAATCGAAGCAGGGCGTGTGATCAGGCGGTAGATTCGCCAAATTGCTTCTGACAGAACTCGTGTCATCGCTTGATACCGACTCAGCTCGTACGTATTTTGGCACAACAGGACGTTCGCCGCCGAACAATAAATTATTAGGTCGGGCCAAAACTCTCCGTCGTTTTCGGCTTCTGAATTCAACTGGTTATAACTTCAGCCGCAACTAGCCTTTCCAATTACGTCAAAGACTACTGCATTTGGCATGCCAATAAGCCACTGTTGAGAATTTTTTCGTTATAAGTGAATGGAAATGTTGCGCCCATTTCCTGTCAGATTACGTTTCTGGCAGCCTGTACACGAAAGATATATTCTCGGAAAAACCATCTAAAACTTTCAGCAAATAAATTTGTAAATCTGACACGCTTGTACATTGATAAAATGATAAAGGATAAACGACGGCGTTATTCAATCCCTTTGGGATGCGCCACGCATTCTACTTCTACGGGATGTCGTGGAGGCTTGTACATTAGGCAGAACTAATATAATATTGAATTAGAAAACATGCTATTTTCGTATGGATCAATTTAAGGACGTGTTTTATCTAGTCGACGCTTGGATGGGTAGGAGCTCTTTGTTTGCCAGAATGGGACTCATTTTCAACAAATTTTATACTTTGTTCATAAGTTCTCATACTACTCTAATATTCTACCCATCCCCCCATATAAGGTGGGGGACCTTATAGTATCCCAACAGAAATCGTTATTGCACCATCTCAGAAATAGATTATCAAGCACAGCAAAAAACATTTTAGAGTGGGCTAGCATTTTTGTAACTTGTTTCCTAGAAAAACCTTGCAAACCGCTTCATGTTAGTATCAACTCTCCACTCTTTATAATAACTTTTCAATAATATGAAAAATATTTGTTCGCTTCCTACTCTTTTCCTAAATGAAGGAATCTGGGGTTGCTGTTGGCACCTCAATTTGTCGTCATTCCAGATCAAAGAATATAGACTAGGTGCACTTCTTCTTTTTCCTTGTGCAAAGAGGCGGCATTGCAGAATGCTTTTAATTCCCAAAATCTGGGAGTAAACAGGAAGAAATCATTAGGGTTTTTCTTCCCCTATTCCTATGGAAGATCCTGCATTCTTAGCAAGGTCTTCAAACATTTTTAGTTCCTGCATCTCTCGTCCAAAGTGTTTTTTATGAGTGATTTAGTACTGATCCTTTAGACAACTTCTTACTTAAGTGGCGTAAGAATTTTCATCCAATTCCGTCCCGGAGTTTGCGAGATTCAAGCCGCAAAAGCTCTAGCTCATGAAAGTCGTGCTATATGTTCTCACAAAGGGGTTTGAACTGCTAAATCTTTACCAGTTTTTCTACATTTTCTTATAATTATAAAACGAAACCTAATTCTCTATTTATAGCCATCAAAACTCCTGGCACGCTGTGAAGCAAACACTTTAACAAACGTGGGAAAAGGCGCAGAAACAGCGGAAACTTTCGGTTCGACCTGAGAGAATGTGCGAAATATGACAACTCGCCCGGAACAGCCAACGAGTGTCGTCAGTCGGAGGCCTTTTCGAGCGGCACCCGAGTGCCTTCGTCATCGAACTGGCCGAAAGTTGCGGATCAGCGATAAGTAGCATGATATCGGAATTTCAAATTCAGAATTCGCCGAACACAGCACCATTCTAACGGCGAGATACACCGGGCCGGGTGTAGCATGTAGGGGCAGCAGGGCAACGGTTGGATAGAGGGGGGAGTGGGGGTATCACCACCCGCCGTCCATCGTCTATGACAAAATCTTCCACTCTCTGGGGTGCAGGTGAGCCTATGAACAAAAACAACCGGGTTACCACTGCGTGTTGCCAACCTGTTCGTGAGTTCATTTCACATACCATACTCAGAAGAGTGGCAATTCCATACTGGCATTCGGAAAGATGTATTAATTGCATTGGAGCTTATTTCGAATAATAAAATTGCTTCCAAGCAGAGTTATGACCTGTCAAAGTTTCCAGTCAAAATCATCGGCCATTTCATATGCGACGACCTACCACTTCAAGACTCGCCGGTAGAAATCAAACAGTTTGCGGATGACCTAAAAATATACTGTGAGTTTGTGGAAGATGTATTCAGCATGACATCCAACACATTATGGATTGGTCGAGAACAGAGGTGCACACAAAATTTTAATTCTATTCGTTCTTGTTGAATTTTAAACGATTTTTAACGGAGTTTTTTCGTTAAATTTCCGGTAACTCGTTAAATTATGTTGAAAAAATGCAATGAGCTGCGAACCACTACTTCAAAAAACATCAGGAAAACGTTTTATGTGCATCAACAGGTAGCATCTAAACTGCAACGGAGTCAGCGTAACATAAAAGATTCACTACCAAGAAGTGTTGGACAGCAAACCAAACCAGCCTTCGGGAGCAGATTATCCTCAGAGTGTGGAGGAAAAAGAGTTACGGAATTATTATTCAAGAGAACGGTACTTCGTCGGCTGGCATCCGCATCGTACCGGCAAGGCATCTTGAAATGTAATTTGGTTCAGGCATACCTCGGAATTCCCTCCTTTTCCTAGTTCTCTGCGAAAGTATTTTGTGCAGTCAGGACTGGATCAACGTAATTGACGCAGAAACAGTTGTAGAAAACACACAATTTCCCCTGGGTAGATCCACGTAAGCATTTGAAAATCGTCAATCAAGCAAACATTGGAGTTGTGCGTGGGCCTCCTATTGGAGTTTTACATGGGGCCATCTCTTCATGTGGTGAAGAGTTGACCAGTTACACCACGCGCAACGCTTCCGTCATGTGGAACCTGTCTGTCCATCGTTGGGACCATCGGTTCTTGTCAGGCCTTATCACACAGCGAGATCCAGCATTGTATCTCATTTCACCGTTTGATAATCTAGTCAGAGGTGAGCTCTTGATCCTAACCTTAAGCCGCCGATCTATCCAAATCTGGGGCTGCCATCATATAAAAGTGAGCTAATGTAATGATAATGTGGGGAAATGAGGGTAATTGACGCTTTGTAGTGGCCTTGGCTCCAGTGAGCCGGGCAAGAAGGCCCGGTTGGAGCTGCAGGGTCTAGAGTTCAGCGAGAAATAAACGCTACCTTCGAAAGCACTGTGATTGCCACTGTTCAACAAGGGAGTGTGCAGGTCCCAAAGGAAGTGCCCAGCCATGCTGTTTAGTTCGCAAAACAGCATGGCTGGTCATTCTCTTTGGATACTAGTGTATAGCTTTACCCGGTCTTACTTAGACTCATCGGCGGCTGCCGTGGTTGTTGCGTGGCTGACGTGGACGAACACAGCAGCCGCCGGTTGATCTGCAGGTTTGCGGGATACTGTGGCGGGCGGCTGTTGTCGATGCGTCGTGGATCGCGCTGCGACGTCTTGTATGCGAGCGATGGCTGCCTCAGCAACCGGGCCGTGAGGTAGTGGATGTTGCGCTGCTCTTGGGAGGAAGGTCGGCGGTTCGGTTCTGCAGCGTTGCGTGCTTTTTGCATTTCAATTGAGTGGTCGAGATTTGAGGGGTTTTCACGTCATTGAGCGGCGTTTTCTGGCCTGGTTCTGCTGGTGCTGCTGCGGACTCTCCCTGAGCGACGAAAGCCGTTTCCACACGAGCAGCTTGGATGGCAACCACATTACACTTTCTTATGCTGACTGGAGTCAATTTTAGACCACCACTGTTTACAACAAACAAAGGCCCTCTATATGCGCCTTCACATGTGCTAGTTTTTGAATATGCATATCTGCATATCTGTGTCCCTTCTCTGCAAATAAAAAGTCTCATACATTATTAAATTAAAAGCCTTATATTTATTATTTTCCTTCCAGTCAACAGCTATGGTACGAAACTATGAAACAAGTAAAACAAAAGCGCTGGACACACAAGCAGCATCTTACAAAATCCAGTGAGTAACAATCGTCTCCCTGTAAAGGAATGAACACTTCTTCTTCGCCTAATTTGTGGGTGTAGAAAAAGGTCCTGGGTGAACATCGACGTAGCCAGCTGCCACCTACGGGTATAACAGGCACGGCAGAAACATCGGAGCGCAGAACTGTCGGTAGGTTCGCTTATAATCTGCACTCAAAAGAAAAGTCACGGGTAGTACCCTTTTTACATATCATTTTATACCAGTTGCCCACTTTCAATATACCATCTCGGCTGCATATAACATATTCCGGATGGCCGTCAAAGAGGACTGATTTCTCCAACGGTGATTGCTCACTGTTGTCTTCCTCCCCACAGGTGTCCAGTCGATATCCACCTCCTCATCGAAGCGGACCCATGAAACCAACTTGATGATACGTGTAAAAAGGTCTCATTTCATTATTTATTTATTTATAACTGCACCTTAAGAGCTCTCATAAAACGGTGAAATAACAACCCAGCATTATAGTACCTCTAACCTGTACCGCCTCTTCTTCCTGACAGTCGGTATCTCCATAAATTGCGTTCAGGAGGAGTCCTTTTATGGCATCTGCAACCGCAATCTCTCTCCTTGTCGGAATCCGTGTGAACACTTATGTCCCGCTATGGCCCGGGTCCATAATATTAAACCGTAAGATGAGCGCATTTGTGTGCAGTTACGGTGTCGTTGGTGATACGGTATGACATATGATGGTGGTACGGATATGCACAGTTGAAAACTAGCACATATTAAGGCGCATGTAGCGAACCTTTGTTTGTTGTAAACAGTGGTGGTCTAAAATTGACTCCAGTTTGCATAAGAAAGTGTAATAACAACAAACTAGTACGTGCAAAAGCCATGCCAGCACTCGGACTCGAACTGAAAAGCCCGCCGGTGTGCTCCTATGAGGCGGCAGTGTTCCCGCTTGCGCCACCGAGATCTCGTTGACTGCCGTAGAGGTTGATAGTAGTTGCACGCACGCTTTCAGGCTCCTTTTCAGGTCTTTAAAAAGTGTTCAGCAAAAACTAACTGTGGTTCTAGGCTCCACTCACAGGACCCTACATCGTGCCAAAAAAGCATCGCAAAAGGTCTACATGAGTTGGGAAACTTTCCTTGTAAGGTACATCTTACAAATTACGCAGGGCATTCAACAAAGTCCATTACGATCAAATTTGTGAGTATTTATGTTCCGTTAGATTGCAATTTTTTCTGGAAAGATTTAGCAGTGTTGATGAAAAGTATGAGTTCTTTCTGTCAATCCTCCACTGGCTGGTGCATAGACCAATATGTTCCTATTGTGAAACAGCGAGTAAGCTATAATAATCTCCCTCCACATTTGTCAAATCTGTACCATTCTAAAGAGAAAGCATGGGAGAGCTTGAAATCTGACCCTACTCCTCAAAATGTGAGCAATTTTGAGTTCCTGAAAAAAAGTTCGATCATCGCTTGAGAAAATATAACAACTACTTTGAAAGAAAATTGCTCCAAGGTCCTAAAAAATGCTCGTTTTACAGGTTGTTAAGTTCTAGGCTAAAAAGCACTCTAACTCAACTCATATTCCTGTTCTAAATGATGAAGAAGGAAACACAGCTGTTACTGATCAGCAACGTGCGACTATGTTGGCTAAGCACTTCCACAAATCATTTTCAAATGATAACATGAATTAGGAGAGGGATATTACTCATGATAGTGACACTGAGATGTTTGTTTCTCCTATCGAAGACTGCATAGTATGGTTTTATGATGTAGACGTTTGTAAACACCTATGCAATCTGCCTTTATTTTGTTCAACTACACCTGAAGAAATCCCTCCTTATTTCATACGCAAGGTTGCCGTCGCGATTGTTGCTCCACTAGTAAACATCTTTAACTTCAGCTACATGTATGGTGAAGTTCCTTTACGTTGGAAGCATGCTTATGCTACACCCATTCCAAAAAAGCCTCCTTATTCTGACGTCTCGAACTACTGCCCTAATAGCAATGACGTCGATTTTTGCTAGAGTTTTTGAAAAATTTAAAACTATCAATATTGAGACATATAGAAAACAACGGCATTATACCCGATAGTCAGCATGGCTTTAGAACAGGAAGATCAACTGAGACTTCGATGCTTGTTTCTCTGGAAGAATGGTCAAAAGCACTTGATCAAAACCTTGATGTTGATGTCATTTTCTTCGATTTCTCCAAAGCATTCGATAGAGTCCCTTTTAAGGAGCTTATCTTCAAGCTTGAAAATATCAATTTGCATCCTAGGATAGTAAAATGGATTAGCAACTTCATCACCGGTAGGTCTTTCCAAGTCAAGGTCAATCAGTCTTTTTCGTCTGCCTTCCCAGTAACAAGCGGGGTATCTCAAGGTGGAGTTTTTCTCTCACATCTTGTTCATTATATGCACATCTGATTCAACGAGCTTGATAAGACTGTTTAATATCTCTTGCCAAATGTTTGCTGACGATATCAAAGTCTACAAGAGCATTCAGAAAACTGGACCGTGTGGCACTCCAGTCAGCTATTAGTGCAGTTGCTGATTGGTCTGCTACCTGGAAGCTCCCCCTCTCTAATACCGAAACGAAGTTTCTTCACCTCGGAAGCGTGGAAGACGATTACGCTTACTACCTCTATGGAAATCAGTTAAATAAAACCGCCAAACATCGTGGACTACGCTTCATTTTAAATGCTTACGTTTGAACATTGCGAAGTAATAGCGAGTAAGGCAGATAGAGCCATTCACAGTTTATTTAGAGGTTTGTCCACAAACACAATTAGTCACCTCAGATTGGCTTACATTTCTTATGTCCGCCCCATACTCGAATATGGGACCATTATGTTCAATCCACCTACCAAGCGCAGCCAAGCCAGGCTAGAAGCGGTGCAGAATAATTTCACTCTACGGTTATGACTACACGTCCATTCCACCTTCGAATGTTCAGAACAAAATTTTCAATCTTTCTAGTTTGCTACTTCGCAGGAAGAGAAATGATTTGCTCATGATTTGCAAAATGGTCACTGAGAGAGTAAGCTTACGTCCCGACAAATTTTTCACAGCATTTTCTTCAAACACGCGTGATTGTAGGACAAAAATTCATTTTCCTAAGGCAAGGTCTCGACTGCAAGCTGCCTTTTTTACCCTAAGAGCTGGTTCGGAGTTTCTAAAATTTTCTAAAAAATATGGTCTACCGCGTTCCATTTCACAACTGAAAAAGTCATTGATAGGTACATCAAAGGATGATTCATTAGGGTGGTGTATTTCTAATCATCTATCATGCATGCATGTTTTTTCTTTTCGTTGTGTTTATCTTTTATTGTCTTTTCGGATAACTGGTTCTGTCTGCGTGGATATCCACGTATTATAAATAAATAAATAAAAATCAGCAGTCCGCCGGCCTGGCTGCAAGGTTGACTACAGGATGGAACTTCGGCCCAGGCGCATGTCCAATGGCTGCAACATATTTTTATTTGCGTAATTCCTTCCTCAAACTTTCCTTATTCGGTGCTGTAAACTTCTCTACCAAACATCGTGCTCGCGTGTCTCCCTTATCGAACAGTCAAATTCGAGAAAAGATCGGTGACATCGATAAATATTAGGTTGTCCCATAAGTCCCCGCCGTTTTCTTCAACGATTCATTGCGGATTTCTCCGGCTGTCTTTTGCACGGCGCTGCATAGCTTTTAAAAGAGAATGATTTGCTCTATCAGGTCATGTATTGCATTTCTTTTTTCATCCTGAATTCTTTCAATTTTTAGATCGTTAAAATGAAAGGAGAAAAAGTTAAAAAGTGGCCATCTGCGCAGTGCTTCTCTCCGCTTAGGTTTGGAATTTTTGCGCAGTTTTTTAAAGCATTTGAAAGGCAATGCTCTGTAATACAAGAATACATGTTGGTTTTATTTGCTTACCTTGTCCTTTATTGATTTTTAGGTCATCAAATTGGGACATCCGACTTTTCCGTCCGAATTTCACCGAAACTCCTGCTCTGTGGTTGAACTTTTTTGCTCAGTGTTATATGTCGTTCGAAAGAAAATGTCTAGAATTCGTGTCGCATTTATTGGCTCATGCTGATTTCTGGCGAATATCAACAATTGAACAAGGAGAAGGAGTTGTTGGTGAAGATGATTTTTCTAATTTTGAAATTGTGTTGATACATATTCGACAGAAATCAGCATGAGCCAGTAAACGCGATACAAATTTATACAGAGCAAGACATTTTCTTTCGATCGACATATAATACCGAGAAAAACGTCCTACCACAGAGCAGGAGCTGTCGGTAAAAATAATCTTCTCCTTCGGACGTCCCAATTTGATGGCCTAAAAATCAGTAAAGGACAAATGAGCAAAGGAGTCCAACACGTGTTCTTGTAGTACAGAATATTGTCTTCCAAATGCTGTAAAAAACTGCGCAAAAAACCAATCCTAAGCGGAGAGAACGACGGCGCAGATGGTTACTTTTTCACTTTTCACTTTAACGACCAAAAAATTGACAAAATTCAAAATGGAAAACGAAATACAATACATGCTTTGATAAAGGAAATCATTCTCTTTCGAAGGCTATATAGCGCTATGCAAGAGACTGCCGGAGAAATCCGCAATGAATCGTTGAAAAAAAACGGCGGGGACGTAGGACGGACAACATAATAGTTACCAGTTGTCAGTTTGATCGGTCAATGCGTTTTTAGGATCTGTTTGTGGTATAGCATATTCGCGCCACTCTCGCATTGAGAGGGCACCCTCTAGGCCGCTTTCCTATTACCTCGAATTTAAGGCCCATCTTGCGGACGCTGTCTTCTTTCCCACGCAGAACGTGGCCGTACCACCGTAAGCGAGCTTCGCACATCTTGTCAGCTATCGGCGCGACGCCAAACTTCTGCCGAGTAGCATCATTTCGTCTGCGATCCAGGCGCGTCACTCCTGTCATCCGGCGCAGCATCTTTGTTTCCATTACGCTGAGGCGACTTTCCGTTTCCTTTGTCGCAGGCCAAACTCAGCTCCGTACATCGCCGGACGACGGTTCTATAGATTTTCGACTTCAAGCGCTCCGGTATCTTCGCAGAGCACGCCAGTTGGACCAAGCTGCACTCACGCGTGAATTCACTTCGACTATCAGTTTGCCGTCAGACGCTACTGCTGATCCCAGGTACTTAAAGACCGAAGTGCGTGGGAGCTCGATGCTATTAACCTTGATGGAGCTGGACTCAGTAACGTCCGTCGCTAGATATTCGGTTTTCTTCACGTTCAATCTGAGTCCAAACCGCTCCAAGCGATCACACCAAGCTTGCACCTCTCGCTCGAGTTCACCTTTATCTTCGCTAGCGAGCATTACGTCATCAGCATAAAGCAACATCCAAGGAACGGGCTTCTGAAGATCTCGTGTGATGGCATCCATGACGACAACAAAGAGGAGTGGTGAAAGCGCAGAACCCTGGTGTACTCCTATAGAGATGAGAACTCCATCGAGGTTCCAGCTGCAGCTTTGGACACTTCGACTATCAGTTATCACTTCGACTATCGGCGAATTCTCTACTCTTTGGACAAGAGTAAAGAATTCGCACCCACTCTGTGAACTCTTGGAACTCCATGATGTTGCAAGGCGTACCATATCACTTCACGCGGTACGCGGTCAAAGACCTTCTCCAAGTCGAGGAAGGCGATATGCACGGGCTTCTGTTTCTCGCGGTGCGTCTCTAACAGGGCGGCGCGTATGGCATGAAGGGTGCCACAGCCAACCCAGCTACGAAGCCGCACTGAATGCTATAAAGCTGGACGATGTCACGAATTCGTCCGTCGACAATTCGCTCAAAGATCTTCATGTTGTGCGAAAGCAAACAAATTGGACGGTAGCTGAAGCAGTCTGCAGGACTGCTCTTCTTCTTCCAAATCGGAATCGTCGTGCTTTGGCGCCAACACTCCGGTACTTTCTTCTCCTTTACTACCTGGTTGAAGAATACAGCCAACCACTCAGTAGGATACCAGAGCTTCGACTTCCAAACATCGGCTGCCAGATCATCCGGTCCCGTCGCCTTGCATGGCTTCATGTTCTTCACAGCCGCTTCAATCTCTCCACGGTGATCTTCTGGACGGGGCCGTGGGTTGAAGCCGCTGAGGGGATGGCTGGATGAGGAAATTCTACTGTAGAAATTTCTTCAAAGTAATCGTGCCATCGCTTCAATGCCTTCTTGCGGTCAAGGAGAAGATGGCCGTCCTCATCATTGATGCCGAAAAACTTCTCAATGTCCTCGGTCTGCCGGTGGCGATTCTTGGCAAGTCGGTACAGATATCGCTCACCATTGCTCACCACTCGAGCTTCTTGTTGACATCTCCATAATGAGTGGCTTTTGCAACTGCCACTGCCTTCTTTGCAGCTTTTCCGCTTCTTGGTACTTCCGCCAATTATCGACTGTCTTTTCGCCGAGAAACACGTGATAGAGCGTCTTCTTCTCTCGAACTTTGACTTTCACGTCACCTGTCCACAGCTATGCCTGCTTGTCGACCTTCCGTCGTCCAGGCTTCGTAATGCAGAGTTCCGACTGTGCAGCTTGACGTATCGCGTCGGTCGCCTTCTTCCAAGTTTCGTCGACAGTCGTAACTGTCGGTAACCGTACGCGAGAAATCACAGCTGCTTCCTTCTCTCTCATTCGCCACCACTTGATTCTTGCAGCACCGCATCGCTCGACCTTCTTCAGCCTTGGAGGGGCGGTCTTCAAAGTACAGATCAGCAGTCGATACTGTGGGGCGACCGTTTCATACGGCACGACCTTCGCGTCTGTGACGAGACTTCGGTCACGATCCTTCACAAGGACAAAGTCAATCTGAGTCCTGGTAATCCGCTGTAGAAGGAGATGAGGTGGGAATCGCGTTTTCGGAAGACGGTGTACACTATGGTGAGGTTATGCGATTCCGTATAATCAAGGACACGCTCATCATCTGCGTTACGCGACCCATAGCCGAATCCATGACAGCTGTACCCATCTTTCGTCGCTCCGACGTGCCCGTTAAGGTCACCAGCAACTATGATGACATCTTTCGACGGTACCTCTGCTGTATTCTCATCGAGCAGGTTCCAAAACTCATCCTCGGCTTGATCGGAGCAGCCAGTCTGCGGAGCATACGCAGAGAAGAAGTGATAGAGTCGTCCCTTAGCGTCGACAACGATCTTCATCAATCGATCGTCAAAGCGCTCGACGCTTACAATCAAGTCACGAAGTCGTTCGGAGTCGATTATTCCGACACCACTGGTGGTCCTGGGACTTCCACATAGAACGGCCTTGAAGCCACGTCCTATGTCCCCTGACTTGCGGCAGGCCCACCTCGTCTCCTGCACCGCACAGAAATCAACTCTCCTTCGCTCCAGTGCTTCAACCAACTCGCACGAGCGGCCCTTCAACGTACCCACATTCAGCGTTGCTACGCGGGTCCTGCCTACGTTACGGGAATTTCGGACTAGCTCAGTTGCCCCCCGGTGGTGTCCTCTCATCAGGGATCCTCGCATACTTTCCACACTCGCCGGGCTTTGCGAGTGCGCGTCGGCTCCCGCGGACGCCGTAGCACTATCTCGAGAAACTTGAACTGTCATACACCATGTGGTGTGACATGGGTCTTCGTAGGCCAGCCTGTCACAAGGGCCTGTCGCCTGCAATCGAATGTCCGTGATCGGCTTAGCTCGCAGAGCGAACAGCTTCCAGTGGCACCACGTGGAGGAACGGACATCGCCACCTCCACTGTGTATTGAGCAATACTTGAA
Organism: Heligmosomoides polygyrus bakeri; assembly: GCA_947359475.1. Lineage (NCBI taxonomy): Eukaryota > Metazoa > Nematoda > Chromadorea > Rhabditida > Heligmosomidae > Heligmosomoides > Heligmosomoides polygyrus. The sequence continues at coordinate 91,309,548 of OX375865.1, read as the reverse complement.
ATTTTATGCGGCAGAATTTCAACTGTACATATATGTGGTCTTCGTCAAATAGAAAATAATTGTACTTTCTTGAAAAACGAGAATTTTGAATACCAGACCCCTCATCATACTGAAGATCGCAGAGGAGAAGCTTGATTTTTTGCTGTAAAATACTCAGCGCTTGAGATTCCGTAGGGTACAGTTTCGATCTCTGGCAGTGTTCATTGTGAATCCGTTATTGATTCGAAGAGCGTTTCAAAAAAAATTGTAGGAAAAGTATGTCGTCATTAGTACAGTAGCGGACATGTTCCTCCGTTCATTCGCCGGAAATCCCAGAAAGGTCAACATAGGCCGCTTTGGAACGGTCCAAAGCGGTCTTTTTAAATAACTTTTTTGAACATCAAGCACTTTTAAAAAGAAACATATATTATATTTATATATATCAAATATATTTATATGTGCTCAAGCTCTATCTTATAACCTATAGATCTCAAAGGAGTTTAACAATGTATATAAGCCCGACAGAATCAATCGAGTTGGCGCGACAACCTGTAGAGCGATCGAGAGACAGCTTGTAGAGTGGGCGTCTGAGGAGTTTTATCACAAATTTGCAGCCGCCCTACTCAGGAATTGCTCTAAGACTGTTCAGCGAGCCTCTGGAGTGCGTCGTGCACAATTCGTATAGGATCGAACCTATCAACCGCTTGCAAATTGCACGAGCGGCCGTGTTCGGAGCGCAATAACTCTGTCAAGTCCGAGTCGTTTCGGCTGCAGCACGTGGATCATGTAAAAGTGAAACGTGAAACGCTGTAGTAGTTCGCTAAAGTGGAAGGAACGGTGTAGCTTATGATTATGCAAAGTTACAGGGGCGCGAATATGCAGGTTAGCCTTGTGTGACACGATTTTTTTCGGATTTCAGTCGACCTCTGCAGGAAGACGCGGAGACCTAACGGCCTACAAACGCGTAAGCGAGCAGGACAATTAATGTACTTTACGACGACGTGCTCACAACTCCCTAGCTTAATGAAGTGCCTTAGCCCCATCTGCCAATTTAGAGTGGCGGAAGATAGCGGCTAGAGTTTCCTGAGTTCTTGCACGTCCAGGTTTCAGTTCTGAACACTCGCAATGGTACTGCGCCGTTCAGCGTGAAAAGTGCTATTGAATGTTGTCAATTTCGTTCGATTTTGGAAACATCGATTTTTTGACAATTTCGCATCGAGGACGAGACCGCTTCAGACCGTCGCGGAAGGACGATGATGTCATCGAAAATCGATGTTTTCGAAATTGGCCAAGCTTGGCACCATTCGGTAGAACTTTTCCTGCTGATTTCAATGGTGTTACTAGAAGTATCGAGAACTGTGATCTGGGCGAATAAGAGCGCGGAGAACATCGACCGTTGTTGTGCCAAATGGGACGCAAGGGCGTGTTCGGAGCGCAGTAACTCTATCGAGATCGAATCTATCTGGCTGCAACTTGTCAATTTTGTAGTCAGTAAAACGTTCTAGCAGTGCGCTAAAGAACAGCGATACAGCCTGTGAACGGACGAAGTAACATCGGCGCGAATATGCAGGTGCGGCTTGCGTGACGCATTTCTTCCCGAATTCGGTGGACCACTGCGAGAAGACGCGGCGAGCTAACAGCCTCAAAATGCGTACGCGAACATAGCACTTAAAGTGCTTTACTGCGATTGGCTTAGAACTTCTCAGCTGCCTAAACTGCCTTAGCCCCATCTGCCGTTTTAGGGCGGCGGACTTAGTGATTGAAGTTTGCTGCCATCTTACTCGTCCATATTTGGGTTTCCGACATTCCCGGTAAAACCGTTTTGTTCATGACAAAAAGCTCTATAGAAGTCACTCTCGACCAATTTAAAAAATCCATTTTTTGACAATATCGAGGACGTGGGCGCCCTAGGCCGAGCTGCGCGGACGATGTCGTCATTGAGGTCATAGGGGCGGAGACTTATTCGGGGTTCGTCCAGTTCTCGATACTCCTAGTAACACCGTTGAAATCAGCAGGAAAAGTTCAATCGAAGGAAAAGTATCGAATGGTATTAAGCTTGGCCAATTTCGAGAACATCGATTTTCGATGACGTCATCGTCCGTCTGCGACGGCCTGGAGCGGCCTCGTCCTCGATTCGAAATTGTCAAAAAATCGATGTTTCCAAAATCGGCCAAAATTGACACCATTCGATAGCGCTTTTCACGCTGAACAGAACAGTACCATTGCGACTGTCGAAAACTCGAATCTGGGGGTGCAAGAACTCACAACCGCTATCTTCCGCCACTCTAAATTGGAAAATGGTGCTAAGGCACTTCAGGAAGCTAGGGAGTTGTGATCATGTCGTCGTAAAGCACATCAATTGTCTTGCTCGATTACGTGTTTGTAGCCTTGTGTGACACGAAAAAAAATCGTGTCACACAAGGCTATTCTGCATATTCGCGCCCCTTTAACTTTACCTAATCATAAGCTACATCGTTCCTTTTTAGCATACTACTACATCGTTTCACTGCCTACAAGAACCACGAGTTGCAGCCAAAACGATTCGGAATTTACAGAGTTATTGTGCTCCGAACACGGCCGCGCGTGCAATTTGCAAGCGGTTGCTCGCACTCGATTGATAGGTTCGATCCAATATGCATTGTGCACGGCACACTCCAAAGGCTCGCCGAACAGTCTTAGAGCAATTTCTGAGTAGGGCGGCTGCAAATTTGTGAAAAAACTCCTCAGACGCTCACTCTTCAAGCTGTCGCTCGATCGCTCTACAGGTTGTCGCGCCAACTCGATTGATTCTGTCGGGCCTATATACGTTGTTAAACTCCACTGAGATCTATAGGGCATAAGATAGAGCCTCAGCTGCTGTGCTCAAATATATGTTTTTTTTTACAAGTGCTTGATTTTCAAAAAAGTTATTTAAAAAGACCGCTTTGGACCGCTTCAAAGCGGCCTATGTTGACCTTTCCGGGATTTCCAGCGAATGAACGGAGGAACATGTCCGGTACTGTAGTTAACTCGCGAACTTTTCTAGAGTACAATTTCGTACGCAGATGTCGCTCCTTCAGGTAGAAAACTGTGTGATGCCCATGACATCCTCGAAACGTCGGTCGAAGTTGAACTCGTTGTGACTGATTCAAAAATTGCCCGCAGGAAGTCCTCATTTTTACTGCACAAAAACAGCTTGCAGATGTTCGAGAGATTCTATTTTGTGGTTAAAACACGTCTCCCTCTGCGAACGACGATACACGTGATTCTCCACAGTTCCGAAGTCACAGTTGGAAAGAAAACCTGTTAAGCAGCACAAAAATTGCATAAAATGTTTAAACATCAAGACTGGTAAGAAATAAAACAGTGATAGAAACAAAGGGATCGTATCAGATGCACTCCGAAGGGTAAAGGAAAGTGGGTTTTCAACAAGAGTCGAACCCTACCCTTAGCGTTGCATAGTAACCATTCGCTGCCATATTTGAAAACATTTTGTAGGCTTAGCCTTATTTTTCACCAAGAAGATGCATCAATACACGCATCACTCGACTACAGTAGCCAGATTGATCAACCGCTTACCGCCCTCTATCGGTGAAAATACCGCCAAACCTTCTGATATGACATTCATCAGCAATAATTCACTTATTCTTGCCGGTATTTTCACCGCCAAGCGGTTGGTAAATCTGGCCCCAGATTGGCTTAATGCTAGTGGAGTGGAACTTGTGGAGTGGCCCAGTTGTTCTCCAGGGGCCACATCCATCAACGACATACAGCATTCTAACGGATAAAATACTGCCGAAGTTTCTGAGAGCGCGGCTTATCAAGCGATATGGCGAATCATTTGTCATGTCGCTTGTTGATGAGTCGCGCTATCAGGGATCTCGGCAGTATTTTCTTCGTTGGATTGTTGTAAATCGTTGACGAATCAATCGTTGTACACAAAGTGCAAAAAAATAACATGGAACCACTAAAGTCCTAAGCACACTTTGAATGTACATTGCGGTAGCTCTATATTAAAGCATGGGGCGGAGGTGAAGAGAGTGCGGGACAAATTCCCTCGTCCAATTTGCCGCTGATGTTCCGCCTTGGCGGCAAACGCTGCACCGCCAACGCGGCAGCGGCAGTAATGATTAGAGGCGTTATTTCTGAATAGCTTTGCTGGCGCCGGCTGATGGCGGGATCTGTCTGGGCTCTAGCTGATCGTCGCTGGGATCTCGAATAAAACTGATAATAAAATTGACAATGATTATGAAACCGCACTGGTAATGGAGTGGAGTGACAAAGCTGAGAATGAATGCCGCGTCACGTCGTCCTTTAACTACTACGTGGCCGTTCTGCCACCTCCCCCGTGAAGCTTGGCCGCAAAAGTGTGCGGAGGTCTTGACTCCTCGGTTTGTGATCTGAGGAACGATGTGCTTGATGCATTGGCTAGCGTACGGCAAGCTGTTATTGTTATTAGTCTGATCAGTAGTAAGCCAGCAAGAGTTTTCGATGTTCTGTCCACGTCCGACTTTTCATAAATCTTAGCATTGTTAGCACTGATGACATGAAGTTGACTGCTGCTGTTGGCCAAGATTGGCATCGACCTTTATTCTGGCTAACGTTTTCACGTTGTCGCCTTCGTCAGAGCCTGGAAGAGTCGAAGTAACATTTGGAAAGTATTCGCCCAAACACCATTTCATCTTACAGAAACTAATTCCTAAGGAAACAAGGAGACAAGGAGCGATGTAGTAGAAAACAGCAACGCTAACCTTTACGGTGGAGGTCGAGATGGTCCACCAGTCACCCTTAGCTGGAGGTGGGCTAACTCAGGTGGGTGGGCGAGCTTATATTTACGGACCACCTGCCTCGGGGACCCCCTTGAGCTTATAATACAACAAATGCGATGTAATTGAGTACTAACCGTAGTTCGTTAGTTAACATGTTCGTAATGAATTGAGTTTTTATGAAGTGGATCTATAATTCCGCATTGACCTACATCGTCCATTTTTCGAAATAAGCTCATGGTATCCTGAGCTGAACAGGTGTCAGCTTGGGATTCTCATATAAAGGTTTTCGGTTCGGTGATGAGAACTCAATGAGACAGCTCCGAGCCTTAGTAGCGGGTTCTTTGGTTTATGGTGGATTAATCAGGGTGGACCGATAATTTTGCAGCGGCGTGTATATCGTTATGATTGTTACTCGGACTGATTGCAGTGGCTCAACATGGTGCACAGAGTCGCCACTATGTTCATCGCAACGGCTCTTGTGATTAGCGGAGTAATGTGCTTTAGACCAGTTCCAGCATCTGTTGAAAGCCCTCCAGGAGAGGGTTGGACTCAATACGCGGGTCGCTGGTATAAGGTACGCTAGTTTTTATTTATTTATTTATTTATTTATTTATTTATTTAATACGCCGCATGACGGCGTGCATCACCACACAGTCAACCAGAAAGGAAGCCCTCCAAGGCAACGAACACAAAATGCCAATAGTAGTGAATAAAAAGGCTTCAGTAGGAGAAAAGAAAGAAACAAAAAATAACATCAGAAAAGGAAGTGAGCACAATTAGATAGGAACCGTTGGGACGGCTAGATACAGGAAAGAGCGGAATGATAGAATCCTTCGTAACCAACTGAACAATAAAAAAGGCAGGTTTCATAACAGATGCTTCACTCCCCAGCACAAACCTGACACCAACTGAGGGAGCTTTAATTGAAGAGCATTTCCATAGAAGGAATAACTATAGTAGAATATTAATATTTAAATCAATTATTTGTTTGAAAAAATATTTCGCGTATGTATATATATATATATATATATATATATATATATATATTCTGACGTCTGTTCCATTTTCAGCCGTTTTCTGCGCATTTTTCCAGCTGTACGCTGTGGTATTCAACATGGTGTTAGATGTTCAGCACCAGTGATACATAGGTACAAAGTGCCTGTGTAGTGAATCGCGGTGTCTAATCCATGGTTATGAGCACGCAACCGAAATCCAGTTGAAGACGTAGCCTTTCCTCCGAAACAAGAGTTCAACCCGAAAACGTTATCATATGCCCACTGCTTGCTTGCCTCTCCACGTCCATCAGTTCATCTTGCGGATCCCAATCTTCCTCTTCTTTTTCCACCACTTCCAGCTGTTCGTCTTCGTCAACTTCAAGTTCACGTGCTTCGAAATCCTTGAGTATGCTGGTCATCCGTTCGGCCAGCTTGATTTCTTCCCTCGAAGATTCCTTGTCTAAAGGTGGGCCACACTTCAGCGTGAGCAGGTGGATCACCACTCGACCGTCGGCGGACATTGTTGGTGTTAGGTTCTAGAAAGCCTTCAGCAGACCTCCTTCGCACGAGTCAACGCTCTACCCACCTGCGCTCCGAGCGGACGCATCGCGGGCGTACAATACCCCCAAACGCGTGCTGCGCCCTATCCCATTGTGACCCCCTACTCCTTGGCTTTAACGACTTGGCAAAAAATAAACATGTTTTCAAACCAATTGAGGGATGAGGATTATCCCTATAGTGAACAACGTCGCCCAGCGGAGGCTGCTCTTCCTGCTTCTGCTTTATGCCCCTTTATCCTATTAGGTTTATTAACAACACATCAAGGCACAAGTTAGACAGGCAAAGACCTGGCATAGGTGACACAGTCGCTCCGACTGAGAGAGCTTCGCCGTCTCGTGGTCGATCGCTGACGGCTCGACGCAGGAGAGGAGAGGGAGGAAGGCGGCGGTGGGGGAGGACGACAAGGAAGATCTTCTTGCTCCTCGATCAGAAGCGTGGCTTTTATCCTCAAGTAGACCGCGCTCTGAAATCCTATAAGTCAGACAAGAATTCCAAGATTCTCAAACATAACACATCGAGGCTTAACATCTCATTCACATCGCTTACACCTCCCCCTTTACCGAGAGTCCGTCCCGGACTCCTGCAAGAATAATGTAAAACTTACATAGAGGATGTGGGCATTACTGGACGAAATAGTGCAAAGTCGTCCGGAGGTGACGATTGCGTCGATTGATTCTCCCCAGTTCAGGACGAGACCAGAACGGTATCGTGCGAAGCGATGGCGCGTGCCCCAGGATGAATTTCCCGTGGCGGCAGCGGGAAATGGCCACGTTCATGCGCCTGTAGCCATCGAGAAAGTCGGCTGAAGTAGGACTAAAATCAGTTCTAGTTGTTAGTAGAATTACGACCTCTTTCTCGCGTTCTTGAACAGAGTCGACTGTCGTCAACTCTACTCCTAGCAAATCTAGCCGTGCCTGGAGGCGTTGCGATTGTTCCTTGTAAAAGGAGATCACGCAGATGTTGTAGGCTTGGCGTTACGCTGCAATTGTCGAGTGAGGTTTACACAAATTCGAGCTTCCTCGGGATTGTGGTGCGAGTGGCTTGCGGCCTTTTCGGACTGTCCAATAATGTTGAGGAACAAGAAGGGCACTGCATTAGGGAAACCTCATATGCGAAAACAGCAGTTCCCGGCACGGCTCCCGAGCTTACCAGTTCTCCGATATAGGCCACTACATTTGGAAGGGGAACTAGTCCAGGGTGCGAGCGGAAGGTGGTGACGAGTGGCGCGACGGGGACCGTAGGGCAGTTTAGAAGGACGGTTATGACCCCATGCGCGCCAAACTGCTCTATGTTAGAGGACCGGTGGCACCGGGCGTGTGGTTCTAGCTGGTGGCGGTCGCCTATGTAGATCTGCCAAGCGCCGCAAAAACGGCTGGCGATAGCTGCCAGAGCGGGTGCCGGAATTTGCGAAGCCTCGTAAGCCTTTTCTTTTCTTAGCCTCGGAAGCCTTTTCTCCACCGATAACGGTGGAGAAAAGCGAGGCGAACGCTCGAAATATGCCGTCTCCAGGGTGGGTGGCATTCAATAGGGAGGCCGTGGTCATGAAGATAACCGTAGCGCGGTGAAATCGAAAAAGTAAGTTCACCATTTTCACCACGGACCGCGATGTTTCCTTTTCGGCAATTTCGTATTTCTCGTGCTCTTCAGGGCCCATGTTGAGATGGAGATCAGGTGTCCGTAGGTGCCTCTGCAGAAGCCGTCGATGGGTGTTGAAACGGCTGCAGAGATCATGTTCTGCCTGTGATGCCTCTTTGGTTAAATACCTCTCCATGTCCATGAGGACGGTGTTGAGGTCAATGGATGTTGGGCTGGGGTTCTCTGAAATCGCCGCGTCCGATACGAAGCGGATCACTGGCAACCTCGGGAAATCCCGCAGAGATAGCAGGGTCTGCGTAAACTGAGCCATGGCCGCGTTTATAGTTGCGGTAACTACTATTAGGGCGCCCGGTTGGGCTATAATTGCTCCGACCGTGGTTCTCCCTGTCCCGTACGTGGCCTGAATGGCTACGATGGGGTGGCTACTGACAACGAGCTGAACGGCTGCCCGCTGTTCCTCCGTGAGACGCACCGTGCGCGAGGTAAAGCCGCATGCACACTTTGCAGCGGGCAGCGGGCAGCCACGCTGAAACATAGCGTGGTGCTGCGGGGTCCCACTGCGGCAGCGGAGGCCGCAGTGAGGGGGTGTCCACACTTCCGCTGCCGCAGTGCTGCCGGCAGCGGCCGCAGCGGCAGTGGCAGTGAGGAATGACTCGGGCATTCTTCACTGCCACTGCCACTGGAGAAAGGACGTGAAGTGGCGTCGAGTTGAGATGTTGTGTACACAACACTTCAATTCACGCCATGTTGCGGGCATTTTGCGTTCAGTTTCGAAATTTCAATTAGAATTTCAAATTTCGGCACTCAGTTCACGGCATCCGGACTTGGCGGGGCAACGACTTCCAACTAGGATTGCACCCTTGTTCTCTCTCGATGTTTGTTGGCCGCGCCTGCTCTTTTTTTGCCGCAAATCCGCTAAGTCTTTGAACGCACCGGGAGTTGATATATGTTCATCTTAATTGTTCCAGAACAAATAATGGATGCGATGATCACTCCTAAACGTGAGGGGTTTCTCCAGTCATATCTTATTGAAATGTATAGCCAAAGGCTAGCAACTGAACAATATCGATCGATGACGTATTGCTGGTTTACGGATGAGTGGAGATCGAACTTCATCACACAACCTTGCCAAAAGCGGCAGCTGCCACATCACGCAGTCTTAAGATCCATACCTCCACTATTATATCAGTGTACCGCCGATTACACAGTTAACGTCAGTCCACAATTTCGCTGTGTTCAGCGACTTCCAGCATCTTCCACTTGAAAGATACATACGATTTATTCACATACAGAAATAACAACCTGAGGCAAATCGTAGTGTGAGGAACACCCAAACAGATCAGTCAGCCCAAGCAATTCTCGCATTCTGGACATATTACCTTACAATCAATGAGGCAATCAAGAATCGCCACTGTTTTTGTCTCGAAAGATAACCGATGGATAGTATCGCAGCTCCTCTATGCTCTCTCGAATGTCGTCCAATGCCCTATGGGTGCTCTTCTTGACTGGAGCCTTGGCGTATTCCTCAGGGAACCATCGCGATGCCAGCTGAAAACGACACGATGTATCACCGTGCAAGTTCACAGAGTTACACAACTAATCGTGACCACAGCTGGGAGATCTATTGAGCTGAATCCTTAACAACAGCCCACCTCTTTGACTGTTGAAACATCCACGATGCGGTAGTGCAGATGACTGTCCAGACGAGCCATATACTTCGAGATGAACCTTCAAAGCAACAAGTTCTCAGAAACACCTAAAATCACGCGACTTTTCACATAGAGCAGAGACTATGATAGCTGAGTTACACAGAGGAAGAGTGCAGCAGTGTCATTTGTCTTTAGTAGTTATGAGTCAAGACTCAACCAGTGGAGGTGAATACTGGTTCCATCGAAGGGATCAGCAGAAAAGCAGAATAAGTAAAATAAATAGCTTTAGAGGCTACTGAGACCACTGCTCTTCATTAGATGAGCACCCTTTTAAATCTCATAAAGGCTAGATTCTTATCACTTCGTTCTCCTTCAAGCACTGTCTCTGAGCTGCTGCTAAAAACAACTGCCTCTAAATATGGTCAAATATTACCCACTATTGTAGAAGATTACGCATAACAGCAGTTGAAACTTTGACGTGTTCTTTAAAACTAACCAATTCCCCAGTTGTTTTCCTCATGAACTACTTGCACCTCAGCGGCAGATGGCATCTCGACAGTTACTTCAGAGGCTTTCCTGGCCTATAAAGCACACAATTAATCCGTCAAAAACCAAAAAGCTCGGATTTTATACAGTAAACGCGAAGAGGTTCGTAAAGTACCTGATACTCCTTCTGTCGCTGCCTGCAGAAGCGGTCATCACACTGATCGTTCGGCCGGATTTCCTGCCGAGGGAAGAAGTCTAGAAGGGCGTTGTATCCCACACACATCGACACTTCACCGAAGTTCAAAAGGTACCTTAAAAACAGCTAACATTAAGAGAACGGGAACCTAAGTGAAAGATACATTTTTCATTTGTGGACTTAATTGTTTAGGTAGGAAATGATATTGTTGTGTAGGGGACTTATCAAGATTTCACAATATACCCATTGCTATGCAAGCCTACTAAATAATGCGGACGCTAAACGATATTCCGTTTAGAGTGACGGTCCCATCTAATCATTCCTTTATAAGATATGTGCATATGGCGAAGCCGGGAAGGTAGAACGCAAGTTTCTACATTTAAACACGCGGGACCAGTACGAGTTTTCTTGGGTGTCGTCGTACAGAGTATAGGAGAGAACGAAAACGATACTGTTTCTTAATCAGTCGAGCCTCACCTGCTCTGTCGGCGAGAAGCTCCCGCTGGTATTGGTCCAGCTTGTATACCATGATGGACGTGAGACCTTCGTTTGGGTGCATAGGAAGGAACTGCCGCTCCACCATGCAAAGCGCAGAACGAGCTTCTTCAGATGCGGGAGGTTCTGAAAATCGCATCGCGCAGGATACGTTTACCATCCGCGCCGCTCCCCAAATTGACGCGCCCCGCCGCGGCGGGAGTATAAAAGGCGCCTTACATGCGGACTTGAAGATTACTGGTGTTTACCCTGATCTAGCGCTGGATCGGGAAAGGTGGCGTCATAACGCCAGAATAGCGGACCCCGCTACGATGCAGGACAAAAGCTGAAGAAGAAGAAGAAGAAATAAATAAATAAATAAATAAATCTGGTGTCACAGTCTTTAACCCACATAAAATAAAAGAAGTTTATTGCATTGAGAGAGTTCAGAACAATTACGCTCGAAAGCTTCTAGCACGTACTGGCACTTGGGAATATGACCGAATTCCAGACGCTGCAGTGAGAAACAAGCTTCTTCAACTTCCTTCCCTTGCTTCTCGGCGTAAATTCGCTGATGCTTGCATGGTTCATAAGGTTGTGCACTTTAGGTGCACTGGCAAAGGAGTAATTATGAAACAGTTATTTACTTTGTTAATTCACGTACTAGAGGTGCTCTGCAAAAAATCACGTTAACCCGCCCAAAAAAGGTTTATATGCAAACTCATTTTCATATAGAGCAGGAAGTGCATACCTCAAGCTTATGAAAAACGAATCAAGGGTCCTATCAGTAAAGCAGTTTAAGCGGTTTGCTAGCAATACATTACTTAGATTCTTTCTACATACATACATTCTTTCTTGAGACAAGTCGACAAGTGATACCGATTACCAACTCGTTGTATATATTTTGTACTGCATGTTGTGTTTGCTTTGGCTTTGTAGTATTGAGCCTTGTTTTTAATGTTTGCCTTCTGCAAATATAATAAATAAATAAATAAATAAATAAATAAAGTGATAGTGAATTCTCCGGAGATTAATGTGGAACGCGATCGTCTTGCTTTGAAAGACGAAAAAAGCGAAATTCTATGCCGAGCTATTTTCTGTTTCTGATTAATTTCGACCGCTTTCGCGGAAAATACAAAAATTGCTCGAAATGGCGAGAAAATCAGAAAACAGAAATTCCACCCACACCACAGATCCTGCCGACGCGACTGGCGCTCGCCCACCACTACACATTGGATCCGAATGGATCATTTTTGAATCCCGACCCGAATCATCCGAAAATCCGAGGCCCTCGAAATTGTCCGCATTCGAATCAAAAATCCTGGGTCTGCCGAAATGCTATTATCCGAATCATCCGAAAATCCAAGGCCTGCGAAATTGACGTCATCCGAGTCATCCAATTACTCGAAGATTTTCGATCGGATCCAATGTATAGCACCCACCCCGCGACGCACTATAAAAGGCTCCCCGCCCACGGCCTCAGTCTTCCCCGCTTGTCGTCACCTCAAGTGGTCGGCTCTTCCCGCTGCCATCTATAATTGCCCTTTTGAATTTTTTTCGAATATTCGAATGGTTTCGAATGCACACAAATTTCGATTATTCGAATTCGAGTGCATTCGAGAAACATGATTTTTGAATATTCGAATTCGAATACATTCGAGAAGCGCGGTTTTTTGATTACTCGAATTCGGATGTTCAAATTCGAATGAAAATCATTCGAATACCTATTCGTATAGATCATTCGACCAGAGCTATACCGTCATCGAACGGTCAACTGCTGTCGTCATTAGCCATAGTCGTGTACCTCTATCTAGACCCCGACATTCGCTATCGCATAGGAGTCAGGACCTCGGACAGCAGCGTAGGACAGACCACAGAAAAAAGCCTTGCCATCATTCTCGCGCGCCAGGATAGGAGCTGAGTGAGTTCGGCGGCTTGCGCTTGGGACGCCGGTAGGTAACCGGGCGGTGCTCTTTCTCTAACTCGTAGGACTTTCTGTTCTTCTCCTCTACTAGTACTGTGTGTTGATGTTTCGTACATAAATCGTATATGTATAGCTCAGTGTCTGCTGAAACGCGCCTCAGTGTCATGGAGACGAAGATGCTGTGCTGGACGGCTGGAGTCACCCGCATAGACCGCATCTGAAACGATGCATTCGGCAGAAGTTCGGTGTCGCGCAGGAAGCTGAAAGATGCGCGAAGCTCGCTTACGATGGTACGGCCACGCTCTGCGTGGAGAAGAAGACAGCGTCCGCAAGATAGGCCTCAACTTTGAGGTAATAGGAAAGCGGCCTAGAGGGCGTCCGAAGCAGCGATGGGCTGATACGTTACACATGGACTTGAAAGTAGCTGGTGTCCACCCTGATCTAGCGCTGGATCGGGAAAGGTGGCGTCATGACACCACAATAGCGGACTCCGCTACGAGGCGGGACAAACGCTGAAGAAGAAGAAGAAGAAGAAGAAGAAGAAGAAGAAGAAGAATAGCGTACTGTCGGAGGCAAGGTTAGAGAAGGTTTATTAGATCGACAGGGGCCGCAATTGAGTTCAATTGCATCATGCGAGTGACGTAATCTGGGGCAGGGGCAATCACAGGAGCATTGGCAGGATACTAAACCTCCATTTGCAACGGTGTGAGGTGTATAGTTGTGCTCTCCCAAAAATTTCGAATAACCGAATATATTCGAATAGCGATGATTTTCGAGCATTCGAATTTCAATAACATTCGAAAATCGCGTTTTTTCGAGCACTCGAATTCGAATACATTCGAAAATCGCGTTTTTTTCGAGCATTCGAATTCGAGTACATTCGAAATTCGCGTCTTTTTTATTTATTTATTCGAGGCGTAGACATGAGTCTTCGCGTTACAAATAAACAACAAAAGAACAGAACGAAAACAAGCAAATACGTAAACAAATCAGTTAGATATCAATTCTTTTCTTGTGCTGCGTTTTCACCGCATGTCGTATTCCAGCGCATCGAAAAATTTAACAGCATGATACGTTCTAAAGGTATGCGCAGACAGGCTCGCCAGATCATCGTACCTCCCAATCAGCAAATTAAAATCCTTCAGGATCCTTCCTATACGTCAAAAAGTCTGACCTAACTCGCGTCCTTGCTATTGAGATTCTAAGTTTGAGCTTCCCTCTTACGGATCTCGTTAGCATCCCATCAACGAATTCTAGTGCGTTGATGTTAAGCTTATTGGCAAGGATTTTGTACATCATCAGAAGGTCAGCGGTTCTCCTTCTATTTCTCAGTGACGAAAGTCCAAAAAGCAACGATCGTTGAGGGCCGTGGGGTATTTGGTTGTAGTCCATCGAATAGCATCTCATCATAAGTTTCCTAGTGAAGTTGTTTTGAACGCTTCCCAAAAGGTCGGCATCCTTCTTCTTCGTTGACGACCATTTCATCTGCAGCTACATTAGCGATGTTGAACTGACAAATCGAGGAAGTAAGCGTTACAGGTTCAGGTGCGCCTTCAAAAGCGGTCCGCAACAGCTTGATGCGATTGTTTCTTTGCACTGTGGATAAAATGTTCCCGTAAATGAGATTGCTCAGAGGCTGTTCGGGGACGCAAACGAAATGAGCTACCCTAAAGAAGAATTTAGTGGTAGTTTCTATTGCCGTAGTTTGCGGAATGCGAGACGCATTTAAGGTGCCTTGTGGGTCGGCTAGAGCCTGCGCTGTCGGCTTCACGTTGTAAACCCATACGAAATCTTTTACAGATACGCGTTTCTTTGCGTAGCCGCGCTTACCTGTCAGCAAGTCGATTGCGAATCTGTCGAAGAGGATGCAGTGCAGATCGCGACGATCTGGTCCCACAGTGAAGAAGTCCTTTGCCTCTAGGACTGCTCCTGCTCCGTGACCTGTTTCGACAACCTGGTAAAGAACGGGTCGGCGGCCCTCATGGAGCGGAAGGTCGACCGAACTGAACAGCTCGTTGTCAGCTGTGAGCGGCAAATTACTGACGTCGATAGGTACCGCCGAGGAGCTCAGTGATGATTGTCTCAGATCGCTCACCAAATCCAATCGTATCCTCCAGGTGTTGGAGTTCGATAAATGGGATGTCTAGCGGAGGACGGTAAGGACGAAGCGAAAGTCTGGGAAACAACGATCTCACAAACTTCATGCTTATATATCCCGGATCTGAAAGATGGCGATATGTGTCTGTACATATGTGGCGGCTGATGGGAGCGAAATCGTTGTTGAGAAGCTCGCGTGGCCGAGGATTGACGAATTTTGTCCTTGGATGACGGTCGATAAGGTAGTGTGTGAAGTCGTCAGGAACGCGTTCCGGTAGCGGAGCATCTGCCACGAAGCAACGAATCGGTTGCTGAGGAAGGGAGTTGCCGCGCATTCGATCAGGCATGCGACGACCCCTGTTGGAGCGACCGCCTCGACGGATACCCGACCGGCCACGGCTAGATGGCGGTGCGGGAGGAAGTAGGATTTCTTCGAGAGAAACAGGGTGAGACGAGGAGCCTTCTGATGCAAGGGCTTTATCCCCGGAGGCGGGAGGAAGCCCTATTGCGTGGAAAGGTGATGGCGAACCTTGGGAGGTTGCTGGGTGGACGGTGAGATTTTCCATGGACTGCGACAGCTGGGGATCAGCGAACTTAGAACAAGTCGCTTGCTGCGATGTTTCATCTATATCAGAAGCGAGAAGTGCCTCTTCGGATAGATCTAAATGGGAGGTGGAACAAGTCTCTGGAACGGCCGCGGCGCGGCCCTTTGATGAAAAAGAGGGAACGGAAGAAGAGTCTTCCGACCCCAATAAGGATGCGGATGGAGACGACCCACAAAAGACGGGTGGATGAGAGAAAGGTACGTCTGCGGTGTCGTCAGATGTATCCATAGGTATCACGTCTGTGGTATCGCCGCAGCGCGATGCAAACGTATTTGGATCTGACGTACCTGTGTCGGGCGGTAGCGAATTCGACTCAATCGCGAACTTAGTTGAGAGCAATCGTCAGTCGAACGATCAAACGCAGGGGCTTTTCTCCAAGTACTGAAATATCAAGTAGTTGGAAAGGGATGTGCGAAGCGTTGCGATGAAAAACACGAGAATGAGGTTCGAAAATAAATTGGGAAAGACTACGAGTAAATTAGAGGAAAAAACACAGAGTAGCAGAGTTAGTCGGGAAAGGATAAGTGTTAGAGGGGCAGGAATTGTAGGCAGACAAGAGCGGATGCTACTACGAGGGGAAATTGAAGGAATAAAATGGGGTGAAAACGAGTCTGGAGAAGAAGGGACGGCGTCCCAGACCCGGGGAAGATGGCAAGTAAGGGCTCGCTAGGCTCGCACCGCGAGTCAGGCTGCAGTGTAGAGCCAAAACATTGCAGCCGCGGCGTCGACGATGAGGCGATAAGAGCTTACAGAGAGGCGAGGAATCCAAACATCGTGCACACGGCAGATGAACAACTGACGGTTCAAATGGGACAAATGAAATGGAATGAGCACTAGGGCTACGGTAGAAGCCTGATGCGATCGCCTTGGCATGGGAGCCTGATGGAGAAGCCACAAAGGGACAAAGTAGCGTCAAAATGCCGCGCGAGGAAAGCGTGAAAATGCTATGGGAGGAGGAAGAACAATTTTTGAAAATGGACCGGCTGGTCAGAGTGAAGTGCGACGGGACTTGGAACACGTGTTATACGGATGGGATGGAGCGGTGCTGTCGACAGATGTCACGTTGCCGATGTCATGAGAGTACGCCAAAATTGCAGCGTCGGAGGCATCCGCTGCGGCTAGAGCGTTGCTTTCCTCGGTCGGTGTCCAGGGTACGGTAAATACGGGGCCGGACAGCTCATAACAGCGTTTGACTTGATTCATGTGTACGCGTTTGGGGGTTTTCTGTGGTGCGGTTATACTGACAATAGTGAGGTGAGGCGGATCGACCTCAATTACTCGAAATTGTCCCAACCAAGGATTACACAATTTGGGAGAGAGGCCAACCTTAGGAGCTAAATCCCTTAGAAATACCCGGTCTCCGACCCTTATGGGAGGTGCTCTCAGATGGGTTTGGTCATATTGGATTCGTCGTTTGTATTTGGAGCGTTGCCGATCGTTGAAGCACGCGGCCGATCGCTAAGCTGCATGGAGGGTAGATACGAGGTTCTCCACGTATGCGCCAGTGTCGTCGAAGGCCTGGTGGCGCTCTAAATCGTGTTTGATGACTAAATCTATATTAAATACTGGGTCTCTGCCGAACATTATGAAAAAGGGGGTGTTATTCGTGCTAGAATGAGCAATCGTATTGTACATAAAGGCACAGGCGGCAACGTATTTGCCCCGGTCTGTTTGATTAGCATTGATGTAGGCACGAAGCATGGGGAGAAAAGTTGCAAAAATCCGCTCACAAGCACCGTTTCCTTCGTGATGATAGGGAGTGGCGAAGTAACAGTTTATGCGCAAAAGGCGACCAATCTCCGTCATGATCTGACCCTTAAAATATGAGGCGTTATCCGAGGCAAGTTGAGTCATTACCCCCAATTTTAGAATGCACTCCGACATGAGTGCCTGAGCCACCGAAATTGCTGTGCAATCAGGGAGAGGAGCGGCGATGACATATTTGGAGAAGTGGTCAATAATAGCTAAAATATATTTGCTGCCGGATTTCGAATATGTAGGGGACGCGTAAGGTTTACGTAGACTTTGTCGAAGATTGCGCCACTTATCACTGGAATCAGAGGTTCACGATTCATCTGATGTGCACGTTTACGCTGGCAGATCTCGCAAGACCGCGCCAAGGCAAAAAGATCTTCGTGCATGTGAGGCCAGAAAAATTTGCGGATAATTTTGGCTAAGGTTTTACGCCAGTTGAAGTGGCCTCCAGCTGATGGGCTGCAGTGAAAGGCTGGAAATATCGGTTCTCGAAGCTTCTCGGGCACCACAAGACGCTCGAATCGCATACTGCGGCGTGAACCTGTCTTGTCGGTGAAGTAGAGGCACCCATTCTTTTGCAGGCGATAGCCAACATCTCTGCCTTCTGGCGGTCGTCCATGTTGGTGGGGAAACGTTGAGTCTCAATAAAAGTCATAATGGTGGAGCAAAAGGGGTCTTGCTTCTGTTCGACTAAGGCTTCGTAAGGTCGAATCTGTCGAAGGGAGCCTATGCAGAGGATGCGCGGCCGAACTGAATGTAAGGATGATCGTACACAGCTGATGCTTACGAGAAAGTCAACGATATATGTGGATTCCACGGTTTCCACGATCTTCGAACCGAACCTCCTTGTTGACAGCGCGAGCGAGCGCGTCGGCGACGACATTAGACGAACCCTTCAAGTATTCTATGGAAATATTGTAACTTTGGAGTTCAACCACCCATCGCGTAAGATTATCGTGGGTCCTTGGTCCCCGAATCGGAACCCAGGGGTACTCGGTGGCTTTGCAGCACGGGTACGAAGGGCGTTTTGGAGATACGACTCCTAAAGCCGCGAATCGCATGCAGAAGAAAAAAATCAGTCGAACAAGTTGCATTGCTCAATATACTACGCGCGTTCACTATCTTCGAACAAGTTGCATCACTGAGTACTTTCGAAACATCTGCGTATCTTCATCCTTGTCGGCCACCTCACTTTTCTCGCGCGATACGAATTCGTTCTGCTCCTTTTACTTGAATATATTACGTTCCTTTACTCTCTTCACTTCGATACTGCCACTCCACCTGATCAGGGCTTTGGTACGGACTCAGCTGGTCCCAAAAAAAAACTATTTCTAAACCTACTAGTCGTAGCGTAGCTCCTCGCAGTCGTCCTTCCGCCGACGAATGCCGGTGGTACCGGCCGGCAACAGGCCTTGCCTTCCATCCTCAACGAGGGGCATAGCACTCGCTGCTACCAGTGAACAACGTCGCCCAGCGGAAGCTGCTCTTCCTGCTTCTGCTTTATGCACGTGATCCTATTAGGTTTATTAACAACACATCAAGGCACAAGTTAGACAGGCAAAGATCTGGCATATGTGACAGTCGCGCCGACTGAAAGAGCTTCGCCGTCTCGTGGTCGATCGCTGACGGCTCGACGCAGGAGAGGAGGGGAAGGCGGCGGTGGAGAGGACGACGAGGAAGATCTTCTTGCTCCTCGATCAGAAGCGTGGCTTTTATCCTCGAGTAGACCGCGCTCTGAAAGCCTATGAGTCAGACAAGAATTCCAAAACTCTCAAACATAACACATCGAGGCTTAACATCTCATGCACATCGCTTACACTATATGACTCGCTCCCCCCGTTCAGGCATACGCTTCAGACCCTTCCCTTGTTAGTGGCTTTGCGGATGTTTGGCACTATAGCTCCTCGTAACGAGGATCGTAGATCGTGAAAGTATATGCCTTCTCCATTCCCTAGTGTCCACATGGGCACATTCAAGCACTTTCACCAAAAATTTACGGTCATGACAGCTTCACAGGTTCATCAGCCAAAATCTCGCGTTGCTGTATGAACAATAATGGCGAGCATATTAATATTCTTAGTCTGCTAGGGATCTTTGTGCAGCTATGGTTTTTTTAACATTGGTTGGTCGAAAACTACTGTAGAAAAGGTAGGAATTTATGGAAACCCTAACAGGCAATGCCCTTTGCCTACGACAACATAGTCATACAAAAGCATTTGTTACTGAAGAAATGCATCCCTGGATAGAATGAATATCTCAAATGATAATTTCGATAATTTTCCTGTTTTCTGTTTGCTGATTTTCCTCCTTCTTTCTGACGTTCTCAGCGTTCCCGTTTCCTGATGAGAGCAATTTCCTGTTTTCTGCTTTCTGGATAAAATTTCAAAATTTCCTCCCATCCCTGGTGAGGATCCTTCAAGTCTTCACCCAACAGTTAAAATGCAAAAATACCGCAACCCACGAGAGCCGAAGATCGAACTCCCTCCTATGAAGTACACGACACGCATCCTGTTTGTTTAAATCTAAACATTGTGTTTTTTTCCGAAGCCATGGACCGATGTAGGGGAGATGCTGTGAAGAATCTTGTTTCGCCGGGGTATTTACCCGGGGGACGCATGTATAGGGATGTGCCTGAACCGAACAGGAGAATGAATTTATTTGACATCAATGGCACCAGCAGGGGTCGGTCCGTCCGCCTCTGCTGTGCTTCGCTCCTCCAGAACCGGCCGCTCGCCACCTCTATCCTAGTCCAGACTGACCCCGGTGCGCCCGGGCCCGCTTTATAACGGGTTGCGCAGTGGGAAGGCCAGCCCTCTAACAAGGGAGGTCAATGAAGGTCCCGTGGCGATTTTCATAGTGACTTACTGAGGGTTGCAGAGGGATGTCTGTGAAGCATCGAATGGTTTTCAAATTTCCTGCGGACATCTGAGCATGTCAGAAACTTCAAAAAACCGTATCACTTCAATGCGGGCCGATAAATCGAAGGATTAAGATAAGTCGAGGATAGGTCGAAAATGTTTTTCGCTTAAACATCGCCCAGTACTGCCATTTTGGATGCTGAGCACAAATATAGTATGCGTTCTTGAAAATTCTGTCGACCACGGTAGGTTACTGTGGGTGTTCGTGGGTAAGGATGGCGGGATCATGAACCCTGATTTCGCCCTATCCCCCCCCCCTTTGAAAACTATTTAAGCTGCTTACCATGAATCTACCATTCCAGCAGAGCACTACCTAGAACAACACAAATAGCCTACGAATACACGATTACATCACTTCTACAAGGCTTGCGCCTCGCCCATCCTTTACAATCTGCATATTTTATTCGCTTCTTTCCTTATGACGAACGACTGACGAACTACGAAGACTTCGGCTCCATGCACTTTTTGCCTGTGTATCACTGGTGTTGGACGTTCTCATTCATTATCTCAAACCAGACGTTCAACGGCCTAGCGGCCGCCAAACGTCTGGTTGGGGGCTTCGCCCCCAAACCCTGAAACCCTGAAAAACTTCTTTACACAGACGCATACCATGCTGATTCGGTTTGCTCATGTCCGAAACCTTCTGCGATTGTGATACAGCTGTTTCATATAACTGCTCTCTTGAAATGAAGTTCCCAATAAAGTCATCACTGTTAGAAGATGGAAAGAATCACACAGATATCATCCATTGAGGAGATAACCTCTCTCCTATGTTTTAGAAAAATGTTTTCCTCAAAACTGTCAATAATAAGAGATACTAAACGGATAAGCGAACGCGCCTGCCTCTGTACGTCGGTGACACGTCTTGCAATCCCAAGCGGCCTTTGACCGACATCGGAGACACGTCTTCTGAACGCGGAAACCCGGTGCCCCTCAACACTGACACATCTTTTGAATCCGGATGCCACCCCCCCCTCCCCACCCCACCTTACTGGTTCTCTCGAACAGGTCATCCTTTAGTGGTCCCCTCTTGCCCGCTTCTAGCTGCTGGACCCCTTCTTTTGATTACCCTTATTGGTAACCATCCTTAATTAACTCCTCCTTTCTTGTTCCCTTATTGGTAACCGTCTACTGAACACCATTATTGGTTTCCCCATTCCCTTGGTCCCGTCTACTGACTCCATTTTAGAGATCCCGTATTACTGGTTCCCCGTCTCCGTGTCACCTCCAGCCCCCCTCCCCCTTCCAGGTCACTTTCACGAATTTCAAGAATTTCACTTTTCAAGATATCCCCCCCCCCCCCCCCCCAAACTTGTCCTCCCACGCTCACGGCGTGACATCGGTGACATGCCTGAACCCGGACATCGTTTAATCGACATCGTTGACTCGTCTTCTAAAGCCGGACGTCTTTTGAAGGACATCGCTGACATGTCTTCTGTACCTGCCCCCCCCCCCTTTCCCCCTTTGCGCGACTTCGGCGACAGCTCTTCCGAACCCGTTCGCCTGTTGCACGACGTCGGTGGCACCTCTTATGAACCCGGACGTCTGTTGAACGACGTCGGTGACACCTTTCCTGAATTCGGACGCCTGTAGAACGACGTCGGTGACATGGTGAGTACGAAAGCCCTTTGAGCGACATCGGTGACACGCCTTCTGACCCTGTCGACCTGACATGGGTGACACATGGTCTGAACCCGGACGCCTGTTACTCGACGTCTAGGATCTAGGATAGGAAAGGCCAGACGGATAGGCAGACGGACGGACAGACGGACGGACGGACAGACGGATGGACAACCGCTTACTCTTTTATATATAGTAGGATATCCTTCTAATTATGTTGTGCTTAAAACCGGTTTGCTGTTAAACAAATCGGCATTACTGAGCTTTCACCACTCTAGAGGAGGAAGAGATCGAAATAATTCCCACAAGCTCAGCACAAGGAGGTTGTTTGATGTGCTGATCACGAATCTGGAATTCGTTGGAAGATTACATTGGGTGCGGGTGAGGCAAGGCTTTCGGGGTTGGAATCACAGATGTGGCCCAAACTTCGTCCATGGGGAAATTTCTGGTGTTGATCACGAATCTGGCATCCGTTCTCAGTTCTACGCTGGAGGACGGAGGATAGCGGTAGGTAAGCTTGAGTAAGGTGAGTGTCTACAGCACCCTGCCGTAATCATCAGCAAATTCGAACTCGACATTTTGAACTCAAATGTCAGATTCGTAATTTGCACCTCAAATGCCCCTATTAGGTGATGTTTGGGAGAGAATTTTTCGGACTCTCAATATTGGAGTCGTGAAGATCAATAGTGCCTGCAAAAAGTCGCTTTCCACAGTATACAGCTAGGGTGTACAGAAGACGGCTGAAAATTGTGCATACGTCAGGATCCTTCAAATCTCGACCGAACAGCTGAAATACAATAGACCGATAGCCACGAGAGCGGAGCCCCAACCCTCCTCTTATGAAGCAACTCTACCGTCCACCATGACCCGAACCGCTTTCATGGACGAATGTAGCGAGCATTCAATACCCCCCCCCCCCCCAGTGCTTGTGAGGTAGCGCCGCCGATGCTACATGGCAAGCTTTAAGGAGTCCCTTCTTCTTTAGATATTCTCTCTATTCTTCAACCCTAATCTAAGCAGTGAATATAAAAGGGCAATTAGAAGACTCCACCAGGTTTGACTACTTCCCTCCACTAGGTTATCTAGTGTGGCTTTTCTGGAGGCGGTTCATAAAAATTTTGATTAAAACAGAATTTACAAGCTGTCTGTGCCAAAACTAAACAATAGTAGAAACGTGTTGGCTCTATCAAAGCATTTTTTCCTAGTTTTAAGATCTTCTTATACAAATTTTCTATGCAGTTCTGAGCGACTCTAATAACTGCAAAAGAAATGAGTGGCGAAATCAGATTTCCAATTCCAATGACTAGAGTTCAAGCAACGGATGCTCTTATTAAGAAAGATCTTTTACTTTAGGTGTTTTATCATGCACCAACATATGATGCTGCAGAAAGCTCGTGTCAGGAAAAAGGCGGACATCTGGCCTCTATCCACACACAAGATGAGAACCTCTTCGTTTACGGTTCGTGCATAATAAAGTAAATTTTAGAATGTTAGTGGTTAAATCTAAACTGTCTAACAACGTTGTTCTGTGACTGCGTCGCTTTCGATCATAGGCCTTACCAGGGAATGCCGTCAGCTTCCCATGGAACTTGGAGATAGATCACAAAGTGCAAAAAACCCGAACCAATGAACCCAATCCTTTGGAGCGAGCACTCTACCACTGCGCCACCGCTGCCGCTGTCGGCACTGATAGCCAAACCGCTGATTCCCGCGCAATACTGCGCCCAATGCTGATTGAGCGCGCCTAACACATCGAAGACATCGCGGCTTCCGCCGGCCATAACTCGCTTAGGAGATCGATTTAGCAAATTTGGTCTACATATCTGTGATCAGCGTCTCGAGCTCTTTCACGTGATATAGATCTCAATCCGAAGTTCCATGGGAAGCTGACGGCATTCCCTGGTTAGCTGCAATCTCTTCTTGAGGAGACCCATTAGGTCCTCGATCGTTTGATTGCGTTCGGCTTGTCACCATCACTGGCTGGCTTAATAACGACCAGTGGCCACTTGGCCAGAATGGATGCCGACCAGGGGCTGGGTTCATCAACGGCTTACAGCACTTTAACAGAGAAAATACAACAAAATTCCCTGATATCAAGCGATATGGTGAATCATTTCGCCGCGCTATCAAGGATTTCGGCTGTATTTCCTCTGTTGAATTGCTGTAAGTCGTTGATGAATCCGGCCCCAGATAGAGTCACAAGTGCTTCAAACGTCGTGACTGGCGACAACCATCTGGTTTATTAGCACCTGAATTTGCTCGACTGAAGATGAGCAGACGAAATTGAATGCTGCTTTCATGTTCACAAGCTACTGAACTATCTGGCACCGACTCGCTGAGTAGCCGCTGCACAATAATGGTCCTGTATTTTGTGCTTCGGGCGAAATAAACGTAAAACACCGCCGTTTTCCTATAACTTTCTTCAGAGTGGCTTATTCAAAAATAAATGTTATCATCCGAATCCAATCTGAGTGTCCTATCCAATAGTGTAGGTATCATCCAGTGGCTTGTGAAAATAGAGATTCGGTGAACCCTAAAATCTTGCCGGCAGAGACCTCCATCTATCGCTCAAGATAATTGCAGAGACGGGGTCCAGGTTCTAGAGATCTCAAATCTATTAGGTTGTCCTGCAAGTTCTCAGAGTTTTCAGGGCTTCACTTCGAACCAGCATAACTTTCTCAAATCTAATCGGATTTAGTCGAAATAAACACCGTTCGAATTAGCACACTTTTGCCAACGGGCCAGCAGTTCAGTTATTCCATCAGCGAAAAAATTAGGTGGTCGAGATCCGAGAAAATCCACGAAAGCTGTGTTGGCTTGGTCCTGATTGGGAAGGCTTTACCAGCGAGCAGGCTCTGAAAGTGTTTGAAAGGTGGTAGTTGGTTGGTCAGAGGTTGGGAGAATATGGCTGATGAGGCAGAACTTCAACCCTTAATTCGTTCAATTTTCGAATAGTGACTTGTGAAGCGTGCGTGCGGGCGTTTTCTTGCAAAAGAATTGGGCATCTTCTGCAGACCAATGCTGGTTGAAGCT
The DNA here is from genome assembly GCA_947359475.1 of Heligmosomoides polygyrus bakeri. NCBI lineage: Eukaryota > Metazoa > Nematoda > Chromadorea > Rhabditida > Heligmosomidae > Heligmosomoides > Heligmosomoides polygyrus. Next base: position 91,284,912 of record OX375865.1, on the reverse strand, counting down.
GACGCAATTTTCGGTGCATTTCGTCGATTTCCTTGAAGTTGGACTCTGCTGTGATCGTTTGGCTTGGTGCCAAAAAGTTGTAATGGATCACAACACATCACAACAACCGCCGACCAATACCTTTTTTGGTGGAGGCTCGCCTTTGGAACATGCCTAGGGGATTCTTCGTTTTTAGTTATCCTACAGAATCCACTTTTTAACACAAGTGATGATTCGATCTAAAAACGGATCAGTTTTGTAGCGTGAAAGTAGAGAAGAACAAATCTCGAAACGCGACGTTTTTAACCGCTCACTCAACTCGTGGGGGCACCCATTTTTCGAGCTTTTTTATCTTCCCAAGGAGTTTCAAAGCATCAACAACAGCAGTTTTACTGACGTCTAGCTCTTCCGCGAACTGTTTGGGATGGTTCAGCTTCCACGAATTCCTTCAACACGTCGTCCAAGATTGTCCTAGGTCGACCGCCACAGGAGTCATCTTCGAGGTTGAAATCTCCGGTCCGAAATTTACTGATCCACTGGCGCACAGTGCTTTCTCTAACACTATTAGGTTCCAAACTTGATTGATTTGTCAAGCTGTCTCGACAGCGGATTGTCCCATCAATAAGCCATCAATAAGCCCTTCAAGAACAGAAATATAAATCAACGTTGATAAACAAATTATTTACTTACAAGAGAACTGTCTGAACGGTACGCCGGAACGGCAAGAACGAGTACTATAGGGTGAATCCCCGTCCTCCAAATAGTAACAGAACGTGTTTTGTTTTTGCCGAATCCTTGAGGCAAAGGAGTACGAGGGTGTAATGGTTAAGGGTCCGCAGAGCGAGCTCTTCACCGCAGCGCAAGATCTCGCTGTCGTGGACTGGGTGGCGGAGTGGTAGAGGGCACACCTCATGTGCGTGAGGTCTGGGGTTCGGTTCCCGTGCTACGTCGTGCTTTTGCACGTTTACCATAGTATCGAATTTCCATAGAGATTTCCATATCTGAACCTGTTTTTGGAGTTTGCTACGGTAATATGTTTTTATTACTTATTATTTGTCTACATCTCGTAATTCACCAGCAATGTCCGAAATATGCCAAATGCGATTATTTATGAAATATTTATGAAATAACTTCACCGCCAATGATACGCAGGCACAAAGTGCATAAATTAGTAAGACTGGCCACAGTAGGGGCAACGTATGAAGGTTACAGTTTCTTCACATCCTGACTCATCACATGGGCCGAGGTCTTCCGTGAATGAAATTCCACTTGGGTATTCGAAGCAACCAAGATGTTGGTGATGATGATGTTGGTGGTTATGCTTCATTTTCATTTTTTCAAAGAAATCTAAAGCAGTGGCTAGTACTTTCTCTGGTGCGAGATTGCTCCACAGTTCCTGCCCAGTGGTACTCCGCTGCAACCCAAGCCTGGAATCGCCATACAGTCCACTTTCCCCAGTTCTCAAACTTGTAGAGGATGACAATTCTAGTATAGTCAAACCTTTTGCTCCGAAACGATCTGTCCTCCCGAAAACGTGATAGTGCCTTCACTGGTTAGTGGTGTCGTGACACATTCCTCTTCTTGTTGAAACTCTTGATCCTCTTCTTCCACTACTTCCAACTTCTCCACTTCGTCGACTTCCAGCTGTCGCAGTTCGAAATCCCCCTAGATACTTGCTATCCTTTCTGCCAGCTTCATCTCGTCTCTCGAAGGGACAGCACCCAGTGAGGTCCGCATTTCAGTGTCAGTAGGTGAATGACCACTCGAGGGTTAGCAGAAATTGTAGAGTCAGTGTTGGCGGCAGCAGCTTGTTATAAGTGCGCGACTTTGTAAGCATAAAAGAGGCGAGAATATTGATCGAGGTGGTAGGTCAAGCTGAAGATCATGTGGTCCCCTCCTACACTGTGAGCACACTGGTGGCACTCACCTCACCGACACTAATAAATTGCATCTGAAGCATTTTTCTGGCATTCTGCCGCTGTTTCATGTTGTTCCTGTGTCAAAGTTTCTTACATTGACAATGAGAACAATTTATTGGAGCAAAAGTTCCATACAAAATCGCATTTGGCATATTTCGAGCATTGCTGGTGAATTACGAGATGTCGATAAATAATAAGTAATAAAAACATCTTACCGTAGCAAACTCCAAAAACAAGTTCAGATATGGAAATCTCTATGGAAATCCGATACTATGGTAAAAGTGCAAAAACGCGACGTAGCATGGGAACCGAACCCCAGACCTCACGCACATAAGGTGTGCCCTCTACCACCGCGCCAGGCAGTCCAAGACACCGGGATCTTGCGCTGCGGTGAAGAGCTCGCTCTGCGGACCCTTAACCATTACACCCTCGTACTCCTTTGCCTCAAGGATTCGGCAAAAACAAAACATGTTCTGTTACTATTTGGAGGACGGGGATTCTCCCTATAGTACTCGTTCTTGCCATTCCGGCGTACCGTTCAGACAGTTCCCTTGTTAGGGCGAAAAATGCTGTACAGAAAGTATCATTAATGCACAATACAAGTTGAAGTTTTACTTTTTTAATACCTGATGACAAAAAATCGAAAATAGTAACACAAAACGCTGAGAACTTTCCAGACAACCTAATATTTTTTGAAACCTTTTATAATATTTTTTTATAATGTTTTTTGTATATATCGCCCACATTGGAATTGGATGGTAAGGTTTATTTTTTGACTACGCCGCTTTGAAAGGAGCCATATGAAAACGGCGGTTGTTTGCGTTTATTCCGCCCAAAATCCAAAAGACAGGAGCTGTAATTTTCTGTCCGATACTGAATTCCTTGATTCGCGTTATTTCTTATACATTTTAAGCTTTCTCATAAAAGAATTATTTTCTCAACAACGCCCAGCCTCTCGTTTTTATGTACTAGTGTCTCGAAGATTGCCCAGTATTCGGCAAATTCTTCTATTTTCCATAAAATTTCGGCAGCGATGCTTGCTTATGAAGCGAAGCGACCCTGTAAAAGCGCAAAGTGCCTCAGTTCTGTTAGGACCGAGAACTGCACATCTGTTTCGGGATTATCGGTTCTGGCTAGCCTCTGTTCATGAATAATCTGTAAATTAAGACCGTTCGTTGTCTCTTTAGTGACATTGCTTTCTTTGAGTGCTTTCTGTGAAATGTCGCCTAATTTAATGCTCATTACTTTTCGGCCACTTCCTGACTCGTCGTACCTAGCTGTCAATTTAAAAATCAACTCGCTAGCCTCAGCAGTCGCTACTTGTACCTACGATCCCTCTCTACTCGCTCGATCTCTGCCATAAAATTTTCTTCTCGTATTCATTTTTACGGTCCCTATACTCGTCTCTGATCTCGTTGCAAAATTTTGCAGGTTTTCTCTGCCTTCTCTGGCCTGTTTCAATGCACTCCGCCTAGGTGCTGTTTTCGTATGAAATTTTTCAAAAAAACAAAATTCATCAGCCATTAGGTATCCCAAAGAATAAGCAGTCTTTATAGAGTACTGCTAATTGAATAACTGTTTTTGAGCACAGCATAATGGGTGCTTTATGGAAGTAAGGCGCCATATTTTGCGATTTTTACTTCTTCTCGAGTTTAAAAGAATTTACTCCAGGTACTTTATACGAAAGACTGTATTGCTTTATGAAATGCTTTGTCTTAAGATGATGAATATGAGAGAATTTTTGCTCCAGGCACTGAGAAAGCTTATTCCGTTGAGGAATGCTTTCTGTCTAGGTAATGAATATGAGACGGTTTCAGAGAATGCGATCTTATATTCGATCGAATTTATGCTCCATGTCCCAAGGCTGTTACACTTTGGCACGGGAGTCTTTGGCTTGTTAGGCCGATGCACTAAACTATCGAGGCTAATAGGGGAGTTTAAGACTTGCTTCCAAGATTGCGGGGTTCCGTGGTTTTGACTTTGAGAAGAACAAAGACGAGCAAGTCTGGTAGAGAACCTTTCAATGTAGTACGATACGTGGTGGGCCTACTCTTGACTCGAGGCAGGCCGGAAGGGGTCGCATCGAGGGCGAAGACGACAATCCGTTATCCGATTCGAAGAAAGATCTATTGTCTGAATCATCTGGAAATCAGGGGTTTTCGTAACCATCTTTGACTGAATCATCCGAAAATCCAGGTCTTGAAAAGTTGGCCTATCCTAATCCCCCATCATCCAAAGAACCTACATGGCGGCGCAGCGCGTGTGCTGCCATGTTCACGATATTCACTGCTTTTCTGCCTGCATAGACCTCTTATTCTGTTCCCGCAATATCGGAGTGTTCGGTTTATTTATTTATTTATTTATTTATTTATTCAATCTGAGAAAAGAAAGATACTGTGAACAGTTCGGATTCGGAAATATAGTCGATGATGTCGAAAATTGAAAATGAAATTGCTTTGTGGTTTGTTGATTGTAGAGATTTAGGGTTCCGTTACGAGAACAAGCCTAATTTTTGCAATGTGCAAATGTGACATCACCGAGTCGCTTCGAAGAAATCTGGTGCTCAAATTTTCATCAGAGCCGACTTACATGTGTTGCTTCGCGGACGAATCGCGACGTTTGTGTCAATGGCCACCGCGTCGGCGAATAGGATTCGTATGTTAAGACACGCGGCGCTGGCCAGTGGCTCTTGGAAACACCAACATGTAACCACCCTTCGATCAACTGAATTTTGTAATTGGAACTTCTCTACCCGAAAATCGGTAAGGGAGTGCTTTACGGCTACAACCTAATTCTTCGAAAAAAATATAAGAAAGCTGAGGACTACTTGCGGTTTGCACCAACCGTCATTGTTCGTAATAGTGACATTATGCTTTGTTCGTGAGGAAGTTAAATATTCAGGACGAGTCTGACTTATCTCTACAGGGTGCGAATTAATTATGGGCCTCAAATAATCGAGGTGCCATAGCAACACAAACAACTCAAAACGGGGAAAAACACTTTGCAGTCTTTATGGAGGTTCTCTGCCATCGAAAACTACAATCCTCGTTCAGAGTTTCCTTTTCTTGCGCGTATGCAGCTTCTCAGACGTCCCGAAGGCATCGCAGGTGGCACACAAATAGTCCCCGTTTCCAGAGACGAGAAAAAAAATTTACAGGAGAAGGTATTGTTAATCCACAAATCGATTGGATCCTTGAAGCATATAAGAAGCAGGGCTATTCTAGAGAAAAACTCGTCGGAAAAACTGCACTTCCGAGCTCTTTTATGGTTCGGGGTGTGATAACCTCAGATGGGAAGACGCCACTGGTGTTCGTCGATGCCTGAGTCAAGATCGATAGTGAAATATACTTGAAATGGGTCCTGGAAAAAGTTTCGAAGCCAATGTCCATTTCTCACTTTTCACGAAGACAAGCCATGGTGCTTTCAGCAAGGCTCGACTCTTGCACGCAAACCGAGTGTCATGTGATCCAGTAGTGGTGTTTGCAGATTTCATCACCCAGGAAGAATGGCCATCAAATTACCAGTCTGAACCCACTTGACTTTTTGATCCGCTTTAAGATACAAAGTCTCAGCTACAAGATACAAAAACTTGTATTCGCTCAAGGCTCCATTTACGAAAACGTGGAATGATCTCGATGAGGACTATCTGCGTACTTCTTGCGAGCCTTCGGGGCTCGTCTGAGAAGAGGACACTTCGAATGAAATAGTAATTTTTGATTGCTAAGGACGGTATTAAAAGTTGCAAAGTTTCTTCTCCGTTTTGAATTGTTTATGTTACTATGGCTCTTTAATTATTTGAGGCCCATAATTAATGCGCACCCTGTAGTCTAGCGGTATGGATTTGACGTGCACTATATACAGACGAGCCTGAATAAGCCAGAAAATAGAATCATAAGACTGACGTTTTGTGCTTTCAGGTCTGATTACGACAGGCAAGACATCTGGTGATTTCCATGACTTTACTTGGATTGGAATGCGCCGATACGGGGAGTCTTTTGATTGGAAGTGGACTGATGGAACCGCTGTGGATTTCTTCAACTGGGTTGGTATAGAACCGAACAACTATGAGGGAAGAGAGAGATGCGTACAGGTGCTGCGCTTTGGCAGTCTATGGATTCCATTTCTTCCTTTGTTTTGTTTTCAACGCAAAGATCAGATATGTGGAAAAAGGGCGTGTAATTTCTTCTTCAAGGCACTTGAATGTGTTTATTAAAAGGCCCATACCGCTTCTTGAACTGCCTATTTCGGCTGACGGTATCTTCGCCTTCTTGAGAATGTGAAAACGATTTTATGAGTTTATGTCGTCAAATGTCATTTTCCCGCGCAGAATAAATTCTCTTGAAATACAGAAACGATCCAGTGTGCTACATAACGCGGAAGAACTGACCTTCCAGTATCAGCTACCCAAAGATGGAGGGAAATGTGGGTGAATGAATTTAGCCCTGAGCACTACCCGGTCTAAAGTTTCTTGGAATGAAATTCAGGTTAAACGTAACCTATAAAAGCCACGAAGGGTGTTAGTTCTAGGGATACTGCACCTCTCCTTGGGATACCCTTCATAGCGGTTGATATGTGCATTCCTTTTCAATCTAATGAGCCACAAGTGTCCAACGTGCAGATATGTCATTTTATGAGTCAGAATCGAGACGCCCAAAAGATCATCAACAGCATCGAAACAACTGATAAAAGGTTTCATTTCCAGTTCTATACCTCTCATTCTATTCCCGGAGCTTGGAATGACTACTACTGCACCGAGAAAATGGACTCTTATGTCTGCGAAGTTTAGACGATCTCTTCAGTTTTCTATTGTTTGTTCGGTTGCCAGTAAAGATTGCTTCTTGTTTGTATAGCAATGTCCTGTAAGAAAATGATCGTTAGATTCAGCAAAACGACGAAAATTCTCGCAAGAACGGAAGTAGCTTTTTTTTTGTACTCTTTTCTTCACAGATTCATCAAAGATCGCGGACGAACAGCAACACATGTGAAGCGTGTAGCCACAGAAATAGTTTTATGCATAGAACAACTCCGGATAATGCCTTCACGAGGAAAGGTACGATAAAAAATATGCCCACCCACCCGAATATTCATCACCGATCGCATTTCCACGGTCTCATTTCTTCTTCTTCGTCTGTCCCGCTTCTCAGTGGGGTTCACATTTCTGGCGCCATTTCTTTTTTACCAATCCAGCGCAATATCAGGATGGACACCTAACTTCAACTAGATATGTAAGGCATCGGTTCAGTGCCGCTTCGGGCGCCCTCTCGGCTGCATTCCAGACACTTCGAACTCAAGACTTATTTTCTGCGACTCTGAGAGTTGCAGAACTCTCGGGAAATTGTAAGCATGATGTACTCTCATAGAGCTTGGTTTGATATCACAAAAAACTTTCTCACTATCAATTCTACATGGACGTCTCATTCCATTATCGTTGAACATCATTTTGTTAAAACATCATTTCATATTCATCGCAAACGCCATCCGAGAAAGACTGCTACAGCAATGGAGCCACAGACAAATGGAATCAAAACGCTTCCTATAAAAGCCGCCTCATGCAACCACTCGACATCCTCGTGCTCATCCTCGACCTCGCCCTCTTCTAAATCCGCCCCTCTCGTCCACATGCGGCTCATGCCCTTTATCAGACTCAATAAAGACGTTCAATAAGCAAATCGTGTCGAAAGATGTGGCGACCTGGCAGGACCTCGACATGCCACGCTACACCAGCCCTCAGCTACAACGACAAATCGGCTTCTTCAAGATCAGCTCCAGCGCCTCTGCTCATCAATTCATCTCATCTTCGCTGACTATCAACTTCAGCCAGAAAAGTAGAACCTCGAACAGCTCGATGACGATGATATCGAATCGCTGCGTTTCGAAGTCAATTCCGGAAAGACGAACCTCCTTCGGGCCTACAAAAGATTGACCCAGCTTCATGATGAGTAGCTAAGAAGCCGACTCCACGGAACGATCCGTCTTTGAGGAATACATTGCGTAATTCGGCGATTATCTTGAAGACATCTTTACTTCTGTGCAACTGTTGGACCACCTGAGCCTTCTCCTGAATCAGGACTATGTTAAACGAAACCTCAGTTTGCCATCGGATTCTTCAGACGCTTGTTCCAGGCATGACTCCCTCGAAGAGCACGCCTCCGAGGGAGAGCCCAGAAGACACCGAAGTCAATTTCAACTCATCGTGAGGATACTACTACTGTCGCTCATCAAATCTCTCAAATACCTCCTGGCGACTCTTCCATCCTCAACATCGTCGACGCCTCCACCCTCTCGAAGCTGGAATTGCCTACATTCGATGGAAACCTTCTAGATTATCCCGAATTCTCTTTGCGACAATAGTGGATAACAAGCCCCAACTCGACAGTACGAAGAAATTCTCCCTTCTGAAATCATGTCTCCGCGGCCGTGCCCTCCAATCTATATAGGGTCTTTCCTTGACGCGCGGGAATTACATATACTATCGCCATGGATATTCTGAGGAATCTTTCTTCTTCTTCTTCTTCTTCTTCTTCTTCTTCTTCTTCTTCTTCTTCTTCTTCTTCTTCAGCGTTTGTCCCGCATCGTAGCGGGGTCCGCTATTCTGGTGCCATGACGCCACCTTTCCCGATCCAGCGCTAGATCAGGGTGAACACCAGTAATCTTCAAGTCCGTATGTAACGTATCTAACCAGCACTGCTTTGGGCGCCCTCTAGGCCGCTTTCCAATTACGTCGAATTTAAGGCCTATCTTGCTGACGCTGTCTTCTTCTCCACGCAGAACGTGGCCGTACCATCGTAAGCGAGCTTCGCGCATCTTGTCAGCTATCGGCGCGACACCGAACTTCTGCCGAATAGCATCATTTCGGATGCGATCCAGGCGCGTAACTCCTGCGGTTCAGCGCAGCATCTTCGTTTCCATTCCGCTGAGGCGACTTTCCGCTTCCTTTGTCGCAGACCAACACTCAGCTCCGTACATCGCTACCGGCCGGACTACTTCTCTGTAGATCTTCGACTTCAAGCGCTCCGGTATCTTCCTATCGCAGAGCACGCCAGTCAACGAGCGCCACTTGGACCAAGCTGCACCCACGCGTGAATTCACTTCGTCCATCAGTTTGCCGTCAGACGCGACTGCTGATCCCAGGTACTTAAAGACCGAAGTGCGTGGGAGCTCGACGCCGTTAACCTTGATGGAGCTGGACCCAGTAACATCCATCGTTAGATATTCGGTCTTCTTCACGTTCAATCTGAATCCAAACCGCTCCAAGCGATCACACCAAGCTTGCACCTCTCACTCGAGTTCGTCTTTATCTTCGCTAGCGAGGATTACGTCATCAGCATAAAGCAACGTCCATGGGACGGGCTTCTGAAGATCTCGTGTGATGGCATCCATTACGACAACAAGCAGGAGCGGCGAAAGCGCAGAACCCTGGTGCACTCCGACAGAGATGGAAAACTCCATCGAGGTTCCAGCTGCAGCTTGAACTCGACTCTTTGGACAAGAGTAGAGAATTCGCACCCACTCTATGAGCTCTTCAGGAACTCCATGTTGTCGCAAGGCGTACCATATCACTTCACGCGGTACGCGGTCAAAGGCCTTCTCTAAGTCGAGGAAGGCAATGTGCACTGGCTTCTGTTTCTCGCGATGCTTCTCTAACAGGAGACGGGCATCAATGGCATCAATGGTGCCACAGCCAGCTACGAAGCCGCACTGATAGCTGGAAAGCTGGACGATGTCACGAATTCGTCCGTCGACAATTCGCTCAAAGATCTTCATGCTGTGCGAAAGCAAGCGAATCGGACGGTAACTGGAGCAGTCTGCAGGACTGCCCTTCTTCTTCTAAATCAGAATCGTCGTGCTTTGGCGCCAACACTCAGGCACCTTCTTCTCCGCTACGACCTGATTAAAGAACCTCGCCAACCACTCAGCAGGGTACCAGTACTTGGACTTCCATAAATCAGCTGCCACGTCGTTAGGCCCAGTCGCTTTGCCTGGCCTCATCATCTTCAAAGCCGCTTCAGTCTCCTCCACGGTGATCTTCTTCACGGGGTCATGGGTTGGAGCCGTTGAAGGGGTGGCTGGATTAGGAAATTCTACCGTAGAGATTTCCTCAAAGTAGTCGCGCCATCGCTTCAGTGCCTTCTTGCGGTCCATGAGAAGATGGCCGTCCTCATCATTGATGCCGAAAAACTTCGCAATATCCTCGGTCTGCCGGTGGCGAAACTTTGCAAGTCGGTACAGATACCGCTCACCATCGCGTGACTCGAGGTTCTCGTTGACATTTCCATAATGAGTGGCTTTTGCAACAGCCACGGCCTTCTTTGCAGCTTTCTTCCCTTCTTGGTACTTCCGCCAGTTATCGGATGTCTTTTTGCCGAGAAACACGTGATAGAGCGCCTTCTTCTCTCGAACTTTGGCTTTCACGTCATCTGTCCACGCTTGTTCGTCGACCTTCCGTCGTCCAGGGTTCGTAGTGCCGAGTTCTGACTGTGCAGCTTGACGTATTGCGTCGGTCGCTTCCTTCCAAGTTCCAACGACAGTCGTAACTGTCGGTAACCGCACGCGAGAAATCACAGCTGCTTCCTTCTCTCTCAATCGCCACCACTTGATTCTTGCAGCACCGCATCGCTCGACCTGCTTCAGCCTTGGAGGGGCGGTCTTCAAAGTACAGATCAGCAGTCGATACTGTGGGGCGACCGTCTGATACGGCACGACCTTCGCGTCTGTGACGAGACTTCGGTCACGATCCTTCACAAGGACAAAGTCAACCTGAGTTCTGGTATTCCGCTGTAGAACGAGATGAGGTGGGAATCGCGTTTTCGGAAGACGGTGTACACTATGGTGAGGTTATGCGATTCCGTATAATCAAGGATACGCTCACCATCTGCGTTACGCGACCCATGGCCGAATCCATGACAGCTGTACCCATCTTTCGTCACGCCGACGTGCCCGTTAAGGTCACCAGCGACTATGATGACATCTTTCGATGGTACCTCTGCTGTCCTCTCATCGAGCAGGTTCCAAAACTCATCCTCGGCTTGATCGGAGCAGCCAGTCTGCGGAACATACGCAGAAAAGAAGTGATAGAGTCGTCCCTTAGCGGCGACAACGATCTTCATCAATCGATCGTCAAAGCGCTCGACGCTTACAATCGAGTCACGAAGTCGTTCGGAGTCGATTATTCCGACACCACTGGTGGTCCTGGGACTTCCACATAGAACGGCCTTAAAGCCACGTCCTATGTCCCTTGACTTGCGGCAGGACCACCTCGTCTCCTGCACCGCACAGAAATCAACTCTCCTTCGCTCCAGTGCTTCAACCAACTCGCACGAGCGGCCCGTCAACGTACCCACATTCAGCGTTGCTACGCGGGTCCTGCCTACGTTACGGGACTTTCGGACTAGCTCAGTTGCCCCCCGATGCCGTCCTCGCATCAGGGACCCTCGCATACTTTTCACACTCGCTGGGCTTTGCGAGTGCGCGTCGGCTCCCGCGGACGCCGTAGCATTATCTCGAAATACGTGAGCTGACATGCACCATGTGATGTGACATGGGTCTCCGTAGGCCGACCTGTCACAAGGGCCTGTCGCCTGTAATCGAATGTCCGTGATCGGCTTACCTCGCAGAGCGAACAGTTTCCAGTGGCACTACGTGGAGGAACGGACATCGCCACCTCTGAGGAATCTTTACGACCGCAAAATAACCCTGCGACATATCCTTCACACTAAGTTGGTACAGTTGCCTAAATGCGATCTCGAAGGAACGCAGCTCCCTGCTTTGTACAACAAAATGCTCTCGCATGTTCGCCAGTTCGCTAATGGAGACGACTCAAAGGAAACTGCACTAGGAGCAATTCTTCTCAATAAACTACCCTTGCGAGTACGGAGCCAAATCTAAGATTTAGCATCAAACAGTCACAACGTCACTCCCACGGAATTGCTAAACTTTCTTACCAATATTGTTCGTAAGGACTCAACACTTTAAGAAATCGAACACTACTCATGTCAGCCTTCTCACATGCACCATTCGGTCTACCATATTGATAATGCAGCACCCACCTCAACCGACTACTATACTGAGGACATCAACGAAGAAGATGAAGAATCGAAGGCATTGCTGTTTCATTTCGCCGTAGATTGCACTGCTTTCATTACAGCCCAGCAACGGAACGACCAAGCACGACTTAAGCGATTATGCCTTAACTGCCTTTCGTCCCGTCATTCAACTAACGAATGCTCTTCGAAATTTGCGTGCAAATTCTGTGGTCGGGTGTTCTCTCTCACGACGTCAGCCACCGAGAGAGTCACATCAACTTCAATCATCATCGATTTCCAATCGATCGAACCTCAGACGCCTTTGAGGTCTTGAGAGGCATCTCAGACACCAAACGCTACAAGGATGCATTGCCACACAACTATCGCCGCGATTTCTCCAGCAGAAAAGCAGCAGACCGACGATATAGACACACCTCATGCATCCATTGGACAAGTAACTACAGCTTCATTCCCTTGCTCGCTGGATCAACAAAGTCAAACTACGGTCATCACACTGCAACCGCTCAACCAGGAAACATGACCTGCGCTCAAGGATCAAGATAACCACGTCGCTGCATTAATAAAAATCTAAATTTATGGCATCCGATTCCGTTGTAACAAGAACGTTGAGTTTTTCACAAGAGACCACAATATCGTGGTTGAATTCGTTCATCGTTGTTACCAAGCAGGAAGGTGTCAACATGGCGCATGCGAGAAAACAACCCCACTGATTAACTTAAGGAATTCTCGACAACTGCAAACAATAATCCTGGATACACCTTCTGTATTGCATCACTTGTGATGGATGTTTCTTCTGCGAACCAAGTTGCCTATTTCATAGAATATATGCTGCGCCGATAACCTTAAAAATCTATACTGTCCTCATGCCCCTCATGGGAACGTGAAGTAAACGCAGAAATCACAGCAATACCAAATGACGTTGCCAAACTGCAAAAGTCAAACTACGTGCCGGTCGAACTTGGAATTATCTTAAACTGAATCTCATAGGGTCGATTGTCCCAAAGCTGCCGCTTATGTCATCAGCATTTATGAAAACCGAAGAAACTGTCTCTATTATAAAGCCTGCATACAAAGGACAACTTACGCCTCGACAGCTGGACAGCTTCAATGTTCTACAAAGGTTAAGGCACGATACTTCAGTGCCACTTTGCAAGCAACGTCTGTACGTGTATGCCACAACTTCGACAGGTATCATGTGCTTGCGGTTCAGGGACCAACCTCATGAAATCAACACCTCTCCCACAAACATCAAAGAACTTTATGGTATGCTCGGAGAACTTCGTTGTTTACGTCAAAACACCAATAGAATCGGCTCTCCAATTGCACATAGCTGCAGACAACATGCGCATCATAACGTCACCTGTACAGTGGACGTAAGCGACCTAACCAGATGCTATAATGTCTTTCAGGAGCAAAGCTCATTCTGTCATTAAAAGCAGTGGAGATGAAACAACAGCCGGCATTAACTGTCTCACGCAAACGCAAGTCGCCTTGTGTACAAAAGCTGGACAGTTGAACAAGTGGCGTCTGCATTTTAGCTCCTCTACAGTATCGACAACTTGCAAACTCTCGTGTCTCGGAGGGACGGTAAACATAACCGTCAAAGGAGTACTCCACGAATAACCGCGATATTATGGACGACCCTGAACCGGTTTCCATTAAGCACGGCGCACAAGGCGACACGTCATATGCGAAAAGGTTGTTTTATTCAAGTACCAACTTTCTGGCGAAAATCCCTGAATTCTTCACCAACCTCAATATGGTACTACGTGTTTTACTAATCATAACAATTTTCATGGCAATAAGAAACATTTACTGCAACCTTTTTCGCTTCAGAGCCTTACGCATTGGAAGGCAACGAAAACCTTCCCGCAGACAAAGCAAAAAGATTCGATGGGAACTACTCGCCTCGGGAGTTTCTGTAAATTTGAGAGTTGCAGAACTCTCAGGAAATTGTAATACATAATGTACTCTCATGGAGCATTGTTTGATGTCACAAAAAATTTCCTCATTAAAAATTCTACATTGACGTATCATTTCATTAACGTTGAACATCCTTTTGTTAAAACATCATTTCGCATTCTTCGCAAACGCCATCCGAGAAAGACTACTACAGCAACGGAGCCACAGACAAATGGAATCAAAACGCTTGCCATAAAAGCCGCCTCATGCAGTCATTCGACATCCTCGTTCTTATCCTCGCGCTCGTCCTCGTCCTCATCCTGGGCCTCCTCCTCGACCTCGCCCTCTTCTATATCCGCCCATATCGTCCACATGCGACTTATGCCCTTCTACCAGACTCAATAAAGACGTTCAATAAGCAAATCGTGTCGAAATAGGACGCGAATTGCTTATTGAACGTCTTTATTGAGTCTGGTAGAAGGGTATAAGCCGCATGTGGACGAGATGGGCGGATGTAGAAGAGGGCGAGGTCGAGGATGAGCACGAGCATGTCGCATGAGGTGGCATTTATAGGAAGCGTTTTTATTCCATTTGTCTGTGGCTTCATTGCTGCAGCAGTCTTTCTCGGATGGCGTTTACGAAGAATGCGAAACGATATTTTAACAAAAGGATGTTCAACGACAACGAAATGAGACGTCCATGAAGAATTTCTAATTAAGAAACCTTTTTTGATGACAAACCAAGCTCTATGAGAGTACATCATGTCTTACAATTTCCTGAGAGTTCTGCAACTCTCAGAGTTTCGAAATCTATTATGCTGATGCTCTTCCGCGCAGAAGCTGACCGTACCATTGCAAGGGAACCTTGCGAACCTTGTCAGCTATCGCCGCGACATAGATCTCCTGCCGAATAGCATTGTTTCAAATGCGATCCATTTGCGTGATTCCATCCATTCAGAATCTTAGGCTCCACGGCGATGCTGAAGGCGCTTTTGGTCGCAGGCCAGCACACATCGCCATGCATTGCTACTCACCGAGCGAGCTCTAGGATGTTAAGCTTATTGTAAACCTCTTATCGCGGACCACGCCATTCGACCAGCATCACTTGTAGCAAACCGCATGGGTTCAGTTCAACCACCAGATTGCCATTCAAACGCAACTGTTGATCCCTGACACTTAAAAGCGAAGTATATGGATGTTCGGAGCCATGCACCTTGATGAAGCTGGACTCGTTTATGTCAGTCGAAAAACACCCAAGTTTTTTGGCAATTCGCTTGAGTCGAAACTGCTCCAAGCGATCACACCAAGCTAGCACCTCTCGCTCGAGTTTCCCTTTATCTTCGCAAGCCAGCATCAAATCCCCAGCATAAAGCAACGATCAAGCAGCGAGCATGACTGGCGTCCGATGATCTGTGTAATTGAATACACAACGAAAATAAGGAACAGTGGGGAAAGTGCACTGCTCTGATGTACGCCGTCAAAGGACGGAATTATATCGATATAGCTGACGCAGTTTTCATTCTGCTCTCTGGACAAGAGTTTTGTATTCGTGCCAACTCTACAAACTTTTCAGGAACTCCATGTCGCAAGGCGATATCACTAAAAGCGGTACGCAATCAAAGACCTTCTCCAAGCCGAAGAATGCGGAATGCACTGCATTCTATTTCTCACCATGCTCCTCCACCAGGAGGCGGGATAGCTGTATGGCATCAATAACACATCGGCCAGTTACGAAGTCTCACTGATTGCTGGCAAGGTGGGCAAAGTTACGAATCCGTCCATCGACTGTTCACCCAAAGGTTTTCATGCGTTGTGAAAGCAAGCGAATCGGATGGTAGTTACAGCAGTCTGCAGGACTGACCTGAATGCCGGTTTGTGGAGCATACTCCGGGTAGAAGTGATAGATTCGCTCCTTAGCTGCGACAACAGTATTCGTAAATCGATCGTCAAAGCATTCGATGCCTACAATAAAGTCTGGTAGTCTGTCTAGGTGCGACTTTCTGAAAACCTTGGCATTAAACCGATCAGTTATGATGTGAGTTTGATAGGCTATCGTCCAAGAGTGTAAACGGCTTTACAGCGTGTCTCAAAAAAATGTATACATTGTTTGAAAGATGATAGCTTTGTTCATAGTAAAGGTACTAAAGAAGTTGAGGAACGTATAAACATGAAAGCTTAGAGAAATGTAAATTTTCTGGTATATGAGGAGCATGGAATGCGCCATGCACTCGTCTGAAATTTTCCATTTTACACTCGATTGTGTTTCGCTTGAATACGTGGTATAATTTCTTCACAAAGTGGCCGTTCCGATTGATTGTGCTTGTTTTAGAGTTTAAAACTTAACTATACATTATAGCTTGCGAAAAATGGAAAGTATTCTAAAAAAAATAAAGGTACAATGTAAAGGGTTGTAACATTGTTGCTTTTAAGGCATTTAGAGATATTTGAGACTCACATGAAAACGCAGGTCTACGGAATTACTGCGGCGTGCAAATAGTCAAGATTGCGTCATGCTCCTTCGTTACACCTTGCATTCCAGACTTGATTGATTGTGCATGGGCTGAATTACAATCTTGTTGCTACTTGGTCACATTAACCTTTGCTGTGCTTCTTTTAACGTTTTAAACTTGACGACCTCGTGAAAGACACGCTTTATGCGAGTTTATTGATTGCACGATTTAAATGTGAGCAGGAGCCGCATTCTACAAGACGCATTATGGGGGCGAATGAAGCAACATTTAAGCTGAATGGAGAGGTTACTTGGCATAACTGCAGCTACAGGACGACGGAAACGTTGAATGAGTCACAGTACAGTTTAATGTGGCCAAAGAGTAACAAGATTCTAACAAACGTTCAGCCTATGCACAACCAATCGAGTCTGGAATGCAAGGTTTCAGGCAGGAGCATGGCGCAATCTTGACTATTTGTACGCCGCAGTAATCCCGTCGCATTGCGCTTTCATGTGAGTCTCAAATATCTCCAAATGCTTTACTAGCAGTAATGTTACAACCCTTCACATAGCACTTTTATTTTTAGAATACCCTTCATTTTCGCAAGCTATAATGTGTCATTAAGTTTTAAACTCTAAAATAAGCACAAATCCATCGAGACCGCCACCTTGTGAAGAAATTGTCACATGTATTGAAGCGAAACACAATTAATCGAGCGTAAAATGGAAAATTTCAGACGAGTGCATGGCCCATTCCATGCCTCTCATATATCAGAAAATTTCTATTTTTCTTAAGCTTTCATATGAACCCTTAACTTCTTCAGTCCCTTTGCTATGAACAAAGTTATCACCTTTCAAACAGTGTATACATTTTTTCAGACACCTTGTTTTCTGACCAATGTTTCGGCAGCTTTGCCTTCTTCGGAGCCTGAAAAATTCGGAACTATTCAAGCGCCACTCGTCCAAACATCACTTCATCCATGTTGGCGTCCCACAAAAGGATTGACCAACTCCTAGATCCATCCTTCAAGGCGGCCTCAGGACTCTATGACGAATATTCAGGAAGTCCCTAACAGTCCAGACGAATGGTTTATTCGAAAGCGCTTTCTGAGGTGCATGGACCACGTCGACAGCAATGAATCAGCGGTTTTTACGGCCTCGATCTCCAACGATGGTTTGCAACGACCGTACCATAGCAAGGTGCTGGAACCTTCTGAATGATTCATTGCTGGGAAAGTTCAAACGTCTTAGCTATATGCCGCATTCTTTACAGAGCTACACACCTTTGAGTCGTACATTTATACGCAAAGCAGATATTTCTTTCTGTATTTTCCCAGTAAACAACCTTCTCTGAGGCTTTGAATTTTAAGGAGTACGAAGGTTAGCTGGAAAAAGTGGGCTTCTTTAAATTCCTCTTTTGAAAGGCTGGAGTTCTTTAGTTTCTGTTACTTGGTGGTAGGACAGAACATTTGCTCTAATTGAGCATTCTTGATTCATCGCGTACCGCTCCAGAAGTTAACCAGACCCGGACATCATGAGACGTCTTATAAACTCAAAACATTGTACAATCCATAGGGTACCGATGCTTTCCCTTTTTAGGTTCATAGAAAAATCACTGGATAGGCAGCTTAGAGGTGGAATGGAGGACATCATGAGGCTAGAAACTTTTTGGAGAAATACGAATCTATTCTAGCTACGTATGCAGTCACAATTCTGTCGAGATTTTAAAGTTTTCATTCTGCGAACGATCAGTTCTTTTCATGCTTAATCTTCATTCCATCGAAAAATGGCACTCCGAGCATCGCTGAAAAGCGATTCACAAAACGTTCCGCCAACGCCCACGCTCCTCCGTTCCTTTAACAAACCGATTGATTTCTTGCTGTCTTCATGCCCTTCAAAACAAAATTTAATCCGATTAATACGGAAATATTAATCCATCATTTTCCTTAAAAATGGAATTTTTCTATAATTTCAAACGGTGTGTTCACTTATTGGGGCAAGTGGAATAATAAGATTTCAAATGAAGGAAGTCACACTAAATTTGCTTCTAACAGAAAAATTTTATAACCGTCTCGTATTGTCAATATTTTAATTTGGAATAAGCTCGCTTTGATTTGGGAGACATTCAGATTGAGCGTCAAGCTTGTTTAGAAGTATAATTTTATCGGAAAACTGCTCAACTTGATTTGAAAGGTGTTCAATTTGACGTGAAAATAGTGTATACTACAACACGGATGCAGTAAAATGCAGAACACATGCTGTTGTGAGAGGTGGTGACAGTTCAAACTATCCGTAATTTTTTCGAGTGATGAAAAGAGTAACATAAAATACGACAATTTCAGTCAGAGAGGAAAAAAGAGAGTAAGGAGGAGAGAAGGAAAAGTAGCTGGGGAAAGATCTAGTGGAGGGAACAGAGGAGGATAGAAAATTCATGAAAAAGTGCATGGTGCAAGTTGCAACGAAGATCGGCACCGAAACGAACTTGTAATTAGTATGCCGTTAACTTAACCAAGGTCCATCATAAATGGCTCACAGTCCATCATAGCCTCACTTTCGTCATCAATGAGAGCAGCAACGAGATATATTGACTAGCGAGAGGCATTAGAAAGCTGGAAACCGCGAAATATAAAGAAAAGACGGAGCAGAAACGTTGATACTGAAGAGCGTACAGCAACACCAGCATAATATTGAGGAAATGAACGAAGTTGAAAAACAGTTGAGTGTTTAAAAGTGTTTCAAAGAATTTCGAAGCTCAGAAGATCGACACTCATTTAGCCTTGGCAAAATGAGTTAGTTGTTTTGTCTATGATGAGCTCAACGTGTGGTTAATCTAGTCCGACACAGTCCTTTATCCTATAAGGACAACGAAAATGGACTACTCAATCAATCTCTCTTTAGGATGTGCCACGCATTCTATGTACCTGTGCGGGATGTAGTGGAGGCAATTTGAATGCGTATCTCGTTTGTACAGGCATGTTGCTGCGTAAATGGAGGAGGCGCCGGTTCGCACCCTGAACCTTAGGCTCTTCGATCGGGTTTCCCGACTAGCCATCCATCCATCTTTGCAAGGTCGGTAAATTGGTACCACAGCTGCCTGGGAAAAACGCTTAACTGTCATAGCCTCGCCACCGTACTTCATTGTGTAGACTAGATGCGCATTCAAACTGCCCTCACGACAACCCGTAATCTCTCGCCGCACGTTGCGAAGCTGCACTGCCAGAAGATTGGCGAAGCCTGATAGAGTGACCTACCCGAGCTTTTCGTTCTACGGCCTTGGCTGCTTCCGATTACAGTAGGAGAATGTAGATAGTCAAAGGTTAGTATAAATGACTAAAGTCTTTATCGATGGAATAAAGGTGCTCAAGTGGGATTAACGCGACCGTTTGTCAGATCGGCGATCATCGGGCGGCCGCCAGCAAAAAAGAAGGCGAAAGAAAGTCAGCGAGATGGAACGCTCTAAGCATAGCACAGTTGGCTTGGGGATCACATTGCAATAGGTGTGGCTGCTTCTCCATCCGAGTTATCGTTAGTCTCCCTGTTCTCGTTACAGCCTTTGTGGGTGTTCGGTTCGTTTTCGTAGGCTTGGCATAAGCATTTATCAACTTTTAGAAATTCTCGCGTTCGAGCACTCGAGGGAAGACCGACGCCTCGACGCTGACTGACCTCGACTAGAATCCGCAGTGATCGTTGTCATGTTTTAATTGAAACTCCTTGACAACATCTTCCTTTATATTTGTTGTTGATGTTTTGCAATAAATTAGTTTATAACCTTTGCGTCACCCAACCCAAGATCGTTACCTTGAAACATAATCTCCGCGACAAGAAATTCAAGGATCAGTCGGAACTCGAAACTGAGATCGTCCACTTTTTCGACTCGCAGCCGCGGCTATCATGGTACAAGGAAGTCGAGAAGCTGCCCGATCGTTGGACACATGTTCTGAACAATGATGGAAGCTCTGTAATTGATCTAGTCTGCATTGTTATAAAGCTAGTTGAAAAAAAGAAGTTCCGATCAAGAGGGCCCACTCATTATATGCCACCAGCGTCGGTCGCCGGCTCCGCCGGCGCCGACGCTTGAGTGTGCGGGCCACGCCAGGCTAGCCGGCTCCGCCGGCGTCGGGTATGGCGGGCCACGCTAGGGACGTAGCCGAAACCTAGCTACGGATGCTTCCTCACCCAGCGTAGGTCGCCGGCTTCGCCGGCAACCAACGCTGGGTAAGGAAGCATCCGTAGCGTCGAGCACGTTGAAACTTGCGCCTACTCCAGACTGATTCCTAGCTTGATACCACTTACTAAGTATAGCACGCAGAAGAATGTTCTCAGCACTCTTTCTTCATCTAGCGTTGAATTCACAGCCTATTGCAGCTTGTCAAGCCTAAAGAAATGTTTGACACTTCTGTCCAGTCGTCGTGCTTCGAGCCGCTAGGTGTGGCGAATTCCGGAGGTGACTTCATTAGCCACTAATTTTGAAGGAACGTACGGGAAGAATTATTCCGAGAGTCTAGTGGAGTCGAAAACTGGGGGTGGGACGGGAACTTGATTTCCGCTGTTGACGAACCACTACAGACAGTGACTTATGCCTTCCTCCTTTATATATATGGTGAGATTTTCTGTCTCTGATTTCCCTACCTCCAATGTGTCAGATAGAAATCGTGGTCGGTTCGGTTTGAGAGGAAACCGATAGCACCACTCTAATGATCGATAATATCGATCGATATCGACTGCCTGATCAAAACGCCCAATCTACTGTGGAACGCTCCCGTCGGCCAACATAATCAGGCAACTCCAATCCCGATCGGTTTGGTCTGAGAGAAAACCGATAGCACCACTGGTTATTTGATTGATAGCGTAGATGCAACCTAATTGATCCACCAAAGTGGGGATATGTGTGCTCCTCACTGTTGTATTTGTTGTTCAACTTCTGCTTTCAATCGAATAAAAATCGCTCAGCCGAAATAACTTCGAATGGGAGAATCTTACAGCCCGCAGCTAAGAAGCAAACATATAGCGCATTAAAAGATGAGATCGCGCCATGCACTCCAAAAATGCCACCTAATTGATCCACCAGTGTGGGGATATGTGTGCTCCTCACTGTTGTATTTGTTGTTCAACTTCTGCTATCAATCGAATAAAAATCGCTCAGCCGAAATAACTTCGAATGGGAGAATCTTACAGCCCGCAGCTAAGAAGCAAACATATAGCGCATTAAAAGATGAGATCGCGCCATGTACTCCAAAAATGCCACCTAATTGATGCACCAAAGTGGGGATATGTGTGTTCCTCATTGTTGTATTTGTTGTTAAACTTACGCTATCAATAACTATCGCAACGTCTGAAGGGGGCCCAAGCGATAAATAGGAATCATGAGTGGGCGGGAGAAACTGTTGCATGCGCTCGACACAACGAACTTCGAATGGGAGAATCTTACTTACAGCCTATGAGCAAGCATATAGCGCAATAAAAGACGAGATCGCACCATGCCCTCGAAAAGTTCACCGCAGCCTTTAATCGACTGATAGTGTAAAAGCCACTTAATCAGAAAGGTGGGATATGTATGTTCCTCACCGTTGTGTTTGTTGTTCAACCTCTGCTATCACTCGAATAAAAATCCAACAGCTTGGAAGGGTGTAGAAAGTAGGAAGTTTATGTGGGCGGAAGAAACTAATGGGCTCAATCCAACCAACTTAGAATGGGAGAATCTTGCTTACAGCCTACAGAATCAGGCGTAGAACGGCTCGGGTGGACAGGGCTCATCGTGTTAAGTGGTTGTCAGCCTCTTTAAGAAGCACACGAGTGGATATAAGTGCTACAACTATTAGTGGAGATCAAATAGGCTGGGGCGGGAGGCCCACGATGTAGGAACGCCCAATCCGTCGTTTTGTGTTGTATGAAATTCAAAATTATCAACAGCACTGGTGGGTTCTAGCCCTATGGTGAACGAAGTTAGTTCACTTCTGCTGTGAATGGGCATACATGTGCCTTCCTACCAAGGGGCATACTCTAACGTGTGGAGCGAGGAGTACTAGAATAGGGCCGCAGATTCTCACCACAACACTGACGTCAACTTAAAAGGCTCTCGAAGAGAAACAAAGTGAAACGGTGGCAAAGGCAGTAACGAAGAGCGGCAGTATGGATTAACACAGCAGGAGCTGTTCTCAGGAAAGTGAAGGCGGAAGCTCGTACATATCAGAATGTTATGCCCGAACACAGAGAAGGTAGCAAGAACAGGAATGAGCAGTGACCTCGGCCATGCACACAGGCGGCAGAGTTGTACCCTGCGGTAACACAACTGTAGCAGCACCTAATTGCAAGCACTAATTGACCGGTAGCAAGGACAGGAGCCTTCAAGGGGGACAGTTCGAAGCAGTAGCCACCCAACACGTGCGCGGGCAGAGCCTATACCTTTGTCCTTGGGAAAAAAATTCGAATTTCGAATGATCGAATAATATTCGATTTTCAAAATTTCGAATTTCGAATGATCGAATAATATTCGATTTTCAAAATTTCGAATTTCGAATGATCGAATAATATTCGATTTTCAAAATTTCGAATTTCGAATGATCGAATAATATTCGATTTTCAAAATTTCGAATTTCGAATGATCGAATAATATTCGATTTTCAAAATTTCGAATTTCGAATGATCGAATAATATTCGATTTTCAAAAAGTCGAATTTCGAATAATCGAATTTCGAATAGTCGAATATTCGAATAATCAAATGAACACTATTATTTGCTGTCGTCACCCAGTGGTTGACATTTAATTATTTTTTATTACCCACTGTGAAGGAAATGGATGGCTGCTCCATCGATTTCCTTTACGAGACCAAAGGACAATAACAGCGGTATAATGGCAATGAAGCACGCTTTGCTTCCCTAAGAATTCGTGCACCGAGAAGAGAGAAACACCTTGGGTAGGCAGAGCTAGATTGTTATAGGTCTTTCTCTATAGGTTGCTATCTTTCCTTATGTTATAGCGAAGCTTCCAAGTGGTAAAAGAATGATTATAATGGGCGGAGAAATGACACAAAGGCGATCTTGTGCAGAAAGGGCGCACTGGAGTCTCATGAATGGTATTCAGTTTGTGTTCTAGCTCCGTTGAAGAGAAACGGACCCGCGTTGGAATCTAATCTGACAAGACACTACGACTTGGACAGTGTTAGAGCGAAAATGGGGATGGCTCACTTTCATAGGAAACGGAGTATGACTGGCTCTTGTACTCCATAGCCATTGCTCTTCCTCTCTTCTTCAACGTCTTTACTGGCAGAAAGCAGGAGCTTTCTAGGCCCCTGTAAGTTCTACCTCCCTACCGCAGCCCCTTCGGCTCTAATCGTTCCCTTGTTGTAACTGGGGTAGAAATACAAAACGAAGATTCTCCCTAATATACTGAAGGTAAAAATATCTGTGTACAGGCATAACCCTAATCACTTGTGATTCACGTGAATGGCCACAGCACGCTCGACGGCCGTTTACAAGGAAGCAGGTGCGCAGCGGAGGGCCGCGCTTGCAGCGCTTACTTCGCGTCAACTCACAAGGGAGGTCAATGAACTTCCCGTGGGAATCTTATAAGTGACCTATTGAGCGCTGTGGGGGATTGTCCGAGAGGCACCCCAGTGGTTTAAAATTGAATGCAGCTAAGGGACATTTTATTTAACGAATTTACCGAATTTACCTTTTTAACGCGAGAATTTTTCGTTAAAAAGTGGTCGTTAAAAATTTACCGAAAAAAATTAACGCACACCCCTGCTGCCTATCGCCTCCCCACCACTCTCTGCTAATCGAAGGTTTAGGGACTTGTACTCCCACGGTGGCGATGTCCGTTCCTCCACGTGGTGCCACTGGAAACTGTTCGCTCTGCGAGCTAAGCCGATCACGGACATTCGATTGCAGGCGACAGGCCCTTGTGACAGGCCGGCCTACGAAGACCCATGTCACATCACATGGTGTATGACTGTTCAGGTTTATCGAGATAGTGCTACGGCGTCCGCGGGAGCCGACGCGCACTCGCAAAGCCCGGCGAGTGTGAAAAGTATGCGAGGGTCCCTGATGCGAGGACGGCATCGGGGGGCAACTGAGTTAGTCCGAAAGTCCCGTAACGTAAGCAGGACCCGCGTGGCTACGCTGAATGTGGGTACGTTGACGGGCCGCTCGTGCGAGTTGGTTGAAGCACTGGAGCGTAGAAGAGTTGATTACTGTGCGGTGCAGGAGACGAGGTGGTCCTGCCGCAAGTCAAGGGACATAGGACGAGGCTTCAAGGCCGTTCTATGTGGAAGTCCCAGGACCACCAGTGGTGTCGGAATAATCGTCTCCGAACGATTTCGTGACTCGATTGTAAGCGTCGAACGCTTTGACGATCGATTGATGAAGATCGTTGTCGCCGCGAAGGAGCGACTCTATCACTTCTTCTCTGCGTATGCTCCGCAGACTGGCTGCTCGGATCAAGCCAAGGAAGAGTTTTGGAGCCTGCTTGATGAGAAGACAGCAGAAGTACCGTCGAAAGATGTCATCATAGTCGCTGGTGACCTCAACGGGCACGTCGGCGTGACGAAAGACGGGTACGGCTGTCATGGTGGGTTCGGTTACGGGTCGCGTAACGCAGATGGTGAGCGTATCCTTGAATATGCGGAATCGCACAACCTCACCATAGTGAACACCGTATTTCGCAAACGCGATTCCCACCTCATCTCGTTCTATAGCGGGAACACCAGGACTCAGATAGACTTTGTCCTTGTGAAGGATCGAGACCGAAGTCTTGTCACAGACGCGAAGGTCGTGCCGTATGAGACGGTCGCCCCACAGCATCGACCGCTGATCTGTACTTTAAAGATCGCCCCTCCGAGGCTGAAGCAGGTCGAGCGATGCGGTGCACCAAGAATCAAGTGGTGGCGAATGAAAGAGAAGGAAGCAGCTGTGATTTCTCGCGTGCGGTTACCGACAGTGACAACTGTCGACGAAACTTGGGAGAAGGCCACCGACGCGATTCGTCACGCTGCACGGTCGGAGCTCGGCATCACGAAGCCTGGACGACGGAAGGTCGACAAGCAGGCCTGGCTGTGGACAGATGACGTGAAAGCCAAAGTTGGAGAGAAGAAGACGCTATATCACGTGTTTCTCGGCAAAAAGACTGCCGATAACTGGCGGAAGTACCAAGAAGCGAAGAAAGCTGCAAAGAAGGCCGTGGCTGTTGCAAAAGCCACTCATTATGGAGATGTCAACGAGAAGCTCGAGTCGCGCGATGGTGAGCGGTATCTGTACCGACTCGCAAAGAATCGCCATCGCCAGACCGAGGACATCGAGAAGTTCTTCGGCATCAATGATGAGAACGGCCATCTTCTTATGGACCGCAAGAAGGCGTTGAAGCGATGGCGCGATTACTTTGAGGAAATCTCTACAGTAGAATTTCCTCATCCAGCCATCCCCTCAACGGCTCCAACCCACGGCCCCGTTCAGAAGATCACCGTGGAGGAGATTGAAGCGGCTTTGAAGAAGATGAGGCCAGGCAAAGCGACTGGGCCCGACGACGTGGCAGCAGAACTGTGGAAGTCGAAGTTTTGGTACCCTGCTGAGTGGTTGGCGAAGTTCTTTAATCAGGTTGTGGCGGAGAAGAAAGTGCCTGAGTGTTGGCGCCAAAGTACGACTATTCCGATTTGGAAGAAAAAGGGCAGTCCTGCAGACCGCTCTAATTACCGTCCGATTCGCTTGCTTTCGCACAGCATGAAGATCTTTGAGCGAATTATCGACGGACGAATTCGTGACATCGTCCAGCTGTCCAGCAATCAGTGCGGCTTCGTGGCTGGCTGTGGCACCATTGATGCCATTCACGCCGCCCGCCTCCTGATAGAGAAGCATCGCGAGAAACAGAAGTCGGTGCATATCGCCTTCCTCGACTTAGAGAAGGCCTTTGACCGCGTACCGCGTGAAGTGATATGGTACGCCTTGCGACATCATGGAGTTCCTGAAGAGCTCATAGAGTGGGTGCGAATTCTCTACTCTTGTCCAAAGAGTCGAGTTCAAGCTGCAGCTGGAACCTCGATGGAGTTTCCCATCTCTGTCGGGGTACATCAGGGTTCTGCGCTTTCCCCACTCCTCTTTGTTGTCGTCATGGATGCCATCACACGAGATCTTCAGAACCCCGTCCCTTGGACGTTGCTTTATGCTGATGACGTAATGCTCGCTAGCGAAGATAAAGATGAACTCGAGCGAGAGGTGCAAGCTTGGTGTGATCGCTTGGAGCGGTTTGGACTCAAATTGAACGTGAAGAAGACCGAATATCTAACGACGGACGTTACTGAATCCAGCTCCATCAAGGTTAACGGCATCGAGCTCCCACGCACTTCGGTCTTTAAGTACCTGGGATCAGCAGTCGCGTCTGACGGCAAACTGATGGTCGAAGTGAATTCACGCGTGAGTGCAGCTTGGTCCAAGTGGCGCTCGTTGACTGGCGTGCTCTGCGACAAGAAGATACCAGAGCGCTTTAAGTCAAAGATCTACAGAGCAGTCATCCGGCCAGTAGCGATGTACGGCGCTGAGTGTTGGCCTGCGACCAGGGAAGTTGAAACGCGCCTCAGCGTCATGGAGACGAAGATGCTGCGTTGGACGGCTGGAGTCACGCGCATGGACCGCATCCGAAACGATGCTATTCGGCAGAAGTTCGGTGTCGCGCCGATAGCCGACAAGATGCGCGAAGCTCGCTTGCGATGGTACGGCCACGTTCTGCGTGGAAAGGAAGACGGCGTCCGCAAGATAGGCCTTAACTTCGAGGTAATAGGAAAGCGGCCTAGAGGGCGCCCGAAGCAGCGCTGGTTAGATACGTTACATGCGGACTTGAAGATTACTGGTGTTTACCCTGACCTAGCGCTGGATCGGGAAAGGTGGCGTCATAACACCAGAATAGCGGACCCCGCTACGATGCGGGACAAACGCTGAAGAAGAAGAAGAAGAAGAAGGGACTTGTACTCCCACAACTCGGGAGATCGAAAGCAGGTTTCGCCCAAACGTCGTCTAGAGGGCTAATTGAGGTGCTGATCGCAATTCTAGTAAACGTTTTCGCGTGATCGTGTGATTCCACATTTTCATGAGTGCTCAAGTTTATCAGTTTGAGTACATAGAATCGCTTTTTTCACCTACATATGTGATCAGACTTGCTTTCCAATCTTCGACTTTGAGATGGAAAGTAGTGCACGAAAAATGGATAATTTAGAAAAAGAAATGACAGATTCGTGGCAGCAGCCTAAATAATTTCCTAAGGCGAGGAAAGGACGAAATCAGTGGTCATGACAACCCCATCCTTACTCACGAACACACACTATGAAATATCGTAAGCGGCCAAATTGTCGAAATTGGATACCATATTCGTGCTCAGCATCCAAAGTAGCAGTACAGGCGATGTTTGGGCGAAACAAATTCCGACCTCCACTCAATTTTTGGAGTCACGATAGTACAACACGGCCGGTTATTCTGCACCTTTTCTTGCACATACTCACCATCGCCTATTGTGGCCGACCGTAACACCGAAAGGGTTTGCCAGCTTCGTGATCAGAACTTCAGTTAACCCTCAGGACAACGTTTGGACGAAAATTTATTCTCTACTTACGAAGTCTTGAGAATTACTACAAGTACCTACGTTTGGAAAGCCCTCCCCCCCCCCCTGTCAGCGCGGGAGAGTGGCCGAGGAAGAATAGGCTGCAAGAAGACCAATACTACGGAGTGGGTCAAAAATGACACATTTTATAAGAGATGGTAAAATTAGTAAAATTTACAAGAGAAACGTTCTCTATAGAAACCCGAAGCCCGATCAGCACATCCCTGAGATGGACTGAAGCAAAACATTTCGATCATGTTCGTAAATGAGGTTAAAATGAGAATGTGTTCTACATTTACCAAAACGCACAGCAATCCGTAAACACTTCTCCTAGATTCGAATCTGGACTTCTCCCCGCTATCCACACCCCCAGTTTGTCGCACTTGAATGTACCCTGCAGTCCCTTTCGGGAAACCTAATAAATTGTCAGATTTCTAACATCTAACTATAATTAAAGCTCTATAGCATCTGCATGTTAATTTCTGAGTATTTCAAGGCCATTCAAGGCGTCACTTTCGCCTTATCAGTCAGCACTGAAGTGCTACAGTTTTTTGTAATTTTTGACCTACCCAGATGCCCGCAGGACATTTGAAGACCACTACGGTGCTTCTTAGACACACCCTTATAACAAGCAATAGGTCATTTTGGAAATCTCCACGGGAAGTTCATTGACTTCTCTTGTCTCGTACACACATTATTACGTACACACAATTCGGCGCACTTTGAGCGACGCGCGAAACTCAAACATCGCTTTTATCATAAGGTCAGACTCCCCTGGTTTTCGAAGAAGAGTGCCACTAACTTGTTAAGAGATTGATGAAGAATATTCGAATATTCGACTATTCGAATATTCGAATAATCGACTATTCGAATATTCGATATTCGAAGGCTTCGAATATTCGAATAAACGAATATTCGAATATTGTCCACTTTCGAATATTCGAATAAACGAATAATTCGAATATTGGACTTTCTCGAATATTCGAATAATCGAATAATTCGAATATTGGACTTTCTCGAATATTCGAATAATCGAATAATTCGAATATTGGATTTTTTCGAATAGTCGAATATTCGAATATTCGAAATTCGAATTTATTCGAAATTCGACTATTCGAAATTCGAAAAGGACAAAGGTATAGTCGGTACCCCATTTATTGGTCCCCTTCATTGGACCTCATCCTTCACCGCTCTCAATTACTGGTCCCCCTTTTACTGATCCCTCCTTCACTGCTCTCCCTTTATTGGCCAACTCTTTACAGGTCCCCTTCACTGGACTCCCTCCCTCACCGTCACCGGTCCCACCCTCACTGGTTCTCCATTCCTGATCTCTCTTCACTGGTTCCCCTTTATTGTCAGCTCTTTTCCGGTTCACCCTTCACTGGTCCCCCTCTTCGTTGATGCCTACTACTGTTCCCACCTTCCCTGGTTCCCCTATCCGTCACCGATCTTCAAAACTGACCCCACCCTCACTGGTCCCCCTTTATTAATCAACCCTTTTCCGGACCTCCCTTCACTGGACCTCTTCTCCCCCCCCCCTTCACCGGTCCCCATTACTGGTCCCTTCCTCACCGGTCTCTCCTTCACCTGGTTCTCTCTTCACTGATCAACATTCTATCGATCCGCCTTCATTGGACCCCTCCCCCTTCACCGGTCCCATTACTGGTCTCTTCATCACCGGTCCCCCTTCACCTGGGGCTCTCTTCACTTGTCAACCTTCTATCGATCCCCCTTCATTGGGGGATCCTCCCCTTCACCTGCACCGTTACTGGTCCCTTCCTCACCGGTTCCTCTTCACATGACCCCTCCCCCTCCCTTCCTTAACTGGTCTCCCTCACTGGAACCCCTCCCCCTCACTGATCCCCATTACTGATCCCACCTTCACTGTTCCCTCCTATATTGGTCAACACTTACCGGTTCCCCTTACTGGACCTCCATCCTTCACCGGTCCCCCATTACTGGTCCCACCTTCACTGGTAACACATCGTGTGAATTCGGAACCCTGGCGCGACATCGGTGACACCACTTCTGAAACCGAACGCCTGCTGAACAACGTCGGTGACATCAGTTCTCAACCCGAACGTGCCTTGGGCGGCATCGGTGACGCGTCATCTAAATTTGGAAGGCCTCTCACGACATTGGTGACACCTCTTCTAAATCCAGGCACCTGATAAACTACGTCGGTGACATGTCTTCTCAAGCCAGACGTGCTTTGCGTGACATCAGTTACACGTCTTCTTAACCCAGACACCCATTACGCTACATCAGTAACACGTCGTCTATCCGAACACCCCTTGCGCGACATTGGTGACACCTCTTCTCAACCCGGACGTCCTTTGCGCAGCATTGGTGACATGTCTTCTGAACCCAGGCACCGGATGAACGACGTCGGTGATGTCTTCTTAAGCCGCACGTGCCTTGCGCGACATCGTTGACACGTCGTTTGAATCCGAAACCCCTGGCGCGACGTCGTGACACCTCTTCTCAACCGGACGTCCTTTGCGCGGCATTGGTGACATGTCTTCTGAACCCAGACGCCTGTTGAACGACGTCGGTGACATGTCTTCTCAAGCCGGATGTGCTTTGCGTGACATCGGTGACACGTCGTCTGAATCCGGACGGGTCTTTCGCGACATTGGTGACACCTCTTCTGAACCCAGACGCCTGTTGAACGATGTCGGTGACATGTCTTCTCAAGCCGGATGTGCTTTGCGTGACATCGGTGACACGTCGTCTGAATCCGGACGGGTCTTTCGCGACATTGGTGACACCTCTTCTGAACCCAGACGCCTGTTGAACGACGTCGGTGATAAATCGGAGACCGTTCGAGATGTTTCAGCGGTAGTTTCGATTGAGTACGCGAGCCAACCACACACCGACAGAGTAGTTTACCACCGCGTTTATCTAAAACTTGGGTAATTAAACCAGAAATAAAGCACGGTAGATCAAAACGTAAAGCGATTAATAAGGCACATTAACTACAGGAGCTACAAAGTCAATTACACAAGGAGAACATAGAAAAATGACATATTGTCTGCGCATTCAATGAGACCTAATCGGAGTGAGAGATCTGCGTCAATTAATTAATACAAAAATGAGCGTATAAAAATAGGGGTAAAATATATTGGAACGGGTGCGGGCGCAGGGGACAGGGCGCCGTCGCCGCCACTCTCGACGGTCAGCTGGTCGGGTACTGTTCCGAGGGCGGGGCATCAGCTTCTGCACCTGCGCTGCCCTTTGACCGAGCCCCGCTCTCAAAAGCTGCAGATCGCTGCATAGCAGCGATACTCCCCACAACTGCAGGAAAAGAGAGCTTAGTGCCTGGGTCCGTCTGCGAGAAACTGGTCCAACCTTCTTCGTCGGCGGATGATCTTGTTGACGGCTTCTTCGTAGCTTCTTCGGAGCCACAGGACCCTCTGTCGAGTATGCTGCGTTGTCTCTGGCATCGTGCAGACTTCGGCGTGGTGTCCTGTCTGACCGCAGTAATAACAAGGCGTCTCTCTTTTCCTGCAATTTTCACCACCAGCGCACCCGTTAATTAGGCACTTATCGCACCTTCTCTCTGCTGCAAGGTAGATCCTGCGTGATTCTACGTCCATGACTGCCATGCATGAATAACTGTAGTGTCGCTGTGTGGCCTCACAGAATACACATCGAATCAATTTCGTCTCATGTCGGTTTACGTCCTTGACGTGAAATCTGCGTTCTGAGCAAGAAGGCAACCTCTCTAGTTCATTGCGCCCGAACTCCAGATCGTCGCTTCCCTGCACTGCCCTGCGGAGGTCCTCTTGCAGCTGTTGTATTCTCCTTTCTCTTTCTGCGGCTGGATCTTCGCCCTCCATGGGCCTTTGGATCGGTGCTTCTGCGTCTTCTGGTGCGTGCTCTACTTCTACGGCCACATCAGGGTTTTCTGGTAACTGGCCTTCGTTTACCAGCTGCGCCGCGTCCTGGGGTGCGTCTTGCTCCCCGTTAACATCCTCCGCTAGTATCGCTTCTGCATCTCCTTCTTCTTCGTCCTCGCCAACCTCGTCTATCATTTCCAAGAACTCGTGGTTAGCTTCGATCATCTCTCTCTCCAGATCATCCTCCTCCTCATCCGCTTCGACCTGCACAGCTATGTTCTCGGCTGCTTTGTTTTCGAGCTCTTCACTTTCCTGTAAGGCCTCAGTCGCTGGCGGTGTATTGCGTTTCGGCTCCTGTGAGAAGACGCTCTTGCTGGATCCCTCGTCTTCGCAAGTCTCGTCGTGGCTCCTTTTCTTAGGAGGTCCGGGAACTTCCTTCTTCATCGACTCCCAGTATTCCTTGATAGCTTCAGGGCAGTCGGTTTTACTGTCGAGTGTCCAGTCGTCACACTCTTCCGGATACCCACACCAACGCACTCTGTACTCCATTCCGGTGAGACTTCTCCTGTGGCCAACGATGCGCTCTACCTCGTACACCTCTTCGAGCCATTCCGTTTGCGTACCATTCTCTACCTTCACTTCGGTGGCGGTCTGTGTCTGTTCTTCCGCGAATCTCGTTCGTCGAGTTTGCGTCCTTTTGTTCTCCTGTTTTGCCACTGTCTGAGTTTTCCGAGGCACTTGTACGCTTGACCACTTTTGCGTACTTTGGTCGACTTCCCTGTAGGGAATCGTCTGCATTTCTTTATCGAGGCCCCGTATCGGCTCTGCCGGATTCCTGCTTCGAACGGCGGCTTCAATGGAAGTACGAAGTTCTGCGGTAGCGGAGTGGAGATGGTCGTGCAGGAGGTGGTGTTGATCGGTCATGAGTGTCTGCGTTGTAGCTGCAGTGTCCGAGGCGCTCGTGAGGTTCTGCAGCGCGGATACAATCGTGTGAAACGATGATAGGTATTGAGCCTCGAACGTTTCTCTTTCTTCACGATCGCCTAGGAAGGCCTTCTCTCGGCATCTTTTGAAGGGGCTGCGGTGGTCCTCTAGCGATTTCAGGTCCTCTGTGATGCGGCGGTCGAGAAGATCCTTTTTAAGGCACATTAGTCTATCATTGTCGTCGTATGCTGGACTTGTGATGATCTCGTCCCAGAGATCCGCTGTGGTCGAACCCATGGCGACTAGGATGGGGGAAAGGAAGCGGGGGGGGGGGGGGTAGGGTGAACAAGATTCACAACTGTGTCTGGATATACAACAACTCTACTTCGATCTTATCGGACATGAGTGCAAGAAAACAGGTTTGTTGCATACGCTGAGACCATGACTCCTTACTACTTACAAGCGCCCTAACCTGATGGATAAATGATGACAATGACGATGAAACATTATTCAAATGACAAGCATTTAGCTCAATCTGATCACGTAACTTTGTCGTATCCGGGAGGAGTTGTAGGGCATTGCGCAGTCGGTCCAACTGGATACGGTCTTGTCGAGCGCGTTAGATGTCTTCGTCATCACTCATAGGTTCGTTGTGGAGCGAGAGCTCGAGAGATTGTGCGTGTTGTTGTTCATGTTTCTAGAATAATGATTTTGAAATGTGTGCTTGTTTCTATAATATTTACTTTCTATAACTATTGGCTCTATATGGATGTCTAAGCTGTGATAGTGGTCAAATCTGTTTTTCGTGCCGCTTTGATGTTTTCGTATGCCAGCAGGATATGGCACAAATGAATAAACGAATGGTTAGGCACAAGACCACTTTGACAAGGTGTAAGAGAAACCAAAAAACAACTAAGACTTAGCCGTTGTAGGCAGACGTAGGAGACGAGCGGCGCAACCAAGAGGCCGACGGCGGCTAGTGCGAGAGTTTTGTACCAACCGCAACGCAGGACGTTGAAGATGTTGGGGAAGTCCGGTCAGACGAAGTCGTTGTGGGCAGAGCTTGTGCCCATTAAGGAAGTTAGTGGCGCTTGCGGGTCTCCGATATACTTCAGTACCCCTTCCAAGGTGAAGTAGCGCAAGTTCTTACCGCACCGTATAGAACAGTTTTGAGACTGACGAGCGGTGTTGAAGTGAAAGCGTAATTTTGAGGTGTTCCTTTCGGTGGGCACGAGACGACAAAGGCTTGGTGTCCGCAAAGAATTTCTCCTACCGTCTCGGCGTGTGATTGACAAGTTACCGTCACGAAGGCACGAATAACATCCTTCGAGTGGTGCGTTCACTATCGTGCAGACGTCGTCGTCTTCAAGAGTTGTTAGTTGTTCGATGGTTCGGTTAAAGTCGATCATCACATCCGAGGAGACTAGGTGTGGGATTTTTGCGATGACCATATTCTTTCGTCGCCGCAATTCCCAGGATGATGTCTTAACGGGTAACTTAAGCTCTATCCGGTTGAATTCCTCTGCGATGTCGTAGGGCGGGCATTCGCACTGAACTTTGTTTTCGGCTGCAGTGCACCGACGGTCATCATTTAGAGTGCAATTCGTAGCGATCGCGGTCTCCCTTGATTGACAATAGAGGGGAGCCGTGTTCGGCTTCTTCGTTATTGCAAGATCGTAGTCGTCTGAGATGAAGTGCGAGTGGAGTGACGGCCTAGGTGGTAGCGTTACTGAAGTCATCGTCGACGAAGGGATGGAAGATACGTCGGCACGTTAGGCATAAGTTGAAGAACGTAGTACTGTCTGCTCTGCGTTTTATTCAGCCCTTCCATCACGAGTTCCAGTTTTATTTCTTTTGACCATCGTAGACAATGGAACTGCCTGTAGACCTTGTTATCCGTTGGCACTGCATATACTCTGTAGATCAAACAACCAGAACTGAGGTAAAAACAGTCACATCCCAGTCCTCCGCATGATTCGAGGCATCTCGTTCGACCGGGATATTTATTGCCTTCTTCTAGTTCTGGGATCAATAACGTGTTGTTTATGTTAGCGCATTTTTGGTCGACGCATGAGCCCATGTGGGGGCAGCGTTTACTATCGATGGTGAGCAGTTGAATCGCTCTCGAAAAGTAATCCGTCTCCTGATCGCAACGGAGATACAGTCCTTTCCAACAAAGTTTCACGTTTGCTACCAACGTCGAGTTGTGTGTTAGACGTAAGCAGGCTTCTTAATGGAAGGAGTTCAGTTTGAGAAGGCTGGACAAAGTGATTGAACACGATTCGCGGTTTCCAGTGCGGATGCATATAGTTGTAGGCTGTTGTATTGTGTCTACATGTTGGCATGTATTTGCGAAGCTGGGTCGCAAGAGTGATGAGGATAGCCAAGGCTGCTGTGACGCGGTCCCGTGTCGTCCTTCTCCGACGTAGGCGAAGTTGTAGCCTGAGGCAGCCAGACGTGGCGGCTCGTGTGAGAGCTGTGATCAGGATCTTGACGACATGTAGCATGAGGCGTGTCGGTTTTCCCACTGTCATTGGGACATACAGTAAGACGTAAACAAGCGCAACGAGCGTGTATAGGATTACGGCGATTGCTGCTATTGCTCCCGTTGGCCAGCATTCCGGATTGAACAGTACTGTTGTGCATAGCCAGCACTCGATTTAGTCACAAAACTCCAAGCGTTTGCATATGGTTTCCATGACTGCTAGTTTTCCGTCCGTATGCCATTTCAACGTTATCGAGTGGTCGTGTAACGTGACGTGCGGTGGCAGCTTCAGCAACGTCGGGTTCGCGTGTGGTTTACAGAGATTGCAGAAGGTGTCTGCACACAGTTCGAATGTCTGGTTGTCCGAGGTGTTGACTAGGACACCTTGCTCGCTACACTTCATCTGAATGTGGTGTTGTTTCTCCATATATTGGCGAGATCAAAGCTAGTAGCATCAGGCGAAACAGAACCATTTTGCCGATAGTGGTTTCGGCCTCTGAGTGGAAATGGAGTTGATAGTCTGCTCCGTATAATTTACAGGACGACGTGGACGTAGATTGTATCGTGCGGGGACCTGCTCTGCGGCTGATTTGCCGTTCTGTGCTTCGTCGTCGTTATCTTCGATTTGATCGTTGGAATCGTTCTCTGCGTCATGGGATTCGATCTCGAGGGGAATTATCAGGTTCACCGGGCGTCGAATTTCTCTATGTGTAGAGGTGAAGAGCTCGACTTCTCTTATGAAACCATCTGTTTCTTGCTTGACGTCCGTGATACGTGCCACCCTCCAGTCATTTCTCGGTAAAACTGGATCACAAATGAGGACGACGTCTCCGGTCTTCGGGATGACTTGACCTTGACGACGATTTGTCAACAATGTCTTCTGTTTTTCTCGCAAGCTGGTGAGGTATTGTTTTTGCCAGATCTTCCAAAATCGTTCCGTGGCCTCACATGACGATTTCAGTCCGTTGATTACCTCCTGGCGTGTCTGCAGGGCTCGAATTTTGTCTGGTGGCAAGTAATCCGGGTCGTCTTCCACAGGCATGACCAGTTTTCGAAGTACTAGCGTAAGGTTGATCTCAGGCTGTAGGAAGTCTATTGGTCGTATTGAAGTTAGATCTTCTTGGTTCGCCGCTTGATAGGTCAGATGTCTGGAGTTGAGACAGGCTTCGACTTCAGTGAGGATGAAGGTGATCACCAGTGCGTTGTGCGGCTTCTCTCAAAGCCTTGTAAAGCACGTGTTTGACGGATTTGATGAGGAGTTCGTAGAATTCGCCCTGCCACGGTGCGTAAGGTGTGATATGTTTCCATTGAATTTCTTTGTCCGCATCCGGTACACGCATGTAGATTCTTTCTTTGGATTGTTGTGACAGTGGGCTTAAGAGTTTCTTCAGAAAGATCAGCATCCTGGCGGTGACTCTTCTCGCTTTTGATAGTGTACTGAATCGCTCTAAGTCCACTACTGGTTTTCTTTATCCTTTCGAGAGGACATTGTGTTGATCGTTGCTTCTTTCACCACGACGTCTCTAGTTTCCTGCGGGTTGTACGGGTAAAAGGTTATCGACCAATTGTTCTCCTGTTGATGGAGAAACTCTCGTCCTTCCCACCACAGTTTGTGGTTTTGCAGTTGATCTTGCGTAAGTCCTCGCTTCCCTGCGTCGGCGGGATTGTCATGTGTGTTCACGTATCCGAATCGGACGGAAGCTCCATTCTCCTCGAGACATGAGACAATCTTCCGAGTCTCCTTTAGTCGGTTACGCACGAACACTCCCGCATTCGATGTTGTCGGTGACGAGGACAACCAGCTGTGAGCGTTCTTAGGGTCCGAGAAAATGGAGATTTGTTGGGGTATCTGCGAGTCTGGTTGGATTTGCGAAGCTCGAAATACCGCCCACGTGAGGCGTACTGCCATTGTTAGAGCGTTCATCTCCATTTTTGGGATAGTCGGTTTTGATCTGATGGACGGCAGCCTGCACTTTGCCATGATTAAGGAGGATCGTGAGTCGTCAAATAAGTAGGAGCAAGTTGCCATTGCTGTCTCGCTAGCGTCTGTAAAGACTGCTAGTTTCGCTTTTCCATCGCGCGTCGAGAAACATTTAGGAATGGTTTGTGTGAATCCGTCCGCGTTCTGTGCGATGATCCTCCATTGTGAGGAAAGATCTTCTGGTAGCTGTGTATCCCAAGAAACCTGTCCTTCCATAGTTGCTGTTGGAAATACTTTGCTTGGGTAAGTAGAGGGACCAGCCATCCCGGAAGATCGTAGATGGAAGTGATATGGCGTGCGATTAGCCTTTTTGTGACGACATCAATTGGAGGAAAAGAACTCGAAATGCTGAGACACTCCTGTTGCGTTTCCCAGGTAATTCCGAGTACTTTCTGCGTTTTTGATTTGGCTAGTGCTTTTTGAGGAACGTTGTGGTGCAGGCAGTGAGTTCGTGTTAGACAGAAATTCACGGAGATTCATTCCCATGTCCGTGAAGATTGAACGAACTGTTGAAGCTTTTTGTGCCAATTCCTTTTGATCGAGCTCCGAGTATCAAATTATCCACGTATAGGTTATCGCGGATTTCTTGGGCTAGCTTCTTGTCTTCTACTGCGTTCTGGAGATGATAGTATATGAATCCTTCTAGAAACTCGTTTAGCCCGAATGTCACTCTGGTGAACCGAAACGCGACCATGTTGTCGTCTGTGACAGGCGAGTTGAGGTCGCGTATCCACAGGAACCGTGTGGCGTCTCGGTCGTGTTCATGAAGGTGTACTTGTAAAAATGCCTTCTCCACATCCGATATGACCACGTACGGTGGGATTCTGAATCTGATTAGTAAGCCGTAGAGGTCTGGGAGAATCAGTGGTCCTTGGTGTAAAATGTCGTTCGGTGATGGACTCTCTTTGTAGAGCGATGAAGCATCAAAGACGATTCTGAGTTTGGTCGTGCCTGTAGGTGCGGTGAGCACGGGCTGGTGAGGGATGTAATGAAGAGCATTGATATCCTGCAAAAGTTCATTCGGTAATTCTTCTATGATTCCATGCCGCTGCTGCTCCCGCAGGGTGTTGTTGTAGTCTTCTAGAAGGTTTGGATTGTGCCGAAGCATGTTGACCATGCTGTGAAGTCTTTTCACTGCAATGTTTCTGTTGTTGGGCAGCGAGGGATAGTCGTCCTTGTACGGAAAGCGTACGTAGTAGCCATCTTCACGGCGTTCTATGTATTGTCTCATTGAAGAAGTTAGTCACTTGTTGATTAACTGCTTCCTTTCTGCGTTTTTGGTGCTGGTGAATTCGTATATTCCGACAGAAACCATTGTCCAGTACTTGTCCCAGCGTGCCAATTCCTCTTCAAAGTCAGTTGGAACGCCGCTCATGGTGAGCATGTTGACATTCCTAATAGCCTTGTGTCCTGCCGTATGCCCAGGTATATGCTGTTTTCCGGACAGCAGATACCCTATTCTAGAGGGGATGACTTGAAGGCCTGAAGGAAGAGTGAACCGTGGTAGTTGTGTGTCTAACAGGTTCCATAGTTGGTCACATCCGAGTAGAATTTGTGGTGTGGATGTGGGAGAATCTGTCGGTTTAGAGAGCCGAATGTTGTGCTGCGCGACAAACGCAAGATCTTCCTTGTTGAAGTGAGCTGGGCGACTTTCTCCTGTAATTACCTGTGTTGTGCAGAGTGTGACTGCATGTCTTTTCCCGTCGTTGTCCCACAAATCTAGGAATGTCACTCCAAACTGCGTCGGTGTGGGGTTGTCTGTGCCGAACGTGTACATCAAAAACTCCTGTTCTTTAGTACACTCTAATTCCAGGTCCTCCGCTAGACTCTGGCTAATAAATGACTGGTCGGCTCCGGTGTCGAAGAGGATTTCTACCTCTTTCCATTTGTTAATTGGCTCATCTCGAACCTTTGCAATACCTTTTAACAGCAGGACATGATGGCTGCCACTATCACGTTCTGCGTGATGAAGTACCGTTGTGGTGGGACATACTTCGGAAATGTTGCTTGACGAATCGTCGACCTGGTCTGCACAGGGTTCGCCCGTGCAACTCTTTGTTGTGATTTCTGTCTGCGTGGTAGTTCGGTGGCGGTGTGTGGCTTCTGATGTTTCGTAGGTGAAGGTTGTTTGTCGTTGTGTACGGCTGGTGGAGGTGCTCGCGTACTTTGGACAGAGTGTGTGATGATGTTTTCTGCCTTCGCAATTTCTGCATCCTTTGCTAGTGCACTCGCTGAGGAAGCCTCCTTCTCTTCCACAGTTCAGCATCTGTTGTGTTAAAGCATGAACGCTCTTCGATCTATCCCGCTTGAGAATTTGGTGCAGCCGGCTGACTTATATGCGCTGGAGTTGCAAAACATACAGTGCTGCTGCGATGATAGTGGAAGAATGTTCTTAGAAGGGACCTTCCTAGGTTTCTCCGAGTGATACGCGGTTATGCTGTCGTTCCTGTCGTTCTTGTCGACCATCTCTTTAATTTGCTCTTCTGTTGAAATGAAGTTGTCCAGAATAGACAGCATACTGCGTAATTTCCAGTCGCTTTCTTGCTTATTCTGTGGAATGCAGGATTCTAAGGTTTTTCGCTGAAGAGCTGTTGAGAATTTGGAAAGGATTTTTTGCGTGAGATATGAGCCGTCGAGACTCACTCTGTGTTCTTCGAGCTGACACGATCGGGAGGATGTTTTAGAGAAGTCGTCGTTGTGCATGAATGCTTCTTGACTCGGCTTTTGCCATTTCGAGGCGGGATTGTAGATGTCCGATAAGTGCTGATTGGTTGCCGTATTTGGTCTTTAGAAGATCGATCGCATGGTCGTAGTTTGATTCAGTGACCGGGTAACGGCGTATGGGATCCCAGGCTTCTCCTCTCAAGGCGTTGATCATGTAGTTGAATTTTTGAAACCGCGTCAACGGTTGTTGATGCACATTGGCGTCGAACAGCGTCCAGAAGTTGTTGAATTCCCGGATTTTTCCTGAAATGTCGGTATTGTGATCGCTAGAAGCTTCGCTGTGGCCATTTCTGCAGGTGGAAGTACTTCTCGGGCTCCCATTAGGCTTGCTTCGATGTCAATGGCAAGCTCCTGCGCTTGATCTAGGACTGCGTGGGCTGTCTCGATATCCTGCTTAGCTTGTTTCTCCTGTTCTCCGATAAAGAGTCCCCCAATGTGTCCAGAGCGGTGGTGAAATTGTTCAGAAGCTCGCTCAAAAGCTTTTTCAAATTTTTGCAGTAACGAGAGAGGAGTCCTTTGTGAGAGCGTAAAGTGATTGGTCCGGACATGGCAGCTGCTGAGTACTTGTTGATGTACTTTCTGGGAAATGAAAAGATTCTGCGCCAACAGCTGGTCCTTGCAGCTGGCAAATTCAAAAACGGCGTCTTCTGTGCAGTGAACTAAGGAAAAAAAGCGTCCTTTTGAGACAAGTGCAGGACAGCCTGCGTTTTAAAGTAAGAAATCTGTGAAAGTGGAAGGTAAATGAAATTGTAAAAATCGAAGAATGTAAAGTGGATGGCGGCGTACGTCTCTTCGACTCCGGCTCCTCCAAGGTATAGAAATATTATAGTGAGTATTCGTACGTATTAGGCGGCGCCCAGATCCGAGTAGGCCGATGCACCATAAATCGGAAACCGTTCGAGATGGTTCAGCGGTAGTTTCGATTGAGCACGCGTGCCAACCACACACCGACAGAGTAGTTTACCACCGCGTTTATCTAAAACTTGGGTAATTAAACCAGAAATAAAGCACGGTAGATCAAAACGTAAAGCGATTAATAAGGCACATTAACTACAGGAGCTACAAAGTCAATTACACAAGGAGAACATAGAAAAATGACATATTGTCTGCGCATTCAATGAGACCTAATCGGAGTGAGAGATCTGCGTCAATTAATTAATACAAAAATGAGCGTATAAAAATAGGGGTAAAATATATTGGAACGGGTGCGGGCGCAGGGGACAGGGCGCCGTCGCCGCCACTCTCGACGGTCAGCTGGTCGGGTACTGTTCCGAGGGCGGGGCATCAGCTTCCGCACCTGCGTTGCCCTTTGACCGAGCCCCGCTCTCAAAAAGTGCAGATCGCTGCGTAGCAGCGATAGATGACACCTGTTCTGGACTCGGACGCCCTTTGCGTGACATCGGCGACACGTCTTCTGACACCTCTCAACATGACGTAGGTGACACCTCGCCTGAACCGGAATGGCTACTAATCGACGTTTACGAAAGGCCAGACGGACAGACGGACGGACAGACGGACGGACAGACGGAAGGACACACAGAAGGACAGACACAGCCGCTTACTCTTTTATATATAGTAGGATCATTGGGTGAAGAGTTGACCAGTTGCGCCACGCTTCCCCCATCTATCCATCGTTAGGACCATTGCTTCTTGTCGTGGCGATTCGTGACTCTTATCACAGACAACAAGATCCGTCTTTTCATTTCATTTCTACTCCACTCTAGCGAGAGGTGGGCTCTTAACCCTAATCTTAAGCCGCCTATTCATCCAAGTATGGGGCTGCCATCATATAATAGTGTCCGAGTTATCATCCAAACGTTGCTCTAACGTTAATCGATTCATCATTGTGTGTCAAGTAGATTGCTTTAACTACATCATCACTGTCCTAGGTGCAGTCCCTATCGGGGGGGGGGGGGGCAGTCCATTATGAATTGTTAATGATAGCTACGACGGCGACACGTCTTCTGACCCCTCTCAACATGACGTAGGTGACATCTCGCCTGAACCGTAATGGCTACTACTCGACGTTTACGAAAGGCCAGACGGACAGACGGACGGACAGACGGACGGACAGACGGAAGGACACACAGAAGGACAGACACAGCCGCTTACTCTTTTATATATAGTAGGATCATTGGGTGAAGAGTTGACCAGTTGCGCCACGCTTCCCCCATCTATCCATCGTTAGGACCATTGCTTCTTGTCGTGGCGATTCGGATGGCGGCTATTCTTCCTTCGCTGCGCCGCGAGCGGTCGCGTCGCGGACACGTGGTAAACGTGGAAAACGAGGTCAGTGCGGTCAGTCGATGTGGAAGGCGGCCGATGGTCGGTCGGTGGCTGCTCACTGCTCCGTGGACTCTATCTGAGGGACGAAAGCAGTTTCCACATGGGTAGTTTGGATGGAACACACCCTGGAGTCCCTTCCCTAGCCTGATTCTGCGCTCGAAGAGCGCAGAATCCATCCGCGGACTCTCCCTGAGCGACGAAAGCAGTTCCCACATGGGCAGTTTGGATGGCGCACACCCTGGAGTCCCTTCCCTAGCCTGATTCTGCGCTCGAAGAGCGCAGAATCCATCCGCGGACTCTCCCTGAGCGACGAAAGCAGTTCCCACATGGGCAGTTTGGATGGCGCACACCCTGGAGTCCCTTCCCTAGCCTGATTCTGCGCTCGAAGAGCGCAGAATCCATCCGCGGACTCTCCCTGAGCGACGAAAGCAGTTCCCACATGGGCAGTTTGGATGGCGCACACCCTGGAGTCCCTTCCCTAGCCTGATTCTGCGCTCTTCGAGCGCAGAATCCATCCTCGGACTCTCCCTGAGCGACAAAAGCAGTTCCCACAGGGGCAGTTTGGATGGCACACACCCCAGCTGCGCACTCCCCCTGAGCGCGCACAGCTATGAAGGAAAGATTTCGCGCTCTGTCGCAAAGATGCGTGAGAATATTGCGGCGGGTGCGTGCGTGCGATGAGCGCTCGCGGCGTAGCGAAGGAAGAATAACCGCGATCGGCGATTCGTGACTCTTATCACAGACAACAAGATCCGTCATTTCATTTCATTTCTACTCCACTCTAGCGAGAGGTGGGCTCTTAACCCTAATCTTAAGCCGCCTATTCATCCAAGTATGGGGCTGCCCTCATATAATAGTGTCCGAGTTATCATCCAAACGTTGCTCTAACGTTAATCGATTCATCATTGTATATCAAGTAGATTGCTTTAACTACATCATCACTGTCCTAGGTGCAGTCCCTATCGGGGGGGGGGGGGGCAGTCCATCATGAGTTGTTAACGATAGCTACGACGGCGACACGTCCTCTGACCCCTCTCAACATGACGTAGGTGACACCTCGCCTGAACCGTAATGGCTACTACTCGACGTTTACGAAAGGCCAGACGGACAGACGGACGGACAGACGGACGGACAGACGGAAGGACACACAGAAGGACAGACACAGCCGCTTACTCTTTTATATATAGTAGGATCATTGGGTGAAGAGTTGACCAGTTGCGCCACGCTTCCCCCATCTATCCATCGTTAGGACCATTGCTTCTTGTCGTGGCGATTCGGATGGCGGCTATTCTTCCTTCGCTGCGCCGCGAGCGGTCGCGTCGCGGACACGTGGTAAACGTGGAAAACGAGGTCAGTGCGGTCAGTCGATGTGGAAGGCGGCCGATGGTCGGTCGGTGGCTGCTCACTGCTCCGTGGACTCTATCTGAGGGACGAAAGCAGTTTCCACATGGGTAGTTTGGATGGAACACACCCTGGAGTCCCTTCCCTAGCCTGATTCTGCGCTCGAAGAGCGCAGAATCCATCCGCGGACTCTCCCTGAGCGACGAAAGCAGTTCCCACATGGGCAGTTTGGATGGCGCACACCCTGGAGTCCCTTCCCTAGCCTGATTCTGCGCTCGAAGAGCGCAGAATCCATCCGCGGACTCTCCCTGAGCGACGAAAGCAGTTCCCACATGGGCAGTTTGGATGGCGCACACCCTGGAGTCCCTTCCCTAGCCTGATTCTGCGCTCGAAGAGCGCAGAATCCATCCGCGGACTCTCCCTGAGCGACGAAAGCAGTTCCCACATGGGCAGTTTGGATGGCGCACACCCTGGAGTCCCTTCCCTAGCCTGATTCTGCGCTCTTCGAGCGCAGAATCCATCCTCGGACTCTCCCTGAGCGACAAAAGCAGTTCCCACAGGGGCAGTTTGGATGGCACACACCCCAGCTGCGCACTCCCCCTGAGCGCGCACAGCTATGAAGGAAAGATTTCGCGCTCTGTCGCAAAGATGCGTGAGAATATTGCGGCGGGTGCGTGCGTGCGATGAGCGCTCGCGGCGTAGCGAAGGAAGAATAACCGCGATCGGCGATTCGTGACTCTTATCACAGACAACAAGATCCGTCATTTCATTTCATTTCTACTCCACTCTAGCGAGAGGTGGGCTCTTAACCCTAATCTTAAGCCGCCTATTCATCCAAGTATGGGGCTGCCCTCATATAATAGTGTCCGAGTTATCATCCAAACGTTGCTCTAACGTTAATCGATTCATCATTGTATATCAAGTAGATTGCTTTAACTACATCATCACTGTCCTAGGTGCAGTCCCTATCGGGGGGGGGGGGGGCAGTCCATCATGAGTTGTTAACGATAGCTACGACGGCGACACGTCCTCTGACCCCTCTCAACATGACGTAGGTGACACCTCGCCTGAACCGTAATGGCTACTACTCGACGTTTACGAAAGGCCAGACGGACAGACGGACGGACAGACGGACGGACAGACGGAAGGACACACAGAAGGACAGACACAGCCGCTTACTCTTTTATATATAGTAGGATCATTGGGTGAAGAGTTGACCAGTTGCGCCACGCTTCCCCCATCTATCCATCGTTAGGACCATTGCTTCTTGTCGTGGCGATTCGGATGGCGGCTATTCTTCCTTCGCTGCGCCGCGAGCGGTCGCGTCGCGGACACGTGGTAAACGTGGAAAACGAGGTCAGTGCGGTCAGTCGATGTGGAAGGCGGCCGATGGTCGGTCGGTGGCTGCTCACTGCTCCGTGGACTCTATCTGAGGGACGAAAGCAGTTTCCACATGGGTAGTTTGGATGGAACACACCCTGGAGTCCCTTCCCTAGCCTGATTCTGCG
Organism: Heligmosomoides polygyrus bakeri; assembly: GCA_947359475.1. Lineage (NCBI taxonomy): Eukaryota > Metazoa > Nematoda > Chromadorea > Rhabditida > Heligmosomidae > Heligmosomoides > Heligmosomoides polygyrus. The sequence continues at coordinate 91,239,949 of OX375865.1, read as the reverse complement.
CTCGAAGAGCGCAGAATCCATCCGCGGACTCTCCCTGAGCGACGAAAGCAGTTCCCACATGGGCAGTTTGGATGGCGCACACCCTGGAGTCCCTTCCCTAGCCTGATTCTGCGCTCGAAGAGCGCAGAATCCATCCTCGGACTCTCCCTGAGCGACAAAAGCAGTTCCCACAGGGGCAGTTTGGATGGCACACACCCCAGCTGCGCACTCCCCCTGAGCGCGCACAGCTATGAAGGAAAGATTTCGCGCTCTGTCGCAAAGATGCGTGAGAATATTGCGGCGGGTGCGTGCGTGCGATGAGCGCTCGCGGCGTAGCGAAGGAAGAATAACCGCGATCGGCGATTCGTGACTCTTATCACAGACAACAAGATCCGTCATTTCATTTCATTTCTACTCCACTCTAGCGAGAGGTGGGCTCTTAACCCTAATCTTAAGCCGCCTATTCATCCAAGTATGGGGCTGCCCTCATATAATAGTGTCCGAGTTATCATCCAAACGTTGCTCTAACGTTAATCGATTCATCATTGTGTATCAAGTAGATTGCTTTAACTACATCATCACTGTCCTAGGTGCAGTCCCTATCGGGGGGGGGGGCAGTCCATCATGAGTTGTTAACGATAGCTACGACGGCGACACGTCCTCTGACCCCTCTCAACATGACGTAGGTGACACCTCGCCTGAACCGTAATGGCTACTACTCGACGTTTACGAAAGGCCAGACGGACAGACGGACGGACAGACGGACGGACAGACGGAAGGACACACAGAAGGACAGACACAGCCGCTTACTCTTTTATATATAGTAGGATCATTGGGTGAAGAGTTGACCAGTTGCGCCACGCTTCCCCCATCTATCCATCGTTAGGACCATTGCTTCTTGTCGTGGCGATTCGGATGGCGGCTATTCTTCCTTCGCTGCGCCGCGAGCGGTCGCGTCGCGGACACGTGGTAAACGTGGAAAACGAGGTCAGTGCGGTCAGTCGATGTGGAAGGCGGCCGATGGTCGGTCGGTGGCTGCTCACTGCTCCGTGGACTCTATCTGAGGGACGAAAGCAGTTTCCACATGGGTAGTTTGGATGGAACACACCCTGGAGTCCCTTCCCTAGCCTGATTCTGCGCTCGAAGAGCGCAGAATCCATCCGCGGACTCTCCCTGAGCGACGAAAGCAGTTCCCACATGGGCAGTTTGGATGGCGCACACCCTGGAGTCCCTTCCCTAGCCTGATTCTGCGCTCGAAGAGCGCAGAATCCATCCTCGGACTCTCCCTGAGCGACAAAAGCAGTTCCCACAGGGGCAGTTTGGATGGCACACACCCCAGCTGCGCACTCCCCCTGAGCGCGCACAGCTATGAAGGAAAGATTTCGCGCTCTGTCGCAAAGATGCGTGAGAATATTGCGGCGGGTGCGTGCGTGCGATGAGCGCTCGCGGCGTAGCGAAGGAAGAATAACCGCGATCGGCGATTCGTGACTCTTATCACAGACAACAAGATCCGTCATTTCATTTCATTTCTACTCCACTCTAGCGAGAGGTGGGCTCTTAACCCTAATCTTAAGCCGCCTATTCATCCAAGTATGGGGCTGCCCTCATATAATAGTGTCCGAGTTATCATCCAAACGTTGCTCTAACGTTAATCGATTCATCATTGTGTATCAAGTAGATTGCTTTAACTACATCATCACTGTCCTAGGTGCAGTCCCTATCGGGGGGGGGGGGGGGGGCAGTCCATCATGAGTTGTTAACGATAGCTACGACGGCGACACGTCCTCTGACCCCTCTCAACATGACGTAGGTGACACCTCGCCTGAACCGTAATGGCTACTACTCGACGTTTACGAAAGGCCAGACGGACAGACGGACGGACAGACTGACGGACAGACGGAAGGACACACAGAAGGACAGACACAGCCGCTTACTCTTTTATATATAGTAGGATCATTGGGTGAAGGGTTGACCAGTTGCGCCACGCTTTCCCCATCTATCCATCGTTAGGACCATTGCTTCTTGTCGTGGCGATTCGGATGGCGGCTATTCTTCCTTCGCTGCGCCGCGAGCGGTCGCGTCGCGGACACGTGGTAAACGTGGAAAACGAGGTCAGTGCGGTCAGTCGATGTGGAAGGCGGCCGATGGTCGGTCGGTGGCTGCTCACTGCTCCGTGGACTCTATCTGAGGGACGAAAGCAGTTTCCACATGGGTAGTTTGGATGGAACACACCCTGGAGTCCCTTCCCTAGCCTGATTCTGCGCTCGAAGAGCGCAGAATCCATCCGCGGACTCTCCCTGAGCGACGAAAGCAGTTCCCACATGGGCAGTTTGGATGGCGCACACCCCAGCTGCGCACTCCCCCTGAGCGCGCACAGCTATGAAGGAAAGATTTCGCGCTCTGTCGCAAAGATGCGTGAGAATATTGCGGCGGGTGCGTGCGTGCGATGAGCGCTCGCGGCGTAGCGAAGGAAGAATAACCGCGATCGGCGATTCGTGACTCTTATCACAGACAACAAGATCCGTCATTTCATTTCATTTCTACTCCACTCTAGCGAGAGGTGGGCTCTTAACCCTAATCTTAAGCCGCCTATTCATCCAAGTATGGGGCTGCCCTCATATAATAGTGTCCGAGTTATCATCCAAACGTTGCTCTAACGTTAATCGATTCATCATTGTGTATCAAGTAGATTGCTTTAACTACATCATCACTGTCCTAGGTGCAGTCCCTATCGGGGGGGGGGGGGCAGTCCATCATGAGTTGTTAACGATAGCTACGACGGCGACACGTCCTCTGACCCCTCTCAACATGACGTAGGTGACACCTCGCCTGAACCGTAATGGCTACTACTCGACGTTTACGAAAGGCCAGACGGACAGACGGACGGACAGACTGACGGACAGACGGAAGGACACACAGAAGGACAGACACAGCCGCTTACTCTTTTATATATAGTAGGATCATTGGGTGAAGGGTTGACCAGTTGCGCCACGCTTTCCCCATCTATCCATCGTTAGGACCATTGCTTCTTGTCGTGGCGATTCGGATGGCGGCTATTCTTCCTTCGCTGCGCCGCGAGCGGTCGCGTCGCGGACACGTGGTAAACGTGGAAAACGAGGTCAGTGCGGTCAGTCGATGTGGAAGGCGGCCGATGGTCGGTCGGTGGCTGCTCACTGCTCCGTGGACTCTATCTGAGGGACGAAAGCAGTTTCCACATGGGTAGTTTGGATGGAACACACCCTGGAGTCCCTTCCCTAGCCTGATTCTGCGCTCGAAGAGCGCAGAATCCATCCGCGGACTCTCCCTGAGCGACGAAAGCAGTTCCCACATGGGCAGTTTGGATGGCGCACACCCTGGAGTCCCTTCCCTAGCCTGATTCTGCGCTCGAAGAGCGCAGAATCCATCCTCGGACTCTCCCTGAGCGACAAAAGCAGTTCCCACAGGGGCAGTTTGGATGGCACACACCCCAGCTGCGCACTCCCCCTGAGCGCGCACAGCTATGAAGGAAAGATTTCGCGCTCTGTCGCAAAGATGCGTGAGAATATTGCGGCGGGTGCGTGCGTGCGATGAGCGCTCGCGGCGTAGCGAAGGAAGAATAACCGCGATCGGCGATTCGTGACTCTTATCACAGACAACAAGATCCGTCATTTCATTTCATTTCTACTCCACTCTAGCGAGAGGTGGGCTCTTAACCCTAATCTTAAGCCGCCTATTCATCCAAGTATGGGGCTGCCCTCATATAATAGTGTCCGAGTTATCATCCAAACGTTGCTCTAACGTTAATCGATTCATCATTGTGTATCAAGTAGATTGCTTTAACTACATCATCACTGTCCTAGGTGCAGTCCCTATCGGTGGGGGGGGGGGGGGGCAGTCCATCATGAGTTGTTAACGATAGCTACGACGGCGACACGTCCTCTGACCCCTCTCAACATGACGTAGGTGACACCTCGCCTGAACCGTAATGGCTACTACTCGACGTTTACGAAAGGCCAGACGGACAGACGGACGGACAGACTGACGGACAGACGGAAGGACACACAGAAGGACAGACACAGCCGCTTACTCTTTTATATATAGTAGGATCATTGGGTGAAGGGTTGACCAGTTGCGCCACGCTTTCCCCATCTATCCATCGTTAGGACCATTGCTTCTTGTCGTGGCGATTCGTGACTCTTATCACCCACAACAAGATCCGCCTTTTCATTTCATTTCTACTCCACTCTAGCGAGAGGTGGGCTCTTAACCCTAATCTTAAGCCGCCTATTCATCCAAGTATGGGGCTGCCATTATATAATAGTGTCCGAGTTATCATCCAAACGTTGCTCTAGCGTTAATCGATTCATCATTGGGTATCAAGTAGATTGCTTTAACTACATCATCACTGTCCTAGGTGCAGTCCCTATCGGGGGAGGAGGGCAGTCCATTATGAATTGTTAACGATAGCTACGCATCTGTACATACAACATGCAATGCATCATATCAATACCTTAACTTAACTGGTACTCTACCTTGGAAATTTCTGAATTATAAAAAAATTTCATTACGGGACTACGGACCGGCCATGAATAGACTGCAGCGTCGTGGCCGGAGCATCAATACGTGCAACATACAAAACAACGAAATGAATGCCTTAACTTACCTGATCCCCTTCCTTGGAGGGGATCAAGTAAGTTGTCCAAGTCCGAGCGTTACGCTGAAACATTGAAAAGATTTCATTATGGAACCATGCACGGTGCAGGAAGGGGGGGGGGGGGGGCACTATGCACAGTTGTGATTCAAAACTCTATTTGCTCTGGAAAGAAATCGCAAACCGCTATGCACCAAATGATTAAAGTAATAAGGTTGCTTAAACGAGTTTTTGCGGTTTATAGTACTGTAATTGCTGCGGGGTTCTACTCAATTTACTGTTTCCATTACTTCCTCCCCCTCCCACGATAAGGAAAGCAAATTAGAAAGCCGATTTTGGTATTGGAAAGACAGCATTTTGTAAGTCAAGCATATTTATACGTTGCCGTGATGTTGCATTACTTTGAAAATTGGAATCATCTGCCCCCCCCCCCCTCCTCCGATAGGAGTGCACCCTATTCTATTGCCATTTCTCCATGCCTTCCGTTAGGCTGTTGGGAAAGGAAGGTAATTGACGGTTTGTAGTGGCTTTGGCTCCAGTGTCCCGGGCAGCCTCAGAAAAGGCCACGGGATGACCTACAGTGTCTAGAGTTCAGCGAGAAATAAACACTACCTTCGAAAGATTTGGGCTTGATCCGTTTAGACACCAAGTGAATTTTTGGGCAATTTCGGACACGTCCGCTACACGTTTGGTACACGTCATTGGTCGCGAGTACCAGTACGTCAGCTATGCTGCACCGGTAATCCATGCCCTCTACACGTCTCTACCCGTAAACGTCAAGAGTGGGGGTGCAGTCCTAGTTGGTGGTAGCCGATCTCAAACGATTTCCTGACATACCGAAGCACAATCGATGGACAACAACATGTAGAAGTAGTAAACTACGCCAATCTGGTTGCCCAGATAGACTGCTTTTTTTTGTCGATAGAGGGGAACCTAAAGAGGACCATTTTCAGTGCAAATCTAGTCAGAGAGGATCTATTAGATGTGGGTCGAGAATAGGGCATTTTCAAGCATCAAAAAAGACTACGCCAGCAAAATATAGAAACAAATAGGCCAAGACACCATCAGTCACACAGACAAGACAATGTTTCGTTAGTGCAATTGTTTTTTTGAATTGGAATGATGAGTTCAATGTTCACTTCAATACTGAGCACATTTAGTTCTTAAAATCGTTTAAGAGCGACCACTACCATAGGATTGCACCATAACGCGATATTGGTCAACTTTTTGTGCACGATTATGGTGTATAATAAATACGAGAGGCGCTCGCAGCTTACTGCGCAATTCGTTCGGAGCCCGAACTATTTACTTAATCAAATGTGCGTGGACAAAATTGAAGATATTTAGGAAGAAATCAGAACAAACGCTCTGGAAGAGTTTAGGCTGAGACAAACGTATAAAATTGATTCCGCTCTATTCAGCGTCTTTTTCCGTTGTTTATTCCAAAATCGGCGCAAATAGGTTCGTGGCGGGGGAGGGATAACCATGTAGGACAGTCCTACATGTTTTCTGTTGTACGAAACTAAAAAATATATGCACCCCTGATGTTGTTTTATATATATGGTGAACTGAGCTAGGACATTTTTGATGTAATTGGACATGCACGTGCATTCCTACCAAGGCTGATGTCCACCGAGTCCATGGTGACCCCCCCCCGAGCGCATGCGCCTCCGCCGTAGTCCTGTGGTACGACCTTTGCTGGTCGAAGTCGAGCGGGAAATGGCTTTCCGTGGTACTCATCAGCTGGTAAACGTCACTGATGAGTTGGAGTTTACTTGTAAAGGCATGTGAATAACGTGTATTACACCACTGCAGCATAACTGTCGTTATGGCGCTTGACATGTGAGACACGTCGAGCATGATTGAGGTACGATTCCCCAGAGCGGACTTGGTGTCTAAAGGGATTTAGCCAAAGATTTGTGATTGTCACTGTTCAACAAAGGAGTGTACAAGTCTCAAAGAAAGTGACCGGCCATGCTGTTTGCTTTGCCAAACAGCATAGCTGGTCACCCTGTTATGGTTAGTGGGGTATATACTTCACGCCTGGTAGCTTTACCCTAGCTATAGCAAACCTATTCGTTCTTCCGAAGTAGCCACAACTGCGGTCACCGTTTTCTTTTTTTTAATATCTTTAAATTCTGCGAATATAATGAGTCAGAGGCGCATGTACCGCATTCGGAGGAGCGACTGTCATGTGCACCCGATTCTAGGTTCTTTGTTTGCATTTCATTCTCGTCCAAGCAGGCTTGTCTGGGAAGTTTAAAGCCCTCCGCACACTTTTGCGGCAACGCGGCGGCCCTATCTTTAAGCATGGGGCAGAGACGCAGAATCGCCGCGCGAAGCAAAACAACTTTAGCCCGGGCTGCCGCTGATGTGCCGCCCGCTGATGGCAGACGCGGTGCCGCAAACGAGGCAGCGGCAGTAATCCTTCAAGGCATTGTTGCCGCATTGCCGCGTTGGCGATTGCGCGAGCGGGAGAAGTGCCGCGTGAACTCCAGCACGCGGCAGTGGAAGCCGCGTGCGCGGCTGCCGCAAAAGTGTGCGGAGGGCTTAACACGATCAAACAAAAGATCGTCTCAGAAAACCATGATTTCTAGACTGCGTCTTGAGCAATACTTGAAATTTTATGCAGCAGAATTTCAGATGTATATGTGATTTTCTTCAAATAGAAAATAGTTGTCCCTTCTTAAAAAACGAGAATTTACCACCCCTAATCATCTCGAAGATCGCAGAGGAAATTCATGATTTTTTGCTGTATAATACTCAGGGCTTAAGTTTCTGTATGGTACAGTTTCGATCACCGGCAGTGTTTCATTCAGATGGGAAAAAATCATTTCCGTGATAAGGCAATCCTTCTGTTGTGAATCCGTTACTGATTCAAAAAGCGTTTCAGAAAAATTGTAGGAAAAGCGCTTAAGTCGTCATTAGTAGTTAACACGCGAAATTTTCTAGAGTACAGTTTTGGACGCAGATGTCGCTCCTTCAGGTAGAAAACTGTGTCATGTCCATGACATCCTCGAAACATCGGTCGATGTTGAACTCGTGACTAATTCGAAAATTGCCCGCAGAAAGTCTTCATTTTTCATTGCAGAAAAAACAGCTTGTAAATGCTCGAGAAATTCTATTTTGTGGTTATAACGCGTCTCCCTCTGCAAACCACGCTGTACACGATTCTCTACAATTCCGAAGCTACAACTGGAATGAACAACCTGTTAAGCAGCGCAAAAACTGCATCAAACATTTAAAAATCAAGACTGATGAGAAATAAAACAGAGTTGCAAAAAAAAAAGATCGTATCAGATGCGCTGCGAAAGGAAAAGGAGGTCGTAAAGGAAAGGGGGTTTCAACAAGAAACGAAACTCACGCTTAATGTTGCATAGTGACCAATCCCTACCATAATTGAAGAGTTCTTGTAGACATGGCCTTCCTTTTCGGCAAGATGATGCATCAATACACGTGTCACGACGACAGGAACCAGATTGGTCAACCGCTTACCGCCCTCTAACGGTGAAAATACCACCAAATCTTCTGATATGACATTCATCAGCATCAATCACACATTCGTTTGACAATATTTTCACCGTTAAGCGGCTTTCACACTGCCGTTGCTGCTGTTGCAGCAACGAGCAACGAAAAAGGGGTGGAGTTCGATGCTTGCTGCAGCCGCAACGCTTGGGATAAGATAATGAGATAAGAGCTGTGATATGCCTCCGTTGACGAGGATCAGCAAAAAGAAATGATGGCGATCATTTCTTGTTGCTGAGGCCGCGCAAACGTTGCGCAACCGATGTCGGCGTTGCTGATGCGGGGTTGCGGCAAGAGCAGTGTGAAAGCCCCCCCTCGTTGCTGTTGTTGCTCCTCTGCGTCTCTGCGCTATGCTTCATCATTACGGCATCGGTTGCGCAACAGCAGCAACGGCAGTGTGAAAGCCGCTTTAGAGGGCGGTAGGTGCTTGGCTAATCTGGCCCCAGATTGGCTTAATGCTAGAGGAGTCGAGCTTGTGGAGTGGTCCAGTTGTTCTCCAGGGGCTGTAAACATCAGCGACATACGGTAATCTAGCGGAGAAAATACTGCCGAAGCTCCTTAGGCGGTTTTCACACTGCCGTTGCTGCTGTTGCAGCAACGAGCAACGAAAAAGAGGCGGAGTTCGATGTTTCTTGCAGCCGCAACGCGGTGAGATAAGATAATGGGATAAGACTTTTGATATCGTCCGTTGACGAGCATCAGCAACAAGGAATGATGGCGATCATTCCACGTTGCTGAGGCCACGCAACCGTTGTGCAACCGATGCCGGTGTTGCTGATGCAGGGTTGCGGCAACAAAGGTGTGAAAGCCCCCTCGTTGCTGCTGTTGCTCCTCTGCGTCTTTGCGATATGCTTCATCATTACTGCATCGGTTGCGCAACGGCAACAACGGCAGTGTGAAAGCCGCTTTAGAGCGCGACTTCAAGCGATATGGTGTGTATGTGGCTACTGGATATAGTGTGTGGTATGTGGCTACTGGAAACATTCCATCGATACCTCTCTCTAACAGGGTGGGACTGCTCTAGGCCATTACACCATCGGCGCTGTTTGATCGAACGCAACATCCATGCCTCGTCGGATCCAACAGCACTCACCCGTATATCGGGATGAGCCGATCGCTGATATCAGCATGGAACCAGTTAAGCCGTAGGTCTTGACAGAAATGATTCAGTTCAGTTTTTCAAACAGCGCCGGTGGTGTAATGGCGTAAAGCACTCCCACCCGGTCAGAGGGAGGTGCGGGTTCGAGTCCCCCTTGGCGCTAAAAGTTTTGAACGCCACAAAACATCGTTGTAACAGCTTACATCTTCCGTCGCCGTCGTCCTTGCACTGCCATTTAGCCGCCTCCCCGTTACGCTTTGCCGCAAAAGTGTGCGGAGGTCTTGACTCCTCGGTTTGTGATCTGAATAACAATGTGTTTGATGCATTGTCTAGCGTACGGCAAGATGTTCTTGCTAGCCTGATCAGTAGTAAGCCAATACGAGTTTTCGATGTTGTTTACAACAAATGCGATGTAACGGAGTACTAACCGTAATAGTCGTTTGTTAATGTGTTTGCAATGAATTGAGTTTTTATGAAGTTCGCCTACAATTTTGCACTGACCTACATCGTCCATCTTTTCGATATAAGCTCATGACCAGGTGCCCGCTCTGGATTCTCATATAAAAGTTTTCGATTATGAGAACCCAATGTGACATCAGCGAGCCTTGACAGCGAGTTCTTTGGTTCAAGGTGAATTAATCAGGGTGCACCGATATATTTGCAGCGGTATATCCTATATCGTTATGCCATTGTTATTCGTACTGATTTCAGTGACTCAACATGGTGCACAGAGTCGCCACTATGTTCATCGCAACGGCACTTATGATTAGCGGAGTAATGTGCTTTAGTGCAGTTCCATCATCTGTCGAAGATGAGAATTGGAGTGAATACAACGGTCACTGGTACAAGGTACATTTGTTTTCATTATCGGCCTTATTCTCATAGTTCGATTCCTAGAAGTTTCTATACCGAAGGATTTTCACGTCAGAAAAGCACCTGAGCGATAGGTGTTAATGAGTGATATAACATAAAGGAATCTAACTCTCTCTTTCTAAAAAAGAGAAGTGGGTAATTTCGACAGGGGTAGGGTTTCAGCCGATTAATATATTAGGTTGGTGCATAACTTCTCGAACGTTTGATCCCTCCTGAATTGAAACCGCATTTTCCCGCCAAATTTTTCGCATGTATCAATGCGTAAATGATCAATCGGTAGAGAAAGGAAGGGGCTACAAGACTGTTCCTAACATTTACTTCTGCGTTGTTAACGTCAGCTATTATGGCTAAGCAATTCATCCCAACTGAGACGCATATTCCGCACGTCATGTTATTCCTGCATCAATCTGCCTCAATGTCAACGAATCGTATCGTCGCCTGAAGGATGTTTACAACAGAGTGCTCCTGCTCGAAGTACTGTGTACCAGTGGTTCTCGAAGTTTGCAGTTGGTGAATTCTCCGTTGAAGATAATTAACGAGAAGGGCGCCCGATGACACTGGATCTGGATGGCCTCCGAAGTAGAGTGGAAGCGGACCCATACCAAACCACTCGCCAACTATCAAGCACTCTTGGTGTTAGTCACTCAACAGTCGTTCGAGGATTGAAGTCGATTGGCAAGGTGCAAAAATTGGGTCGCTGGGTACCTCACGACTTGATAGATCGCGGAGGCGATGTCGTTCTGTCTCTCCTTACAATCAGACGTACCCACGGATGGCTGGGCAACCTTGTCACCGGGGATGAGAAGTGGATACTCTACTCTAATTATCACCGACGTTGCACAGTGGGTTGGCGCAAATGGAGAGGGAGAGGACGTTCCGAAACCCGACCTTCACGTGAAAAAGGTGATAATAAATATTTCATTCCCCAAATGTCCGAGAACTTATGCACCAACCTAATAGAAACGGTTCAGATTTCTGCGGACGAATCATTTGCTACCCACGATAGCGGATAGCGCAGTGAGCATTCGTAGACTGCCGGCGGAGATCAAAGATTGCATCCGATCGGCTTCATTTTGTTCAGCATGACTATAAAAATATGTATATTTAATAGAACAAACGGCTCTTATTTGCGTCAGAGAGGTACTGTCGCGCTCATCCGAACTGAGAGGATTCTTGATTCAAATCACGCCCAAGCAAGCGAACCGTTCTATCCATCAGGGGTCGGTCGATTGATTTGTATGACTGGGATGCAAAACACATTGTCTTCACTCTTTATTTGATACTTATTTTTTAAATGACGCTCCAATTCTCTGCAACTTCGACACTTATCTTCAGGATACTGTTCCTTTTTGAAGAACATAAAATGAAGGCCCTGCACAATGACGTGAAAGTGAAATCGCTTCACAAGCGACTTCAAAAAATTTGCATTTCAAAAGCTCATTTTGTAAAATCTTCAGTAACTGTGACTGAAGAAGCCCGTGTCGGCAGGCTGAATGTGACACGCGAAGGTATAGTCTATTACGAAAGGGCCAATAGCTAGAATCGAAACGTGATTCGAGAGCCCGAACCAACAATGGGAAACAGAGGCACTGCATCGAGCACCTGTGGGACGAAGACATGTACGAAGAAAGAAATGTGTTTCATGCACTTTGTGCGTGCGCATCAGTGGCATTGGTGCTTCATGTATTATTCTTTGAATATCATTCCCCTTTACCTTGAGGTGAAAAACCAGTCAGTATCAAATAATTAGTGGCAAGGTTACTTCAGCACACAGCTGAAAACGTGTGGGGAAACGCCTCAAAATTGTGTAGTCGTGAGGATCAGGGATGGGCGGAGTTTCTGTTTTCAGTTTTCTGCTTGCTGATTTTCTGGCCATTTTGTGCAGTTTTTTTCTGCTTTCTGTTTTTTTTTTTTTAGAAAAATGGGCAAAATTGGTCAGAAAACAGGAAATTCAGCCTCGTGTAAAATGTTGCCCTAGCAATCCAATAACACGAATTCATAGAATGTCATGAAATCATGAACTTCATGGCCTAATGTCTCTAGGATATTTAGAATTACTAGAATGCGGCGTTTTGAAATAGAGATCGCGCCATGTACTTATCGAGTATACTGCTTTGTTTGTTTCATTGATGGTGTAAGTGCTATTGACACGGAGCTGCTTCATAGCATATTTATAACTTTTCATAATTTTGTATAATATATGTACATGTATATACTTTCATAATTTTGCTTCACCGTCTTTCCAATTTCGTCAACAGTGTAGACTAACTAAAGATAAGACTCCGTACAAAATTTTGTGTTTAGGTTACAAAGTTAGTGATTAAGTTACATTTATTCCATGAGTGATCACAAAAATTCCTCACAGAGAAGGGTGTTTATACAATGAAACTGTTTCAAAAGTCTTGCGGCATATGCATGTAGGAAAATTACACATCAATCGATCCATCCTAAACCCTACTCTCATACTATTGATGTCGTATTCGTTTCTTTGGATCCAGAAGGAATCAGAAACACGACCATCGGTTCCTTACGTAAGGTCATATCTAGGTGGTCAGAAGAGAATAAAGAGAGAAATGTAGAGGTTTCCATCTGAGTTTCAAGCGCAGCTGTGATAAACGTTCCGCACGATGTTTTGAACCTCAGCTGTGTACAGCTTTCAGTTTTCAAACCTGGAGGAAGGTTGTTGTCCCACCCACGGCTGTTCTTCCTCATCAGTACAATATGGGACACCACATGTGACTGCCATTTAAAGTTGCTTCGTGAAAAAGACTGCTTCTTCCTATCTCATATTCTCTGTCGTACCCCGCTCCTCCAGAACCGGCCACTCGCCAGCTAGCACCGAGACAAGAATTCTCCGAGACCGGCCGCTCGCCACCTCGCACCAGGTGAAGACTCAAGTCCATCCTCTCGCGACCTCGACCTCACTCCAGACTGACCCGAAGACTCAAGTCCATCCTCTCGCGACCTCGACCTCACTCCAGACTGACCCAGGCGTGTCCGGGTCCGCTTTATATAGGGTTGGGCAGGGGAAGGCCGCCCCTCTAAGTGGCCACGGCCGCCCTTCCGCCTCCGAATGGCTGGCGCTAGGCACAGGCGAGGCGGACGTCCATCAATCGATCATACTGCTGGGAAAACAACGGATACACTGGAGTAATGAACAGAACTACTAGCACAACACTTCATAGAATAACACAAGTAGCCTACAAATACACGAATACACCCGAAAGATCACTTCTACGAGGCCTTGCGCCTCGCCCATCTTCCACAATCGGCATATTTTATTCGCTCCTTGCTTTGCGACGAACGACTGACGAACGACGAAGACTTCGGTCCCATGCACTTTTTGCCTGTATCACTGGTGCTGAACGTTTACATTCATTATCTCAAATATCCTTCTGATTGTGTTGTGCTTAAAACCAGTTTGTGTTAAACAAGTCGGCATTACTGAACTTTCACCACTCTAGAGGTTGAAGAGATCGAAATAATTCCCACAATATCAGCGCAAGGGGGTAATATGATGTACCGATCACAAATCTGGAATTCGTTGGTATTATGTTAGGTACGCGTAGATAAGGCTTTCGGGGTTGGAATCACAGATGGGGCCCAAACTTCGTCCATGAGGGCATTTCTGGTGTTTCAATCACGAATCTGGCATCCGTTCTCAGTTCTACGCTTGAAAACGGAGGGTAACTGCAGGTAAGTTTGAGTAAGGTGAATCTCCACTGCCGTAATCAACAGCAATTTCGAACTCGACATTTCGAACTCAGATGTCAGGTTCGTAGTTTGCATCTCAAATAGCCCTATTAGGTGATGTTTGAGAGAAGAATTTTTTCGGACTATCAACATTGGAGTCGTGAAGATGAATAGTGCCTGCAAAAAGTCACTTTCCACCGTATACCGCTGGGAAGGTGCAGAAGACGGCAGAAAATTGTGTATACGTAAGTAAGGATTCACCAAATCTCAACCGAACAGCTGAAGTACAAGAGACCGATAGCCACGAGAGCGGAACCCCAACCTCCCTCTTATGAAGAAACGCCACCGTCCACCAGGGCCCAAACCGCTTTCACGGACGAATGTAGCGAGCATTCAATACCCCCCCCCAGCGGTTGTGAGGTAGCGCCGCCAATGCTACATGGCAGGCTTTAAGGAGTCCCTACTTCTTTAGATATTCTCTCTATTCTCCAACCATAATCTAGGCAGTGAATATAAAAGGGCAATTAGAAGACTCCACCAGGTTAGACTACTTCCCTCCACTAGGTTATCTAGTGAGGCTTTTCTGGCAGCGCTTCATTAAAATTTTGATTAAAATAGATTTTAAAAGCTGTCTGCGCCAAGGCTAAGTAATAGTCAGATGCGTGTTGGCTCTGTCAAAGCATTTTTTCTTAGTTCCAAGATCTTATACAATTTTTGTATGGAGTTCTGAGCGACTCTAATAACTGCAGAAGAAATGAGTGGCGAAACCAGATTTGCAATGACTACAATACCTGCCTTAACTTTTGGCCTTTGGGCGGAAAAGCGAAAAAAAAACCGCCTTTTCCGCCGCTTTTCTGTAGCGCTCTTCAAATTGAGTGCGTTGTGAAATGAAACACATATTCGTGGTCAGCACCGAGCCCTCTTCCCGATGAGCTGCAAGGCGTCCATCGAGCGCCTGAAAAATATTTCAGTGACCGAATTTCTGCCTGGCGCGCCTGATCCCTTCCCTCGCGGGAGATAATTACACCCGCAGCTCTTATGTAGTTAATGAAGGAAGAGATTCGGCCTTTTAAAGCCTGTTGTCTACCTTATATATAGTAGCACATAGTTCTCCGGATTTCCTAGTTTTGTTTTTCGGTTACAATGATGTAATTTTTCAAGGATCCGATGATTTATTTGGCTTTAGTTTCAGAAAATGTGTCCACTTTGGAGGACTCTATTTTTGGAGTTTGTGTGATTATGCTCATCTGTCCCGCTAAACGCTATAGTCTAAGCCAAGCTGCGAAAGTGGAACCTCTGAGGTTGAAATCATTAGTAGTTATACGCTGGCAAAGTTGCATACATGACACTTTTTTTGCAGTTACCCGTGCAGTTTTCCCATGATTAAGGTGACCACAGAATGATTTCTTTGAAGAAGGTAACCTAGGGATTTGGAAGTCTATGGAAACTCCTTACACTCTTCCATATGTGAGATTGTTACTAGGCTAGAGGAGATTTTAGCGACTCAGCTACGCAGCAAACTCACTCCAAATGGAAAAAAGCGTCGTTTAAATTTTTTTTTCAAAATGGAAAAATAGTCTACGAGTGCATTCGTCAGTCAACTCTGACTTAAAGGGTGGTTCTATTTCAAATTTTTGCTTATTTTAACCTGCTTATTACAAGCCAAATTGTCCTGATTGGAATGCAGATTAGATCCAGCCCACTCGTCTGCCCTTGTGACCCCTCGCGCCATTTGAGGACGCCGTAAATCGCCTAACTTAATCTTCACACTTCCGGTGCTGCGGCGCGATATTGATCCTTCTAAATAACGGTGAAGTGGGAAACAGGGCGTACACCAAACAAAGTTAGGATATCCCTTATATTTAACATGCTTGCATTTTTATCTCGTATTTACGCTTTCATCCTGGTTGGATGCGTGGCGCATCCCAGAAAGACCGCCCGAATTCGCTCTCCTTTAATACGCCTTCAAACTCACGACTTCGGTTCTTCACCTATGGCACACTCAGACCTT
Source organism: Heligmosomoides polygyrus bakeri (assembly GCA_947359475.1). NCBI lineage: Eukaryota > Metazoa > Nematoda > Chromadorea > Rhabditida > Heligmosomidae > Heligmosomoides > Heligmosomoides polygyrus. Next base: position 91,224,139 of record OX375865.1, on the reverse strand, counting down.
CATTTCTGTTTGACTGTTGTATTCCATTAGATTGTTACAGTACACGTAGCTATTAGGATTAATGTAAAGGAGCCGACTTAATTAAACCCTTCTGAGGTCGCCACAAGGTACCTATATAGAATCGTATGATAGTTCAGATAAAGGCGACTTTCAGCAGAGCAGATCCACTGATGATTCAAATAAATTATCACGATTTGAAATATGATACCCCAATCAAATCGGATATCCAATTCTACGAAAAATCAGGTTTCTAGATCATCTGGAAACCCGTTCTACTCAAAATCATCCTTATCTGATTCATCCTAAGATCCAGGGCTTTTCAAGGGTGCCATGGTCTACGTGATTTTTTTATTCGGGGTTCAAAACATGACGGATCCGAATTGGCGTCGAATCCAATCAATAGTAGCTACCGAATCTTTAGGGATACCTCCAGGTGCCGGCACGTGTTGCGCAGTTGGAGGACGAAAAAACAAAGTTCGATTTTCGAGTCACGCTAGGCCGATCAACCATGAGCCCCTCCGTCATCGATGTCGATACCGTTTTTTTCTGATCGTGGTCTGCAGAACGACTGCAGGTACAACCTCAGGACGTAAAACTCGAGGAGATTTAGGTTATCTGCTTTTTAAAATAACCCCTGACACTTCCATGAGATGAGGTATGACTTCTATGGTCATACACACAAAGAGTATACATCCTACTATATATATCTGGAATAATAAGAACGAGAACTGTGTGATAGGAAATGGCCCTTTGAACGAACTAACGCCTGTTTCTTCTCATCTTATTGATTTTCTTCTGATGCCAGAAAATAGCGAGTCAAAGCTTTTCTTGGAAATATTAGCATTGAAAGAAGGTCTTCAATCAAAGTGAACCTCTTCCGCCTCCGCAAAGTGCCAGATGAAGCCGAAGGGAGAGTGATACCGCAGAACCTGCGAAGAGATTAGTGCTCTAAAAGCGGAATGGAAAGATCTGATCTCCATCATTCATCAGACGACTAACAAAAGCACACTTGTAAGGCACACTCGACGAATAGATATGGCAAGACCTAATCAGCAAACACTCAGAGTGGTAGGTCTGGATGGCCGAAGTAGAGCGGAAGCATCTATGTCTCAGCAATACGCAACCACGGGCCGAGGATATGCGTAGGTAGAGCAGAGGTAAGGCTCATGAAAAGCTGGAGTGTGGTAACCCTTTGCTTCGGCTTCAGAGACAGTGCTTGAGTGAACTAAATTAAAAGAAAGAAATCAGGTTAACTCTCTGTTTTATAATAGAATAAAGATCGGCATTAGTAAAACCCTTTGCAAGATGTTCTACGCGTTGTACTTCTGCGAATATCGTGAAGGCGATTTGATCTTCGAGTTCGGTTATTTGTTAACAGTCTGGACTGGGTAAGATAAAACATTGACTTCTCAACGTTTCGCATTCACATTGTGCGAACGCCATACCGTAGAACTGGAAGGCATGGCGCATCGCAAACAAAGATTCACTAACCTCGCCCTTTGTACTCTGTAACGTGGTATTTTAATTTTTAGTGAAACGATAATTTAAATATAATACATCTTGTGATACATCAATGAGATCTGACTGGTTTCTCGAGATACATCCTCGGGTTGCTAGGAGACGGAAATTTTCCACTCTGAGCCCCAGCACATAGTCACAGATTTACTGAAGTACCGGGCTAATTCCGTGATGATCTGCCTGTGATCTGTACCTAACGAAATAAAGTATTGTTGGCCATGCGTCCGACATTTATTCAATATTATCTAAATGTAATTATATGACATTTCAAAAAACAGAAGCATTACCTTATTTAAGTCGGTTCCTTTACCTTAATCCTAACGTGTACTGTAACAATCTAATGGAACACAACAGTCAAACAGGAATGAAGGCATGGGTGTGCCATAGGTGAAGAATCGAAGTTGTGAGTTTGAAGGCGCTATTAAAGGAGAGCGAATTCGGGCGGTCTTTCTGGGATTCGCCACGCATCCAACCAGGAGGAAAGCGTAAATACGAGATAAAAATGCAAGCATGTTAAATATAAGGGATATCCTAACTTTGTTTGGTGTACGCCCTGTGTCCCACTTCACCGTTATTTAGAAGGATCAATATTGCGCCGCAGCACCGGAAGTGTGAAGACTCAGGTTAGGCGACTTACCGCGTCCTCAGATGGCGCGAAGGGTCACAAGGGTAGACGAGTGGACTGGATCTAATCTGGATTCCAATCAGGACAATTAGACGTTTGGCTTGTAATAAACAGGTTTAAATAAGCAAAAATTTAAATTAGAACCACCCTTTAAGTCAGAATTGACTGGCGAATGCACTCGTAGACTATTTTTCCATTTTGAAAAAAATTAAACGACACTTTTTTCCATTTGGAGTGAGTTTGCTGCGTAGCTGAGTCGCTAAAATCTCCTCTAGCCTAGTCACAATCTCACATATGGAAGGGTGTAAGGAGTTTCCATAGACTTCCAAATCCCTAGGTTACCTTCTTCAAAGAAATCATTCTGTGGTCACCTTAATCATGGGAAAACTGCGCGGGTAACTTCAAAAAAGTGTCATGTATGCAACTTTGTCAGCGTATAACTACTAACGATTTTAATCCCAAAGGTTCCACTTTCGCAGCTTGACTTAGACTATAGCGTTTAGCGGGACAGATGAGTATAAGCACACATAAACTCCAAAAATAGAGTCCTCTAAAGTGAACTCATTTTCTGAAACTAAAGCCAAATAAATCATCGGATCTTTTAAAAATTACATCATTGTAACCGAAAAAAAAACTAGGGAATCCGGAGAACTATGTGCTACTATATATAAGGTAGGCAACAGGCTTTAATAGGCCGAATCTCTTCCTTCATTAACTACATAGGAGCTGCGGGTGTAATTATCTCCCGCGAGGGAAGGGGTCAGGCGCGCCAGGCAGAAATTAAGTCACTGAAATATTTTTCAGGCGCTCGGTGGGCGCCTTGCAGCTCATCGGGAAGAGGGCTCGGTGCTGACCACGAATATGTGTTTCAATTCACAACGCACTCAATTTGAAGAGCGCTACAGAAAAGCGGCGGAAAAGGCGGTTTTTTTTTTTCGCTTTTCCGCCCAAAGACCAAAAGTTAAGGCCGGTATTGTAGAATTCAAGCAGCGGATGCTCTTATTAAAAAAGATCTTTTACTTTAGGTGTTTTATCATGCACCAACATATGATGCTGCAGAAAGCTCGTGTCAGAAAAAAGGCGGACATCTGGCCTCCATCCACTCAAAAGATGAGAACCTCTTCGTTTACGGTTTGTGCATAATAAAGTAAATTTTAGAATAGCAGCTATGTTACTGGTTAAATCTAAATTGTCTAAAAACTTTATTTTGTGACTGTGTGGTTTTTCGATTATAGGCCTTAGCTTCCAATCCCCTCTTGAGGGGACCTATTAGGTCCTCGATCGTTTGATTGTGTTTGGCTTGTCACCAACACTAGCTTAATAACGTCCAGTGGCCACATGGCTAGAATGGATCCAGACCAAGGGCTGGATTCATCAACGACTTACAGCAATTTAACAGAGGAAATACAGCCAACATTCCTGATAGCGAGGCTTATCAAGCGATATGGTGGAACAATTCGTCGCTATCAAGGATTTCGGTTGTATTTTCTCTGTTAAATTTCTGTAAGTCGTCGATGGATCCGTCCCCAGATAGAGTCACAGTGCCTCAAACGTCGTAACCGGCGACAACCATCTGGTTTATTAGCACCTGAATTTGTTCGATTGAAGATGAGCAGGCAGAATTGAATGCTGCTTTCATGTTTACAAGCTTTTGAACTATCTGGGACCGACTCGCTGAGTAGTCGCTGTACAATGCCGTTCCTGTCTTTTGGGTTGGGTGCTGTTATCAAACAGAATCCACTTTTTATAACAAGTGATGATCCGGTCCAGAAACGAGTCAGTTTCTTTTTGCGTAAAAGTAGAGAAAAACAAATCTCGAATTGTGGCGATTTTTGCCACTCACGCAACTCGTTGTGCACCAACTTTTTGAGTTTTCCACCTTCCCAAGCCTCTCAAGGCTCCTTCGGCATAATTCGATAAGTCTTTTAAAAACGGAAGTGCAAAACAACTATTGAAACATCAATTATTCAGTGAGATAGAGTGAAAATTCTGCAGATTTCTTGTCGAAATTCCTAGTCGATTGGTAGGTTCGATCCTGTACACGTTGTGCACAGCGCACTCCAAACTTTTGCCGGGAAAGGGTATAGCAGTTCCTGAGTAGGGCGGCTGGGATTTTCTGATAAAACTACCCAAACGCTCTCTCTACAAGCAGTCCCCCACCTCGATTGATTAATTCGGACCTATACGCATTGGGCGCGGCGCACTCTTAGAGGATTCTTGGCATGACAGAGCACCTTACTTCATACTTGAGACACTCCGAAAACATACAAGTCTTGGAATATAAGCTTCTCCAATCGCAAAAAATCTCCAGTCATTTTTGACCACCCACTGCGAAAACGCGGTGGTCTGACGAAGTTGTAACATGGTTGTGTAGATCTCGAAGAGACGAATAGAACGGTACCAACCCTTTCTCAAAAATCCTCAAATTAGAGGGAGTGTGAGCATGCAACAGTTTCCTACGGTCTGCGACCGACAACTCGTCCGCGACCGCCCTTCGCAATGGAGCGCAAGTTTTCAATTTCGGCCATTTTCATGGCTCCATATGAAGTATGTACACCAAACGATAGAGCTCGAGCTCTTGAGCTCAAATATATCCTTGTTTTTGGAAATAAATAAATTTTAGGTGAGTTGTATCAAAAAGACGCAAAAACCGCAAATTCGCGGTTTTTGTGGCGTCTATTCAAAAGACGCGTCCAGCACTGTATTGCATTTCTTGAGTGCTTTCTGTGAAATGTCTCCTAATTTAATGACCATTCCTTCCCCCCTTCCCCGGCACTTCCTGACTTCCTGAATTTAAAGATCAACTCGCTAGCCTCAACAATCGCTACTTGTACCTACGATTCCTGCTCTACTCGCTCGATCTCTGCTATAAGATTTTTTTCTCGTATTCATTTTTACAGTCCCCACACTCGTCTCTGATAGCGATGCAGAATTTTGGTTTTCTCTGCTTTCTCTGACCTGTTTTAATGCACCCTGCCCAGGAGCTACTTTCGTACGAGATTTTTCAAAAATTTCTTCATCGGCCAGTAGTTATTCCACGACGAATAAGTAGTCTTTATAGAGTATTACTAATTCAATAACTGTTTTTGAACACAGCATAATGGATGCTTATGGAAGTAAAGCGCCATATTTTGCGACTTTTACTTCTTTTCGAGTTTAGGATAATTTATTCCAGGTACTTTGTACGAGAGATTGTATTACTTTATGGAATGCTTTGCCTTTAGGTGATGAATGTAAGAGGACTTTTACTGAGAAATTTTATTCCGTTGAGGAATGCTTTCTATATATGAGACGACTTATTCTCTTGGTTTCAGAGAATGCGATCTTATATTCGGTTGAATTTATGCTCCCGGTCTCAGGGCAGTTACGCTTTGGCACGGGAGTTTTGACTTGCTAGCCCGATGCACTAAACTGTCGAGGCTAATAGGGGAATTTAGGGATGCTTCCAAGGATTGCGGGGTTCCGTGTCTTTCAATTAGTAAAAAACAAAGACGAGCAAACCTGGCAGAGAACCTTTGAATGTAGGCATACGTTGCATATACGTGGCAGGCCCACTCTTGACTCGAGGCGGGCCTGGGGCATCATCGTCGTCGCATCGGGGACGAAGACGATAATCCGATATCCGACTCAAACGAAAACCTGTTATCTGAATGGTACGGACATCAGGGTTTTCATAACCATCCTTAACTGAATCATCCGAAAATTCATGTCTTGAAAAGTTGGTCTCTCCCCCAATTATCCGAGGAATCTACATCGGATCCAGCGTCTAGTAGATAGGCAGTATGGAGAAAGCCGAACATGCGGAAACGAGCGGCCGCTGCGACGAGCAGTGCGGCGAGCGCGGCGCAGCACATTGTGTGCTGCCTCGTTCACGACATTCACTGCTTTTCCGCCTGTATAGACCTCTTATTCTGTTCCTGTTCAGCAACATTAGAGTGTTCGGTTCATTCAATAAAAGTGTTCGGTTCATTCAATCTGAGAAAAGGGACATATTGAGAACGAATCGGAGATATACTCGATGATGTTGAAAATTGAAAATGAAGTTGCTTTGTGGTTTGTTCATTGTAGAGATTTGGGGTTCCGTTACGAGAACAAGCTTAATTTTTGTAATCTGCAAATATGGCAACACAGAGTCGCCTCAAGAAATCTGGTGCTCAAATTTTCAACAGAGCCGAACTACGTGCGTTGCTTCGTGGACGAATCGCGGCGTTTGCGCCAATGGCTGCCGCGCTGGCGAATAGTACTCGTATGTCCAGATGCGCTGGCGCTGGTCAGTGAGTCTTGGAAACACTGATTTGTAGTCACTCCTCGACCAACTGAATTTTGTAATTGGGACTTCTCTACCTGAAAATTGGTAAGGGAGTGCTTTACGGCTCTTGCAATCTAATTCTTCGAAAAAAAAATATAAGAAAGCTGAGGACACTTGCGGTTTGCACCAACCGTCATTGTTCGTAACAATGACATTATGTTGTTACAGGATGTTTTGTTGCGATCAAAACTCTTGCGCCAGGCGGGACTCGAACCCGCATCTTCTGCTTTCCGGGTAGCGATGTTCGCCTTACACCACCGGCGCTGTTTGACCGCACGTAACATTCGCGATATCCTCCAGCTCTGTCAGCACCCACCCGTGATACGGGGATGGACCGGTCGCTGATATATCGGCGAACATCGCTGCCCGGAAAGCAGAATATGCGGGTTCGAGTCTCGTATGGCGCAAGAGTTTTGATGGCAACAAAACATCCTTAACAATAAATAGCCTCTCTACCAGCCGCTCCAGGCTTAACCATATGTGTTAAAATATTGCTACTGGAATGCACTAAATTTTTGGAAAACCTTTAATTTCCTTGCTGTCTAACTGCTATCATAGGATTCATCTATGACCTTGTGCTAGCAGATTTTTGAACACAAACTGATATGTACAAAATACTTTCTAGTAAGGTTTCTGTAAACCCAATAAATTTTTGGGTGTACTGAAGAGGAACGTTAGAGGTAAGCTTAAGCTTCGAGTCTCGGTTGTAAAATATCGAATAAATTCCGACCTTCTGACATACAGGTTTCTCAGTGAATTCAGTTTGCTGCTGCATCGAAAATTACAATCTTCGTTCAGAGCTCCCTTTTCTTGCGCGTATGCAGCTTCTCAGGCTTCTCGAAGGCAGCACAGATGCAAATAGTCCTCGTTTCCAGTGACGAGAAAATTTTTGCAGTAGAACCTATTGTAAATCTACAAAACGGTTGGATCCAGCAGATAAGAAGCAGCGCATTTCTAGATAAAAACTCGTCGGGAAAACTGCACTTCCGAGCTCTGTTATGGTTTGGGGTGTGATAAGATCAGATGGCAAGACGCCACTGGTGTTCGTCGATGCTGGAGTGAAGATCGATAGTGAAATATACTTGAAATCGGTCCTAGAAAACGTTTTGAAACCAGGGTCCATTTCTCACTTCTCACGGAGACAAGCCATGGTGCTTTCACCAATGCTCGACTCTTGCACACAAACCGGGTGTCATCCAGCAGTGGTGTTTGCAGATTTCACCCCCCAGGAAGAATCGCCATCAAATTACCACGTCTGAATCTACTTGACTTTTTGCTCTGACCAGTTTTAAAAAACAAGATCTCAGTTACAAGACTCAACAACTTGTATTCGCTCAAAGCTGCATTTACGAAAGCGTTGAATGATCTCGATGTTGGACTATCTGCCTGCCACCTGCGACGCCTTCGGGGCTTGTCTGAGGAGCTGCATGCAGGCAAGAAGAGGGCACTTGGAATGAAATTGTAATTTTTGATTGCTAAGGACGTTATTAAAGATTGCGAACTTTTTTCTCAGTTTGAAATGTTTGTGTTACTATGGCACTTTAATTATTTGAGGGTCATAACTAATGAGCACCCTGTAGTTTAGTGGTATGGTTTTGGCGTGCACGGTATACAGACGGAGCTGAATGAGCCAGAAAATAGAATCATAAGACTGACGTTTTGTGTGTTTCAGGTCTGATTACGACAGGCAAGACATCTGGTGATTTCCATGACTTTACTTGGATTGGAATGCGCCGATACGGGGAGTCTTTTGATTGGAAGTGGACTGATGGAACCGCTGTGGAGTACTTCAACTGGGTTGGAACAGAACCGAACAACTATGAGGGAAGAGAAAGATGCGTACAGGTGCTGCGCTTTGGCAGTCTACGGCTTCCTTTACTTTCTTTGTTTTGTTTTCAACGCAGAGATCAGATATGTGGAAAAAGGGCGTGTGATATCTTCTTCAATGCACTTGAATGTGTTTACTAAAAGGCCCATACCGCTTCTTGAGCTGCGTTTTTCGGCTGACGGTATCTTCACCTTCCTGAGAGTATGAAAACGATTTTATGAGGTTACGTCATCAAATGTCATTTTCCCGTGCAGAATACAATTCTCAGGAAATACAGAAACGATCCAGTGTGCTAGATAACGCGCAAGAACTAACCTTCAAGTACCACCACTTACCAAAGACGGAGGGAAATGTGGGTGAATGAATTTAGCCCTGAGCACCACCCGGCCTAAGTTTCTTGGAATGAAATTCAGATCAAACGGAACCCATAAATATCAGGAAGGGTTCTAGGGATACTGCACCTCTTCTTGGGATACTGTTCCTTGCTGTTGATCTGTGCATACCTTGTCACTACCTAATCAGCCGCAAGTGTCCAACGTACAGATGTCATTTTATGAGTCAAAATCCAGACGCTTAAAAGATCACCATCATCATCGAAACACCTGATAAAAGGTTTCATTTCCAGTTCTATACCTCTCATTCAATTCCCGGAGCATGGAATGACTACTATTGCACCGAGAAAATGGACTCTTATGTCTGCAAAGTTTAGACGATCTCTTTAGTTTTCTATTGTTTGTTCAGTTGTCAGTAAAGACTGCTTCTTGTATAGCAATGTTCTATAAGAAGATGATCGCTAGATTCAGCAAAACGACGAAAATTCTTGCAATAACGGGAGTAACGCCTTTTTTGTATTGTTTTCTTCACAGATTTATCAAAAATCGCGGACGAACAGCAAAACATGTGGAGCATGTAGCCACAAAAATAGCTTCATGCATAGAACAACCTCGGATAATTGCTTCAGAGATACCTTCACGATGAAAGGTAGGATAAGAAATATGCCCACTCACCCGAATATTCATCACCGATCGCGTTTCCACGGTCTCATTTCTTCTTCTTCGTCTGTTCCGCTTTGCTTCGAAATCAAGTCATATTTTCTGCAACTCTGAGAGTTGCAGAACTCTCAGGAAATTGTAAGACATGATGTACTCTCAAAGAGCTTGGTTTGATATTGTATAGGACGATACGACGAAGGACTTATACGCCCTAATAATGCGGTGGTTCAGTGGATGTGTACAATAGATGAGACAGAGTTGATTGAGAGGCCAACTGGTCTATGTACAGGTGGAGCGAGAACTGACGTGGATTCACTGTACGGCAGCGTCACGCTCCTGATTTGCCAGAGCATCATCGCAGGCAATGATATTCCCGGCGAGGCCAAAACGAAATCGTTAACCGCATAGAAGTGTAATTCACGCAGGACATGAAAAGTTTGGCATCACGATGTCGGCGGCGATCCGCTTGACTGATAGACTCTTGCAGACCATATGGACGCGTAGGTTATTCGGTAAGAGTGGCTGTTGACTGGTTGAGGTTGAAGCTGCAGACTGCTTGATGCTTGAAGAATTGCTCCTAGTGCAGCTTCCTTTGAGTCGTCTCAATTGGCGGACTGGCGAGCAAGCGAGATCATTTTGTTGTACAAAGCAGGGAGCTACTTTTCTTCAGGATCGCATTTAAGCAACTGTGCCAACTTAGTTACACAGGGTTACTTTGTCGTCGTAAAGAGTCCTCAGAATATCCATGGCGATAACATACCGTGCGTCAAGAAAAGACCTTGTGTCGTGACGTTCGCCACGCTCCATCACAACTCTTCAAGGGCACACACGCTGGGAGGCGCCCTGGTCCCGACGCGGAGAGGATCCGGCCGCGTGCACGCGCAGCGACGCACTATAAACGCCTTCCCGCGCTCACCCGGCAGTCTCTGGCTTCGTCGTCGCCCCGAGCGGTCGGTCCGCTCTCCGCTCCGGTACTCCATCATCAGCGCAGTGACTTCGCAGTCCAGCAGGACTCGACCAGCCGCGCAGGGCTCCAGGACGACCAGGACAGGACACGCAGAGACGACAACAGAGGTAACCGCAGAGACCGACCGAGCCACCGCTCTCGTGAGCGCGGGCTCCATGGTAGGAGCGAGGAAGGATCTGCGGCTTGCGCTTGGGGCTGACCCATAGGTAACGTGGCGGGGCTCAGCCTTAACTCGTATGCAATTGTGTTCCATACTGATGTGCGTTGTGAACGTATTGGGTTGCCATGAAGTATGTTATCTATTGCGCATTGTCATGTGACTCGAGAGTGGGAGGTTTATTCTGAGCGCAGTGGTAAATACTGCAGAAGGTCGGCTGGTTCAAATGTATCACGCGAGTGATGTGAAGATGGGCGAGAGTCGCCGGGGGGCCAGCGCAGGTGCAGTCCGCGCGGTTGGAAAGAAGCGCATCCGAAGCTGCAGGACAACTGGCAGCTTGCGCATTGTCGTCTCGTCAACCGGTATAAAAAACAACGACAGTCCCAACAGTCTACAGAGCAGGAAGACCTACGTCAAGGTGATAGAAGACCATCTCAAGGCAGGATATATCGCAGAGGTCGATGAGCGCAGGTTCAACAACCATCGCGTTTACTACATCCCACATCAGGCCGTCTACAAACAGTCGTCTTCGACTACGAAGTTAAGGGTGGTGTTCGACGCCTCGTCTAAACAGCGAGTGCGCCCAGTCTTAATGACTGCCTCTACCAAGGACCAACACTCCTTCCAGAGCTTGTCGCGATCCTTCTTCGCGCAAGACTCCATCGATTCCTGCTCATCGCCGACGTCGAAAAAGCATTTCAGCAGATTCGCTTACAGAAGTCTCAAAGAGATGCAACGCGCTTTCAGTGGTTAAAAGATCCAAATCGTCCTCCATCATCTCAGAATCTTCGTATATTTCGGTTCACTCGAACACCTTTTGGGGTAAACGCATCGCCATTTATGCTTTTAGCATCCACTCAACTGTATCTCCAACGTAATTCCACCACGTTGGCAAAAGAAGTCGAAGCCAATACCTATGTCGATAACGTTCTTTTAGGCGCAGACGACCGCGCAGTAGCTATCCGTAAATATCGAGACGCGAAACTTCTTTTCAGACTTATGCACATGAACTTGAGAGTTTCTCTGTAATTCAGAGACTGTCAACCACTCTATGGACAAGCAAGATCGCATCTTGGACGCTGCTCATGCGAAGCTATTAGGGATCAATTGGAACGCGCAAAGAGACACGCTTAGTCTCCCGTTTAAGTCTTTGCGAATTCATGTAACATCCAAATGTACTGCTCTACGCGCACTTGCGTCAACGTACGATCCTCTTGGTCTGCGGACACAATTTCTCTCACCCGTTAAGATCTTCATACAAGACCTATGGGCCAAAAACAGGGGTTGGAATGATCGCTTGAACCAGGCAGAATTAGATCAATGGTCACAACTATACCCATGTTCCCAATATCCGTTACCACGTTAACATCTATCCCTAGGCACGTTTTACCATCTAGCGCAGCTTCATCCACTTTTGAGCTTTACGTCTTTGGCGACACATCAAAACGCTTGTATGCGTGTTGCGTATGCTTGGTTTGTCGTACTCAAAGCGTAGTTACATCCAAGTTGGTAATGGCAAAGTCACATCTTAACGAAGCCAAACCTATAACCATACCTCGCGCAGAGTTAATGGCAGCCTTGGTTAGCGCACGTCTTGCTAAATACTTAGTCAAGCATTTTGGCATTAGGTTCGCAGCGGCTCAACTGTTTTCAGATTCTGAGATTCTGTAATCACGCTGCACTAGATTCACTCCGAGAAAACGTTTAAAACCTTTGTCCGTAATCGAATTAAGGCTGTGCGTACCATCATTTCCGCTTTCGAGGATCAGGGCATTAACACCAAGTGGCATTATGCACCATCAGAATTTAATTTAGAAGATTGGGCGACTCGTGGCTTATCCACGAGAGATGTAGCAGAGCACATTTGGTGGTCCGGTCTAGAATTTCTACTCATGCCCATTCCGAATGGCCGCACGACGACTAGGCAAAATTTCCTCATTTGGGTTATTCAGTTTATTCAGTTATTCGGTGCAAGATATCACCACCGCAGAAACCATAATCATCCTCGCGCATTATCGCGAGAGTGAAAACGTCTTGTGGAGGACAAATCTCGACAGGCTGAATGCGAAAAAGGACGAAGACGGAGTAATCCGTTGTCCCGCCCGTATAGGTCCGTACGAGACAGCACCCATATTCTTGGTTCCATCCCACAGGTTAACGTACATCATCATATTCCATCAACATCTCGCGCAGTATCATTACGCCGTTTACTCAACAGTCGCTAGCTTGCGTCAAACGTACTTTATACCATCTATAAGGCGCACAGTATCTAAAGCACTTGCATTACGTGTAATAAGTTCAACGCATTTCCGTTTCGCTATCCTAGCATACCGAACCTTCCAAAGGAACGCGTCACACGTTTGGGACCGTTCCAGACAGTCGGTTTGGATTATCTAGGTCCAGTACCATTCAAAATGCGCATACTGTACAGCTATGGCGTATCCTCTTCAAAAATGCAGAAAAAGCCGCATTTTCCCGACTTTTTCGGCCCTTCGATATAACTTCCTTCAAAGTAACTAATTGGGAAAACAAGCACATTCTTGAGTTCAGCAGCTCCAGCTCTATCACACAGCTTAGAAAGATAGCCAAAAATTTCAAAATTCAACCGAAAAAAACGATTTTGAAAGAAAAACTAACCTTTGAATTTTTTCAAAGGTTAGTTTCTCGTTCAAAATCGTATTCCATTGCGAAGCGCGGTCGCGGACGATTTCCGGTCGCAAGTCATCGAAAACCGTTGCATGCTTATAATTCCTCTAGTTTGAGGTTTATTGAGAAACGGTTGGTACCATTCGATTCGCATCGTTGAGTTCTACACAAGCATTTAAACAACTTCGCCAGACCATTACGTTTTCGGTGGCCAAAAATGACTGGAGCAGACTTTTTGCGATTGGAGAAGCTTATTTTCAGGTCTTGCAGTATGGAGTATATCAAGCATGGCGTAAAGTGTTCTGTCAGTCCAGGAGTCCTCCGAGAGTGCGCCGTGCAAAAGGCATATGGGATCGAACCTATCAATCGAGTGCGCGCAACAGCTTGTAGAGTGGTGGGCATTTGGAGAGTTTTATCAGAAATTCCCGGCCGCCCTACTCAGGAATTGCTTTACTCTGTCTGGCGAGACTTTAGAGTGCGACGCGCACAATGCAGGATCGGACCTATCAATCAAGTGGGCGCAACAGCTCGCAAATTGCCGTGTCCTGAGCGCGATAACTCTGTAAATTTTGAACCTGCCTGGCTGCAACTTGTGGGTTTTGTAGGCAGAAAAAAATCTAGTAGTGCGCCAAAACACAGTAATACAGCTTATTCCTGGACAGTGTTACAGTGGTGCGATAATGCAGGTGAGGTTTGGGTGACGCATTTTTTCCGATTTCGGTGGACCACTGCGGGAATACACAGCGAGCTAACGGCCTTCAAATGCGTAGGCGAACAGAGTGCTTGAGGTACTTCACGATGACGTGCACAGAGCTTCTCAGCTGCCTAAACTGCCTTAGCCTGTGCAGCCAGTTTAAAGCGGCGGAAGATAGCGGTTAGAGTTTCCTGCCCTCTTACTCGCCCATATTTGGGTTTCCGACACTACCAATAACACAGTTTTGTTTACACGAAAAGCTCTATCGAATGGTGGCACTGTCGAGCAATTTCATAAAAATCGACTTTTTGACAATTTCCCATCGAGGAAATGGCTGCCCTGGGCCGAGCCTGCGCGGACGATGACGTCATCGAAAATCGATGTTTTCAAAATTGGCCAAATTTTTTCATCCAAAATCACCTAGGGTTATTTGGGGCGCTGATTACGAATCCAGCGTCCGTTTTTGAAAATTCCGCCGATTTCGGTTTGGTTTGGTTCTTGGTTTTGGTTTTTTGGTTTTGTGGTTTTCTTAAGCTTTCGATTTTCATCTGGATACTGAGGGTGGTGGGGACAGGATCACCGATTTTGCTCCAACTTCGTGGCCTAAAAATGCCTGTGCGAGTAGAACGCTGAATCCGACCATCCTCACTTATCCAGAAAAAATCCAAAACCAACCGAAATCGGCGGAATTTTTAATAGCGGATTCGTAATCAGCGTCTCAAATAACCCCTAGGTGATTTTGGACGAAAAAATTTGGCCAATGTCGAAAATATCGATTTTCGATGACGTCATCGTCCGCGCAGGCTCGGCCAAGGGCGCCCATATCCTCAATGGGAAATTGTCAAAAGGTCGATTTTTCTGAAATTGCTCGACAGTGAAACCATTTGATAGAGATTTTTGTGACGAACAAAATGGTGTTGTTGGTAGTGTCAGAAACCCAAATATGGGCAGGAAACTCTAACCGCTATCTTCCGCCGCTTTAAACTGGCAGCAGAGGCTAAGGCAATTTAGGCAGCGGAGAACTTCAACCGCTATGTCCGCCACCCTAAAATGGCAGCTGGTGCCAAAGGAGTTTAATCAGCTAGGGGGTTGTGAGCACGTCATCTTAAAGTACCTTAAGTGTTTTGCCTGCCAGCGCATATGTAGATCGTTTGCTCTCCTCATCTTCCTGCAGTGATCGACTGAAATTGGAAAAAATCGTGTCACACAAAGCTAACCTGCATTTTTACACCGCTGTAACTTTGTCAAATCATCAGCTGCGTTGCTGTGTTTCAGCGCACTGCTATAGCATTTTACTGCCTACAAAATCCCAAAGCGGCGACCTGAAAGGTTCACACATGACAGAGTTATAGCGCTCAGAACACACCCGCGCGCGCAATTGAGCACAACAATGGTCGATGTTCTCCTCGCCCTTACTCGACCAGATTACAGTGTTTCCTACTTTCAATAACATCATTTAATTCAGCACGGAAAGCTCTATCGAATGGCACCAAGCATGGCCCAATTCGAAGATATCGGTTTTCGATGACGTCATCGTCTGTTCGAGGTTGGCGATATTGTTATAAAAGGTCAAAAAATCTTCCTCTGCTGTTTGCAAGTGGCAGTACTTTTCCACTGATTTGATGGAACGTAGAATCAGATTTTTCCGAACAAGTGGGATAATAGTGTCGGTTTCGTTGAAATACGCAGGATATCCTCTGTTTTCACGAGTAGCGGATGGAGGCAGACATGTAGCAAACTGTTCGAAATTCCCTCCACACTCAATGACATCCAAGATAATGTGGCGATCCAATGCGTAGGAGAAGTCTGGTCCGGCTTCAGACCGTCGTTTGCCGGGAGTCATATACGTAATCAGAACATTTTTCACATCATCATAGAATGCGTCGACATGCTGGCCTGCGGTTTCAGTCTTAATTCCGCCTACGTAGACTTTTCCCAGAGCTAAGCACGCAAGCTCATTAACGTCCAAATCTAAGTTAAATAGTTCTTTGAGATCAGGGCTGAATGTGCAGCATTCTTCAAGATAGCGGAGAAAATTTAATTGTACTATTTCTCCAGTGAATTCGTCTTCTACTTCCACTGTTCTCCCTTGATGAAGGTTTTGGTATGCATCGCGCTTGATCTGCTCGTTTTCGAGAAGAAAAGACAGGTGTTTCCATCGTGTGAGGTGATCAACAAACACAGTTTCCTCTTTCTGTAGTGCTCCGGATATCTTAGTATGATGATGAAGCACGGCACTTTCTTTGTGGAGAATGATGAAGTTGCGAGGATCTTTCAGAATCCATCTTCTGCACGCTTGCGCATGTTTTTAGCCACGGTCTTGTCAGCGGACATCCTATTCAGAGCTTCTATCAAAACTTGATACATTCGCAGCACTTTGGATAGTGCATTTTGAAGGCTTGCGGACCACCTCACTTCGCGCAGTTTATCCATCTGCAGTTGATGGAAACCCATGTCGTGGGCAGCTCCGTGGTAAAATGCTCGTCCTTTTGTTCTTAAGTTGGATCCGAAAAGATGATGTATTTCCATTATGGTGGCTTCTGCCAGCATTATGCCATATGTTGATAGAGACGTTACCGCAAGATTAAGTTTATGAGCGGAAAAGATTGATAAAAGCAAATCGTTCCTTTGACTCTCCGAATTCGATAGTAACTGTTTCAGTTTTTTGTGAACACCCCCAATGCTTTCCGTCATCACTGAAGCACTGTCGCTCGAGAGCGCTACAAGTCATGGCGAAGTTGTAAGGTGCCGTCCATAATTCGGAGGGCCTGGCCCAGGAGCTGTAGCTTTGCAGAACGCGGCAAAGGGCGTCGACGATGTCACTTGCAGTCTCACTTTCCACTTCAACTAGAGAGAAGTGGAAGGTGATGGGCCGATTTGCTGGCGAAACCGTTCGGATGAGGGAAACAATCCACTTTACTCCTTCATTTGCAGTTCCGTCCGCGAGCAATGAAAATGGTAAATCATTGCTTATGATGTAGTTTAACATATCGTACTTCATAGGTAACGCAACCTGCTGCACCATTCGTTGCGCTGTTGTGGCTTCGTAGTGCGCAGTAGCTGATTTCATTGCCATTAGCACTAGAGGAAACTGCTTGGCGAATGGTAAACCCTCTTTTGCTATCGTGATGCAGTCAATGTAGATGTAACTGTGGCTGCCATAACTTCTGGTGATAAGCTTCGGTCAAAACTCTTAACGGCCAACAGGAATTCGTCAAAATTGTGTCGATGTTCGGTTGACTTCTTTTCGTGGTGCATTATGGTCTCCATGAGCCGACTTATTCCTTTCGCCTTCCTCGCAGTCGATAGACCTCTATACCGCTTGAAATACAAGACATGGCTACCTCCTAGTAGATTGAGATCCAACGCACGCGGGCCCTATCCGGGTTGCTTCCCCTTCCTCTCATTTCTTTCTGCTTCGACATCCAGTGCATCGCATGCATCGTGGCCTGCGGAAGGACTGTAGCCACCATCATCCCTATTACATAGTTTTCATCGAATAAAGCCAGCGTTCGGACGCGAAGAGTCTCTATAGTAGCTCCCCCAAGCCATATTCATAAGCATTCCTTTCTGCTTGTAACTTAGCTTATAACCGTCAATTTCTAGCAGAGCAACGTCTTTCTTAAGGTACTCCCTTTCTTCGGAATCCCTATGTAGGCCGAATTGTTTCCTCTTTTCTTCAGTTCAGAGTTCCAGTCCTTCTTCATATAGAATGTTCCCTTAGCCCTGATGATATCTCATTTACGCATCGGGCTAGATCACTGATTTTGGAATCTTGGTTACGCATCCAAGATATTATCGTGTCCAATTCGGCTCTGCATACTTGCTCAAAAGGTACTGTTGATGAGATATGCCGATCTTCCGAATGAGAATCACTTGTATCCATTTGGAAGTCGTCACCAGGTAAATCAGTTGGATAGATATCAACTGATTCTGTTCTCACGTCGGCAACACAAGGCCTAGAGGTGATGTGAAAGCATTGAAATCTCTGTCAACAGGCTCTTGAACTTCTCTCCCTCACAGTGATTGTCAGCTCCTGGAGATTGCATAGTAAGAGCCCAACGGCATCCGCAGAGAGACAAAAAAATGACATCGTTGATCGCTTCCGGTGGAAGGTGTTGAGCCACGCTTGTTGCTGAACATCCAATCAGTTCGGTGAGCCGGTCCATTGGCAACATTTGGTTTCGGTCGCTTGTTGGTAAAAACGCTATAATGTACTTGATCTTGTTAGAGAGCCACATCTGGTTGTCAGTTGAAACGTCTAATTGGTGTCGTCAATACACTGTACTTCTGCTGCCAGTAGTCAGTATAAGACTGAAATAGCTTGCGAACATCCTGGCGTCATTGAGGTTGGGGAGATGAACCAAAGCAACGACTGTCTGAGGTGTTTTCTCGCCATGCAAAGATGATTCTGTAGAGGCGAAGAATGGGTCGATTACGCTCCGCTGTTTTGGATCTATTAGGCGAACGAGACACTGCGGCCAGTTCACAAAACACTTGGCAAGCTTTTCAGCGTTACTGTAAAAGTTCAAGTTAAACGATGCGATTTCTTCAGCAGAGCTACCACGACGAAGTATTTCTCCAGTTTTCCTTCATTGCAAAGCCATTTGTAATTGGTAAAGTCCACAGAAGTGATGGTGTTGAAGTGGTCTGGTTTCCTCGCCTAAAGAGTAAAGTGAGCTAAAAGCAATTCAGACTCAAAGAAAAATACTCACCCGACGAGATTTGGTATTGAGCACAATAGACCATATTCGTTGAAGTTTACATACGACTTGTCGGAACATCCTTCGTTTAGTGCGAACTCGAAATACTGCACCTTCGCAGCCGTAGTGAAACGAAGCGCAGAAAATTCGTTGATTGTAGGATGACATTCGCTTGCAAGCGAAATTGGAATGAACGGAAGGAGTAGTGAGGCAAGGAGTAACGGACACATTGCCACACATCTTGCTGCTGCCTCCTATATAGCCTTGCTTAATCCAGAAAAAACCCTGAAGCTGCAAAATGAGAGCAGAGAAGACGCCTTTTTCCACTCAAAGGAGACGGCGAGGCAGCAAAAACACATACTGAGGAAGACCACAAGCACTACATAATGTATAAATAAACTAAAGGCCCTTCTAAGTTGGAAATCCACATGAACAGGTTGGATCGACCCCTGCTCAATCGTGCGCCGACGTCATTGAAACGTCTTCTCAAAATTGACCATAACTCAGTAAGTTTTCAGAATTTTGAAAAAGACAACAACTTTTTGAAAAATAGAAGAAAAATGGTTTCATTTAGTGTAAAAATAGTTTTTAATAAAGAGGCCTTCATACAAGGCGGAGGTCTTCGATTTTTGAGCGAAAAAATTGAAGTGATTTTGTATGAATATTTATATTTCGGTAAGTTTTTTGAAATTAGGAAAAGCAAATAGCTTTTTAAAAATTAGAAGAAGAGTGCTTTCGAACCATATAGAAATTAGCTTTCAGCAGGGAGGTCTTCATAGGGGTGGGGGGGGGGGGTGGGTTCGATTTCTGGTCAATTGTTGCAGAAATACGTACCAAAAATCGAACCCCCCGCCTCGTATGAAGACCACTTTTTTGAAAACTGTTGATCAAATTATGATCAAATTAATTATCAAATTATGATCAAACGGAATTATGATCAAATTTGTGAAGAACTGCTCGCATACTCTGCACCGTCGACATTGGAATGATTTCATAAAAATAATCATAATCTTCATACGGGGGCGGGAGGGGGGTTCGATTTTTGGCACGTATTTCTGCAACAATGGACCAGAATTCGAATCCCCGCCCTCTTTGAACACCTCCCTGTTGAAAACTAATTTTTACAAGTTTCGAAAGCGCATTCCCTCTAGTTTTCGAAAAGCAATCAGAGCTTTTGAATTTCAAAAAATGAACCGAGTTATGATCAATTTTGTGAAATCACTCCAGTGTCGACGGTGCAGATTCTATGAGCTGTTCTTCACAAATTTGATTATAACTAGGTTCGCTTTTTGAAATTTAAAAATCCCATTTGCTTTTTTAAAACAGAGGAATTATTCTTTTTAACCATATAGAAACCAGTATTCAAAAAAGGGATCTTCATACGGGGCGGGGGGTTCGATTTTTGGAACGTATTTCTGCAACAACGGACCAGAACACCTCCCTGTTGAAAACTAATTTCTACATGGTTCGAAAACGCATTAGCTCTAGTTTTCAAAATGCTATTAAATCTTTTAAAATTCAAAAAACTTTTTTATACAAAATCACTTCAATTTTTTGCTTAAAAATCGAAGGCCTCCGCCCCGTATGAAGACCTAGTTTTTGAAAAACAATTTTTACATTGAATGAAAGCATTTTCTTCTATTTTCCAAAAAGTTGTTGCCTTTTTCAAAATTCTGAAAACTTACCGAGTTATGGTCAATTTTGTGGAGACGTTTCAATGACGTCGGCGCACGATTGAGCAGGGGTCGACCAACCTGTTCATGTGGATTTCCAACTTAGAAGGGCCTTTAGTTTATTTATACATTATGTAGTGCTTGTGGACTTCCTCAGTATGTGTTTTTGCTGCCTCGCCGTATCCTTTGAGTGGAAAAAGGCGTCTTCTCTGCTCTCATTTTGCAGCGCCGCTTTCATATTAAACGACCTCAGGGCTTCTCTGCTCTCATCTTGCAGCGCCGCTTTCATACTAAACGACCTCAGGGCTTCTCTGCTCTCATCTTGCGGCGCCGCTTTCATATTAAACGATCTCAGACCTTCTCTGCTCTCATCTTGCAGCGCCGCATTCATATTAAACGACCTCAGCGCTTCTGTGCTGTAATATTGCAGCATCTCGCCTCCTTTCCTTTGTCTGCCGCTCGTTAAATCATCGTTTCCGAATATCGCCACAAAGTATATCTCGGTCATTCAGATCATCGTTACATAAGCACAGATCAATCACATATGCACTGAAATAGTTCTCACCACTCATCCTGCTTTACTCCACTATACTTCTCTCCGCATTAGTGATGAGTTTGACCCGCTACGATTTTTTCACTCAATTGAACAAAACTTACTAATTCGACGAATATGATCAAGAAGCAGTACACTTCGTTCCTTTTAGTGTTACAAGTTCCGTTCCGTTCCATTAAAGCGCTCCTACGAGTGCAATAAATAAATAAATAAATAAATTTTACTTACGTTTATGTTTTCTATTGTTTATATAATATCTATTACTGCTATATATTGGCTATATATCATTGCGCTGCGGTTCATCATTGCGCTGCGGTTCGTCATTGCGCTGCGGTTCGTCATTGCGCTGCGGTTTGACATTGCGCTGCGGTTCGTCATTGCGCTGCGGTTCGTCATCATTGCGCTGCGGTTCCTCATCATTGCGCTGCGGTTCGTCATCGCGCTGCGGTTCGTCTCCTCCGCTGCGGTTCGTCTCCTCCGCTACGGTTCACCTTGTCACGCAGCGCTACGTTCTCTTTTTTCGTCTCGTCTCTCTACGCTAAGGCTCGCCTAATCCCACAGCGCTGTTTTTCGACTCTTCTCACTGCACTTGCGCTGCGGTTCGTCACTTGCGCTGCTGTTTTCGTCACCTGCGCTGCGGTTCATCACTTCCACTGCGGTTTGTCCCTTCCGCTACGGTTCACCTTGTCACACAGCGCTACGTTCTCTTTTTTCGTCTCGTCTCACTGCACTACGGCCCATCTAGTCTCACAGCGCTGCGTTTTTTTTCGTCTTGTCTTATAGCGCTACGGTTCGTTTCGCCCTCACTGCGCTACGTTTTCGTATTGTCATCGCTCCACTGCGGTTCATCTCGTCTTGTTGTGCAGCTTTTCGTGTCGTCATCGCTGCACTGCGGGTTGTCTCCTCCCACTGCGCTGCACTTCGTCTCGTCTCACTGCGCTGCGTTTTTTCGCCTTGTCATCGCTACACAACGCTTCGGCTCGTCTCGCTGCGCTGCGGTTTCGTCTCGTCTCGTTGCGCTGCAGTTTCATCTCGTCCCACTGCACTGCAGTTCATCTCGTTTCCACTGCACTGTGGTTTGTCTCGTCCCACTGCGTTGGTGTTTTCATCTCGTCTCATTGCATTGAGGTCGTCTCATCGCCTCACCGCGTTGTAGTCATCTCTTAGTCCTATTGAGCTGCGGTCGCCTCACTGCGCTTCGGTCGTCAGTCGTGTTGAGGTAAGTCGGCTTTGGATTTGAGTTTTCTTCTCGTTGTTAAATTTGAGTACTTACTTTGATCGGTCGTCTTACGGCGATCAACGTAAGTTATTGTTGCTACATATATTAAATTCTTTACAATATTTTTATCGTAGATGGTACACGCCTACCTCAATTATTCCTACATATGGCGCCCAAAAAAGCAATTAGTGATGTAGCACGTTCATGGCTGGAGTCTGTTTTTGAACGATGGGATCAATATTTCAGCCGCATGGATAAACTCTTCGAGATACTGGTCACCATCCAACAGTCTCAAAACAATATTCTAGATAGGATCGCTAGTATTGAAAATAAATTAGAAACTAGTAGAGGTGAACAACCAGCCTGTCCGCATAGCGCCGTTTACAGTGCCCTAGTTAAATTTAAGGCAGACACGAAGGTTGTTGACGATAAAGCCTGTCATATTACATGGGTCGGCATAGGCGAAAAAGACACCGATGCCGAGACCCATGCATTTGACACGGCACCACTTAAGGAAGTCATTCCCTCATCAGGGGAGGACGATCTTAAGGCAGGATTCGATGTCGGTAGGGTAAATATACGCAGGCATCCTAAGGTCGTCAAAAATCGAGACAAATCGAGACCCAGGATTATAATATAAATAGGTTCAGCTAGTCAGCAACTGAGGTATAAATTGCTGTTCCATATGCGCTCGGGGCGTAAGTCTCTTACGCAATGCTATGTCCATTCGTGCGTACGCCCAGACTATACGAGGGAGGAAATTGAGTACGACCGTGCTCTTCGCATTAAAGCGGGCAAGCTAAATAGTCAAGAAGGTAAACTCGCATATGTTGTGCGTGATCTAGCTATTCACAAACTTAAATTCCCGCGCGAGCTTCCTGCTTCAGGGCGCATCGAAATTGAACCAGGTTCAACCCAAACCACCCATTCTTCAGTATCAGAACACGAACACCTGTTTTCGGCTGGTGCTCATGTTGATACAACAATCTCGCAGTCTTCTAAAAGCAACGCATAGGAAACGACAACTGGCCCGTTGCATATCAATCCTCACGAAAACAAAACTCCCTCTCTAAGTTCCATTAAGGACTGTTTTTTTTAAGCAAATGCGCGTTCTATTGTTAATAAAGTCCCTGACCTTAATTTCCTCCTAAAACATAAACCATGCTGCCTGCTTATAACCGAGAGTTGGTGTAAGCCTCATTTAATCCATAGCGCTACCCTTAGTCTTGATTCCGAGTATGATGTCCATCGGTGCGATCGTGTCGGAAACCGGAGAGGTGGAGGTGTGCTTGCAATAATTCATAAAGATGTGAGCATCATGTACACTCGTGTATTGATTTCGATGGTCAGGTGCAAACAATTGCCTTGCACATCTTCAAATGAGACCTCAAAGTCCTCCTTATTCTTGTATACCGGTCCACTTATTCCGACTCTCGTACTTTCACAAATCTCATTGAATATATGCGTAAACTCTGCAGTGGCTGGGATAGTCATATAGTTATAGCTGGCGATTTCAACCTTCCTCTCATAGATTGGGATAACTCGTGTGTAAGAGAGGGTGGAGCAACTTACTGCTCCAGAGTTTTACTTGAGTTTGTTCGAAACTTTAACCTTGTCAAGTTGTAGAGGAGCCTACTCACGGGCTAAATATCTTGGATATCGTTTTGACCTCAAACCCTCTATTGATTCAAGACATTACTGTTGGGCCACCTTTCAGCACACCAGACCACAAAAGCGTTGTTTTCAGGCTTCTAGGTAATGTCCAACCTCCACCCCCTCTGTGTTACCGCAGGCACTTTAGAAACTTCAAAAAGGCCAACTTTGAGCAAATCGTTTCTGCTCTTTCTCAAATAAATTGGCTCCACATAAACAACCTCTGTCATACTGTTGAGGACTTTTATTCCTACTATGTGCATACATGTCAGAAGTTGATTGAACAGTATGTCCCCCTTTCGCCCCACGTTGACAACCTTGGAAAGTATCCAAGGAAAATACGTCTCCTCAAGTCCAAAGTTGACCTCTTGAGTTCAAACCCATCCACCCAGGAAAGCCCTATGAAGTACTCGCGAAAGTTAAAACGCGCCCTGATGCGTTTCGAGATTGAAAAAGAAAAGAAAATTGCACTTCAGAAAAATAATAAGGGATTTTACAGCCTTTGCAGAAAAAGATTAAAACTTTGCGAATCTATTCCTAGTATGATTGCTGCAGATGGTCGCGTTCTTAAGGATGATTGGGCTAAAGCTGAGGAATTTGCGAAATACTTTCAATCAACATACAAAAAGCCTACTCAGAGCCGCTACACCTTACCGATCAGGACTCGTGCTGAGCTAAATTGGATCGATATATCGAGTAACATTGTTTACAGCGCTCTCCGTAAACTTCCAAATAGACTCTCCACGTCTCCTGATGACATCCCCTATATCTTCCTTAAGAAAGCGGCCTTGGGCCTAACGTCTCCCCTAACCATTATGTTTAGTCGAATATTAATTCAAGGCCAGGTGCCGAAACTATGGAAGGTTAGACTAGTTCGCCCGATCTTTAAGAAAGGATCAAAAAACTCCGCTGCAAATTACAGACCAATATGTTTGACTTGTTCTACTAGTAAATTGTTAGAACGTATAATCTGCCAAGAAATTACGCATTTCCTCAAGGTTAATGATTTAATTCACCCAAACCAACACGGGTTCCTTCCTTCCCAATTAACTGTTTCTGCTCTCATATTTACGGTCCCATTATGGCAAAGAGAGATTGATAATCGTAGTTATGTCTCAGTTTATTTTTTGGATTTGGCTAAGGCTTTTGATTCCGTTCAGATTTCGTTATTGCTTAAAAAAACTTTTTGCCTATGGTGTTAAAGGCCGACTCCACGAACTCCTAAAACCTTTTCTAGCAGATCGAGTCCAAATGGTCGTCATAAATAATTACAAGTCTCAGTGTTATATCACCCCGAGTGGGGTTCCTCAAGGAACCTGTCTCGGCCCACTACTGTTTTTGTTGTATATAAATGACATTTTCGACACGCTACCTGAAGGCTGTTTCTGCAGTTTGTTTGCCGATGACGCCAAAATTTTCACTGTTAACAATTGTGACAGACTTCAAGAATCTATTGACACATTAGTCAATTGGGCCTTATTATGGGAGCTCGACATCTCCATTCAAAAAACGGCAGTTATGTTGATTGGAAAAAATCACCCATCTTACACTTTTAAAATTGATGGAAATCCTTTAGAGATCATTCATGAAGTACGAGATCTTGGAGTTCACTACTCTGACGAGTTGAACTTTAAATGTCATATAGATCGCATTGTTTCCCGAGCAAATTCGATTGCAAATTTCATCCTAAGAGCGTTCAAAACTCGGGATATTACTGTTCTCTTTCGACTTTTCAGAATGTATGCCCGTCTCATACTTGAGTATTGCTCACCTGTATGGTCGCCTTATTGCCGATCAGATATTGAATTGATAGAAGGTGTCCAAAAAAGTTTTACATACCGTTGTTTTTTTCGCATCGGAAATATTAAAATTTCTTATGAGCGTCGCCTTAAAAAGTTAGGAGCCCACACTCTTGAACACCGACGAATAGTAGCTGATTTTGGATTGATGTACAAATTCATCTCAAGAGAAACACCTATTAGGTTGACCGATCTCTTTGAATTATCTCAAACTCTTGGTACCACTCGTGGTCATGCATACCGAATCAGTCCAGAAAAAACCAACACTCGGTCTTTTCAAGGAAGTTTTCTGAGTAGAGTTATCCCACTGGGAACCGATTGGATTCTTCTTTTTTCCAATGGAGAAAATCTTCTCTTTTTCAAATTCATTTGGCAACTTTTTTAGCACAAAATTAGACCTCTAATTGGTATTCATTATATTCCAGTATTCAATGATCAATTATTCTTTTTCGTTAAGTAAGATCAGCGTTGGAAAGCTTCTTTTACACTCTATTCCTTGATATCAATTGTATTCGCCTCTGCTGTTTGCTGCTCCGTGGTATCACACTTCGGGTTGGGTTGTGTCAGGCGAAATTGCAGGGAAGTTCTCTGTTTAAAAATTTGTTGAACAAAATTACGATGTTTTCAACCTATGCTTCTTACAGGAGAGTAACGTTGCTTTACAAAGGTTCAATACGGTTCCTCTTCCTGCACACTGCTCTCGTCTACTCGCCCACCTCGCTTACTAGCAGCCCTTACGTCCTTTCTTCTCTTGTTAACGGGCCATTGTTTGTTTCAGTTCATTCCTGCAGTTGTTTCTTGATGTTTTTTTAGCTTAAAAAACTTTTTGTTGTCCTCCTGTGTTCATTTTTTCTTGCATTCTTTTGCAAGTGGTTCCTTCAGTGTTTACCTAAATGCCTTCACTCTGTGTTCTTGACAATCTTGGCATTATTATTTCTTTCTCTTTCTCCTCACAGCTACATTTTTATTGTACTTCGGATGTATGGATGCTTTCTCAGCTGGGCGTTGCCTCTAAAGACTAAAAAAATCACAAGATTCAAAAAAGTTATCGATTAGCTATTCTGACAGAACACAAATATAAGTTATAACGTCCTTAAAATCTCAATTTATTGTCTGACGCACTTATTGATTCGTCCTCGCCTGCACGCCTCCTCTCCCAGCCATCGCCTGGGGTACGTTCCAGTTCAATGAGGTCCTTGAAATACAGGGCCCGTCCCAGTATGGCTCTACCAGTTGCGTGCTGGGAGGGTCGTAGTTCTAGCGTTCCGGCGTCATATTCAGTAAATAAATTCAGCGGATGCAGTAAAACTTTTTTATGCCCAATTTTTTTTCGCCCACCTATATTTTTTTGGCTATCTTTTATTTATTTATTTTTTAGTGACTTTATTTTCGTCCTAAATGAGTGGCTTCTCCTATCCGAGAAAGCTCCATACTATTCGTTTCTGTTTCATTTTCTTGGCGAATTTTAGCTAATTTATATCTTGATCACATAGCCAATCTTACGCGTATACTTTCTTTCCCACTTTGCTGAGTATTGTTATTGGCAAGCACAATAAATAAATAAATAAATAAAAATCAATATATAATATATGTTTACGTATATTTGCATTTACTGATATTAAAAATAAGCAATTTTACTGCTCTCTTATTTGATCTGTCTTTTCTTATGTTTCATGTTGCAGTTTGGCAGGCTACAGATCTCTTTCACGTCTTCCTCATCCTCGTCTACCCGACTATAATACTTCACTGGTGTTTCTTTTTTGCTGCCCTTTCTAGATCTCTTCTACTTCCCATCCCTCACGGTTTTTCTAACAAATTGCAACAATTCTAACCTAATTGTAGGTTTTCCTACACTATTCATTTTTGTAATACATCTGATATTAACCTCTTTGAGCTTGTTGAGATTTGCCACTTCCAAAATAATCATGAATTATAAGCCGTGGTAAGTCAACCCTTTTCTCTCTTCATTTTTACTAGGCTGTTTTGAAAAAATGTTTCCAGCAAGCATGACAAAAGCAAGTTATTCGAGCATCAAATGGAGTTGAGCGCACGCAAAGTCGAAGCATTTGAATGGGAGCAAATCATACGCTGCAGGGAGAGAAACGACAACGACAATAGGAGGAGCTGGTATGAAAGCAAAGGGAAAGAGTCAACAACTTTAGCGATTTGCTACAGGTGAAAAATCATCTTGCATTTTTACATATTTTCATCTTTAAATTTGCTTTTCTTTGGCTGATGATCAGCAGTAGTTTAGCTCGCATCAGGAACGGGCGCGTGTTCTGCAGAAGCTGAATCTGCGGGCGGAGTTGAAGTCCAAGAAATTCACCTAGGAGTATTATACTTGTAAAGAAGAGAGGGGCAGCATCAACACCTCCTATGACTGACACCTTCTATTAGAATAATAGGAGAAAAATAAAGCTTTTGTTGGAGTGGTTTTATTAAATGAATGAGTTCTATACTCCACATATTGATGTGTGAAGATTTTGTTCAATTAAAAAGAAAAGCTCTACAGAATGTCTAATCCTTGCAACACGAACAATCCTGAGATAGAATCGGTAGAAATTTTTTGTACGTTTTATCTGAAAGTCTGTTCCACCAATGGGAATTGCTTGTTTTTTAGCTCACATGCCGAACACTACGCCTCGAAATCGCAGATGTAAAAAAATGACATAACTGGCATGGAGAAAGTTTGGAAAGACATGAACGAACATTATACGTACGCTAAAAACATCGCGATGGGTGCTTGACCGCCTCGATTTCCAGTTCGAAGATGTGAAGAGGGTAAGTAATGGAATTGAAGAGAGAATAGGATTTAAACAATTTCCTGTTAAGTTGTTTTTAATTTTCAGGCTGTCGAAGAATTAAAACGAGAGGTAGAAAGAATTGCACGTCCCTGAAAAAGAGATTGAAGAACTAAAACAAGAGATGCGAAGAATCGATCCGACTCCATGAGAGCTCAATTGTCGAAATGTTTTTTAGGATAATAAAAAAATTGCATTGAATTTGTCTTTCACTTTCCTATATCTGTGGCGTGGTCATGAAACTGACGGAAATTTTAAACATAAGTGATTAGTTCGAACACAGTCGGCAAAATTTTTTATTCTTGATTATAGAACGAAACTCAAAACATCAGTTCATTCCTTTTGCTCTGATCAAAAAAGTCATTTAATTATTCAGCAAATCAATCAGATCATCTGTGAACGAAGCTGCGAGCAAATATCCACGTGCGTGTCGTAAGCACCCGGAAAGATGAACCTATTAAAGGGTACAAGAATCACATAAAAATTGAAAATAAATCAATGGAGATAAGAAATGAAACAGTATTAAAGACTAGGGGGTCGTAACAAATCCGTTCCCGAAGGGGGTCATAAATTTTCGACTAAAATCGAACCCCACGCTAGACCCTGGTTGAGCCGGATGTGGAAGTCCTTTCAGGCGTAGTATATCCTAGTGTTGGGCAGCGCAGTCTCACAGTTATTGAGCGCATCGACGCTCTGCTCCGACGTCGCGATCCCAAGGTCACCCTGGATCGCATGGACGACTTAGAGCTACAGTACGCCAGCGTTCCACCAGGCGAACGACAGCTTCTCGCACTCATGCAAAAGCTAACGATGCGCTTAACTCAGAGTCGGTTTTTTTTTCCATCGCGCATTTAGGGGCGCACGATTACGTGCAGATCGACGCTTACCTGCGTTCAGACTTCCACCGCAGTATCCGATCCAACTTCACTCGGGTTATTTATCTTCCGCAATGGTCGGATGCGGATCGCACTAGGTGCCCCATAAGCGCAGTTTACATCACCGTGCAAAGTATTAGAGGCATGCGTCATCATGCGCAACTAGCATCGTAGAGCTTCTATCGCGCATAGCCGACTCTCGTGAGCTACTTCCAGGAGCGATACTATTTGAGCATATCATCACCATCACCACGCGCATTCGTAATGTAACATCTAGACAAGCGGCAGTTCACGCAAAGCTTATTCCGCAGGCATTCCATGGTCACGATCAGCCACGCCTAGTGGAGGTCCTTGCGAAGTATGACGTTTATTTCTAGGACATACACGAAGCGGATACATACGCAAGAGCAGCGGTCGTAGAGGCTTACGATGTGCTCAATCGCCTCAACCACCAGCATATGGAACAGCTCCAACAGTTCCACGATCAAGCGGTCTTCTTCTCGATGGCAGAGAAGCGCAGGCCGGCGGCAGCGCCAGTACAACGATCCGCAGACGCCCACATGAGCAGCACACCATCGCTGCATGAATCGTTCTTGAGAGGTCTTTGTAGAGCAGCCGGGTCCTAGTCATAAGCTTAACCCGTGGGAGCAGCCTACCGCTCCAGTTGCTCAGCACGCAGGGGTAAAACCCTACGACCGTCCACCCTCGCAGCAGTCATTTCAGGCCTTTAGGGCTCCATCCAGGGCTCCATATCCAGTACCATCTATGCCTCCATCAAGGGCTGTTCAGGTCAGATCTCCATCTCCCGCATATATCAGGTCACCGAAACCGATTACGCTCAGGGAGTGCGTGCAGCAACGTGAACCACTCTACATCCCAACGCAGGAGTACTAGTTCTTCTTTTCTATCGTAATCTACTAGTTCTTTTCCGCGCAGTTTCGTTTTAACTCTATTTGTAGGTCTTCGACTTACCTTAAGCGCAGAAGCGACTCCGCACTTACGTTCCGACGTACAGTGCTCCCTTGGGGAAGTGGTTGGGAGACCGCATATTCACTTCTTTTGCTTGACCCTGGGTATGTTCTCGTGTTTCCACGTGCCTTGACTATGTCCCTTGGGGTTTTCTTTTGACTAAGATGGCGAGGCAGAACTCTCCCTCTCCGCAAAACTGACCCTATTCCAAAGCGCACAAAACGCGCTAGTAGGAGGAAATTTGCCGAGCTCGTTCTTGTTTGACGCCATCAACGCCTTCGATACGCAACATCTCGTCGACTTCAACAGCACCGTCAACCGCAGTTTCGTCCATCGATTCTACGAGTACGAGGTCGAGCCGAGCCGCAGTTCCTATCACGATGCCGTCAAGTCGCCGCCGAGGATCCACGTATGCTACTCATCACGACTGATCACTCTTTATTAAAGCTTAACCACATATCATTGTATTTGTGTTTGTTTTGCTCTCCTTGTGCATGTATCTTAACTCGTAGGTTCGCCATCACGTCATCGTCAACTACCGAACCTCTGAGCCTCCGCCGTCGATGAGTTTGAGTTTTGACGTCGTGACCTTTTTCAGTTAGTTTAGGCCAACTAGGAAGCTTCGTTAACTGTGTCTTTATGTTGGTAGGTAAGCCACCCCTTGCGCAATACCTCATCAGGACATCTTCGCTTTCGCTGCCCCCAGCGACGTGACTTTCGCCACGCTCCGTCACGACTCTTCAAGGGCACACACACTGGGAGGCGCCCTGGTCCCGACGCGGAGGGCATACGGTCGCCCGCACGCGCCGTGACGCACTATAAACGCCTTCCCGCGCGCACCCGGCAGTCTCTGGCTTCGTCGTCGCACCGAGCTCTCCGCTCTCCGCTCCGGTACTCCATCATCAGTGTCCACTCCACCAGGACTTCGACTCGACCAGCCGCGCAGACTCCAGGACGACCAGGACAGGACACGCAGAGACCGACCGAGCCACCGCTCTCGTGAGCGCGGGCTCCATGGTAGAAGCGAGGAAGGATCTGCGGCTTGCGCTTGGGGCTGACCCATAGGTAACGTGGCGGGGCTCATCCTTAACTCGTAGGCAATTGTGTTCCATACTGATGTGCGTTGTGTACGTATTGGGTTGCCATGAAGTATGTTATCTATTGCGCATTGTCGTGTGACTCGAGAGTGGGAGAAGGTTTATTCTGAGCGCAGTGGTAAATACTGCTGAAGGTCGGCTGGTTCAATTGTATCACGCGAGTGATGTGAAGATGGGCGAGAGTCGCCGGGGGGCCAGCGCAGGTGCAGTCCGCGCGGAGATCCTAAATAACATTCCCATTGGTATGAGGTGTTCTAAGTCGGGGCAACAAGGGCCTCACCCTAATGTGGCAGGTAATGTAAGAGCTAGCGCGCATGGGTAAGACCTCGACTCCGGTTGTACCTCACACGTGGCCTCGGGATGAGGGCCGCATGAGTTCTACCACTGGTGCAGCGGACTCACCCGGGGCACGACACCTTGTATAGGTTGGAGGGCACGGCCGCAGAGACATGATTTTAGAAGGGAGAATTTCGTCGTATTGTCGAGTTGGGGCTTGTTGTCTACTAGTGTCGCAAATCGAGTAGAGAATTCAAGATAATCTAGAAAGTTTCCATCGAATGTAGGCAATTTCAGCTTTGAGAGGATGGAGGCGTCGACGAAGTCGAGGATGGAAGAATCACCAGGAGCTATTTGAGAGATTTGATGAGCGACAGTAGTATCCTGACGATGAGTTGAAAATTGACCAGCGTCTGAAGAACCTGATAGCAAACTGAGGTTACGTTTAACAGCAATGGAGCTACAAACAAATGGAATCAAAACGCTTCCTATAAAAGCCGCCTCATGCAGCCACTCGCCATCCTCGTCCTCAACCTGAGCCTCGTCCTCGACCTCGCCCTCTTCTACATCCACCCATCTCGTCCACATGCGGCTTATGCCTTTCTACCAGACTCAATAAAGGCGTTCAATAAGCAAATCGTGTCGAAAGAAGTGGCGACCCTGGCAGGACCTCGACATACCACGCTACACCAGCCCTCAGCTACAACGACAAATCGGCTTCTTCAAGAAACAACTCCAGCGCCTCTGCTCCTCAATTCATCTCATCTTCGCTGACTATCAACTTCAACCAGAAAAGTAGAACCTCGAACAGCTCAATGACGATGACATCGAATCGCTGCAACTCGAAGTCAATTCCGCAACGCGAACCTCCCTCAGGCCTAAAAAAGATTAACCAAGCTTCGTGATGAGGGCTAATGCTGCAAGAAGCCGACTCCACGGAACGATCCGTCTTTGAGGAATACATTGCGAAATTCGGCGATCGTCTTGAATCATCGATTTTCAATCGACCGAATGTGTCACTACAGACGCCTTTAAGGCCTCGACGTTCGAGAGAGGCATCTCAGGCACCAAACGCTACAAGGCTGCATGGCCACACAACTATCTAATCTCTCCAGAAGAGCAGCAGACCGACGATATAGACACACCTCATGCATCCATTGGATAGGTAAATACAGCTTCATTCCCTTGCTCGCTGGATCAACAAAATCAAACTACGGTCATCACACTGCAACCGCTCAAGCACGAAACATGCCTTGCGCTCAAGGATCAAGATAACCACGTCGTTGCATTAATAAAAATTTAAATTTATGGAATCCGATTCCGTTGTAACAAGAACGTTGAGTTTTTCACAAGAGACCACAATATTGTGGTGGAATCCGTTCATCGTTGTTACCAAGCAGGAAGGTGTCAACAGAGCGCATGCCAGAAAACAATACCCACTGATAAACTTAAGGAATTCTCGACAACTGCAAACAATAATCCTGGATACACTTTCTGTATTGCAAGCTTCGGATGCATCACTTGTGATGGATGTTTCTTCTGTGAACCAAGTTGCCTATTTCGTAGAATATATATTGCGCCGGGGCGCGTGCAGGGCAGTCGGAGGAGGCGCCATCTATCGCGTGCACCCGATAACAGATTCCTGGTTCGGATTTCCCCCAGGCCAACCAAGCCTTCCATCCCTCCGCAGTCGGTGATTTGGCACCAGACTTGTCTGGGAAGTATACAGCGCTGATTTTTTCATCGGCTGGCCAGCGCAAGTCATTGTATGGCCAAATACGCCTTCAAATCGCCTCCACGACATCTCGTAGAAGTAGAATGCGTGGCGCATCCTAAAAGGGATTGAGTAACGCCATCCTTTATCCTTTATCCTTATACTGCGCCGATAACCTTAAAAATCTATACTGTGTCCTCCTGCCCCTCATGGGAACTTGAAGTAAACGCAGAAATCACAGCACCATCAAATGACGTTGCCAAATCTGCAAAAGTTGAACTACGTGCCGGTCGAGCTACAACTTGGAATTACCTCAAACTGAATTACATAGGGTCGGCTGTCCCAAAGCTGCCGCTTATGTCATCAACATCTATGAAAACTGAAGGAACTGTCTCTATTATAAAGCCTGCATACAAAGGACAATTTACGCCACGTACAGCTGGACAGCTTCAGTTTTCTACAAGGGTTATGGCACGATACTTTCAGTGCCACTTTGCAAACAACGTCTGTACTTGTATGCCACAACTTCGACAGGTATCATGTGCTTGCAGTTCAGGCGAAATGGACAACCTCATGAAATCAACACCTCTCCCACAAACATCAAAGAATTTTATGGTATGCTCGGAGAACTTCGTTGTTTACGTCAAAACACCAATAGAATCGGCTCTCCAATTGCACATAGCTGTAGACAAAATGCGCATCATGTCGCGGTACACTAACGTCACCTGTACAGTGGACGTAAGCGACCTAACCGGATGCTATGTATAATGTCTTTCAGGAGCCAAAATCATTCTGTCGTGTAAAAGCAGCAGTGTCGACAAAGTCGACTTGATCTATTGTGTTGTTTAGGTTTAGTGTTGTAATTGACTTAAGAATTTAATCCTTTCACATTTATGTGCTATTTGTGTGTGCATTATTTGCTACTCAATTACTAAGTGCTTTACAATTGTCAGGTTTAAATCGATAGTAGCTCTTGTGCCTCGTTCCCATGTCTTCGAGTTATGTTTTGACAAGATATCTGCGGCTCGCGGCTATCTCCGCCGCCATCACAATTCTGCTGCATAAAAGCCGGTGGTGGGGAGAGAGGATCACTTCTACTTCTACTTCTTCTTCTGACTTCTGACTTTCCTTCTCGCTTCTACAACAAGTGCCCTCTCTCCTCCCCACAAGTTCTACAGCGTGTGAGTTGATTTCATTTGTATTATTTTTGTTTGTATATAAATTTATAAAATTAACTTGTGTTGAATACAGCACAAGTTCACTCATTAGTCCCGCGTGGCAGCATACAAGTGGGGTAGGACTAAAGAGAGAGTCGGCACTTTCATGGTGCATCGGCCGGGAATCGAACCCGGGCCGCCCGCGTGGCAGGCGAGCATTCTACCACTGAACCACCTCTTTAGCCGAAAAAGCTCTTATAAATGCCTTCGACTACACTTTGCTCCTTCAAGCACGAGTACGTGCTTTCAAGTCCACAAGTGCTTTACTCCCAACACAGCCAGCCCAGCGAGTGACACTTGACCCTACGCATGACACAAGAAGAATCGAACTTCCCACCCTCCCGATTCCCACCTTCTCTGGGAATATATGGGAATGGGATAATTTCTGGGAATTGTTCAGCAAGAACGTTCATTCCCAAAGCTTACCAGAGCTGTTTAAATTCAATTACCTTTTAAATGCGCTTAAAGGTGAGGCTCTGGAGTCCGTCAAAAAATTTCAAGTCACGACGGACAATTATAGCAAAGCCATCGAATTCCTTAAAAACAAGTACGGGAATTTAGAAGAACTTGTTTTCCGACTCATTGACAAGTTCGAAAAATCTTCACTACGATCTTCTTCTTTGCACGATCAAAGGTCACTCTTCGAGTAAATCCAAGTAATTGTGGAACAACTAAAGCTTAAGGGAGAGCACGTGGACAGCCAATGGCTAATAAAAAAGGTCCTAGCAAAGTTTCCAGAACAGGTACAACGAAAGGTTCTGGCCAAAAAGCAAGGAGCAGGTAGCGAGAATCCCTTCCGAATGAGCATATTACTTGAGTTCCTGGAAGAAGTTATTTCCAATGAGGAAATGATCTCGCTGTACGTAGACCAACGGTCAACACCCAGCCCACAGCGTCAATCAGCCCCTGGAAAGAAACCGTATTTCGGTACGAAGAGCAATGTTTCGTGCATGTATTGCCACAAAAACCACAAGCCCTTTGACTGCGATAAATATAAAACTCCGCAAGAGAGTTCTCAATACCTGCGCGAAAAGAGGTTGTGCCTCATCTGCGCTGCGCCTGACCACTCATCGACCCAGTGCAAAAAGCGACCGTGTTTCAAATGCCAAAAGCCACACCACACGTCCTGCTGCTTCCAACTTCAGACGACACAGGCAACCTATGCAGCGAAAAAAGAGGACGTCCGTAAGGGGAAAGAGGCATTTGCAAAAAACACAAGTCCAAGGGTCACTAAACCAACTGCTAAGGTGAACCAGGTAATTCAAGAGACCCCGCTCAACCAAGAGACAAATGTGCTGGAGGCTCATTTGGATCAAGGACCGTTGCCAGCACGACAAACCTTCCTTCCGACGGGGGAACTAACGGTTCATGACCCCCAGAACAACGTCCTCAAGAAAATTCCAATTCTTTTGGACACTGGAGCAGAAATCTCCTTCATCCATACGGATTTGGTCGAGCAGCTCAACTTGAGCACATCTGACCCAGTTATGCTTCGCCTACACACCTTCGGTAGCGAACAAGTGCAGGAAAAAAGCTGCAAGCAAGTTCGACTCGAAGCATGGGATACAGATGGAGAACCAATTTCTCTGGAACTCTTTACTCATAACATTCTAACGAAGCCTTTTGCAACCCCACCCATTCGAGAGGAAGATATCAAGTTTGCTCAGTCTCTCAATCCACCCATCCAACTTCAAAGTCAAAAGTCAGCAGTCAAGCCCATGATACTATTAGGCTGTGATCAGTTATGGTCTCTGGTTCGTAATGACCAGAACCATATCACATTGCCATCTGGGCTCCACGTCATACCAACTCGTCTAGGACATTTAGTTACAGGACAGCTCTGCAACACTTGTCCTAAACATTACGAGAACGAGTTGGAAAGGTGGGATAGATTCTGGTCTCTCGATGGGCAAATAAATAACGTTGTATGTTCCAGTACCGAAGACGATAAGGAAGATTCTTGGGAAAGGTTTTGGACACTTGACTCAGCCGGAACGGAAGAGTTCTCAGCTCCAGACAAGGAACTGCATTCAATAGAAGACAAACAAGTGTGGGAAAACTTCAACTCCACCATTCAAAGGAGGGAGGATGGCTATTACGTGCGCCTTCCATGGAAGAACGTAACAGCGTCGCTTCCAGACAATAGAGCAATAGCTTTCCACCGTCTGGTTAGCGTATGGAACACTCTTCAGAAGGATCAAGATCTACTGGATCAGTATGACGGGATCTTTCGCGAACAGCTGAACCTTGGCATTCTCGAACATGTGTCGAATCGGAGTGTCGAAGGCTCAACTACACGTGTACATTATATCCCTCACCAGGCAGTGCTGACGCCTCATAAGACCACTACGAAAATTCGAATTGTTTACGATGCGTCTGCACACTATAAGGGATGCCCGTCTCTGAACGATGTACTACATCGGGGACCTGTGATCTTGCCATCTCTTTATGGGGTCCTTCTACGTTTTCGAATAGGGCGGATCGCGCTTATCTCAGACGTAGAAAAAGCATTTCTACAAGTGAGACTTCATGAAGAAGATAGGGATGCGACACGCTGCCTATGGCTTCGGGATTACAAGTCGCCACCATCACGAGAAAACTTACAGGTCCTTCGATTTACTCGAGTAACCTTTGGCCTAAATTCATCACCTTTCCTACTATCTGGCACTATGCACTATCACTTAGACCGACACGTCGACGACGCCAGATTAGCTGGTGATATAAAGGCGAATTTATACGTAGACAACCTGATTCTCACGGAGGATTACTTAGACAAGGCCTTCTACACGTATTTGAAGACTAAGGAAATTTTCGAGCACCTAAGAATGAATATTCGCGAATTTGTGAGCAACGACTCTCGGCTCACAAGTAGGATGGCTACTAAAGACAAGTCCTCTGAAAGTTCCCCCAAGGGGTTAGGAGTCCTTTGGAACTCCTCCAATGACTGCCTGGAAATTTCGTGCAATATTTCAAAGGGAACACATGTCACGAAGAGGACAGTGGCCAGCGCCATCGCTTCGATATATGATCCCCTCGGCTTCATGTTGCCACTCATTCACAAAGCGAAACTTTTTCTACGCTGTCTCTGGCAACATGAGCTAGATTGGGACGAGGAGATTCCTTCGCATCTCAAGGAAAAGTGGGGCCAAGTTATCGAAGACACGCAGAGATTCACAAAAACCATCCCGCGATTCCTGATGAAGAAGAATGTGAACGCAGTGCTGGTCAGTTTCGCTGATGCTAGCGGCGAGGCCATTGCTGCATGTGTTTACATTTGTTCAGAAGGCGATTCTAACCTCCTAATAGCAAAAAGTAAGCTGCCGTCGATCAAGTCGAAGGCAACTATACCAAAATTGGAATTAGATGCTGTCACATTGGCGCTGAGAATTACCAACGCAGTAGTCACACAAGTCCAGTCGACGCTAGACATCCGTCAGATTTTCATTCTGACTGACTCCGAAATAGCACTCAAATGGATCAAATCCCGACCCCTGAAGGAAGCTGGAGTGATGGTATTCAACAGACTCATGGTAATTGAAAGGATCATCGACCACCTCCACAGCAGCGGTCGTGAAGTGTTCTTCGGTCATATCCCAACAACTCTAAATCCGGCAGATTGTGCTACCCGCGGGTTAAATCAGCATGAATTGGCGGAACATTTTTGGTGGACAGGGCCGGCTATACTCAAGGAGCCAACAAGAGATTGGTCAAGGACGTTCAAATATTTGGAGGCCTACGAGTGAAAGGGAGAGGACCCAGGTCCTCCTCTTCCGACAGAGGTCAGCGAGATTCTCGTGACGAGCCAACGTGCGGATCAGGCTGAAGAGGAACACAAACTAGAAGACGTCTTCCAGGTCCTTGAAAACCGTCCTCTTAAGGAAACGAAACGAGTTGTCTCCTACGTGCTCCGGTTTGCCAATAAGCTTGTTGACCGGGTTAATAAAAGGCGCCCTTCACCGAAACAAGTCTCCTCCACACTTCGCTTATTTAAGACTGACTCGGCAGCTATCTCGGGTCAAGAAATAACTGCAGCTGGTAAACTTCTGGTGAGGCTTCACCAAAAGTCCAAAATAACGTCGTCAGTTTTACGATCTCTACATAC
This sequence comes from Heligmosomoides polygyrus bakeri, assembly GCA_947359475.1. Lineage (NCBI taxonomy): Eukaryota > Metazoa > Nematoda > Chromadorea > Rhabditida > Heligmosomidae > Heligmosomoides > Heligmosomoides polygyrus. The sequence continues at coordinate 91,185,752 of OX375865.1, read as the reverse complement.
CTTAAACATAAAAATGGACGACGAAGGGTTACTACGCTGCTATGGGAGACTAGAACAGAGCCAACTGGCCGAAGAAGCGAAAAAGCCCCTAATTGTTTTGCAAAATTCCTGGCTATCAAAGGCCATCATCCGTGATGCTCACAGTAGTGGCCATCCAGGAATTAGTCATACCATGGCCATTATCAGGCAGCGATACTGGATCCCCAAATTAAGAGCACAAGTCACGCGCATTGTAAGGAAATGAATTCCATGTCAAAGATTCAATAATTTACCCTTCACGTATCCCAACCAGGGAGCTCTTCCTAAACGGCGTGTACAACGCTCCCGACCATTCGCTCATGTGGGATTGGATTATTTTGGACCATTGTGCGTGGCGCATCCAGATGGAAACGAAACAAAGTGCTACGGGTGCATAATTACTTGCACAGTCACCAGGCTTATCCATCTCGATGCGGTAGGTGACCTCTCTACGACGTCTTTCCTACGCATGCTCAGACGATTTTTTAGTAGAAGAGGAATTCCTATCTCAGTCACAAGTGATAATGCTCCAACCTTTGCATTGGCGGATAACATCCTTCGGGACTGTGCGGTGGCTGCCCAAAACGATCCAGAAGTGGAAAGAATGACAAGTAATAGAGGGATCGAGTGGCACTACATAACACCGTATGCCCCCTGGCAAGGAGGGTTCTACGAAAGACTGACAAAATCAGTTAAACACTCCTTGTACAAAACACTGGGCAAAGCAAAGCCATCTTATGATGAGCTCCATACAATTTTAGCTGAGACAGAGTGCTTACTTAATACACGCCCTCTAATACATTTGGACTCGAACTCTCCTGAGGAACAAGTTCTCCGACCTATCGACTTTCTTCAGAACGAGTTTGAGGTTCCATATCCAATGGATAGCTTGGAGAAAGACGAAGACGATCCTACCTTCGTGCCTCCAGAAGAGCAGCAAGTCATAAGAACCAAATCGCAAGCTATCAGCGCGTTGCAATCCTCCTGCAAGCTTACCGAAAAATTTTGGCAAGCATGGCAGACGGAATACCTGACACAGTTAAGGGAGAAACACCAACTCGAAGTAGGAAAACAGAAGGGATCGCATTGCATACCTAGGACAGACAACCTAGTGCTAATTTGCGATCCAGTTCAACCTCGCCACTGCTGGAAGATGGGGCGCATCTTGGAATTAGGACGTACTGGTGGTGCAGAACGAGAGGCAACTGTCATTCTGCCCTCAGGAAGGAAAATTCGGCGACCCATAAATCAGCTTGTTCCATTGGAACTATCCGAACCCGAAAGCGAATTAGAGAACACATCGGCGCTTTCCCAGGAAAAAAACGTTGTGGAGGAAGCAGCTGGAACAGGAACTCCGGAAAGTGAAGGTCGATATAACCTGCGACCACGCAGACAAGTAAATTCCGAACCTGGACACAGCAGATCAATGGGGACTTTCTCTCTGTTTGTGGTCGGGTTACTAAGCTTAATCGGGACTTGCCAAGGAGGGCCATATTCCATACGGTGTATCAAAGGTGGAATCCAATTATTCTCCCCTGATAGGGCACCGTATGAGGTATGCGCTGAAGAATTCTGCACAACCCTCGAATCTCCGGAGCTAGCGGAAACTCTGCGCTTACCACCACAAGTAACTCTACACGACTATCAGGTGCAATGGAAGCTAACCAACGACACAGTCGACACGATCGAGACAATTTGCCCAGCAAGTCCGTTCTGTGATAATGTCGACTGTACGTTTTGCTCCACCCTAATCTTGAACCCCGAATGCTGGCCATTAGGTGCAACGGCGGTTCTTCTGTACTTCTTCATCACCGGCTGTTACGTATTCCTCTACGTACCTGTGGTTGTCGGAAGCCCTATAAGACTCATAACACGCTTCTTCATTCAAGGTTTCTGGCGCATTTTTGTCGCCATCCTTCGATGCGCTAGACGCAACAGAAGGCCCCAAAATCGCATGAGACGAGCAGACCTAGTAGAGCTCTTGGCAGTTTTGACCCTTATTTTATGTCTGGTAAATATTAACGAAAGCTGCCAACAAGTGGAGGTATTTTCACATTCCTCCACTGTTTGCGAAAAATTTGATGAAGGGGAGATTTGCAGAGCTCACGTGTCAGAGGTCCTACAAGTGAACCCGTTCAAAAAAGAGGCATGTTTCAGGTTGCTCTGAGGAAATGCCTCGGTTCACGAATTCATAGTAACCTGGCAAACAGTAGCCCTTTTCTGCGAGCCGGAAACCATAATGTTCACTCGTGACACCACACATCGCGTAGTAGACAACAAGAGGTGTCCTCACATGGGTTCTTGCGTAGGCCGAAAATGCGAAGACGTCAATAGCACAAGTATGCTACCTGAGCAGGAAGAAGGAAACAAGTACCCTGGAAACACTGCGTGTGTTGAGTCCTGTGGAGGACCTGGGTGCGACTGTTTCTATTTGAGCTCAGGCTGCTTATTTTACCGCATTTACGTGGTACCAGAATCTCCAAAAGTTTACGAAATCTGTAAGTGTAACAGGTGGAATGAAGCAGCAAAAGTGAAGTTCACCCACACCGATATAACACAGGGGAAAACTCAGTCTTACACTACGTTCATGTCACCGAACGTTCCAGTTATTTGGAAGTCCTTTACGGCAACCCTGAGTTCCATCACAGTTCCACCTCTTTCACTACTAAATAGCTTCTTTATAACTGACAATACCTCAACCGCGCTATGGGACTCGAAATTAATCCCAGCCCTGCAGTGCCAAGATAAAGACTCTGCAGAAAACTTGGATTGCGAAGTAAGAGACAAGTGCATCTGTAACCCTGCTGAGGTCCATGCAAACTGCAGGTGTAAGGAACTAAATATTTCCGCGTGGATGTCGAATATACAGCGTAGACTGCCAGTCATCTTGTCGGCTCTATCCTTTAGACGATCAGCAGATGGTCAAGTATGGGCTTCAGTTGCAAGCATGACAACTGCCGAAATAATACTGAACGTCCAGGATAAGTTGAGAACCGACATAACAACCCATAGCGCAGTATGCTCCATAGAAAACGCAGTAGTAACAAGGTGTTACAAATGCGCAAAAGGAGCGGAAACAAAGGTCACCTGCAGAGCATCTAAAAAGATTCACGCAGAAGTAACCTGCGGCGATGCAAGTTTCACCATTGAATGTGACGAAAAGGGTATAACATCCGCATTGAAGCTCAGCTTTCGAAGCGCGCGCATCTACCAAAAGTGCAAATATTCTTGCGGTAGAGGTACCTCAACCTTCGAGATCGCCGGGATTCTCAAATTTACCCATATGGCAAACGGGCTCCTCTACAAGTGGGTCAAAGGAGAAACAACTGACGACACCGAATTTTCCTTACCCGACTTGTGGCACATTACCGACGTGTTCATGAACTGGTACAAATGCTTAATGGCAGCCATCATAGGAGTCTTACTGCTACTATTTGGGACCTACATTTTCCTTACAACGTGTGGGGCCCGCATTTTCTTCTGGACAATTCGTATGGTAGTCTCTATCCTACTTACTCCAGTACGCATGTTTTTTCGTGCAATTACCATTCTTCTCTGCAAAAGACCTCACACAAGTCAAAAGAAGATCATATAAAAAACAGATCGCAAAACAAAAAAAATAGGCAGTAGAATGCTAGTAGCCGTTAGAACATTTTATCTTAAAGCTTCTAATTTCAGCATGGACATGGAACCTCGACTCACGAACAGCGATCTCGGCTACGTATACAAGTACATGAAGGTGAAGAACCAGACCGCAAGTGGCTTCGAAAACGACCTCGAGATGACGCTTCACGCTCTTCACCAGCAAGCCGATGTAGCTGCCACACTGCGCTCTGACTGGCAGCACCTTCGAAGAGATGAAGCATTTCTCTTGGAGGCACCAGGAGAACAAGTTCTCCTACTTAACCGATGTCTGCGAACTGGAGAGCTGACTAAGGAAAAGATGATCAAATTGGCGACGCGGTATCTTCTCACGGAAAGGATGTTCGAACAACAAGTGGAGAATGGCAGGCTGAACTCAATCCATCTACATGCCTGGTACAACAAACCACACAAGTTCAACGTCAAGTCCGACGACGTGTTCCAGTTCGCTTACGACAACCTAGGCCAACTTGAGGAGCTCATCGACGACCTAGAAAGGGAACACCGAAGAGCGGAAAGAGATCTTCACCGCTCCAAAACGACATACTACCCCGAGCAAGAAGGACGCCGCCTGCTGCAGATCCTTCGCAACGACATGAGCAAGGAAGAGCAGTGTTCCCAACATGACATTCGAAAGCTCCGAAACAAGTTGAAAGACCAGGAACTAGAGTTGAAACGGATGCAGGACAAGATCAACTCGTTGAAAGAGCAGACCGCGCAGAATACCTCAAACAGTGGCATAGAGGTTACGGTCAACCTCTCCAAGAAGACAGATAGGACCGTCCGGATAGTGGAGTCACCTATTCCTGATCTGGTGAGCGACGACGAACACTTGGTGAGCGATGACGAACACGTGGTGAGCGACGACGAGTACTTTGACCGCATGCTAGACGAAGTTCAAGGCCACGATGTCAACGCTGAGGTTCAGGAGCAAGATCAGGAACAAGTGAACATCGACCGCATGGAGATTAACTACGACGTTCCGGTAGAGCAAAGGGATCATCAAGAACAAGTTCCTGTTTCACCGTTGCAATTAGTGCCTGTTCCTGTAGAAAAAAGGGAACATCAAGCACAAGTTCCGGTTCCTCTGGTACAACTAGTGCCTGTTCCTGCAGAGCAAAGGGAACATCAGGAACAAGTTCCTGTTCCTTTGGCACAGCTGGTACCTGTTCCTGCAGAGCAAAGGGAACACCAAGAACGGGCTCCTGCTCCTCAGGTACGACAAGTGCAACGTCCAACAAACCATCAAGCACCTAGTGGCTATCGTCCTAGAATACAAGTACAACGTCACGAACAGCATCGTCAGGACGATAACCACCTCGCTTGGATATACGCTGACAGAGGCGACCATCTGCAAGCCCAGGCACAAGCCCTGCGAGAAATCCTGCACGAGTTCCCATATCGAACTATCAAAGGTTCTGACACGGTGGATGAAACGGTGCAGTGCGCCTTCTGTAAGGCCGAAGCCCGTCACTATTCCGACTCTTGCCCAGTTGTGGTCAGTGGCGATGAACGGTTCGCTATAGTGATGAACGACGGAATATGCCGTTTCTGCTTGGGAAACTGTCCAGCGGAGCAGTGCAGATTCAGGACGAGACGCCCCTGCTGGTACTGCAAGAAAATAGAAGGTACGATCGTGGAGGACCTTATACCCGACGACAGAGGACACCACAAGGCGATATGTCCCGTGCCAGACAAGAGAGCCGTCGTACGCGAGCGACTGACGCAGGTCCAGAGGGAGATCGACAGGATGTGGCCGCGATGAAAACGTGCCGGCGGAATGTCGACAAAGTCGACTTGATCTATTGTGTTGTTTAGGTTTAGTGTTGTAATTGACTTAAGAATTTAATCCTTTCACATTTATGTGCTATTTGTGTGTGCATTATTTGCTACTCAATTACTAAGTGCTTTACAATTGTCAGGTTTAAATCGATAGTAGCTCTTGTGCCTCGTTCCCATGTCTTCGAGTTATGTTTTGACAAGATATCTGCGGCTCGCGGCTATCTCCGCCGCCATCACAATTCTGCTGCATAAAAGCCGGTGGAGGGGAGAGAGGATCACTTCTACTTCTACTTCTTCTTCTGACTTCTGACTTTCCTTCTCGCTTCTACAACAAGTGCCCTCTCTCCTCCCCACAAGTTCTACAGCGTGTGAGTTGATTTCATTTGTATTATTTTTGTTTGTATATAAATTTATAAAATTAACTTGTGTTGAATACAGCACAAGTTCACTCATTAGTCACGCGTGGCAGCATACAAGTGGGGTAGGACTAAAGAGAGAGTCGGCACTTTCAAGCAGAGATGAAGCAACAGCCGACATTAATTGTCTCACGCAAACGCAAGTCGCCTTGTGTACAAAAGCTGGACAGTTGAACAAGTGGCGTCTGCATTTTAACTCTTCTATAGTATCGACAACTTGCAAACTCTCCTGTCCCGGAGGGACGGTAAACATAACCGTCAAAGGAGTACTCCACGGATAACGGCGATATTATGGACGACCCTGAACCGGTTTCCATTAAGCACGGCGCACAAGGCGACACGTCATACGCGAAAAGGTTGCTTTATTCAAGTATCAACTTTCTTGAGAAAATCCCTGAATTTTTCACCAACAATAATATGGTACTACATACGTTTGTTGTTTTATTAATCAATATCAATTTTTACGGCAATATGATATATTTACTGCAACCTTTTTCGCTTCAGAGCCTTGTCCACTGGAAGGCAAAGGAAACCTTCCCGCAGACAACGCAAAAAGATTTGATGAGAACTACTCGCCTCGAGAGCTTCTGCAACTCTGAGAGTTGCAGACATAATGTACTCTCATAAAGCTTGGTTTGATATCACAAAAAAATTCCTTATTATCAATTCTACAGGGACGTCTCATTCCATTATCGTTGATCATCGTTTTGTTAAAACATCATTTCATATTCTTCGCAAACGCTATTCGAGAAAAACTGCTACAGTAATGGAGCCACAGACAAATGGAATCGAAATGCCTCCTATAAAAGCCGCCCCATGCAGCCACTCGACATCCTCGTGCTCATCCTCGACGTCGCCCTCTTCAACATCCGCCCATCTCGTCCACCTGCGGCTTATGCATTTCTACCAGACTCAATAAAGACGTTCAATAAGCAAATCGTGCCGAAACAAGACACGACACACATGAGGCGGCTTTTGTAGGAAGCGTTTTGATTCCATTTGTCTGTGGCTCCATTACTGTAGCAGTCTTTCTCGGATGGCGTTTACGAAGAATATGAAATGGTGTTTTAATAAAAGGATGTTCAACGGTAATGGAATGAGACGTCCATCTAGAATTTATAATGAGGAAATCTTTTTTGATTACAAACCAAGCTCTATGAAGGTACAGCATGTCTTACAATTTCTTGAGAGTTCTGCAACTCTCAGAGTTGCTGAAGGCGCTTTTGGCAGCAGGCCAGCACACATCGCCATGCATTGCTACTCGCCGAGCGACTGCTCTGTGGATGTTAAGCTTACCGAAATCTTCTTCTCGCAGACCACGCCATTCAGCAAGCATCACTTGTACTAAATCGGATGGGTTCAGTTCAACCACCAGATTGCCATCAGACGCAACTGTTGATCCCTGGTAATTGAGAAGTATGTGGATGTTCGGAGCCATTAACCTTGATGAAGCTGTACTCGTTTATGTCAGTCGATAGACACTCGAGTTTTTTGGCAATTCGTTTGAGTCCAAACTGCTCCAAGCGATCGCACCAAGCTAGCACCTCTCGCTCGAGTTCCCCTTTATCTTCGCAAGCCAGCATCAAATCCTCAGCATAAAGCAACAATCAAATGACTGGCGTCTGATGATCTATGTGACTGAATACACAACGAAAATAAGGAATGGTGGGGAAAGTGCACTGCCCTGGTGTACGCTGTCAGAGGTCGGGAACTATATCGATATAGCTAACGCAGTTTTCATTCTGCTCTCTGGACAAGCATTTTGTATTCGTGCCAATTGTACAAACTTTTTAGGAACTCCATGATCTCGCAAGGCGATATCACTAAAAGCGGTACGCAATCAAAGACCTTCTCCAAGCCGAAAAAGGCGGAATGCACTCGATTCTGTTTCTCACCATGCTCCTCCACCAGGAGGCGAGATAGTTGTATGGCATTAATAATACAGCGGCCAGCTACGAAGTCTCACTGACTGCTGGTAAGGTGGACAATGTCACGAATCCGTCCATTAACTGTTCACCCAAAGGTTTTCATGTGTTATGAAAGCAAAGGCGCGTGTAGTGCAGTCGGAGAAGCACCCGATAACAGATTCCTGGTTCGGATTTCCCCCAGGCCAACCAAGCCTTCCATCCCTCCGCAGTCGGTGATTTGGCACCAGACTTGTCTGGGAAGGATACAGCGCTGATTTGTTCATCGGCTGGCCAGCGCAAGTCATTGTATGGCCAAATACGCCTTCAAATCGCCTCCACGACATCTCGTAGAAGTAGAATGCGTGGCGCATCTTAAAAGGGATTGAGTAACGCCATCCTTTATCCTTTATCCTTATGAAAGCAAGCGAATCGGATGGTAGTTACAGCAGTCTGCAGTGCTGACCTTCTTTTTGACTGCCGGTTTGTGGAGCATACTCGGGGTAAAAGTGAAAGGTTCGCTCCCAAAGCATTCGATGCCTACAATAAAGTCTGGGAGTCTGTCTAGGTGCGACTTTCTGAATACCTTGGCATTGAACCGATCAGTTATGATGTCAGTTTGATAGGCCATCGTCCAAGAGTGTAAACGGCTTTACTGTCAAAATGTATAGACTGTTTGGAAGGTGATAACTTCGTTCATAACAAAGGAAGTAAAGAAGTTGAGGGCTCATATAAAAGCTTAGAAAAATGTAAATTTTCTGGTATATGAGGAGCATGGAATGCGCCATGCACTTGTTCGAAATTTTTCATTTCACACACGATTGATTGTATTTCGCTTGAATACGTATTATAGTTTCTTCACAAAGTGGCCGTTTCGATTGATTTGTGCTTATTTTAGATTTTAAAACTTAACTACACATTATAGCTTGCAAGAAATGGAGAGCATTCCGAAAAAATAAAGGTACAATGTGAAGAGTTGTAACATTGCTGCTAGTGAAGCATTTAGAGATATTTGAGACTCACATGAAAGCGCAGGACTACGGAATTACTGTGGCTTGCAAATAGTCAAGATTGCGCCATGCTCCTTCCTGAAGCCTTGCATTCCAGACTCGATTGATTGTGCATGGGATGAATGCTTGTTACAATCTTGTTGCTACTTGGTCACATTAACCTGTGCTGTGCTTCTTTTAACATTTGAACTTGACAACCTCGTGAAAGACACGTTACATGCGAGTTTATTGATTGCACGATTTAAATGTGAGCAGGAGCCGCATTTTACAAGACGCATTCTGTGGACGAATGAAGCAACATTTAAGCTGAATGGAGAGGATAATTGGCATAACTGCAGCTACTAGACGACGAAAAACGTTGAATGAGGCACAGTACAGTTTAATGTGGCCAAGGAGTAATTAGATTGTAACAAGCGTTCAGTCCATGCACAATCAATCGAGTTTGGAATACAAGGCTTCAGGCAGGCGCAATCTTGACTATTTGCACGCCACAGTAATCCCGTAGCCCTGCGCTTTCACGTGAGTCTTAAATATCTCCAAATGCTTTACTAGCAGCAATGTTACAACCCTTCACATACTACCTTTATTTTTTAGAATACCCTCCACTTTTCGCAAGCTATAATGTGTAGTTAAGTTTTAAAATCTAAAATAAGCACAAATCAATCGAAACGGCCACTTTGTGAAGAAATTATAATACGTATTCAAGCGAAATACAATCAATCGTGTGTGAAATGGAAAATTTCGAACAAGTGCATGGCGCATTCCATGCTCCTCATATACCAGAAAATTTCTATTTTCTTAAGCTTTCATATGAGCCTTTAACTTCTTTACTCCCTTTGCTATGAACAAAGTTATCACCTTTCAAACAGCGTTTACATTTTTTGAGACACTCTGTATTCTGACCAATGTTTCAGCAGCTTTGCCTTCTTCGGAGCCTGAAAAATTCGGAAATATTCGAGCGCCACTCGTCCAAACATCATCTCATCCGTGTTATCGTCCCACAAAAGGATTGACCAACTCCTAGATCCATCCTTCAAATTGCTTTATTAACTGCGAAAACACACTTTAACAGATTGTCGTTTTGTAGACAGAGGCGATTGATTTGAATTAAAGCCAAATATTGAAAGGCGGCCTCAGGACTCTATGACGAATATTCAGGAAGTCCCTAACAGTCCAGACGAACGCTTTATTCGAAAGCGCTTTCTGAGGTGCGTGAACCACGTTGACAGCAATGAATCAGCGGTTTTTACGGCCTCGATCTCCAACGATGCTTAGCAACGACCGTACCATAGCAGGGTGCTGGAACCTTCTGAATGATTCATTGCTGGGAAAGTTCAAACGTCTTAGCTATATGCCGCATTCTTTACAGAGCTACACACCTTTGAGTCGTACATTTATACGCAAAGCACGTATTTCTTTCTGTATTTTCCCAGTAAACAACCTTTTCTGAGGCTTAGAATTTTAAGGAGAACGAAGGTTAGCTCGAAAAGGTGGTCTTCCTTAAATTCTTCTTTTGAAAGGCTGGAGTTCTTTAGTTTCTGTTACTTTGGTGGTAGGACAGAACATTTGCTCTAATTGAGCATTCTTTATTCATCGCGTACCGCTCCAGAAGTTAACCAGTCCCGGACATCATGAGACGTCTTATAAACTCAAAACATTGTACAATCCATAAGGTACCGATGCTCATTGTTTTTCCCTTTTTAGGTTCATAGAAAAATCACTGGATAGGCAGCTTAGAGGTGGAATGGAGGACATCATGAGGCTAGAAACTTTTTGGAGAAATACGACTTTATTCTAGCTACGTATGCAGTCACAATTCTGTCGAGATTTTAAAGTTTTCATTCTGCGAACGATCAGTTCTTTTCATCCTTAATCAAGAACCATTCCATCGAAAAATGGCACTCCGAGCATCGCTGAAAAGCGATTCACAAGACGTTCCGCCAACGCCCACGCCCTCCGTTCCTTTAACAAAACGATTGATTTCTTGCTGTCTTCATGCCCTTCAAAACAAAATTTAATCCGATTAATACGGAAATATTAATCCATCATTTTCCTTAAAAATTGAATTTTTCTATAATTTCAAACGGTGTGCTCACTTATTGGGGCAAGTGGAATAATAAGATTTCAAATGAAGGAAGTGTACTAATTTTGCTTCTAACAGAAAAATTTTATAACCGTCTCGTACTGTCAATATTTTAATTTGGAATAAGCTCGCTTTGATTTGGAGGACATTCAGATTGATCCCCAAAGCGTCAAGCTTGTTCAGAAGTATAATTTTATCGGAAAACTGCCCAACTTGATTTGAAAGGTGTTCAATTTGACGTGAAAGTAGTGTATACTACAACTCGGATGCAGTAAAATGCAGAACACATGCTGTTGTGAGAGGTGGTGACAGTTCAAACTATCGGTACCTTTTTCGAGTGAGGAAAAGAGTAACACAAAATACGACAATTTGAGTCAGAGAGGAAAAAAGAGAGTAAGGAAGAGAGAAGGAGAAGTAGCTGGGGAAAGATCTAGTGGAGGGAACTGAGGAGGATAGAAAATTCATGAAGAAGTGCATGGTGCAAGTTGCAACGAAGATCGACACCGAAACGAACTTGTAAATAGTAGGCCGTTACCTCCATCAAAACCCATCATAAACGGCTCACAATCCATCATAGCCTCACTTTCGTCATCAGTGAGAGCAGCAACGAGATATATTGACTAGCGAGAGGCATTAGAAAGCTGGAAACCGCGAAATATAAAGAAAAGACGGAGCAGAAACGTTGATACTGAAGAGCGTACAGCAACACCAGCATAATATTGAGGAACTGGACGAAGTTGAAAAACAGTTGAGTGTTTGAAAGTGTTTCAAAGATTTTCGAAGCTCAGAAGATCGACGCTCATTTAGCCTTTGCAAAATGAGTTAGTTGTTTTGTCTAAGATGAGCTCAACGTGTGGTTAATCTAGTCCGACACAGTCCTTTATCCTATAAGGACAACGAAAATGGACTACTCAATCAATCTCTCTTTAGGGTGTGCCACGCATTCTATGTACTTGTGCGGGATGTAGTGGAGGCAATTTGAATGCGTATCTCGTTTGTACAGGCATGTTGCTGCGTAAATGGAGGAGGCGCCGGTTCGCACCCTGAACCTTAGGCTCTTCGATCGGGTTTCCCGACTAGCCATCCATCCATCTTTGCAAGGTCGGTAAATTGGTACCACAGCTGCCTGGGAAAAACGCTTAACTGTCATCGCCTCGCCACCGTACTTCATTGGGTAGACCAGATGCGCATTCAAACTGCCCTCACGACAACCCGTAATATCTCGCCGCACGTTGCGAAGCTGCACTTCCAGAAGATTGGCGAAGCCTGATAGAGTGACCTACCCGAGCACTTTGTTCTACGGCCTTGGCTGCTTCCGATTACAGTAGGAGGATGTAGATGATCAAAGGAAAGTATAGATGACTAAAGTCTTATCGATGGAATAAAGGTACTCAAGTGGGATTAACGCGACCGCTTGTCAAGTGATCGGCGATTATCGAAACTTGCCGCCAGCCAAAAAGGATGCGATTACAAAATCAGCGAGAAAGAACGCTCTGGGCATAGGACAGTCGGCTTGAGGATCACAGTGCAGTCTGTGTCAGGGGTGCATATTTAACTGTTAACGATTTAACGAATTAACTGCATTTTTCGTTAAAATCTGGCTTAACGAGTAAACAGAAATTTTCAGAAATTTAACGGAACTTTTAACGGACTTGTTCTCAGTGAACTTATCACTTTCACCCTTAGTCCTCACTAATGTTGCAGGCCTCATCCTCCCGAATGGGACAGATCCTGAAAAGGTGTTGAAATCAGCAGGAATATTTACATGTTTTCATGCTATTTTCACATCCTTACAGCGCATTTGAATTTTTGGAAATAATACTTTTGGAAGCAGAAATTTCTTCGCCTATCCCCCAAACATGTCAACGCATCCACAAAGATAGTGGTCTAACCTCTTCGTAAGATATGCCTATCCTCACTTGGCGTTGCTTATCCTTGACTATACTCTTTGTTGCGGTCAAAACTGTTCGGCCAGGCATGACTTGAACCCGCACCTTCTGCCTTGCGGGCAGCGATGCTACGCCTAACACTCCCGGCGCTGTTTGACCGCACGCGATACCCTCGAATCGCCTCAGCACTCATCGCGATATCGAAAAGAACCGGCGGCTGATATCAGTATGGAGCCGGTAAAACTGAACGAGGGAGTAACAATGCGACGGGTGACTGCTGATGCGCTTCGAGGATATCGTGTATGTTATGTGTTGGTGTAAGGATCGCTGGCCAGAAAGCAGAAGGTGCGGGTTCAAGTCCCACATGGCGTAACAGTTTTGATCGCAACAAAACATCCTGTAACAGCATGTAGCCTCTATATTGGCCGCTCCAGGCTTAAACAAATGTGTTAAAACCATATCCTAGAAAAATTTTGCTCGCCACCATTAACGAGGGAGAGAATGTTTTCGGCGGCTGTGTGTTCTTAAAACGATTTTAGAAAAACGCTATTAACAAAAATTTGGAAAGTTACTTTTCCTGAACGTTAACACGTTAACGACTATACCTTTGTCCTTTTCGAATTTCGAATAGTCGAATATTCGACTATTCGAAGAAAGTCCAAAATTCGAATTATTCGTTTATTCGAATATTCGAGAAAGTCCAATATTCGAATTATTCGTTTATTCGATTATTCGAGAAAGTCTAATATTCGAATGTTCGTTTATTCGAATATTCGAAGGCTTCGAATTTCGAATAATCGAATTTCGAATATTCTTTATCAATCTCTTAACAAGTTAATGATAATCCTCTTCGAAAACCAGGGAATTGTGACTTTTGATAAGAATGATGCTTTGTTTCGCGTGTCACTCAAAGTGGCCGAATTGTGTGTATGCAATCTGACAAGGGAAGGGTCTGTAGCATATGTTTGAAAGGGGAGAGCGAGTCATATAGGGAGAACCCCACCCCTCAATTAGTATAAAAATGAGTTTATTTTTGCCAAGTCGTTAAACAGAAGGAGTAGGGGGTCCGTTACAATAGAACTCGTGGGTCTTGTACGCCCGCCAAGTGGCTCGGAGCGCAGTGGTAAAGGCGTTGTTTCATGGGTGGGAGGTCGGGCGTTCGGTTCTCGTGCTCTGCTGCAATTTTGCATTTCATATGTTTGGTTGAGAGTTGAACGATTCTGACATTTATACCATCTTCAGGTGTTTTTGCCTAATTTTCCAGCTGTACGCCGTGGAGAGTAAATTTCTTGCCACTGTTTATTACTGACAGGTTTTCTAACCACAAGGCAATGAGAAAGCTGCTCAGCGATGTGTAAACGTTCAACACCAGTGATGCACAGGCCCAAAGTGCATGAAACAGAAGCACAGGTCACAATCGGGCAGCGTATAAAAGCTACAGACTCCTCACAGGTTTACCAGCGACACCACCTTCAATGTCATTATAACAAATCCGTTCTCCTTCAGCCACCCGCAGCTTCGACATCTAATGTTGTCCAGTTTTTGCAGGTCAAAAGCAGGGTCGTGCACAATGACGTGGGAGTGAAGTCATTCCACCCGAAAACGTTATCATATGTCCAATTCTTGCTTGCATCTCCACGTCTATCAGTTCATCTTGCGGATCCCAATCTTCTTCTTCCACCACTTCCAGCTGTTCGTCTTCGTCAACTTCAAGTTGACGTGCTTCGAAGTCCTTGAGTATGCTGGCCATCCGTTCGGCCAGCTTGATTTCTTCCCTCGAAGGTTCCTTGCCTAAAGGTGGGCCACACTTTCGCGTAAGTAGGTGGATCACCACTCCAGCATCGGCGGACATTGTTGGTGCTAGGTTTAAGAAACCTTCAGCTCCCTCTGATTTCCAGTTGACAGCCAAAGATGAGGGAAAGAGTGTATCGATAACCGTTAGCGCCAGTTTGCGAGATCCATAGACCTCGTTTCTTCATTGGAACCACTTGCGAAGTCAAGTCTGGTCTTTGAAAATCCGAAGAAAATCCGAAAATCTTTGAAAATTCAAGAAGCACTGGTCCGTATTGTGACCAGTGCTTCTTCTTCATGCACGTTGTGCCTGTGTATCACTGATGTTGAACGTTTATGCGTCATTATGTTGAACCACAGCATGCAGCTGGAAAAATTAGTAGAGAACCTCTGAAATGGTATAGACATCAGAATCCATCAAATCTCAACAATCAGTTGAAATGCAAAAGTGCAGCAGCGCAGGAGAATTGAACCCTCGATCTCCCTCGCATGAAACAACGTCTCTATCCATTGCGATGCCACCCGCTTGCGGCAGAGGCATCGCGGACATACAGGACCGTCGAACTCGTGAGGCGCCCATTACATTGTAACTACAACGACCCAGTACTCCTTGGGTTTTTTTTTCTTGGCAAAAATTAAAACACTTTTATACTAATTGAGGGGTGCTGATTCTCCTTATATGACTCGCTCTTCCCGTTCAGACATACGCTTCAGACACTTCCCTTGTTGGTCGACGCGAGGTAAGCGCGGGCAAACGCGGTCCCCCGCTGTTTCCCTGCTTCCTTTGAACGCCATCGAGCCTCCTGCGGCCAGTCACGTGAATAATAAGTGAATCGTGTTATGGCTGTTCAATGACGCTTTTGCCTTCGGTATACTACGGGAGAATCTCCGTTTTATATTTCTAGCCAAGTACAACGACGGAACGATAAAGCCGGAAGGAGCTGCGGTAATGAGAAAGCACTTTCTGGAGCCTGCTTACTGCCAGCAGAGACGTTAAAGAAGAGAGGAAGAGCAATGGCTATGGAGTACAAGAGCCATTCATACTCCGTTTCCTATGAAAGCGAGCCATCCACATTTTCGCAATAGGTCCAAGTCGTAGTGTCTTATCAGATTAGATTCCAACCATGGACTTCGGGTCCGTTTGCTTATATGTGACGCGAAGCTCTTCAACGGAGCCAGAACGCAGATTGAATGCTACTCATGAGCCTCCAATGTGCCTTTTCTGCACCGCCTTTGTGTTACTTCTTCGACCATGCTAGCCTTTCTTTTACCAAATAGAAGCTTCGGTATAACCTAAGGAGACAGTAACCTATGGAGCAAGATGTATAACAATCTAGCTCTGCCTATCCAGGGTGTTTCTTTCTTCTCGGGGCACGAATTCTTAGGGAAGCAAGGGTGCTTCATTGTCATTATACCTTTGTCACCGTCTTTTGGTCTCGTGAAGGAAATGGATGGAGCAGCCTTCGCGGCGCTTGAGCAACGGTATCTGAACCTGGACACCGGCTTCCACAGCCTCGGTTCGGTCCTCAGCTCGCCCTCGCCTCGCTCGTCGCCTTCAGCCTCAGTAGCGCTTATCACTCACTGGACTCGCCACACTCCACTCTATTAGCCCTGATTTATCGTAAGAGTATCGGGAGTACGTCGGCCACGGGACAGGAGATCCATTGATAGAAATCGATGTACCACAGTTGATAATTACCGATCCTTTTCGCAATTAACCAACTGGTACAAGAGTAATGACAATCTGAAGCCTTTGTATATGCCGCTCTCTCGAACGCAGTTTACATGGGTAATAAAAATAAGTAAATGTCAATCATTGGGTGACCACAGTAAGTAAGGTGTTCATTTGATTATTCGAATATTCCACAATTCACCCTGGAGCGTCATATCGTCAGTGAGTGGCCGCGTTCCTGATTTCTCTCTCCCAGTTGGGTATTTCTTCATCTAATTTTATTCCTTATTCTTCCGTTTTTTTTTGATAACATACTTTGCTCTCGTAAAGCATCCTATTTAAGGTGTTTTTCTTCCAATTCTAGTACATCTTCATGCAGCTATCCACTTTCCTTGTTTTGAGGAGAGCGCATCGACGTATCTTAATCGATTGTCTTGATCGCGAACAACAGGTCATGTCTCAGCGAAGCAAGACTACCAAAAGAACATCTGAAGTGTCGATGAAAATTAGTAGTAAGGGTCAAGAAGTGGGCGATGGTAAGCCGAGCTCTTCTATCCCTGTGGACTATGCTAGTTTATCTATAAGTGAGCTCATAAACGCGGTCCTTGAAAGAAACAAAGACCCCGTAATTGAACAAATGATGTATGCACTAATCTCCAAGCTTCCTCAGGAGATGTCGGAGCGAATCGAAATGGAAAAGAAAGAGAGGAGTATCGTTATTGAGTGGCTACCAGAGCCTCCAGCCGACCTACCTCCTTCAGGAAAGCAGAGAGACCTTGAAGAAAAGGTTGGTGAGATTTTTGATGTGCTTAATCTCGAATGCCGCCCTTTAGAGGTATATAGAATGGGCAGATGCGAACGCGGACGTGTCCGCAAGGTGAAGGTAGTACTACCTTCGAAGTCACATTGGGCTACAGCCCTCTCAAATTCTTGGAGACTTCGAAGCTGCTCTGCCTTCAATAAGGTTCGCATCCGCCGCAGTATGAACTCAGAGGAGCGGAAACGAGAGTATGAGTTGAGGCAGGAATGTAGGGAACGTAACAGGCAATTGAACGACAGGGTGTGGGTGGTTTACCGTGGCGAGTTGAGACGTGTAGAAGAACTACCAAAGCCTAGGGCTTTGGGAAACGTCTAGCCGGACACGGCATCCCACCTCCATTTCCGGTCGTGAAATGTGCCTTATTCAACGCACGAAGTCTCGTAAATAAAATACATCATCTTCACTTGTTTTTGTCCACTTATGAGCCAGACCTATTGTTTGTTACGGAAACATGGCTTTCTAAAAAGATATCGAATTTGGAAGTTGTCGCTAACTTCCCCTATTCGCTTTTCAGAGTGGACCGTATAAACCGAAAAGGTGGTGGTGTTTGTTTCATTGCTAAAAATTCCATTAGTTTGACATCTGTTAGTGTTTCCTCCTGCCTCAACTTTGACGTTCTCTGTGTAGATGTCTTTGACTCAAAATGCCTGTCGGCGTTCAGAATTGTTTTAGTCTATCGTCCTCCAAACTCAACTGTTCATGAAGACGACACTCTTATAGACACTATGTTAGAACTATGCCTTTCAAATAATCAGTTAGTCGTACTTGGTGACTTCAACCTTGAGATCGATTGGCTTCACCACAGTAGGCCTAAAAATCAACATCTATCTAAATTTGTGGAATTTTTTGAGTGCTGTAATTTGTGCCAGCAGGTAATGAAACCTACTCGAGGTGATTCAATTCTTGACATAATTCTAACCTCAGCACCCATCTTGAACAATATTTCCGTCCTTCCCCCATTTGCTTCATCTGACCACAATATAGTCTCCTTTGAAATTCAAATGCCATTGCTTAAGCAACGTGAACTACCTCTTCCAAATTTTAATAAGGCCAATTACTCCGCCTTAAATCTACACTTCAGTTCTATTAACTGGTCGCCGATATTTGAAGGATATCTAGACACCGATGATTTATATAAGCGGTTTTGCCAAGTGGTATATCATGCCTTATCCCTGTATGTTCCCTTCAAAAGTATAAGAACATCTGTGCAACACTATCCAAAACACATCTCCAATTTGATTGCCCAAAAATCCCGTCTTTTCAATACATTGGTGAATCCCCTCTCCCATCCATTTTACAAGAAAATATGTCAGGAATTGGACCACCATTTGAGGAGGTTTTTGGCTTACAAAGAGAAACTAAGCTCTAGAAAAAGTAACAAGCAGGCATTATTTTCCCTCATCCGGTGTAAGATGAAATCGCAATTGGAACTGGCTGTACTTGAGGATGATGCTGGTGTTCTGTTTAAGAATGACCAACAAAAGGCTGATGCTTTAGCAAGTTTTTTAGCCTCAGTTTTCACTCCTCCTTCGCATGCAACTTCCGATAATTTAGAGAGCAACACGATACAAACATGTACTGATGAATGCCAAAGTATAGGTGAACTTGTGATACATCCCAGTGATGTACTAAAGGTATTGAAGCGGCTCAAATGCTCAACATCGGCAACCTTTGATGGTATTCCACAAATTATTTTCAGGAAATGTGCTCATTCCCTTTACGAGCCGTTGTCAATGATTTTCAATATCTCTTTGATTTACGGTGAAGTTCCTAAAATTTGGAAAAAAATCCACTGTCACAGCTATTCCGAAAGATCCAAATTCAGTGTTAGTGTCTTCTTTCCGTCCAATAAGTATTACACCAATACCAGTGAAAGTAATGGAGAACATTATTCGTGACAGAATGGTAGCGTGGTTCACTAAAAACAACACTATTCCGCTTGAACAACACGGCTTTATAGCAGGAGCTTCTACTACTATTCAGCTTGCAGACTGTACCTTCGATTGGAATTTTGCACTAAACAATGGAGAGTCCATTGATGTAATTTATGTGGACTTGTCGAAAGCCTTTGACAAAGTGAATCATGAAAAACTTCTAAATAAACTTCATCAACTTGGCATTAGAGGGCGTATCTTGAGATGGATTCGTTCTTATTTGAATGGAAGACGTATGTGTGTTAAGGTTGGTAATTCGTTCTCTAAGAGTTATGATTGCAGTAGCGGAGTTCCCCAAGGAGGCGTACTGTCACCGCTTCTTTTCCTTGCATACACATGCGACCTTACTGCAAGATTGGTTACCCACTCTCGGGTGAAGGTGCAAATGTATGCAGATGATATAAAGATTTATGGAATATACAACAACAGAAATAAGGATGAGGTCTGTGAGGCGTTATCTCGCTCTATCAATATAATGGTGGAGTGGGCAAATACTTGGGAAATACCAGTGAACCTCTCTAAGACCTTGGTTTTCCACATTGGTGAACCATCTAATGTGGAATACAGCATCAACACCTGTATGATCACACCCACACCGGTGGCTCGCGATCTTGGAGTTTTCATAGACCGTGAGCTTAATTATGTAAGTCACATTGACACTATAGTTCGGAAAGCATTTTCTACTCTTTTTATGATTTTCAGAAACCTTAACTGCAGTGACAGCTCGACAATGATTTGTTTATATAAAACTTACGTTCTGCCAATATTAGAGTATTGCTCTCAGATTTGGAGTCCGTTTACTAAAAAGAGTCAAGAAAAAATAGAAAAGGTTCAAAAGGCCTTCACAAAAATCTTGTTTTATAGGTGCATCCCTGTTACCAATAATGCCAGAGTAATCCCTTCATATAGGGATAGGCTCAAATTTTTAAACCTCAGAAGTCTTTATTACAGGCAGGTGTTCAATGATTTAATTTTCTGTTTTAAAGTTCTTAAAGGAGAATCCAGACTAGGAGTAAGCAAGTATTGGACCTTTCTGCCAGTACAAGGTCGTCGAACTAGTTACTGTTTTCACTACCCGAAGTTAAAAAGAATGAATCGTGAAAAGGTGTTCAATTCCATTTTCTACCGTGGTGCTCGATGGCTTCAGATGCTGCCTCCTAACCTATTAGATGCGACGAATATTTCCGTATTCCGTGAAAGGTTGAAGAAGGTAGATTTATTTTCAATTTTGCATATTTCTGACATCACCTAGAGACATCATCTTGCCCTATTTCGTTATTCAATTGGTTTCATGTTTCTAATGTGTCCGTGTTCCCATTGAGTTCGATTACACTACACATTCGTTCCTACATTGTTGCACTATCTCCTTACCTAAGCTTTTTTTTCATTCGTAGTTGTTTCATTAGATGTTTTTTTCTAACACTTTGTCACTGTTCACCCTGGTATTCTAAGGCACACTAAAGACTTCTTGTTTCCCCAATGCAGCTGTGGATGGGAGTTGGTGAAGTTGGCGGACCTACTAAGTTGGTATCCGGAGCCGTTCTCCTTCATGTCGACTTGCAGTGTTGGCGGGCCACTGCCCTTCTTCACCTCTTCCCCATCCTCCCCTACCGGACTACTGTCTGCGATAGTTGTCATGCCTTTTTATTTTCATTACCCTTTTTTTTTCTAGGAGTTTCTAGTCTCACCGAAAATCATTTATGATGGCTCTGTTTCGTCATATTTGTTGAATTTGTTTTGAGTTTTTTTTTTCTTTCATGATTTCTTTTTCGCCTAATATGCTTTGTCCGTAATTAGACAATTTCATGCGCACTATATTGTGCAAAAAAAATAAATAAATAAATAAATTCGAAATTCGATTATTCGAAATTCGAAATTTTGAGAATCGAATAATATTCGATCATTCGAAATTCGAAATTTTGAAAATCGAATATTATTCGATCATTCGAAATTTTTTCCCAAGGACAAAGGTATAGTGGAAAGGGGCAACAATCGCGAACCAAAACGACTTTGTACTGCCAGGAGATGGGGCTAGGACGCAAGAGATGACTTCTTGCTCCTGCTGTGTTGGACCGGCTCATGCGTTCAGTGTGGGCGTGGCATGTTGCGTGGGTGTGTTCGCATGTGTGAGGATTGTATCTTGCATGTTGGCTCGGTCGGCCAAAAGTTTGACTCGGTAGACTTTGAATACAATGTAATGCGAGATTTTATGAAAAAATTTATTTTTCAAGTAAAATTATTATTTACAACTTGCTTTAAAGTTCAAGAAGGCACCAATTTTATGTAGATTGTGCCAGATTGTGCATCTCATCAGTACATCGCGATTTTCATGAATGCTAGCAAAACTTCTGCATGCGTGTAGTCACACACACCTGTAAACGGTACAATAAAAACAGTTGTAGAAAACACTCATCTTCAAGGAGGAAGTGGTACGATTCCGAGAAGAACTTTGTTCAGGCAATACTTGCCTGATTAAAGATGATGCATTCTATTTCATTGCAAAACTGGCCACTGGTGCATGCCCAGGGGCCAACGTTCCAACTATTTTGCTGTCCTCAGTATTCTGCATTAGCAGTACAATCAAATCAAAATCGCGGCGTGCTTAACGAATGCATGGTTCTAATAGCCTGAAACTGCTCCTTTTTCGTACTCTAAAGTAAACTTTGAGCCACAGTTGTTACTTAACAAACAGAAGTTTTATAGAATTCCAATCAGTGCTAATACTTATTAGCGTAGGTGAAATTTAAAAAATCGAAAGAAAGTCATACAAAGTTTTGTTGTACAAAAAATAGCTCGAACCTTCACGTACATTCTCTGATTTAATTCGGAAGAAGCTCGTTTTGACTTGTAAGATGCTCAGTTTCATTACAAGAGCGTGAAGCCTGCTTACCAGACCTACCGTATGTTTTCTGCCTCTAGGTTTCCAAACATCTGGAAATACTCGTGGTATAAGGCAGGTTACATTGATGATTACCCAGGTGTGATTGTCTCTCCTGGTGAATAATTGTTTGATCTTGCTACAATTGACTGTTTTGTTGCTGGTTATAGAGAGGCTGCATGTATAAGATGTGCGGTATGTGGGAGAAACATGTCTGCTTCACTAATTTTTTCGCTTTGCTCCACGAACACCAAGGTTGTTAGAAACCCCTTTAGTTGATCAATGCAAGATTGGGATTCTGCTTGTGCAATATAGTATATACAAATGTCACCATAGCAGTTTTATTGCCTTCAAGCGTTTTTACAAGCGTGTATTGTAGTTCTCCCGTGAACACGAATCTGAAGTTCCTCTTTGAAATATCGATCGCCGTCAATCGATATTGATCGAATTATCCATTTTTTTGTGGCTGTCGTTCATTTTTTCGGTTTCCTTCTCACCTGCCGAAATCGGCGTAGTTAAAGTGTTCTTCCTGCGGAAACCATGACATAGGTTGCAGCTAAAATAAGCCTCCAGTGTGGCCGTGAGGTCCCTCTGACAGCTGGTTTAGAATGAAAGGTCATTTCGAAGGTAAACTATGATTTGTGGAAAAACCGCAATCAACGGGAACCGAACCAACGATGTCGCACCTGGCGGGCGGCACTGCCACTGCGCTGTCGCCACAGCTGGCACACCCTTCTTACGGAGGCCCTATGATTCATCGCTTTCACGCCAGCACTTTCACACGGCCCTGTGGTGAGGTCACCCGATTTGGGCAGGCCATAACTCGCTCAGGAATTTCATTCTGCAATTTTGACGCCCATATTCGTAATCAGCATTCCGAGCTCTTTCTAATGATCCTGGTCTCAACTTGAAGTTCCATGGGAGGTCGAAACCCTTCCCCAATTACATAGAAGGGTGTCCAATTATTTTATTTCGAGGCGCGAGTTATCGCGCGATGCTACAATCACAGTGTAAAATTAACATAAAGGAAACAAACAATGAACTAACAAATGTAATGAAATTAATACCACGCCAACTACAGGAGATGCAGAAAAGAACAATAGGAAAGAGAAACACACCACATATTTAGAGTTCCTTAATGCGTTGATCGACAAGCATCTTAAAACTACTGAGAGACATCTCAAGCAGCTTATCCCTCAGCAACGGACGGAAAATGCGAAGAGTCCTGTTTGAAAAGAAATGTTGTCTGATTTGGCTTCTCACAACTGCATCATGGTTCTTAGACCGCCAGATCTTGTTCTAGGTAGGGGATCTACTGAAAAGAATTCAGAGGCATCAATTTTAACCCTGCCCGTCAGAATTTTAAACATCATTACCAGGTCGAATATTGTTCTTCTGCGTTTTAAGGACGGTAAGCCCAGCTGAATGGCTCGTCTTGTGATATTTGGGATAGAGGCGTAGTCCAATCCAAAACACCTCATCATCAGTTTTCGGGTGAAATTATTTTGTATTTTTTCAAGCATCCGTATATCTTTGAGTTTATATGGGTTGAAAACAGTGGTCCCACTTTCAAGAATTGGCCTAATATACATTTTATACGCACTTACTAGTAACTTGGGATTTCTTGTTTTTAAAAATCGGAAAAAATCGGAATCGGAAAAATTTAACCGAGAAGTGTTCAATTTGACGCGAATACTGGATATACCGGAATCTCCCTTATAGTACAGTTTCTCGTCGTTTTCATCCCTTCAGAATTGCATTAGCAACCTTCTCGCACTCGTTTCTCCTCTACAGTTTAAGACCGGACTAGGTCGAAGCTGCATTTATTCATGCATCAATAACATGCAACTATGAGATTAAATACACACTTACTATACAGAAAGAAAAACAACCGTATCAGATAGTGAAGCTAGTAAGATGATGAAGATGACGACCGTACATGGAACATTCCTTCTCTACTACTTCTCCAATAACAAATGATATATACGCACATGGATGGTAAAAGCTCTTCGAGCAATGGGATTCACAAGGACAAACCTATCTACAGAAGTCTGCTAACCGAGCAACGCAAGAAACCACATGATTAGGCCTATTTGCCTAGAATTCTAATATGCTTAAGACATTATCGACACATAGTCCGAAACAGATTACCAGGACAAAAGTGAAACGTCGCTATTCACCTGACACTTCGCAGTTAAGTACGTGTAAAGCAAGAGAGAGGGAGCATAAGGCGGCTCGTGGGTTGCGTCAGTCCTTACTTGGGGGAACCAACATGGTGAAGAAGTTTTAGGTGGCACTCTCCCAGCCGGAGAGAGGGGGGAGGGCGCAGGGAGCAGAGGTAGCGGCATAACATAGGCACGAGATACCCAAACGCGCACAGAAGGCTCGTGTGACGCCAAGTCCCGTCAGCAGTTCGAAGCTGCAGATGCCAGATTTCCTCCCGCCTACGGCACATGGGTGGCTGCAGTCCTTACCTGGACAGCCACACAACAGGGGCCAGAATCATCAATCGCTTAACAGTGAATGTACTGCCAAACCCCCTGATATGACTTTCATCCAGCATCAGCATTGGCGGTATTTTCACCGTTAGAGGGCGATAAGCAGTTGATGAATCTGGCCCCAGGACGGGAATTGCTAGGCACCCTCCTAACTGAGAGTGGTGGGGGGAGGGGGCGGATGCGTAGTGAACGAGGAAAAGGAAGCAGCAGAGTTGCGCCTGCTCACTAAGCATTTGCAGCGTTTTCACTCCAACTGTAGAGGCCACGCTTCGAACGCATCTACCCAAGGTGAGAACGCAGACTTCACTTTGCCCCTGCTGCTTTTCTCCGAGCATTCGCATACCCACGCGTATGTTGTAGCTTTTCTTGGACTACCAACAACCGGTTGAGGTTTTTTGGAGAGGAAGAATCTAGCAGCGCATAAATGAGAACAACAGACGCAGCGTGACACCAAGTGGCCTCCCCTATCTTCGCTTATGTTGATGAAATGAAGACATGGCATCTGTACTTCGAATAAATACTTCAAACCATAAACAACTGTGGATTTCATGTTTCCAAAGGTTTACAGTGAGCCAGCGCCTAAGCTGGGAAAGCGCCAATTTTTACACTTCAGACGGTGTGCAGTGCGTTAACCCATATCGATTAGCCCCGATATCTAATCAATACTCACAGTATGACGCCGATCGCCGACATAAGTATAACCCATTCAAGCGTGAGGGATCGTTCAGAGTGCACGCGACATCGACGCGATGTCATGGTAGGCCCCATATTGATTCATCGCGTCGCGTGATCGATACGAGAGCATATCATAGCATCGTGTGGCGCGTCGCCACGTGGCCTAAGGCCATGTACATACTTCCTGTCACCGCGATGAGTTTTGCAGAACGAAGCGAAAGGAAGCGGTCCTCAGTGCTCTTCGCTCTACAAGGGGGCTCCAGGACCTAACTCCAGCGCGACGTCGCGGCGCTGAAACGCGGACGTGCGCTCGGTGATGCATGGCTAGCCGCGGAGCACGAAAATGCTCTGTGTTTAAACTCCACCACATTTCTAGCAAGGAACGAAGGATCCCACAGAATGTGGTAGGCAACAGTCTGCAGTAGGACAATTGATCCGAGAATGGGTGATAGCGACCTTTTTCCGTAGTGTAACCATAATCACGGGTAAAAATTGACCGAAAAAGTTGTAGTTGGCAAATACTGACGCTAGAAACCATCCACATGACCAGGATTCCTATATAATCTGTCGCTGATCGTCCTATTGAAACCACTTTCACATACCATCTCCAAGAAACGTTGAAATGAGGCAAAGGCGTGCCGCATGTCCCTGTAGGAAGCGTTTCTAGCCGTCGGAAGCGTCGGACCGCGACAACTCGTCCAACTTCGTCGCGCACCGTGCGCGAAGCCAGAGGGGTTCGCGCGGCGTTGAAGTTATGTCTGCCCCTGCTACAAGGGTGTGCGACGGCGATCCGCACAGGACCAGCGCTAAACATCGCGAGTGGCGCGAAAAAGTATGACATGCCGGCGACGAAAGCGGGATCGCGCATGGCGGCCGCCACTCTTGCGGCGGTTCGAAGGAGTCCCTTTGAATATTCGGCCCTGCACGGCAGAATTTTCATAAAATGGGCATCGCGATGGCAGCGCGGCGATGGAAGTATGCCCCGGCCTGAGGCAACTGTGTCAGAAGAGCCGACATTTAGCGTCTAGAGTCGATACATGAGCCTGAGTGCAGCAAAGCTATGCGCCGCCTGGAGTACCAAAACTCCCTAGGATGTTCCATGCCGTAGCCCCTGCTACTTTAAGACCCTTGCCAGTTCCGCAGTAAGGACTGGAGCCGTCTAATAGGAAGTCGAAACCAACAGGCACAGATACAGCTCGGCTACCGAACAGGAAAATCACTTCAAATTGAGCGCGACGATGAGAAGAGGGCACGAGTGTGTGAAGTGAAGATAAGTAATGCGTAGGCAGACATTAGGCGGCAACGATTAAAGGAATTCGGCATGTCATGGACAGGTGATGGAAGGGAAGAAGTCTATGCGACCTCTGACTGCGCTCCTCAGATCTTCACGGCGGCCGACGGCGAGGTGATCTGATGCTTCGGCAGCACACCACGCTCGACGAAGCCCTCCCTGGAGCGGAGGCTCTCTCTCAGCTTGCTCAGCCGGTCAATCACTTCCCGCTGCTTGTCGGTGTTCTTCTTCGCGTTGAACGAACGGTAGCTCGGATTCTGCAATGGGAGTCGTAAGTGAACGAGGAAAGCGGGACAGGAATCTGAGGAACTGACATGGCTTTTGAAGCGACTTAGGTTGACCGAGTCCTCCGCGAGATTCGATATCGACCCACGCCATCCGGCAAGGTTACCCATCGAGCCACGAAGCGACTGCACGGAAGACGTACGGCTCAGATTCGCCTCGGCTTTACGGCGTACATCCAGCGCCAGCGCATCCTAAATACACAAACTTCTTTTTTATTTGAAAATATGGGTCAGTAGAGCAGTGGCGAATACTGACAGCCTACTTTGAAGAAACCGAAAACAGAGCGAAAGCGTCACCTCAGCGTGCTTGATACATCCCTTCTCCGCCATTTTCTTAACGAACGACGAGTTTCGTGGTGTCTGGCTGAGATACGAGGCTGGCGAGCTCAGAGCACTTCGAATCTGAAAGGGAGAGAGCGACAGTTTAAAAACGCACACATAGAATGCGCCCCGTCGGTGTAAATCATAGTCGGTCATGACGAAATGATTGATAGGACAAGCTCCGATCACATGCGAATAATGCGAACTCATTAACATGAACGAATGGAAAGCCCCGTAGGCGCTTATAGAGGACGCCTGTGGCATTCAGTGTGACGCGTAACTGCCTACTGTGTATGCGTGTAGGACAGTCTTTATTTACTGTTTCTGATGTTCTCGTCTCAAAGCGTAGTTCGCTATTTTGGACTGATCCGCTATGGATGACATGTATTAGGTTGATCGAAAAGTCTTGCAACACTAGCACAACAGTATTCAAATTTGTCCCTTTTTTCTAAAGCAAAAACTCAGTCCACGATATATTCCCCATCCAAGTCTAAGATCCTGCCCATCTTTCAGGCAGTCTTTCAATTCCTTTCCGCCAGAATTCCAAAGGCTGTGAGGAAAAGAATTCAGAAACCTCCATTTCTAGTTGACGTCGATCATCGAACTCTCCACCTCGAAGATGCTGCTTCAGAGCTCTGAACAGGTGGAAGCCGGAAGGAGTCAGAAGGTGCGAGGTCTGTAGAGCACGGTGGATGGGGCAGAACTTTCTAGCCTAACTCCTGGATCTTCTCGCGACTCACTTCAGCGACTCGAGGACCCGCGTCGTCGTGCAGCAGGTAGACATTTTCCCGTTCTGAGCGCTTTTGGCGCATGGCGTCGGCCAAGCATTGGAGCTGGGTAGCGTAGACAGATGCTGTGACCGTGGTCTCACTATCCAGCAACTTTCAGTAAAGCATGCCTTCTGAGTCCAACAGAGGGGCCTCCGGAACGAGGTCGATCCTCGAGAGAGATACCTTCAGCCGCTGATACGAACGGGCCGCTGTGGAATAGTGAATGACTTCCTCCTTGAATGCAGCGCAGATGTTGGAGGCTGCAGTCCTTGCGGAATGGCCTTGCAAAAATTCGTAGTAGACGACAGGTCGTAGGATGCTGCTGCTTATCCTTGACATTGTTGCTGTATTCGTGCTCGACGAGGCCTTATATACAGGGTGCGTAAAAAGTATTGACGCACTAAACGTTAGAAATGACAACACATAAAATTTAACAAGTTTATATACAGAATGTCAACAATGATCAAGCAAACATATTGGCATCACTTGTATTTTATATGGGCTTCTTTGCTGAGAATGTAGGGGCGAAGACGCCGAGAAAAGGCATCGACGGTGCGCAGCAAGTAGTCCACGTCGATTTCGTTTCGTTTTGCTTTGACTAGATCATCCTTCACTGACTTCATACTTTTGTGGTAAGTAGCGCAAGCCTTGTTCTCCAAAACTTCCCATGTCGAGTAATTCAGCGGATTCAAATCCGGTCTACACAGAGGTCATTCCTCTGCCGAAACGAAGTCCTCCAAGTTGGCGCGGCACCAGTCCTGAACAATCCTCGAATCTGCGCAGGAGTCTAATCCTGCTGAAAGACGTACGGCCTACTCTCAAGGTGGCATTCGAGTCAAGGAACCAGTTGCTTCTTTAGGACATCAATACAGATAGTTCTACTGATTTATCTTCACTCCTGTATCCACGAAAACGAGAGGCGTTTATGATGAATGCACAAAGCATGATACTGGCCGGATGCGCCTTCCTTGCAGCGAGCCCTCTCCCAGAATTAGCGCTTTGGAGGTCCTTGAAAAGTATGTAACACTTCTACAAGTTGAATGCAGAAAAGTATCAAGTCACTGAAAATCAAAGCATGTAAGTAAATCGTTGTGGACAACTTGCGGCGCACCGTGGATACCTTTCTTTGTCGTCTTCTTCCCTGCATTCGCAGCAGAAAAGCCCATATGAAATACAAGTGATGCTATTCTGTTCGCTAGATCATTGTTGACATTTTGTATTTAAGCTTATTAAATTTTATAATGTGTTGTCATTTCTAACATTTACGTTTGGTGCGTCAGTACTTTTTACGCACCCTGTAGTATGCTTGAGGAAGCTTCGAGAATGTGCTGTGACGTCACCATACAAGATCAATACTATAAGAGCATTAACAAATTCAACAGGCTGTAGCGTAAAGTGTTGCACGACTTTTCGATCAACCCAGTATCATTGGAATTATTTCTATCACGCCCTTCAACCTAATTGGCTTAATGCTGATATCAACTGCTCGCTTAATGAACGAGTGAGTGCTGACAGGTCTCACGAGGTGTGGATGTGGCGTTCGATCACCGGTGTTGTAATAGCGTAGGTCACCCGGTCAGCAGGAGGTGCAGGTTCGAGTCCCGCCTGGCGCCAGAGTTTTGATCGCAGCAGAACAACGTTAACAACAACTATCATAGGAATGCTGCTGCTGTTACGCATAGCTCGTGTTATTTTCTCAGCATACTATTCTGCAGGTCTTGGTCCCCCCTCTTTTCTAGATCGCCTCGTGTTCGATCCACCTTTCATAATAGGGTGCAACATAAGTTCTGGTACGCTTTTGAATTTTTCGGATTTTTTTTTATTTCTCTAAGAAACAACTACAATCAGTCAACAATATAATCCCCACTATTGATCTCACGCTGCCATCTTCTTGGCAACTGTTCAATGCCGTGCCCGTAGAGCTCTGGAGGTTTCGACGAGAAGAGTGCTTTCAGGCGCTGTTCCAGTTCACTTATGTCAACTTATATTTTTCCATCCAAGAAACGCTGCAGAGAGCGGAGAAGGTGGAAGTCGATGGTTTTGGATCAGGCGAATCAGGGGGATGAGGAAGGACTTCCCATACCAGTTCCATCAATTTCTTGCGCGTCTGGAGAGCGACAAGTGGTCGCGTAGAAAGCAAATCTTCTTTGGTTGCTCGGGTCTCTGATGCAGTGCAGCCTTCATGCGTTCCAGCTGAAGAGCGTAGATGTCGGCGGTCACTCTGACACCATCTTGCAGAAGAGCCTACAACTCCAGAGACCGACCACCAAACCGAAAACATCACTTTCTTCTCGTGAACTTTTCGTTTGGCGTCTGGTTCTTGGTCCTTTCCTACTCCATCCATTTCTTACGTCTACTGTGGTTAACCAAGAGCACGACCTTTTCATCGCCTGTGATTAGGTTTCTGAGCCATTCGAAGTGGCTCCTTCTGGAGATCAACGAAGACAGGCATCTACTCGCTGGAGTCTTTCGAACTCATACCTTAGCAACTCTCCAGAGCTCTCGAAGATGGCGGTCCACCGTCATGTGGCTGCAGCCCAGCCTTCTTGCCGCTACCCGGGTACTTGTTGTTGGATCGGCTTCGACGAGGCCTCTAAGCGTCTCATCATAAACCTCCAATGGAGTCCCGACCACCTCGTGTCCCTTCCGGTCGCCTGACTTAAAACGGGAGAACCACCTTTTGCAGGTTTTTGTTGAGACCATCCCTTCGCCGTAGCGTACATTGTGGCAGACTTCTGTTTTTGGTTGCGCCAACAAGTTGCTCAGGTGGTTGCGCCACAGGCCATAACTAGTCACAAATGTTGCCTTCTGCAACTTTCAGTCTTTGGGACCGTTTATGCTTCGACGCCGAGCGACGCGACGCCATGTATTGTGGCCACATTGATCGTTCAACACGATCGACCAATTTGGCCATTATACATGCCGTCGCGTCGCTCGGCGTCGGAAGTATAAATGGGGCCTTATACAGTAAACCGAGCACACTCCAGAACACTCGCACAATCCAACTTGCCACAACCCACCAAATTCTTTTTCGGAACACAAAGGCCCAGTGGCCCAAATTCGGCCCGGCTTCTGAAATTAGTGGGTCGTTGACCTGTATAGGATCGTATTATTTCGTCTGGAAAGCACCATAGTGGTGTCCAAATCCCTGCGGACCTTGTGCTAGGCCAAAAATGGCGAAGAATCGTGTGTAAAAAAAGTGCACGCTGGTCAAATAAAACTGACGGAAAGGCCAGCTGAATCACAAAAAAAGCTTGATGGGAACGAATCAGCACACCTTCAATTCGTTGTTGTTGTTGTTGTTTGACGTAAGAACCGATTTCGTGCCATGGAATGCATCATGGCCGATGACGATAGCAGGCACCGGTGACTGTCTGAACACACAGAATTTTAGCAAGGTTTAACGGTGGGCGCAAATAACAAACGGTCAAAAGGAGACAGATCAAGGCACTCCCATTACCTCCTTAAACCAAAGCCAAAGATCGATCCCGATCGAAGAAGAGGAAAAGCGAAATGCTCGGCATTTGCATTTTTGGTCCGACTGATACCACTAGTCTCACCTGCTGGCTTAAGGATAAAAGGATAAAGAACGGCCTTAATCATTTCCTTTTCGGATGCCCATGCACACTACTTCTACTACGTGCGTGTAGGCGATCAGAATTTGCATTTGGCCTGCAGAATGACTTCTGTGGGCCATTCGATGAACAATGAAGCACTCTATCCTCCACAGAAAGTATAAATCACAGTCATTTTATGACCAAATACGCATTCAAAAATGGCCTCCACGGCATCCCGTAGAAGTTGAATGCG
Organism: Heligmosomoides polygyrus bakeri; assembly: GCA_947359475.1. Taxonomy (NCBI): domain Eukaryota; kingdom Metazoa; phylum Nematoda; class Chromadorea; order Rhabditida; family Heligmosomidae; genus Heligmosomoides; species Heligmosomoides polygyrus. Next base: position 91,154,264 of record OX375865.1, on the reverse strand, counting down.
TTCTGCATCCCAAGAAGGCCTCCTTTATCCTTCCCAAACGAGTCTGATGCAGAGAGAACTCTGCTGCTCATCCTCCAGGAGTCTATCTGGCGAAGAAGTTATGACAAAACCTGAATCCCTCTGTCGCTTTAATCTTAATTGAACACTTTTATTCCATCCAGAAGTCCTTTAGTTGTTCACCATTTCCCATGATTATCTACATTCTCTTGATGCGGTTAGAAGCAGCCAAGGCGTAGGATAAAGAGCATGGGTAGGTCATCACATCTGGTATCGCCAATCTTGTGACGGCTCAGCTTTGGTGACTCACCAACGGATGCGTCTGCAGCCATTTGTAGTCACTGATTTATTGCTTTGTGATGGTGAAAATAAAGGATAAAGGACGGCGTTACTCAATTAATTTTAGGATGCACCATTCATTCTACTTCTACTGGATGGCGTGGGGGCGACTTAAATGCGTTATTTGCCTGTAGAGTGACTTGTGGCTGCCAGCCGATGGACAATTCAGTGCTTTACCCTTCCAAGACGGGTCTGACAGCAATCCATCCACCTCAGACGGATGGAAGGTTTGGTTGGAATGGATATGGAATGCGAACCAGAGCCTGGAAACGAGTACCTCCTTCGCGCGCTCACCCCTCTAGGCGTTTTGCCTGAGTCTAATGGCTGCCTTGCGATACCTTTAAGACACACCCTTTCCCCTACGAGCACTTCTAAACAAGGAAGCGTTAACATTCCTATTTGACGTTCTGGGGTTCACGGGACTAACTGGTGGATGCAGAACTCGTTGACAACACTAGCCTCCACATGTCCATCCTTTCTTCATAAACATCTGACATCTATGTGCGCCAGTACACAAGGAATGGAGAAACCTACGCGGTCGTCTGAGGACTGGCGCTGCCGGAACTCGTGTTGCCATCGTGGTTCTCTTCCGTCGAACCGCCACTGCTTCCAGCTGAGTCCACATTCACCGGCGAATCTGTCAAGCCACGCATTCTGTGTAAGCGTCGATGTCTGGTGGCGACCGGTGAGAAGAGCGGATTCTGAAAGACGGCTCCATAATAATGTATGGCGATTAACTGCGTTCTGAAGAAGAATAATGGATAGGAGGACCGTTCTGCAGAATTCAAATTTGCAAGTCATCGAGGAATGGGAGAATGGCGCATTTTCAAGAAAGCAGACGAGTTTCGTCGACAATGACTCACTGCAGCATATTCTGCACTGATTGTTCATGATGATATTGCATCGACTGTAGAAATGAGCGCCACTCTACGATATACAGAAAGAAGTGTGCCCATCATTTGGTTACAGCATTTCAGCCAACGTCCAACGCTTTTGAGACTGCGGTCAACTTCCTGAACATGCTCACTACCCTTCGCCAAGCGCTGCCCATATCCACCTACTCTTCGAACTCCTCCGAGGGGTGATCTATTGGTGCACTCTGGCAGGCGGCGGGGACGAATAGAGACGCTGCTGCCGCCTGCGCGAGCCATTCGACGATCAACGGATACGAGAGGCGGAAAAGCAAAAAAGCATACGTTATATCGACAAACTGAGGAATACAATCTGCCATAAGGCGCGGTATCTATTCTATTGTATTCTATTCTATTGCACATGAGAGTGCGCATAATGATGGACAATGAGAACAAGAGGAGATTCGAATATCTTTTACAAAGAGGTGAGAGAAAATACCCGTCTTGGTGTCAGACTTATTTTAACACACAGAGGAGCACAATTTTCAAGTGCACCTTGCGAAAGGGTTGCGCCATCCACTGGTCATGTAAGACACATGGACAGCGTTCACACTTCACCGTGTAAATGCAGTTCATGTGTAACTGCTCATCTGTCTAATGTTCAGCAGAAGCCACTTCACAAAATATGGGATTCATCACAGCGCAACTCCATGCAAGCAGTTTTGTACTATCAATCAAACGCATACGCGCGTCTTATAGGATTAGTGGATGGCGCAATCTTTTTGCAAGATACAGAAAATTTCTCTTCTGAAAAAGAGCCGAAAAACACTGTTGTAACTAAAAGGATATCAATCCAAGCCTAATCTAATCGCTTTAATCGCACCATATATAGCACGTCAAACTAAACACCATTCGAACCAAAAAGGACACTCTTCCAAGCTAGCTTTTCTTCTGAAACGAAACCGCACATCTTCCAAATAAAAACGAACGCCTTCCAGATTAAACAAGAGACTCTGAGTGAGAAGGTTAGAGTACTTTTTGATCAAGGGAAAATTTGTATGACTTCTTTTGAATTTTTTTAATCGCCTGCCACAACAAGTGGACACAATATTTGAAATTTCTTTAAAAACTATTTTTAAAGGAAAATAATGAATCAAACTTTGTTTCCAAGCACAGGAAGGCAGCAATCGCTTAGTGTATTGAAGGAAGAGCTCGCACTATGGTCTCGACTAGATCTTCGCGATTTTCACTGATAGTGTAAATTCTGCTTAGTTGAAGCATCGCTAATAACTGTTCTTGTTGTACCATGACATTTGCGTTATTTCATGATTTTTGATATCAATCGGATAAAAAACACGGCGATCCAGTTTGATGCGTGACAGGTCCATTCTTCTATTCTACTACATGAATGGTAGCACAAAAAATACTTCTCTAATCAAAAATTAATTTACAGTTTTTCCTTGGAAGATAAAAATTTCATAAAATTCCAAGCAGTGTGTTCACTTATTGGGCCAGATGAGTTTAAAAATCTCAAAAGAAGTCTAGAACAAAAAATATTCTAACAGCCAATCTATTTTAGTTTGGGGAAAGCTCTTTTCGTTTTGGATGATGCTTAGTTTGATTTCAATCGCGTGATACTCGCTAAAAGAGTGCCCAATTCGATTTGAAAAATGCATAAATTGATTTGAGGTGCCCAATTTGTCGTGAAAATTAGAGACTATAAAAACCACAGATTATATTCTAATCGTTTTCCGAATCATACTGATAGGTCGGTTTTAGGCAAAAACTCAAAATTAGGAAATCTTGAAATTCAAACATGAAACACACGCCTGAAAATTTGATGCAAAATTTCGTCAACTTCCTCAATTCGTGTCTAGATTGCTTCAAAAAGTAGTAATCTCGGAATGAAGCCGGAGTAATTTTTCTTAACCACCCTATTTATTCAGATTATTTATGTCTAAAAAAAGTTCTTTGATAAATATTCAATAATACACACGTTGCAAGAAACTTAGCACAGGAGATGACACGAGGTAAGTCAAGAAATCAAACAGCACCCACAGAAAACCCGATCTTGAACAAGTCAACGATCCGATTTGAATTCGTGTGTTAGCGACAGCAACGCAAGCACGCATTCAAAAAGCGATCGATGACGCTCAGAAGGAATTGGTGCCTAATGTTCCGTGTGTCCAGCATGGAACGACCCAATGACACATCCTACCCCTCAAATAAACCCACGTACCGAAAGCAAACACGACCAGCAGTACGACGCGCTTTTTCGTCATGGAACAATTTTCCCTCTAAAGCGCTGAAACCTATGTCCCGGTAGAAATTACAAACCAAATAAATCTCAACGAAAGAAATGGAGAACAAAACGTTAACAGCGCATGAAGGAAAGCCAAACAAGTGATTTTTGCACGAAATGAAAAAGAACGCGAACACAGGGTTTCACAGAGCAGGGATGTCGAAATGCATGCACACTCATCAGCATTCAATGCCTATCAAACAGCCATCCGTCCTCCTTCGCACATACATAAACGCCGTCTCATGCAGGTGCTTTGGGAAAAGCCCATTGCGAAATCTCTTGACCGTCAGCGAGCCAGAGGTTCGGCCAATTCTCTCGCCAGCGAGAAAAACGGAAGACCCGCGGTTTGTGGCGACAGCGACGACGAAATGATTAAGATCGCCATCGTTTTGGACGCCGCCACACTGTAACAAACATGGTGGACTCTCCTCGTGGCCAGTACGCAAGACCGAGGGTAATCGCAGCGCGAAAACACAGCCCGTGCTCATCGGCGCCGCCGTCGCTGCTGCAGCTGCAGCCGACTACGCGGCGGCGCCCGCTGGGCGGTTGTCGTCTGGCTTTTCAACGACCAAGTGAGTCACGATGCGTCATCCCCTCATTTGGCGACGTTTGGCTCCTCAATATTTCCTCAAGAGGCTAGGAAGCGCCACCTAGGTCAACTGGGATAAATACAAGTTGAGTTTTCTTCCAAGACATCCAGTAAGAGTGATGTGCATCTCCCCAAAGCACTGTTGAGTTAAAACCGATTGTTACGCTTCGAGCCTTCCTCAACAGAGACCTTTGGTGAAATATGTATTATTGTTCTGACGTGTCGATGTCGTTGCCTTCAAAAACCCTCTAATCCAGAAGGATTCTAACTCGCACTCATCGCCTTGCAAGCTTCGTCACTACATTGCTAGAGTAATGAGGTTGGATACCACCAGTGTATGCAGCACCAGTATAACTTGCGGAAACTACTCTACTTATACCTACTGAGATTATTACAAATGCTCCTTTGAACGTATCTCTTACCTTCCAAGTCCTCTCATCTTGAAACCCCAACATCGCTTTAAAGCAACTTTCACTTTGCTTGCTACAATGTCATTAGATGGAATCTTTCTTACTTTGAAGGTCTATTGGTAAAGCGTATCTTGCGCGGGAAATTCCCCAGACGATATTTGAACAAATCTCGAAATATTCCACTTTTGAGTTCTTGAACTTAACTAGTTAAGGCCCTTGACAGTACTCAATGGAGTCGCACAGTCGCATAAGACGATCTCTTTCGTAGATCGAATACGCAGAAAAATGCAAAAAATACCGTAAGGCAAGTAAACGTACCTGGCCCCGCGCCTATAAATCAGCATTATTCCTTCATTGTATAATCAATGTTTAGAAAGTACTGCGCTCTGAGACTGTACGATTCCATAGTAAACTTTCAGTCCCCTAACTCAGTAGGTAAGAGGACTTTGCAAAATGTAACTAACATATTTCTCTAATATTTTAAGGGTGGAGATTGCCGAAGTGATATTCATTTTGACCGTTCACGCATACGCCTGGTACCCTTCTCTTGTTAGTATAACTTCACAACAAGTAAGAATATCGATCACCGTTATTAATCGATGGATCTTATCGATCCCCACGACCTGGCCGTTTGAAGTGGTAGGACATGAACGTGATGGCGGGTGAGTAGGCTCCAAAACAACAATTCATCACCGCCTTATCATTATCGACTTTTTTGTCAATGATTGAACTGTTTGAGAGTCTGGTCATACTTCGAGCAACAAGAGCAACAAGAGCGACTGGGGCGACGAGCGACTGGAGCGACGAACGAAGTGTGGAGTACGTAATTATTTACGTACACCACACTATGTCCGTCGCCCCAGTCGCACCAGTTGCTCCATTCGCTATTGTCGCTCTTGTCGTTCCAGTCGCTCTTGTTGCTCTTGTTGCTCGAAGTATGAACAGGGCCTGAGGTGGGGATCACGCGGATATGTTGGGAGATTAATGCAGAATAGGTAATGGAACAGCAGGGTCAATGTTTTGACTACAGCATGATGTCATCCTATGATGCACTGGACAATTTTATTACACCCATTTAAAAGAAAAAATAAAATAACGAGGCCTGGAAAGGATACCAATAAAGCTAGCTGTTGAGAATACCCCATACATTCCATTTCTGCTTGGCTCTGGAGAACCGGCGCACATTTGCACTTAGCTACTGGGAGGTGCAGAAGTTTCGAGGAAGGGCGGAGGCAACCAGCCGACGGAGGAGTCAGTGACTCACGCTTCGACGCTTTGTAATTTCTCGACCTCGAAATCAGTCATGGGATCTATCCTAGTCGGGAAGAGGAAATCGTAGCGTCAATTGCGTATGCCATCTCACGCCACAAGATCACAAGCCCTGAATTTAAATAAAAGCCCTCACATAGTGAGACTCCTGCCAAGAAAATTCGAGCAAGTATTGGAGATGCAGGTCACTACACACCCCTTCGATTGGGATGGATAGCAGTCATTATTTTGCCGACTAGATAGTGCCGCCATTACCCTCAACCCGTTCACGCCACGGCAAGTCTGCAAGCGAAGAAACCGAAACGAATCACTGAAGACACTTCCCCTTCTCCATTGTCATAAATCGAACATCCACATTTCGGGGTCAAAACGCTGCCGACACTCAGCAGAACACCGTTGCGATTTCAGCGTTATGCAGCGGAAGCACTAACATCGGCACGTGGGCTCAGATTACACTTCAATTACCTCTCGCTTCTCAATTGCACATGATTCAGGCAAACATATGCCGCCAGCGAGATACAAGCCTACTCACTAGAATATTTCCTGCTTATGACAACCGAGGACACCTAACAAAAGTACAGCGCAATTATAGCACTCATCCTCTATCAGGCAAGGTTACCGGACATGATATCGCTTTATTGCACCCAATAAAGGCTGTTTTGGTGAACACGGTTATTGAAGCCGAACGATCACCTTCAAATGTCATCACACAGCGAGAGCTCCGCTGCAATAAATGCGTACGCACGCACTATTCAGCCGCTCGCAGCGTAAGGCACGGTGCCACGCAATAACAAGCGCTCTTCCCGTCAGGGAAGGGGCAGAGATGATGTGAGAGTGGCACCATAGATCCGTGGAGAGTTCCTTTGCCACATTATGTTCTTCTTGAGACGGTTTTCGGAACATCAGGAAGAGGACACGATAACTAAGCGATTGACGACAGCGCATTCGGACATCCGCGCGTTTTTCCAACCGGATCTACAGCTGTCGCCCGCGCGCCAACATCTCCTACACTGCACCTGTCGCCTTTAGGGAGTGTGGGTGGCAGACCGACCGCCGCAATAACGTTCGGGGGTAATGGCGGGGATGCTCTCTTCGGCAAACGATACCACGACTGTTGTCGAACCTTGGTATGTCGTTGGACAGAAGAGTATTATGTCATGCAGCTCTCATTCCAAGATTGACATCAGAGCTTTTAGAAACTTTACGCGGTCTTCATTCGGTGTGTTTGCCTTGTTCAGCGCCTGAACACGACGAGAGAAGTTGGGGAGATTGGTTAGTTTAGTTTGGTTCGAGGACCATTTCAGGTTACGAAGGTTTCAACTTTATCGGGAAATGAAACCGGTTGCGTTTGAGACAACGCAGCCAATCTCATGGAAGCATCCGAGGAAGCACTGGTAGGTCACTCTCAAACGATGGCAATGTGCCTAAACAAGAGAATCTCAACGAATGTTAGAATACATTTTTGTCTTAATAAGATTTGGTAAAACCTCTTTTGAAATTTTCTAATTCGCCTGTCTCAATAAGTGAAGTGCTCGAAATTTCCCAAAGTGTTTATTTTTCGAAAAAAAAAATGATGGTTTGAAGCTTGTTCTAAAGTACAAAAAAGCAGCAATCTTTTATCGTACTAAAAGATCACGCCATACACCCGTCAAGCTCTCTGGTATTTTCACTAGATCGATGGCAACAATTCTGTTTCTGTGGAGTTATACAATTTTCAACGGTACGACAAAAGCAACTGTGGAAAACGCACATACAATAAAGTTATTTTCTCAAACTCCTATTCAGTTGATTTGATATTATTCTTTTTAGTCTCATTATACCACTGTTTGTTGTGCAGTCTCCTTGTACTTATGCTCTGAACTGCTGCGAAACACTAGGCCTTACCAAATTTTCAGTGCATATTATAAACATGCTTCACCTTGTTTCACCCAGTGTGATTTTTTAATGGCGTACTTTGTGCATAAATAAATAAATAGATAAACATAATTATATTCCTATTCCTATATTCCTATTCCTCTGCCTATCCAGTCACAAGCGGAGTACCTCAAGGTGGGGTTTTATCTCCCATCTTGTTCATTATATACACGTCTGATTTGCCAAGCTCGATAAGACCGTTTAATATCTCTTGCCAAATGTTTGCTGACGATATCAAAGTCTACAAGAGCATTCAAAAAACTGACGACCGTGTGGCACTCCAGCTATTACTGCAGTTGCTGATTGGTCTGTTACCTGGAAGCTCCCCCTCTCTAGTACCAAAACGAAGTTTCTTCACCTCGGAAGCGTGGAAGACGATTACGCTTACTACTTCTATGGAAATCAGTTAAATAAAACCGCAAAACATCGTGGCCTAGGCTTCATCTTAAATGCTTACGTTTGACGAACATTGCGAATTAATAGCGAGTAAGGCAGATAGAGCCATTCACAGTTTATTTAGAGGCTTGTCCACAAACACAGTTAGTCAACCTCAGATAGGCTTACATTTCTTATGTCCGCTCCATACTCGAATATGAGACCATTGTGTTCAATCCACCTATCAAGCGCAGCCAAGCCAGGCTAGAAGCGGTGCAGAATAATTTCACTCTACGGTTATGACTACACGTCCATTCCACCTTCGAATGTTCAGAACAAAATTTTCACTCTTTCTAGTTTGCTACTTCGCAGGAAGAGAAATGATTTGCTCATGATTTACAAAATGATCACTGAAAGAGTTAGTTTGGGTCCCGACAAATTTTACACAACATCTTCTTCAAACACGCGTGGTTGAAGGACAAAAATTCATTTTCCTAAGGCAAGGTCCCGACTGCGAGCTTCCTTTTTTACCCAAAGAGCTGGTTCGGAGTTTCTAAAATATTCTAAAAAAATATGGTCTACCGAGTTCCATTTCACAACTGAAAAAGCTCATTGACAGGTGCATCAAAGGATGGTTCATTAGGGTGGTGTATTTCTAATCATCTATCATGCATTCATGTTTTGTTCTTCTCGTTGTGTTTATCTTTTATTGTCTTTTCGGATAACTGGTTCTGTCTGCGTGAGTATCCACGTACTATAAATAAATAAATAAATAAATAAATAAATATTCAATTTGTCATTTCAAGTAAGTAGCATTTACACTATCAATCAAATAAGCATCGCAACGAGATACATTGGTGCATGGCGCGATTTCTATTGTTAACGTACTAGAAAGATGCTGCCTTTATGTACGCTAGAATGAGTTTTGCACCACAATTTTTCCTTGATAAATAAGAATTTCATAAAATTTGAAACAGTCCGCTCATTTATTGGGGAGGGTGAGTTAAAAGTTTTCAACAAAAAATACAATAGTAAATCTCCATTGGGCAAAAAATTACCCTAGCAGTCTTAACGTGGAAAAAGGTCGTTTTAAACTGGGATATATTCAGTTGCATTACAAAACGGTCAAGCTTGCTTAGAAGAGTGTCCAATTTTGCTGGAAAATTAAATTGTATGCATAAAGCCAACAAATGTCCAAAGGGACAACAACGACCAAAGGACAGTGGCCAAACCGCCTGCCCGAAGCGCAAGATTTTGCAAGACCTCAAAGCATTACAAAAACAAAGAGCAACGATTCTCGTCGAACCATAAGGCCTCCGCGAAGTCGTAAACCTTGCTCTGAAAACCGAAAGGAATTCGAGTCGTCCCGGGGTACGGTAGCTGGACCGTTAAGCGTATCGGAGAAGAGGGAATGACCGCTTCGAAAGAAACAAGGAACAACGCCGAAATCGAGAAGCACAGCGCTTTGAAGATCCAGGGGCGGATCTTCTAGGCGGGACCGAACCAGTTGGCTACAACTGAACAACACAAGACATCACCGAGCAATAGCAGTGGCGGGGTCGCCGATCCCGGAACTCGGCGCGATTGTGCCGAAACCCCGATGTCACCGCCGTAACAACTGGCGCGAGCGTCAGCGAAGATAAAGTAACCAGATAACGGCCATAAATTACGCTAATTTCCACACGCCAGCGGTATGCCAAGAATGGCTAGAATTCCTGTAATTTGCCGATGCTTGATCGGGTAGATATGAGCAAGCAGGTGATTCTTCGAGATAAGCAGGCGAATTAGGTGACATCACCGTAATGAGGACGGGACTGCTTCACAGCAATAAGGTTCCTCCTAGCCCTGCTGCTTGTCCTAAATCTGAGTGTGACCTCGTCGAGCAGTTAACCTAAAGGAGACCATACCAGCTTCAGAAAGCGATAGATTCATCAGCGATAACTGACGACGACGAAAACCGACCGACCCCCGCCGGCTGCGACGAAAACCGCCATGCAGCCGCACACGTCCATCACGAAGAGCGCATGTGCTCGAGAGTTCTATCAGCAAACACTCTCCTTTACTGTCACCACACTCCAAGCCGGGCCACTCACGAGGCTACGAACGAACTGGAATTTTCTTAATAATCCAGACTACGCGTTATTGCCAATTTCTTGACAAATACTAGTTGATAGCAGGAGTACGACCCAAGAAATATTTCCAATTGAAAACCTTAAAAGCACTCACCACCAGACTATCGCAAAGTAAGTATGAACAGCCGAAAAGGTATATATGAACATAAACGACTCTGTACCAGAAACGATAATATGTGGTCTAAAACATCATCATAAAGCGGGAGCGGCAGGGAAACATATCGGTCGGCCATGCTCAAACATCGCTTGTGATGTAAGACGTGGCATCCTGCCCGGAGAGGTGGGGGGGGGGGTGCTTGTTCGAGTCCCCTGGCGCAAGAGATTTGACTGTAGCTAAACATTTTGTAATAGCAGGTACGATGCAAGTATCTCGGCTCGAGTGTAGCACTGAGAGGAGTTTCGACCGACCAAAGCTGGAGCACACCTGGCTTTCTCAGCCAGGGTTTTGCTTCGGCGTGTATGCTATCGGCAGGACGTCGCAGAGGATAATTTGACGGACCCGCAAGCACAGGGTGAAGAGTTTCAATCCTGCCAACAAATTAATTCACCCGCAATATTGCTGCATTTCATAGCCTCAGTAGGAGCGTGGTAGCGCAGTCGAAGGAGAGATCGTCCGACGTGTGCAGCCGATTTCAGGTTCTTGGGTCCGGTACCGCCTAGGCCAACCAATAGTTCTATATCACTACGAGGTCACCAGACTTCTCTGGGAAAGATTAGCTAGGGACGGTTTATTGGCTGGCCGGAAGTCATTGTATAGACCGAAAACGCGTTTAAATTGCCTTCAAGACACGTTGTGCATCTTAGAATAGACAGATTAAAGCCATAATTTACCATTGCATTTTCAGTCCTATATCCGAAAAGTAAAGAGTTACTCAACCAATTCCCCTTTCCATACTCTACACCTTCCACAGGTCAGACCTATGAAGTTGAGCACCACCCTTTGAGCAGCCAAGCAGTATAATAACCTCAACTAGACGAACTAGATGGACGAACTTGTTACAGCCGGCTTCGTCGGTTAACCAGACCACTGTGGGCCGTACGCTGTCTTTGGCTGACCGCGAGCGTTCTTACAATTCCATGTTAATACTGTATTTGTATCTGAAAGGTCGAAGCATGACCTCAAAGGACTAGGCAAACAATAAAGTTCAAAAACCCGTAAGAGATCGGACAATTGACCGAGAATAACACTTACTGCTCCTCAAAAAGTGGAAATGAAACGGTAAAATGTAATCACTAAGGCCTATGTTACATTTCGTCGACAACAGCGTCGCCGAAGTATAACATAGGCCTAAAACCTGCAAACGAATTCAATTCTAATCACATTTGCAAGCATGACAGGATAATACCGAGTCGATTTGCAAGCAAAGCAAATTCCTAGTCGTGAAAGTCCACTGCGGTCCAGCCTTAATTGGTCGTAACCGTTCTCGGTGCAGAATTCGGGACGAGGTACTTGCATTTTCGCACTTTTTAGAAAGAGGCGCTTCTGCACATAGAGACCACTTCGGTCGTTCAAAGCTATCGTTGTGGTATTCCTAGTTAGAGAGAAGTGAAGCATAGTTTACGGCGTCAGGTCGCCGCGCAGTGCGGCAGTACTAGAACCACCGACGTTGCTTGGGCAGCGCCAAGGATCAGTATTGTTTGGTTTCGAAATTCCAGCGCTGCGACTGAAGTATAGTGCCTCTTTAAGGATGTGTAATCATGTCTTATACCACAATTCACCCAGAATACCTATTTTGCGGTTTAATACGTGAAAAGTTGCTGCTGCTTAACAGCTTGAAATTGCTCTACACTCTTTCGGCACACAGGAATTACCTGACGGAATTAGCAGCATTTACACGGAATCGTTCAGGAGAGGTCTACGCACTTTTTTCAAGCGGGCTATTTAAGGCACTGATCACCCACTTGTAGGTATGGGAGGTGGGATGATGGTAATCGATTTCGCCCAAACTTTGCCATTTGACATAGAGAGCTTTGGTTGATCAGGGCAGATCTTCTTTAGGAAGTGCAAAAATCTTGCATCACAGAGGAATCGAACCACAAACCACCCCGTCTCACCACGCCGCTCCTCTATCCCCTACGCCACCACTGCTCGACCGGCAGTGCAGTTTCCAGGCTACTTGAGCTGGGAGCTATGCTGAAAATTGTCCATAATTCCTTCACAGATGCGCACAACAGCAACGGAATACATAATTGGAATCAACGTTCGAAGCTGCATCCACTGATATACGTCTCATCTCAAAGTCCTCCGGTCACCTAGTATCCCCTATTGTTAGAAAAATACTTCAAAAGTTAAAAAATCAGATTCCAGGGTGATGGGATTCAACGACGCTCAACGGAAGCAAATTGTCGAGGGAACGGCAGAAATAAGTGTGTAATGATACGGTATCGGGAAACTGGAACAGGCATTGACTGAAAGAATACTCAAGGTGAAGTGAAGGAAACGATAAGCAAAAGTCAGCTGTGAATTCGATAACCCACATCAAATATTTGTGCGCGGCGCCTGATGTTATCAGAAGGGCGCCTTTCCCGTTCATACAGTAAACAAATATGTATACTACACAGTAGGTGGAAATGATCAGTGCGTTACTGAAACCTTTACTCGTTCAATAAATACTACAAGCGTTCTACATAGACCTCATGCGATATCAGAATAATGTGACCAACGCACGTCGCCGTATGGTACTCTAACCTCCCCCCGCTTTCCCGTTAAACCTCCTCTCCTGTCCTTCATTCCGAACTGTCTCAAACTGAGACGATGACCAAATACTTCCTGGTTTCAGGAAAAGCACCAGCTGACAGAGTAACGGATAGGCGGCTGACAATTGAATGCCGACAATTGACAATAGCCGAATAAGACAACAGCACCTGCCACTGACAACTCTGAGCACCCTGGGGGTGAAGGAGGCTCTCAGCGTTGCGGAGAGCAACATAGTACACGTGTCAGTAACACAATCCCTCGACGCAGCGGAGCAAAAACGGACTCGCGCGTAGGTCTTGCTGTGTAAGAAGATAAATGAAAACCCCAGGACTCACGTCACAATAGTCTTCACACGGCGCTAGCGTTCGCGGTCGTGGGATGTCCTGGAAAGGGAAATATGAGTCTAGGCCGCTAAAGAAGCACTTCTTCAGAATCCAGTAATACATGCAGACAATCGGAGATACAAATAGAGAGACTGCAAAACGAAGAGAAGATTAACCGTCCGTCCCACCCAATCCGGTTTCTGATACGGGACATCACGTAACCAACAGCTTATGACCGACGAGTGGCATTGAGACGTCACCGGTCAGAAAACAAATAGATAAGCATCTCAAACTGCATCAATCAATAGCCGAATCGCCTTACTTTCAATCTTCTTAGGAATTTAAAGCGCTAAGGGTTCTGGTGGGGGAGGGGTTGTCTTAGAACACTCTCCCAAAATCTCTTTATTCCGATATAGGATTGGAATTCCTGCTGTGCGGGAAGAACACTTAAAGCAGGTTTTGCGAAAAGACCCGAATGGTCTCGCTGAATTCGGAACAACGGCGTTCAACCCTATCAGGAAAGACGACTCCTTGACCCAGGTTGAAAGCGCAAACAACAATTTCACACACAAAGCGATTAGGAGATTCTTGGCACAGACTGCTCCTTTCCCCCAAATGGCTAAGAAAGAGGAGGTTGGGATTAAACTCTCTCGAACACGGAAGGAAATCAGCGGAACTCAGGACGCCTCTGAAGACTGCCGTCCATAAGGTGTCTGAAAACCCCACCATCTTTTTCCGGTCTATCCATCTTAAAGAGTAGAGGTAAGCTATGGCAATGCAGGTTGTGAAGACCACAGCCAGACCAGCACTCTTGACCTGTGCCACGTTCAGGGAGTTAAGACCTACGGCAAACACAAAACGAAAAATTCGCGAAAGCAAAAGCGTCCAGCGCCCGGTCAGCAGAAGGTGTGGTTCGAGTCCCGCCTGGCGCTAGAATTTTTACCAAACATCGTTATGCGAACTCACTACCTCATCTCCAGCCACTTGAGACTTGAAGGAAATTAATTAAATCGCTATAAAGATTATAGTAGTGCACAGCTTTTACTAATTTTAATACATCTGCATGCCTCCTTGTACACGAGAACCGTGCTCTACAAAAGGGTTGTAGTAGAAGTAGACCGGACCTATCCTAGTCGGGAGGGGGCAATTGCAAAGTAACAGTTGTGTAGGTCATTCCATGCCACACAACCATATCGCCTGAATTTGAATAAAAGTCCTCGCATAGTGTGACAGTAGTTGAAGCTGTTGTGGAAGCTAAAGGGTGCAACTCCAATAAGGTATAGGAGGAGGGGCCACATCATAAAGATAAAGGATAAAGGACAGCGTTACTCAATCCTTTTGGGATGCGCCACGCATTCTACTCCTACGGCATGTAGTGGATGTGGTTTGAATGCGGATTTGGCCATACAATGGCTTGCGGTGGTCAGCCAACGAACAAGTCGACTGCATGCGCTTTATTCTTCCCAGACAAGCCTGGTAGCAACTCACCGACCCCGGAAGGATGGAAGACTTGGTTGGCCTGGGCGGGAAATTCGAACCAGAAACTTGGCATCGGGTGCATGCGACAGCCGGCTCCTCCAACGACTGCGCTACACGCTCCTGTCCACATTATACACACATTCAGATAATAATTAAAATGGAAATATACGCAACATAGCGTACAACATCAGGCAGTTACTACACTCTTGAGGAAGGTCAGGAGTGGGGCTGGTGGACATACCAAGAGGACGAGTGGAACGTACGTCCCGTTATGAGGTCATTGGGATTGTACCGAGTCAAGTAAGAAATGTAAATCACTCTATGCCCCTCCGATTAGGATAGATCCAACAAATCACATCACTGAACTTCTTCTACTCAAAACGGTCTCGCAAAGTACCAAACAAATGCTAAACCACCAAAATGAGGCATTACTCACCCCTGGGAAGCTTCTGTTGACGTGAGCGGAGGCGGCTTCTGTCTCGACAGCCGGGAAGTGGTTCGCGTTACGGAGCGGTTGAGGAGGGAGCGTTGATGGCCGAGAGGCACTGAACGTCAAAATTTCATGGAAGAAGTCAACTGTACGGAAAATCGATGGCATCAGTCCGCCGACAACGTTAATTGAATTCAACACCGGCGCAGAAACGATGGGAAGAGACTATTCCTACACCCTAATGATACAGCGGCAGGCCCCATCAACCCGTTGGACAGGCATAATGACGACTGAGGAGTCATCGGGCGCTCACCTCTTCGCCGCGTTCGGCAATGGCGTGGCGATCGGAATCTTCGACTGCGGCATCCTCTGATCTCTGTGCAGCGGCGCCGCCGGGGTGTTGGACGGCCTCCTGGAAGCAGCTTTTTCCTTTGCCTTCATTTCGAGGCCACATGATACTGCGCCGCACTAGAAGAACTGCTTACTCGCTCATCCATTGCTCTGGCACTCTACAATGCCTAGGGCGATATCCACTATTGCTCGGGCAAATCATTATGACCTCCTAATCAAAGCGCAGAAAACCGGAGCCATTTCTGTTTGTTTTTCTTTTATGGAACAGGCTTTGCAGAACCGATCGGGAATAATTCCACCAAAAATAGTCTCACCTTACAAAGCTTAGTGCAAACATTTTGCAATCTTGGCCAATAGGCAGGCTGTAACTATAGCACACCTGACCGCGCTTCACCGAATGAGCGCTAGAAGCAGAGCAAAACAACACAGGCACAGAGATACGTAAAAGCTAAATACTTTCCCAGTTAAAATATTTCAGGTCAAGGTGAAAGTCTAGAAAGGGATCCAAAGATTATCTTTTCCACATCTGGTAGTTTCAGCGAAGCCAAGGCACGCTAAGTTCTCTTCCTACGGGTATAATGCAGAATTTTCACGTCAAACTGGACACTCTTCTAGGCGCCTGCGTGACACTTTTTAAATCAAACCGAACATCTTCCATATCAACCAAAACGACCACCTCCCGGGTTCAACGAGACTCTTCGAAAGGATCAGGATAAATTTTTGTCCAAGGGAAAATCGACTGTCTTTGAAATTTTCTAATTCATCTGCCTCAATAAGTGAGAATACTGTTTGAAATTTTATAAAACTTTCATTTCTTAAGGAAAAATATGCTTCAAAACTCCTGCGTCAGGCGGAACTCGCACCTTCTGCTTACTAGGCAGCGATGCTACGCATTCCACCACGGGCGCTGTTTGACCGCACGCAACGTCCTGTAGCCCCTATACCAGCCACTCTAGGCTTTAACAAATGTGTTAGAAGATGCTTCCGTTTTTTTCAAAAGCGCAAAATGATGATATTTCCTAATGTTGTGAAAGTGATTGCGGTCATGCCGGTCCAGGACACCGCAATTTTCTTTTTATTGATAGAAGAAATTCTATTTTTCTTTTCTTTCTATTTTTTCTGCTTTACACATGTAATAACGGTGGAACTAAAGCAATTGTTAAAGAAAATACATATCTTCACTTAGTTGTTTCAAATAAGCATCATTTTCACCATTAATCAAATGAAAATCGCATCGAGCTAGGCGACTGTGTAGCACGATCTCGTCCTTCACACGCTAGAAAATTCTGCTTTTCTACACTTCACATTGAGTTGCAAGTTCTAGAGAATGTTTTTCTTAAAAAAAAAACAATACGCATAAACATAAACGACAAATATTTTACAAAATTTAAACAGTGTCATCAATTATTGTGGGACGCGAATTTAAAAACTCCATCGAAATTCATACTACATTTCCCTTGAACAAAAAATATCCTAACCTTTTTGGAAAGTCTCTACTTATTCTAGAAGAGCTCGCCTTAATTTCAAAGATTTTCTGTAAAATTTCGATGGCCAAACTTGCTTAGAGGAGAGTCCCATTTGATCTGAGAAGTGCCAAATTTGGTTTCAAAATTGCCCAGTTTGAAGTTGAAATGGCTCGTGCACAGTCGTACTAGAGTTTTTCATTTTAAAAGCTTTTGAAGAAATCGCCAGAATTTTATGGAGAAAAAAAGAGGGTGGACCCCCGCCGCCGCAACCGTCCCCGATTTCTAGACTTCCACCTCCGAGATTAACATATTCTTTACAGATTTTGGACCACGAGATTCAGACATCTGCTCGCGCCAAGACCCTGGGGTAATCTAAAGATACTCCAGATAGGCAGTAGCACAACGGCGCCAAATTCCATTCATGAATTCTGTATTGAACATCAAATATGCAAGCATGAGTTCAAGAATTAATTTAACTTCTAAGGAATTATAATACGTACATTTATTCTGTAACGAAGGGAATGATGCAATTCAGGAATAAATTTCGCTCCAAATAACGCTGCTGCATGTATCTGCAGAAAAGGCTATTCACAGAAGAAGGACCGCCCTTCTAATGCAATGCTAGACACTACTGGACAGAATAAATGCGACGAAAATCTTTTCAGGTGAAGTACAACTGGACTTGCAGGCACTAACAGCACATACAGAAACAGAACTTCAGCGTCTCCGAGTTTCGCATCACGCGATGAATCATGTGCTTTGGAATTTCACACGGAATGAGATAATGCTGGCTCATGAACGCCCAAGGCAACTGAGGAACATTCACATATTGGGTAAAATAACGGTAAGATGACGGGATACCTCTCGGCAGCTGCTCTCAAGGACTTAGAACACCTGATTCAAGAGAGAAGGGAACAAAGGCACCGCATTTAACAAACGGAGAGGGCCAGCTAGGCTACATGAACCCTGTGCACTAAGAAACCGTCTCAGTAATCTGGGAAATTCGCTATAAGCCGTCGCGGCTTATTGGCAACACCCAAGATAAGCCCCTTCTCCGAAACATCGACTGCGTTTACATGGGGGCGCAGAATGTTTTGCCAACCTTGCAAGCTGAAGCCGCACCATTCTAGTACTCATCCTATGAGAACCGCGCACTCTATTAAGGGCTGCCAGCGTTTAGGCGCGATTTTACATCTGAATACGACGCGAATGGCATTAGCGCATCGACGGCGAGCACTGCGTTGATTAGCCCGTCGTTCGCAAACAGCGCCAACCCGACGACCCCAAAACGTAACGATTTCGCTTAGAGGCGGAATGCATGAGCGAAAAATTGAACAAGGACCGCTCCAATGAAGCTGCGCGGAGGATGGACAACGGCGCTCGAGCGTGACGACATAAACTAGCGGCTGGTGGTCACAAAACGAGCGCCAATCCCAACAACAGCTCAATACTTCCGCACCAGATGTCCCAAAAACCCGAAACTATGATCCGATTTTACTGCCCACACCGCCCTCCAGAACTGAAATCCTCCGCAGCACCGAGCAGGAGGTCTTACTAGGAGACTATCTCAACGGTAGGTCGGAACGGTCCAAGTGTTGTATATGGGCAGAATCGCCTCTCTCTCTGGGAAACAACAAAATGTAAATATCTCGACCCCAATACAACTCTGCGCAGAGTTAGAGACGACGGAATCTGGGCCGTTGGCGGCGTTAGCCCTATGCCTGCACGCGTAGGGCGAGCTCAAGTTGGCTGGAAACAGCGTTTATGGGGATTACGCCGCCCCTCGACCCACTGCGCCACCATCGCTCGCTCGTCATAGCTGAGAACTTGAGCCCACTCTCCGCCTGCAGGTATAAGGCCTCTGTTATACTCCCGCGGGAGCATCCGCGGAACGTCCGCGGACCAATGGTGCACGGCGGAGGCGGGCGTGGCGAGGCGCGGCGATTGGCCAGGTGAGGAGTCTCGGCGCGATTCCCGCCCTTCCGCGGATGCTCCCGCGGGAGTATAACTCAGGCCTAAGGCTAACGCTGCCAACGTCCCAATTTCCGTCGTCCCTAACTCTGCACAGAGTTGTGTTGGGGTCGAGATATTTGCAATTTGTTGTTTCCCAGAGAGAGGCGATTCTGCACATATATAACACTTAGGCCTTTCCGACCTACCGTTCAGATAGTACGTCAATACAGCTTAGCAGGGCTTAAGGAGAGAATCTCGGGCACACCAAGCTCGTAAACATTGTCTAAAAACATTTTCAGAAGCTCGAAAGCCTCTCTTTTCCAAACGTTGTTAGTAATTGCAAAGCTGTATAACAAAACATGAGTGTGGCGAAAACCATGGCCTTTTACATAGATCCATCTTTGTAATCTGTCAAAGAGCTCTCCATTGGTAAATGGACTATCCCTCTAAATAATAGGTTGACCAGAAAGTGTTGAGCCGTTTGACATTTTTCTTCTCTATTTTTTATTTAATATACAATGGAATTTGCTTAGCAACATGTTCGCCACCTTAGTCACTACAATCTCCCACCCAATGAGCAGATCAGCCATGTCCTTCTTCTTAAAGCTAGGGAGTCTGGGAGCCAAACAAATCGCCGAGTGCCACTTCAACATCTTCAACTTTGATGGATTTTCTTTCGCTAGAAATGCCTTAAAGGAGCGTGGAAGTGACGGTCAAAGGAGCAATTCAGCTGCATAGGGAACCCGTATGAAAGCCTAATTCCTCGAAGTTCATAAGACTTTTCAGCTTTATAGGGCCAAGCCTTATTGTCGAGCAGGTAGAATGAAGCTCACGTCGGCTATTTTTCTCGAACATCGTCCGTCAGCTTCTCATGCTGACTGGCGTAAATACTACCACTGAGTGCGGGAGCTACAACATTCCTCGCGAATCCCAGTAACACCAAATAAGACACTTCTTGGGGTGAAAGCCCATTTTGGCTTGAGCTGGCGGGTCTTTTTCTCGACACGGCACGATGCGTGTTAGAATTGTAGAGAATCCAGCTCTCATCTCCAGTTAGCAGGTCTTTCAAAATCTCTTTTCGGTGCGGGAAGGAGAGCGAGAGATCGACGAGTAAACCGAAGGCTATCGGTCAAGACATGGGAGATCCATCTGTTCAGCACTTTTCCGTAATCGAGGAACTGGAGGCGACCAAGGACTTTTGGATGGGGCACCGAGTGTCGTCGCAAGACTGCGGGTGCTAACCTCCGGATCCTATTTGAAAGCATTGACAAAGGCAGAGTTGTCCACTGTGTGGTGCCTTCCGACCAAGATCTGTCTTCCGCTTTCCTCCTATAAAGCGAGCAAGCCGGCGCTTGACCAGTGCTTATGGAAGTGCAGTGCTCTCCAGTGCGTTGTTGATGCTTCGAACGGTTGCCATTGCACACTGCCTCCACGCCATTCAAAGAAGACAATGGCTGGTGCTCTTGCGGAATCGACGTCGAAGATAAAATTAAGAAGGCAACGTGGCTATGCATACCTCTCACGGAGAAGCTTTGAAAATGATCTTTAACTATCATATGATAGATCATGGCTACCGATCGAGAATAGAACGTTTTGAAACCTTCACAAAACCGCCTCAAGACTTCTGAGCAACCTAATAGAATTAATAGTAAATAAAGCCCTCTGAACACACCTTGCTTTAAAAAATTCTACTGCTTAGTAAATAGATAACGTACGAATCGTTTAGGATTACAAACACAAAGAGCGTTTAATGTCATTCTTACTGTGCTAGCAATAGAGAACAGCTATTCGGAAGTGCACAGGCTCCAAACAAGCCTCATGACTAACGAAATTGTGAGGCTAAACAAGCCGCTCTCCTTCTGGTCAACAAATTGCTACCAGAATACTTTGGAGGACATATATTGTCCTGCCCCTCTCCTCTATACGAGCAATTTCAAGCCAATAACATTTTTGATAACTAAGGAGATTTTGATCATTCGTGCAAAAGTATCCCACCCCAAATCATAGTCAGTCTGTCGGCCCTCCCAAATCTTTGATTTTTATAAACTACATAAAACACAAAGCCCAAAGAACTTTAAACGTTCCCACTTGTTCATCATGAACTTTGTCAATTTTTAGGTCGTTGGAGTGAAAAGTGAAAAAGTAGCCATTTGCGCACCTGTTCTCTCCGCTTAGGTTTGTATTTTTTTGCGCAGTTTTTTTATAGCACTTGGAAGACAATGTTCTGTACTACAAGAATATGTGTTGGTCCTATTTTCTCACTTGCTCTTTATTGATTTTTAGGCCATCAAATAGGGAATTCCGACTTTCCCGTCCGAATTTGTACCAGAACTCCGGTTCTGTGGTTGAACTTTTTTGCCTGGTGTTATATGTCGTTTGGAAGAGGATGTCTTGCTCAGTAAGAATTTGTGTCGCGTTTGTTGGCTCACGCTGATTTCTGTCGAATATGAACAACTGAAGAAGAAATGGAATTGTTGGTGAAGACGATTTTTCTCTTTTTGGCATTTTGTTGACATTCAATAGAAATCAATAAACGCGACACATATTCTTATAGAGCAAGACTTTCTCTTTCGAATAACATATAACACCAATCCAAAAAGTCCAAACAAAGAGCAGGAGCTGCCGGCAAAAATAACCATCCTCCTTCGGACGTCCCAATTTGATGGCCTAAGAATCAATAAAGGTTAAATGAGCAAATAGCTTTAATACAATAGCACATCTTGTAGTACAGAACATTGTCTTCCAAATGCTATGAAAAACTGCGCAGAAAATTACAAACCTAAGCGGAGAGAACAAGTGCGCAAATGGCTACTTTTTCACTTTTCACTTCAACGACCTAAAAATTTACCAAATTCATGATGCAATACATGCTCTGATAGAGCAAATCATTCTCTTTCGAAAGCTATGCAGCGCTATGCAAGAGACCACAGGCGAAATCTGCAGTGAATCGTTGAAAAAAAACGGCGGGGACTTATGGGACAACCTAATACTTAGAGAGGTTCTATGTACATAGTCGAGTCGAAATTGGAAAAATACATTCTTCATACAACCCGTCAACATTGACACGGTAGTTGGGCCTAATAAGGAAAGACCAAAGTGTAGTAAGGCGTGGAACCTCTAGGATAAAGGATAAATAACGACGTTAATCAATCCCCCTCTTAGGATATGTCACGTATTCTGCTTCTACGGAATGTGGTGGAAACAATCTGAATGCGTTTCTGGCCAACGGAAAATTGCAGAGGACAGTCGATGGTGCTGTTTCTTTCCTAGATACGTATGGCACCAATTCATCGGGATGGAAGGCTGGGACCGCTTGGGTAGGATATCTGAACCAAGAGCCTTGAATCGGAGACAGCCGCCGCTTCCTCCACTCCGCTACACGCGCCCTGATGATGAGGAATTCTGACGAAACTCACATCGTGGCTCGCGTAGGACCTCTGCTGAAGCCATCGTCAACCGCAGTGTTCTCCTTCTCCTTCCTGGTCACTCTGACCGACATCCTTCCAGGAACCATGCGTCGCATCGGCGTACTCTGGGCTGCAGGTGGTGGCGGTGGAACTCGATTTACTTGAATAGTGCGACATATATAAGTAGAATAAAGGTTCAGGACATTTCTGCAACAGTATGCTGGGAGAACACGGCTCCTAAATGATAGCAGAACGCCCTACCTGGAGGCTCGTACGCAGATCTGACGACGCGGTCATCAGCTGAGTTGAACGGACGAATGGAGGCGGTTTGTTTCCTGCCAGACGGACTTTTCGCTCTGTCATCTCGTATCTCCATTGTCGCATACGACTCCGATATTGACGATGTTCTCGACTTCGGCTGAGCACTCTGAAACATCATAACGACATGATGATTAAACAGATGGAATTTTAGTAGGCAGAATGCAGGGCGCTCCGAAAACGTACACTATGTTTGAATGGTGATGAAACTTCTACGCTCTAAACTACTGCGACAATCCTACGCTTGTTCCAACGCTCGAGTAAGTGATAAATCACAGTGTAGATCACGACAGCAACACGTGCGCACGGACCGCGCCATGCAATTGTGCATCTCGTTGTTTATTTGCTCATAATGTAAACGCCATTCAAGTTAAGCTGTGCAATAGAAGGCTGAACCTTTTGCATCTGGTGGCGCTGAAAGTTTACTTTAAGCGCCCATGATGATTGTCCGAGATCGCCTGCAAAAATAGCAAAGGTATAACGAAGTAACGTGCGGTATCACAGTGGAAGCAGGCGCCGACTGTCGCACTCACAAAGAATTTAGGTTCTTTGTTCTGGTTGAGCCACGGTCAACCAAGTCTTCCACCCCTACGAGGTGGATGAATTGGCACCAGATTTCTAGGGAAGGATAGAACAGTGACTAGTCTACCGGCTGGCCTTCACAAATCGTTATGGCGGACAAACACTTAGCAGATAAGAGATTCGGCGGCACATTTTCAAATAGCTTCCAAATTCTCTCTTCTTGAAAGCACCACATTGTACGTATGTTACTGTTAGTAATATCGCCCCTACAGGTCATCACGCACAGGGCAAACATGTGCCCTTAATGGTGGGTTTAGGCTTCTGAAGACGACGGAACATCGAAACGTCAGGTCCTGCTGAATAGACGTTCACCTAGAAACCTCATGTGGTACAATATACTACAAGCAGTAACAATTTAGCAGATAACACTGGCTGCTGCTTTGCCGAAGAACTGAACTGGTCGATCGATATCGATCAGTTAATCGACTTCGTGTCCATGCTAAGGAGCGTTTTCAGCATCTCATAGTCATAGTAGCATGAATCTCATCTCAAACGGTCAACGTTTGACAAAAACAAGTATAATCGAACTGCAGAAAACCACTAGCATTATTATCGGTGTTGTACATTATACAGGTTAGCGCGTGGAAGTGCAGTTGGAAGAACCGCCGGCTGCACTCCGATTTCAGTTTTTTAGTTACGATATCCTACTCAGGCCAACCAAGCCTTCCATCCGTCCGGGGTTGGTGAATGAGTATTAGACTTGTCCGCAAAGAATAAAGCACTGATTTGTTTATAGGTTGGCCATCACAGGTCATTGTATGGCGAAATACGCATTTAAATCGCCACCACGACATTCGTCTCAGCGTACATTATATCCGCGTCACCGTCGAATTTCTGACAAAATTCTGCGCTGTCGACCAACATGTACTGATTGATGGATCGATAGTATTTACTTGTTATAAATCCGATCCATCCCTATTTCTCTATCGATCCAATCCCCACGAAAAGCGGTAATATCCGGTGACTTGTAATTTTCCATAAATGTACCAAATACAGGGTACGCCATAAATATGGTCACTCAATAAAAAGCGAATTACTCACGGAGAATTTGTCAGGGAATAGCGAAACTTCCTCAACAATTTATTAACAATCTACTTAACACACAAAATGGATATCATCCAATATGATCTTCCTTGGCACGAATGACAACCTTCAGACGCTTATGGTAGGACTCAATGGCGGCACGCAAGGTTGCTTGCGGAATTTCCTTCCATGCTTTTTCCCGTGAAGATTTCAATCCTCGAGTCGTAGTGCGCCTTTTAGCGCAGGCTTCACCCTCTAGAATGAACCAACGCAGTAATCCATAACACTCAAATCTTACGAGTTTGTCGGCCATTCAGAAACAGGGATGAAGTTGGGAAGATTCCTTACGCACCACTCCTGAGTCTTCTTGGACTTATGAGCGGGTGCACCGTTCTGGTGAAAGGTCCATGTTGTATTTCCAGAGTGTTCTTGAGCCTAGGGAAGCAACTCTTTCATCACAATGTCGTTCACGTAGACATTGGTGTTGACCTTGGCTCCTTTTTCAACGAAAACCAATCGTGTCCATCTTGTGGCGCAAACTCCGGCCCAAACCATCAGGAAAGCTGCACGAGAGTTTCTGTTAGCGGTGTCTGCATCCTCACCACTTTCAGCCAATAACCGCGAGTTTCGGCGGTCAAAATGCTGCTCAATTGAGAAAAGTTTCTTATCAGTGAAGAGCGTCGTGCAGTGATTGTGCCGCTCGAGAAGTCTTGGACATTTTTTTCTTCTTCCATCTGTGCAGGCGTTTGTCCGTGCAGTTGACGGAACTTGTAGGGGTATAGTCCAAGTTCATTCTTAGCAACTCGCTTCATCGTCGTAGCCGATACGTTGAGCTCGGATGCCATCTTTCTCATGCCGCGGCCTGGATTCCACTTGAATTGTTCTTTCACGATTTTCCAAAGACTGCTCGTAGCTACGGATACCGGGCAGCAGGTGGGGAACGATCAACGAGAGAGTTACGTTCCACACAGTGATAGACTGTCATCTTGTGCAGCTTCAGCAGACGAGCGATGTTGGGAACAGAAAGTCCTGCCCTTCTCGGATCCAATATTGCGCCTCTTTGACAACAAGGCTTTACCATTTCTGATAGAAGCAGGGTGGAGATGCAAAAAAACACTATATACGGTTAAGATGACACGTAGAATCCGAAGAAACAATGGAAACATAAAAACGTTCGCAATCAAATACAAAAAATGACGCGCGAAAAAGTGACCATATTTATGGCGCACCCTGTATTATCCGTCGGCCACTGATTTTGCGTGGATGCATTGAGGGACTAAACTTTGGAAAAGGTAGACTATATATGAATATAATAAGGGATAAAGAACAAAGAACGGCGTTCCTGAATCCCTTTTGGCATGCGCCACACATTCTACTTATGCATGATTTCGGGGAGGCAAATGCGTAATTGGCCGTACAATGACTTGCGGTGGCCAGCCGATGAAAAGGGCAGTGTTTCATCCTTCTCAAACAAGTCCGGTACCAATTCACCGACACTGGAGGGATGGAGGGTTTGGTTGGCCTGGGAGGCAAATCCTAACCAGGAACCTAGTATCGGATGAGCGCGGCAGCCGGCAGCTCCTCGACTGCGCTACACGCTGCCACGTATACAATATAAATAAATAATTATGATCATCAAAATTGTTGCTCAAATGGGCGCTAAGCGTGTAACCTCTATTGCCTCAACATTAATGGATGTAGTATTCACTATAAAACAAGTAGGCTCGTCGCGACACGCTGCTCAAGTATGCACATGGCGCAATCTTCAAAATTGCGGCTCCTCTGTGCTCAAATATAGTCTACAACGTCTAATCAACATCAGGACCGTAAGGATTTCATGCCGATTCAAACAGCGTGTGCGTTTTTTTCTAAACTCCTTAAACAAATGCAACAAGAACACACCCTAGATCTTTTGTCTACTGGAGAGTTCTCGCGGTGCTCGTCGGCTCTCCTTGTCGGCGGTTTTCGATCGAGCACTTCCCTTTCGAGCTTCTTCTGTCGCTCCATCTGCGTAATCTGAAACGGGTCTGATTATGAGAAGCGGATCACAGCGTACATAAGATATTTTGTTGTAGAGAGAGAGAGAGAGAGAGAGAGAGAGCATATGAAACATGAGTGCGCAATACTATCTGGGAAGAGCGCACCATGAGCAAACGTCTTCGACAAGCTGCCAAATAAACGAAAATTGATAAGCAGACAAAGCCGACGCTATATGACGTTGCTTAGTTCAAAGCAGCAAAAAACGCCTAACGCCTATGTTTTTTCTTTTATTTTGTCCTGTTTACACCTCTGGTAACGCCACGTAGCAGTCGCCTTCCCAGTGTTTTCATTTTTAGCTCTTCTAAGCTCTTACTGAGCACAATGATTTTCCTGAATGGTCCACTTATTAATTTGGTAGAAATCGGGTTCTCTCCAACCAAGTGCGGTGCAGCGGCAGGGAAGGCGCTAAGCAATCAAGGCTATGACTACACCGGCTATCTATTCGCGACTCCTCACATTAACATCCGCTTATGCTTCGGCTGCTCACTGGATCTTGGCGACGTAAGCCAACTTAATGGAGCGGAGGTCCGATCACCAGTATCACCTGTCGTCCCGTTGATCATCGAGTTGCTCAAGCGGGCACCAGCAGCGTCTCCATTCGTCCCTGTCGCGTGCCAGAGTGCTCCAATGGATCTTCCTCGCTTGAGGGACATGAAGAAGTTATACCGTTCGTTCAGGGCTTCCACGAAGAAGTCAACCAACGTGTCGGTGATCGTCCTGGTGTTCTCTTGGCATCCCGCGGAATCCAGTCGGTGGAGGCTTTCGTAAAAATCCGATAAGCAGAAGTGCTGCTGGTCTACTAACATCGAATTGTAGCGATTGCTTCACTCAGTGGTAGAAAGGCGTGCCTCTGAAGACGACGAAACAGTGGAAACGTCAGGCCTAGAATAAGGTTTTCCACCTACTAACCTCGCTGGCGCAGAAGCAAAAACATCACAGCCGATAACGATGCCGAGGTTTCAAGATGAGAGAACATGGAGACTATTACAAATATTCTCGAGTTTTGCTGGCTCAGACGGAAGGCAGAAGGCAAAGACTACGCCGAAATGTCAGCCGAAGAAAAGGCTGTTTAATAAAATTGGTGAACAACTTAAAGACGCACGCTGGAATGTTAAACGGAGGGGTTCATCTTTATCAACAGGAAAAATTCAATCTGAATGGTCCCGATGGATACCGACATTACTGGAGAGGCCTCCGATAACCCCATGCTCGCCACTTCCGAGGCGGATCATTAAGGACATGGGCCAGCGTCTGCACCAGCGGAAACCGAAAGCTTAGTCCTCCGTTGTGCCGCATGGTCAGTCTGGAGTGTTGAGATGTACTAGAGTCTAGCCTTCTGCTTTTCATGAGAGGCAGAAAGTACCAGACACATGTTCTGCAGGAGGACATCGTTGCAGTCCATGTCGACCAAAGATTGGCTTTACCGCCACAACATTCAAGTGGCGGACTAGCTTCTCTCCTGACTGCAACACGACGGAGAACATGTGGGAACTGTTGGTTCAATGAGCCTACGCGAACAACCGACAGTTCAATGGCGTGGCGGCGATTTTGACTGCTGGGGACACTATCGAAGATAAAATCATCCAGAATCTTGTCAACAGCATTCATAATAGGAATGCATGATGTTACAAGAAGTAATGGTGGTCCGATCTACTTTCCAATTAAATAAAAAAATTTATTTCTCGTAATTGGATACATACTTTTGAAACACCAATTTTCAACCAATTTTCTTCAAAAAGGCCTGATTCTCGTGTGAGACAAAAATTCTGAAAGTGAGTGCCTACCTTTTTTCGACTGCGACGAATCTAGTGGAACTAGTGTGGGCCTGCGCTAATGAACACGAAAGGAGATATGGGCAAAATATGAGGTGGATACATACATTTGAAGCGCATTGTATGAGAAGACTCGCCCTTCACTGACCTGCTCTGGTCACATTCAGTCCCCGAAGATTAAGGACTTTTCTCATTTTTCCAGAGAACTTGGACTGTTGCGCTCACCCGTGCTACTAAAAATCCTCCACTCCTCTAAACTCCGCACGAACCTCATGGAGGATTCTGTCGCCAGTCTCCGGATCGACGCCAAGTAAACGTCTTTCCAACTCCGGACTCTTGTCAGCACCTTCAAGCACGTGTTTGAAGACACGCGCTTTCCGTGTGATTTCGGCTTCGTGCTTGGCGCGCTCCAGGGCCTCCTCCAAGGCCTTTCTGCGTCGCTCCTTCTCCTGAAAGAGGCAAATGTTGCTGACTTCATTCATATGAGTCGCGTAGACCAAGTCGTTCTTCATAAAACATATAAATCAAGAATGCCCCACCTGCTCCTTTGAAAGCTCCTCTTCCTTCTGCTTCCGCTCTTCTTCTTCGTGCCTACGAGCGTCTTGCTCCTGTTCTCGCTTTGCTTTGTCCTCCTCAAGGCGATCCCTCTCAACGCATCCCTCTTCAGTTCTGAATCACAAATTGGAATAACTTTTTAAACGCGAAATCATCTGAGGAGAAGCTATCACAAAGCAGAACCACCTCTTCCTCTCAGCAATTTGCTCGCCATAGTCCGTCGCTGAACTTGAGGAACGTTCACGGCCGGTCGATTCCGATGTATTCCTTCGTGAAGCCACTCCGCTACAACACGGACTGGCCATGTTTCCTATAATGAAGGGCATGTCTGTATTAGAAGGCTGAGGTGTCAGCAACGCCGTCTAGACAATCTGCGGCTGAATCAGAGGTACTGGTGAACGAGCTGGCATACTCATCATATACATCAGCAGGCTTGGACCAGTGAGCGATCTATGTTGCCTAAGTGAACTGAGTTGTTTGCGTGACAGGTGCTACGACTCGCCTAGATATGCAACTCACAATGAATCGTTCCTCATAGAAATGTCGGAGGATTAGCAGCTCTAAACATTACGTCGTTGCTCTTGACAGCGTCCACACCTCGCCAGACAGCGACAGCGATCGGACCATGTTTAATCCTATTTTTACACCAATGATCCTATTTAATCAAGTGAACATTTTTCTACAGGGTGAACCAAAATAACGTGGACAAGATTTTTTCGTCATAATTATAAAACAAGCTAAAATTCGAGAAAACGCAACTAAATTATAACAATACAAACATTAGGGTACGTCATGTTCAAGTGGTTTCGTAGTGGCCTCGCTTGGAGCGTATGCAGAGGGTCAAACGTTTCGCGAATTTTTCGCCGATGGGCCGCAGGTCGTACCTGGGAGCAGATTCTGTTCACCGTGGAGCAGGCGCACAATCGCCAGCATGATAGGATGTGGTCTACAGAGGCTGCAAGCACCTCTCCTATCGTCCAAACCCACAATCTGTCATGGTTTGGGCGGAATCTGCGCCAGCGGCAAGACCCCTGGTTCTCGTGGATGAAGAAGTGAAAATCGACGAAGATGTGTACCAGCGAGACATTCTGAGCCCGTGGTTCTGCCTTGGGCCCACCAGCACTTCGGTAATGCCCATGGACGTTCCAACAGGACTCTGCACCCGCACATAGTGCGAAGAGTGCGCAGGCGTGGTGCACGGCCAATTTCCCCGATTCGTCACGCCTTCGGAATGGCCGCCGTATTCTCCGGATTTGAATCCGGTGGACTACAGTGTGTGGACATTTTAGAGGCTAGTGTCGGCGTCAAACGCCACCGCAGTCTCGAGTCCCTGAAGGAATCCTTGCGCCACGAGTGTAAGTGGTTGTCTCTGATGACCTACGGCCCATCGCCGAAAAATTCGCGAAACGTTTGGCCCTCTGCATCCGCTACAAGGGAGGCCACTTCGAAACTACTTGAACATTATGTGCCCTAATGTTTGTATTGTTGTAATTTAGTCGTCGTTTTCTCGAATTGTTGGTTGTTTTATAAGTATGATTAAAAAAAATCTTGTCCACGTTATTTTAGTTGACCCTGTATAACTCAAGGTGTTCCTTGAAGGCGGTACAGATCTTTAGGGCGACAAGCATGTACTCCTGTCCTTCGAGTCGCTGGACGACGATCCCAACCACATTTCTAACAATGCCATCGGGCTTGGCGGCTAGGAAAGAGCGGTCGTTGGAGAGTCCTCGCCAAACGTGTCGCCGAAGATCGTAGTTGCATCAGCATCGGGTCGGGAACGTCATCCAGCGACCCGAAAAACGACGCTGCTAATCTGTAGCCCAGGTGATGACCGCCTCCAAGAAACACCTAGTGTTACAGATACGAAGACCCTTTCTTCTCACACCTGATCAAATGCATTGAATCTGGTCGAGTCGCTGTCAAGCTCTGGTAAAGTCTAGCCTTTTTGGTAATGCCGCTCACAAAGTCCAGTGCTACCAAATCTCTGACACCTGCACCAGGATCGATACGCTGTGAATTCTGCGTCCAGGTGGGTCGCTTCACCTGCCTCCGTTAGCTAGACCTGACAGACAAGATTGGCTAAGCCAATGTGCTATTAGGCTGTCGTAAAATTGATCCCCGTTTCGGGTGATGTATAAATGAATAAGTTTTTTACCCTAAATCATTCTCTCTGGGAAAGCCACACATACCGTTCGGTAGGTTTTTTCCTGCTCGTCCAGAAAACTTGTATGGATATCGCTCTAATTTTTCAAACCGACTTTTCCAGGCCTCCCTAAAATCATGAACCGACGCGACTGTCGAGTCATCATGCTTCACGAATTTAAATTGGGACATTCTGCGGCGGAACTTCCCGCAGTCTTAGCGCTTTTGGGACGTGCTGACCTTGCCAACGAACGGTGAGGCTTTGCTTCGATGAATTCGCTTCTGATGATGTTGATTTCGAAGAAAAACCGGGTCGCGGCGCTTGACGATAAGTTTTGAGGAGCCGTCGAAGCAATCCGGAGGCGAACACAAGTACGTTAGCAGAGGATCCTGGCGTACATCATAGTACGGCAGCAAGACATTTGGAGAGAATCAGCAAGGTGAAGAAGGTGCCGCATGGGCTGACCGATGTGCAGAGTCTGGCTCGTTTCGACACTTGCTCCAACATGCTGATTCGCTTTAAAAATGCGCCTTTTGTAAGCCGTGTTATACTGTAGATGACAAATGGGTCCTTTACGATACCAGGAAGCGGGAATTGTCTGGGTAGATAAGGATGCTCCTCCTATATGCCTTCCTAAACCAGACCTTCATCCTTAAAAAGTTATGCTTAATTTGTGGTGGTGTTGTAAAGGTGCAATCCATTACAGCTTTTTGCAACCCTGTCAGGCAGACACAGCAGCTTATTGCTGTGATTTAGACAAAATGTATGGGAAGTTGGAAAAATTGTGGCCGACAGTGGTGGATAGAGGAGGGCCGCTCCTGTTGCAAGACAACGCAAGGCCGCACACCTCACAAATTACTGGACGAAAATTGACCCATTTAGGTATCGAAGTTCTCCCTCACCCACCATGCTCTCCCGAGCTTTCCTCCAATGACTACCACTTTTTCCGAGCTCTCGATTCTCATTGGCGTCAGAAGCATTTCACTCATTTGATCTCCCTGATTTCGTTAATTCCTGTGATCTCAACTTAAGGATTAGATTCATTATCTGTTCGTTGGCAAAAATGTAGAGATTAAGGTGATTTTTACTTCGAATAATAAAGTTGTGTTTAAGCTGAGTTATAGCACTTTGAAGTAAGTCGTCCTTTTCGGCGATTAATTTTGCGAAAGCCTAATAGAATTGCTCATCATGGTTTACAATTTTTTTCAAATTTTCCCTTCCACCTTGAAGCCAACACGTTGTCCGGTTTTAAAAAACCCAACCACTCGGGGTGGTACACTTATGATAGTTCTTCTCGCTAGGGTAAGAAAATATGAAGCGAACTTTTTTGATTACCCGAGTAGGACCACAAATCGACGAACTCTGCAAAAAGCATCCTACACCTGTTAAGCTCAGTGCTTTTGAAGCCTTTCTGAACAAGTACCTCTTGTGTCAGACCTCCCATTTGTCAATGGTTTGCTAGCTATTTTGTTGTGTTTAATAAGTTTGATAAGATTCTTTTTTTTATTCCGTTGTATGTGGCTTGTTTAATAGTTTCCCTCTGCAAATTTCACACAGTACTTCCATGCAATAAATTATGATGATGAATTACTCACTAGTTCAAAACGTGAGACGTGCGAATACGGCAACTCAATTCATAAATGCTTGGAAATAGTAGAAGCGCTCAAATACCTTCATAAGCTCCCATAGGAGGAACGACAGCAACGTTTGCCTCGTGCGGCTCTTGGCTTGGATCAACTGGGGCAGCATGATAGGGAGCTGGCGGTGGAATAGGAATGGCCACAGGAACTGCAACAGGTAAAAATAAAAGCAGGAAAATGAGTGAATCCCCAGTAGGTGGAACACGAACGCAGACATCACATTCACTGGTGGTTGCTGTATGATACGATGAAAAGAGTATACAACGCTAAGACGGAGCATTTCAATTTCCCTCGGAAAGTAGGCACAAACATGGTGTCTCAAAAAATGTATGCACTG
Organism: Heligmosomoides polygyrus bakeri; assembly: GCA_947359475.1. NCBI lineage: Eukaryota > Metazoa > Nematoda > Chromadorea > Rhabditida > Heligmosomidae > Heligmosomoides > Heligmosomoides polygyrus. Next base: position 91,121,569 of record OX375865.1, on the reverse strand, counting down.
TTTGAAAGGTGATAACTTTGCTTACGGTAAAGGTACTGAAAAAGTTAAGGGCTCATACGAAAGTATAAGAAAATAGAAATTTCTGTGTGGAATGCGCCACCCTCTCGTATGAAATTTTGCATTTTACTCTCGATTGATTGCGTTTCGCTTGAATACTTGTTACAATTTCTTCACCAAGTGGCCTGTCGATTAATTTGTGCTTCTTTTAAGGTTTAACACTTAAAAACACACTATGGTGTGAAGTGCAGGGCGTCCTAAAAAAAAAGCGCAAGCACTATGTGAAGGGTAGTGAAGCTAGTGAAGCTTTTAAAGATGTTTGAGATTCATATGAAAGCACAGCGTAGCGAGATTTCTGTGACGTGCAAATATTAAAGATTGCGCCATGCCCCCGCCTGATACCTTGTATTTCAGACTCGATTGTGCATGGCTTGAAGGCTTGTTGCAATCTTGTTACTCCCTGGCCAGGTTAACCTATGCTGCACTTCTTTTAACGTTTGCCGTCTCCCAGTAAGCGTAGTACTGCCAACAATCACTCCATTCAGCTTGAATGTTGCTTCATCAGTCTACAGAATGCGTCCTGGAAAATGGGGCTCCTGCTCACATTTAATTTGTGCAATCAATAAGCTCGTGTGTCACGTGTCTTTCATGTGATTTTTAAGTTCTACGAGTTGAAAGAAGCACAGCAGGGGTCAATATGGCCAAGTAGTATCAAGTCTGTAACAGGCATTCAGCTCATGCACAATCAATCGAGTCAGAAATACAAGTTTTCAGGTGGAAGCATGGCGCAATCTTGACTGTTCACACCTACAGAAGTCTCGATACCCTGTGCTTTCTGATGAGGCTCACATGTCTTCATAACTCCACTGCCAGCAGCGGTTGTACCTTCTAAACAGTACCTGCATTTTTTACGCCCCGCTCTTTTCACTATACTGTGTTTTCGAGCTTCAAACCTTAAAAGAAGCAGAAATCAATCAAAACGGCTACTTTGTGAACAATTGTAACAAGTATTCAAGCGAAACTCAGTTATCAAGTGTGAAATGCAACATCTCAGGCGAGTGCATGGCGCATTCCATGCCGCTCATATGAGAGTCTAAGCAAATTTCTATTTCCTTAGACTTTCATATGAGCCCTTAACTTCTTCAGTATCTTTACAGAGACCAAAGTCATTACCTTTCAAACAGTGTAAACATTTTTTTGAGACACCCTGTACTTCTCAACGGATACCACTTGGAGTGTTGTGGCATCTCCAGCTTCTGTTCGACTGCGGACACAGATTTTCGCTCGCCGACAGTATGCAGGCCTCCAACTAGGAGATGCCCTAGCGGCATCAGATCGTGTTCTAATTCAAGTTTTCGATCTGATCGTCCTTCACCTTCCAGTGGTTCTACGGAAGAGAACAGAACAACGTACCAGCTTGTGCCATCGCTCCCCAGTTGGGATTCTGGCCATTCATCTGGGCGAATTGCTCCGCTACAGTAGCTGGACATATCGGTGTGCCTTCGGCGATCGACCTGCTGAGATCCTGAAATCAGTCATGCACCTCACTCGCAGACAAACAACGGTTCAGTAAGAGGCTGCAGAGGCCAGCAATACCTGAACTGGTATCGGAATTGTGCCCGGTGGTATGAAGTTGATAGGAATCGGCTGCAGGTAGCTCCACTGCATCTGTGTCGGTCCCTGAACGAGATCTTCTCACTCGGTGTCTCATCTCCCCGAGTATTTCCGTCCTTTGTCATCCCGTAGCCATTCAATTGCACCTCCTCGGGCGTGTCCTTCAGAAAACATTCGAAAAGGCTAGTGCACGCTAATGTCATTCGCATGCTATGGCTCAAAGCGTCGCACGAAGAAAAACTGGCCGCTGGGCCGGTTCTGCTATAAATTCTCACTACCAGCGCACACGCGACAGCCATCGAGCTCTAAACGCGCCATAATACCTATCCGGAAGGGCTTCTTACAACGATTTTCTGGAATCACCTAGACGTTTGCCTTCTAGAACTAATTTGTTCTTTCAGAAGAAGTCGACGCATGCAAAAGAAGTGAGAACGTGGCAGCCTTTTCTTCATTTCCCTTCACGTTGCGCTGCGTGTTTCCTCGACTGGAATCACACAAACGTATGCCCACTTGTTTGCTCTACGTTTCGGAAAGAACACCGATGGGTGAAGGAGTAAGAATTTCGTTACAGTGATCACTCAGGGCTGCATGGTAGCACAGTCGGAGGAGGCGCCGCCTGTCGCCCGATTAAAGGTTGCTGGTTCGGGCTTCCCGCCTAGGCCAACTGAGCCTTCCATCTCTGCAGGGTCAGCGAACTGCCACCACACTTGTGTGAGAAGTATAAAACACTCATTTGTTCAATGTTGGCTACAGCAAACCATTCTATAAGCCAAATACACAATTCTCCACGAAATCTTGTAGCAGTAGAATGCGTAGCACATCCAAGAAGGAATAAAATAACGCTGTCCTTTATCCTTTTTGATCCTTTAATTACCCTAGAAATTTAGGAAACTTGAAAAAATCGAGCTGCATATTTAAACCTGTTTTGGACTCCACAAATCCTACATTGCAAATCAGATGGACGTGCTGGTTCAGGCCCCAACACCAATTTTAGGTTCATTTCGTCTAGTACCAACCAGGAAACGTCGGTCACCAGTAGTTGAAAGCACTGTTATCTACCGGTGAATTCCACTTCACGAGTAGTCGCCCGTCCACTTCACCGCAAATTCGCCCGTCATGGACCAGTACGGGTTTAAAAATTCTTCGCGATAGCTGTGTTCGTCCTAATTAACGCCTATACAATACCCGAAGGATAAGTCAATTTCATATCCTTCCCAGGAATGCCCGACGTCAGTTGACAACTAAGAGTCCTTCTGACAAACCTCAGAAGGACTCTTAGTTGGCTTAGGCACAATTGAGTCCGAGGCGTGTGCGAGAACAAGTGGCTCCAAAAGCCACAATGGATAAAGGATATGGATAAAGGACGGCGCTAATCAATTCCTTTTGGGATGCGCCACGCATTCCACTTCTACGGGATGTCGTGGAGACGATTTGGATGCGTAATTAATCATGCAATGACCTGCGGTGGCCAGCCAATGAACAAGTCAGCCCACTATCCTTTCCAGACAAGTCTGGCACCAATTCACTGTCCCCTGAGGGATGGAAGAGCCTCGGGGTAACCAATTTTAAATTGGTTTTGTATGAAGGGAGAGGTGAAACAGAACATGTTTAATGTTGATGGTAGTTGCCAATGTTATTGTTGTTAATGTCGTTTGGTTACGATTGTAGTGCCCTTGAGTTTTGTGATGTTGAAGAACTATGAGATGCTATATTAGATTGGAAAAAAGTCTCTTCATACTTCGAAATTTTTTATCGTTCTCCTTGTAAACGCACTAGCCAATATTGATGCTGATAGATTATTCACTCGAGGACAAAGCATGGTCAGGAAGGCCAACTGAATTCGACGACACTGAACTACTCCATCTCCCTCGTACCGAAGTAGGCAGACGAACGTCAACTGGCAGAGAAGCTCGAAGTGTCTCATAGGATAGTGGGAAACCATCTGAAGAATCATGGCTTTCATGGAAATTTGGAGCTTGGATTCCACATGCCCTGTCAGACACTCAGAAAGGTCAACGGCTCTCCATCGCTGCTTTTCTTCTGTCCAGACACGAAAGAAAATCGTTTCTGCCGCGGATTGTGACAGGCCATGAGTCCTGGGTTCTGTACGCCAACTTCCGAAGGAAAAGACAGTGGGTACAAAAAAGAGAGAACCCTAAGCCTGATCTCAAGCCCAATGTTCACGAAAGGAAGATGCTCTTGAGTGTTTGGTGGAATATCAGAGGAGTGGTTTACTGGGAAAATCTCAGAAGTTGAGAGTGGCGACTCAACAAAGTCGCCGCAGCTCTCCAAGAAAAAAGGCCTGAGAAGTCAAAGGTGATGATCCTGCATGACAATGCAAAACCACATGTTGCAAGACTCACAAGCGAAACAATAAAGGAGCTGGGCTGGGAGGTAATGCCACATGCACCGCATAGCACTGACCTCGCCCCACCAACCACCATTTCTTCCGTGCTTTCAAGCAAGAAATTGGAGAGAAATATTTTGAAACGGATGAAGACCTCAAGAATTCGATACAGCAATGGTTCGACTCCAAAACTGCAGTCTTTTGCACGAGAAAAATTAGAAAACTATCCAGTCTCAGGAAAAATGTAGTGGAACAAAATGGAGATTATCTCAGTTGGTTTTACTTTGTATAAATCTTTGAAAAAAATGAAGACTTTTTTCAACCTAGTATATGTATTACATATAGATTTGTATCCAATTCTATTGGTTGGATGAGCGGGAAATCCGAACCAGGAACCTAGCATCAGGTGAACGCGACAGCCGGCACCTCCCCCGACTGCGCTACACGCGCCCAACCTCAAAATATGAAGATTTGAAGCCATCCCTTCGCTCAACCCCCATGGTCACTCAGTTTGAAACGTAGGCAGAAAATAGCTAATCTTAAAGCCATTACAAACACAGCAGGATGAACGGCCTCCACCGCTGCGATTTTCCACAGCCCCTTCTTACCCAATCTCTTCGTAGCTCTTCAACCAAGTCATTATTCACGGTTTGTGTTTTACCTTCGATGCTCCCATAGCAATAATTTTGGTTTTAGAACATAGGATAAGATAAAAGCTGAACGCGGGGTTAACCAATTCCTTTTTGAGGGTATACGTATTCTACCAATGCACGAGCACCCGATCCTTTCGTGATTCTTCCTTGATTCGGAGTGCACGAGAGTGGCTTACCAACCTCCTCTGATGCCTAGTCATCAGATAAGGTGAACATTCCAACCATGACTGGTGGCAAAACAAGACGCTGTTATGTCAGGCCTTCGTAGACGATACGCGGGAGTGAACATCGGAATATTCATCAAACTGGCCCTTGTAGTAGCCCCGTCCAGCACAGAAGCAAAGAAACTATGAGATTTTAAGACGAGAGCACCTACACACTTACAGTGAAGGTTCTCGACTCTCTTAGGGCAGCTAATACACCCTCTGCGGATGCCGTTTCCAAATCTTTGGGCAGAGGCAGCATTGCCCTTTGTAGATGCAATGTCATCGCATTCAGACCAGTTGCGAGCGCAAGCTGATCACATAAAACCATCCACACAACGCGCAATGTAAATGGAGGAAACGAGGGGTATTTTGAAGAGCTACAAACACTTCTACAGCATGCAAACAGTACCATAAATACAAGGGACGTAGACAACCTCAAACGCAGTAGCGATATGAATACACTATTTATAATATAATAGCTCGCCAGCTAACAGACTGTTATAGGTTCCAAATCTCATTTAATCACTGCGTATTCATTCGAAATCTCTAACGATGCTTCTTATAGCACTTTCGAAATCCACCTTCTTATAAGGAGCTTTAAAAATCAGAAGAGGATAAAACAAATTGGCGTCGCAAAGCTCACCATAGCGTTATGATAGCCCGGTGGCATCTGATAAGTACACTGGAACGGAATTGGGTAGGCCGGCTGGAACTGGCCAGATGGTGCAGAATTCGGCCCTCGGAAGTCTTGAGTCTGCAAATAGTGCGTTATTAAAAACCGTGGAATCAAAAGCCGAACATATTTAACCTATGTTTGACTAAATGGATTATTTGAACCGTAGTGAACCAAGCACAGCTCTTGATTTTCGATATGGGTGTATCGCGGGCACAAAAATTTGCCTGCAAAGCAGATTGATTACCGGCTGTAGTCAGCCTACTATACCTCTATATATACCATTTTCAGGTCGAATTGGACACTTTTCAAATCAAATTGGACACTTTTCAAATCAAATTGGACACTTTTCAAACCAAATTGGACATTTTTCAAATCAAAATGGACACTTTTCACGTCAAATTGGACACTCTTCTAAGCTCGCCTAAGACTTTTTAAATCAAAGAGAACTCTTCCGAATTGTAATGGTCTAACTACAGACTCAACAAAATGGTTAGAAAAAATTTTTGTTCAAGGAAGATTTAGAATAATTTTTTTTTAAATTTTTTTTTACTTTATCTGCCCGAATGAGTGTAATAATTTTATAAAATTTTTACTTTTGGAGAAAAAATGACAATTTGTATTTTGTTTTAAAGTGCAGCAAAGCAGCAACCATAAAGTGCACTAAAAGATCGGATTGCGCCATGCACTCGAAAAGCTCATTGCGATTTTTATTTAATTGATAGTGTAAGTGCAGCCTACATGGAATTGCGAGGTAGCGCGTTCTTAGCAATTATACTTGTTGCATTGTCTACAGTTTTTTTTTGTTTATGGAAAATTTCAGTATGTTTTCTTTAAACCTTTAATTCACTTATCCAAGAAGTGAACACTTCATTTGAAATTTTATAAAATTCTAGTTCTTCGTGAAAATATAATGCTTGATAGCATGTTTTAAAGAACAGAAAGCCGGAAATTTTTAGTGCCAAAAGATACAATTACGCCATGCACTCGTCGAGGACGATTGATTGATTGTGTAAATGCCGCTTACATGAAACAACAAGGTGGGCATATGCGCATTCTTCACAATTGTAATTGTTGCAATGTCTACAGGTATGTATAAATCAAAATATAAACATAATCAACATATACATAATATAAATCAAGCAGTATTCTCCTTTTTCATTTCATGTCTCAACTAGACAAAAGCAAAGTCTCAAAAGACAAAAAGAAGAATATTGCTTGCGTAGATTTATATTATGTATATGCTGAAGTACAATTGCTAAGAACACGCATACCTCGTAGTTCCATGTAAACAGCATATACACTATCAATCAATTAAAAATCGCGACCACATTTTCGAGTGCATGGCGCAATCCGGTCTTTTAGCGCACTTTATGGTTGCTGCTTTACTGCGCTTCAAAACAAAATACAAATTGTTATTTTTTCTCCAAAAGTAAAAATTTTGTAAAATTATTGCACTCATTCGAGCAGCTAAAGTAAAAAAAAAATCAAAAAAAAATGTTATTCTAAATTTTCCTTGAACAAAAACTTTTCTAACCATTGTATTGAGTCTGTAGTTCAACCTGTATAAAGGTTGTTGCAATTCGGAAGAGTTCACTTTGATTTAAAAAGTCTTAGGCGAGCTTAGAAGAGTGTCCAATTTGACGTGAAAAGTGCCCAATTTGATTTGAAAAATGTCCAATTTGATTAGAAAAGTGTCCAATTCGACCTGAAAATGGTATACATATTTGAGCTTGTTCGTAACTAACGATTGCATAAAACTCTGAAGCCACGGCGGTTATTTTCAGTTATTTTTTTCAGTTATTCTCTTGAAGTTTATCATGAACCGCTATCACTGGGTTGATAACCTATCCCCAGATATAGCAACTGTCGAAATATGGTAACACATTTCGCATTTACGTCAGCCGTGCTCAAGCCGTATTTGAGAACACAGTGAAAGCAACAAGCACTGCCGAGCGTTTCCAAGTCGAGTCTCTGAAGATTAGTCCTGAGCGCAAAATCGCAACTTCTAGGGAATCTCAGCCCTTAAGCCACGCACATTGAGCAAAATTAAGGTAGGGGAACAATGTGAGACGCTACAAAAGAGTAGTTCAATTAATTAATTACCCAAGTTAATTAATTAATTAATTAACTACCCATTGGTTTAATTACCCAAGTTTGAGGCTCTGAAGAAGGCGGTTACGCCGAAACGTTAGCCGGAATAAAGGATCTATACTAATCTTGGTTCGGCAGCTACATCACTTGGGTATTCATACTGATCAATATCACGGAATACCCTGGAAATGCCAAACGCCAGACCCTGGAAGTAGTAGAAGAGCGAAAGGATCACCCATTCTGAACACAACAATACACTATGTGTTTGGGTGACAGGGCTGCATAAGAAAATCCTTTGGTGAATCTCAATTTTGGCATTATCCAAGATTTCTCTTCGTAAAACCTCGGCACGAGCTACGCATTCGAGGACATCTCTATACCACTCTGTCCTAATAGCGTGTCCTGGGAGCACTCTTACCACGGCCGAGAACTAAACTCCAAAAACGTCAGCTATTCCAGCTAAATACATTGTTGCCCTCACCTACCAGGACTTTCCTTCATGGGAAGGGCAACAGGGCTACTTTGTGTTAGGATAAAGGATAAAGGACGGCGTTACTCAATCCCTTCTGGGATGCGCCAGCGCATTCCACTTCTACGGGATGTCGTGGAGGCGACATGAATGCGTATTTGGCTATACAATGACTTGCGGTGGCCAGCCGATGAACAAGTCAGCGCTTTATCCTTCCCAGACAAGTCTGGTACCAATTCACCGACCCCGGAGGGATGGAAGGCTTGGTTGGCCTGGGCGGAAATCCGAACCAGGAACCTGGTATCGGGTGCACGCGACAGTCGCGCCTCCTCCGACTGCGCTACACGCGCCCTTGTGGGGATGTGTGTTAGGATATCGAAGACCAAAGGCATATAATCGAAGCAACTTGGGATACGCCACGTCCTCCACTTCTATGGAAATGGTAAGGCACTTTGAACTAATGACGGCCTTTAGCTCCTTTGTAGCTCGCCTCCAACAGCCTTTTCTACCATTTTTTCTTGACCATAAAAGCCATTTGAACAAAAAGTCGCCAAATGATTGCAATGATCAGGAAAGCCGTCTCAGCGACTTCTTGCTGTCGGACAACTCTCATTTTTATGCATGGATTTGAAGGCTTAGCTGGAGCTGTGATGCTGATAAGAATGACGACGTCCATGTTATTATTTGGCGCTATTTGGCGGAGCTATTTATAAATAGAAATATGTTGCCCGGTGGACAGAGCACATTAGAACAAGCCATATCGATCGATTGACCATTACGGATCGATTTTATCATAGAGTTCACCGTTTAAGGTGAAAATCATCCTACTATATATAATCGGTTAATGTCAAGTGTCCGTCACGGGGAGGGGGACTGAAGCCAAGAGATGCCTACGGCTGTGCAGCGTATGCCAGCCAGACATATTAGGTTGGAAAAAAAGTCTCTTCACACTTCGAATTTTTTTTTTACCCTTCCCCTTGTAAACGCACTAGCAATGTTGATTGCTGATTTCGTAATCCTATCACACTCGTCTACTGTTCGCACGCGGACACAGGTTAAGACTCTTCTTGTAATTCGTTATCCATCCAATCTTCCGAACTCATTGCCAGATCTACCTTATGGCCATTTTCAGCACGGCATTCTTCATGAATTCATTAAGGAATCCACAGCACGTCAGGCAGCAGACCAAATTGACCATATATATGGCTTGGGATCTACTACTCATCGCGCCTGTTATGAGTGGTTCGGAAAGTATTTAAAGGGAGATTATTCACTGAGGGCAAAGCATGGTCAGGAAGGCCAACTGAATAGGACGACACTGAATTACTCCACCTTCTTCGTACCGATAGTTGGCAGACGACACGTCAGCTGGCAGAGAAGCTCGAAGTGTCTCATAGGATGGTAGGAATCCATCTGAAGAATCTTGGCTTTCATGGAAATTTGGAGCTTGGATTCCACATGCCCTGTCACACACTCAGAAAGGTCGACGGCTCTCCATCGCTGCTTCTCTTCTGTCCAGATAAGGAAGAAAATCGTTTCTTCCGCAGATTGTGACAGGCGAAGAGTCCTGGGTTCTGTGTGCCAACTTCCGAGGAAAAGTCAATGGGTACAAAAGGGAGAGAGCCCTAAGTCTGATCTCAAGCCCAATGTTCACGAAAGGAAGATTTTCTTGAGTGTTTGGTGGGATATCAGAGAAGTGATTTATCGGCAAACTCTCAGAAGTGGAGAGACACTTACTGCTGTCACATACTGCGGCCAACTCCACAAAGTCGTCGCAACTCTCTAAGAAAACAGGCCGGAGAAGTCGAAGGTGATGATCCTGCATGACGATGCAAAACCACATGTTGCAAGACTCACAAGAGAAACAATAAAGGAGATGGGCTGGGAGGTAATGCCACATCCACCGTATAGCCCTAACCTCGTTCGTGCCGACTACCATCTCTTCCGTGCTCTCAAGCAAGAAATTGGAGAGAAATATTTTGGAACGGATGAAGACCTCAAAAATTGGATTCATCAATGGTTCGACTCCAGAACTGCAGTCTTTTAAGCGAGAGGAATTGGAAAACTACCCAGTCTTTGGAGAAGTGTAGTGGGACGAAATAGAGTTTATCTCAATTGATTTGACTTTGTAGTTGTGAAGTAATAAATCTTTGAAAAAAATGAAAAGACTTTTTTTCCAACCTAATACTTTGAGCTTAATCATGGGCGATTGCTGGCGAACTATGTCCTTGGCGGCGTCATGATATATTCAGCGGGCAACGCGTCCCGGTACGAACTGGGACCAAGTGCAAAGCGTAGGGATTCAGAAAACGTGCCGCAGATGTCCAACCTGCGTAGAGATTCCGAGTAAGGGGGTCCAGTAGGAGGGGGGCCAGTGAAGAGGGGATCAGCAAAGGAGACCACAAGAGGGGAAACAAGGTGACCAGGATTTCCTCCAATATCGTCCAATGTGGATCGGGATTCAGAATACGTGCTGAAGACGTCGTACAAGGTACGTAGGGATTCCGAGTAAGGGGGACCAGTAACAGGGGGACCATTGAAGAGGAGAAAGGAGGACCACTATGGGGGGAGGAGGTTGAGGGGGGGAACAGTATTTTCTCTCAATATTGTCCAATGTGCGTAAGGTTTCTGAAGACGGGTCACAGATGTCGTGGCACGTGTGTCGGGTGCAGAAGTGTTATAGACGTCACGGCAACGTGGTGACACGTGAGTCGGAACTCAGTGTCATGTGTGCGTGCTTGACTCTCACTCCGTTTCTTTGCCAGTACTTATCGTTAGGTAGGGAAGTATTATGTTTCTGCGGATTAAGCACTTCGGCTTTGGGACTCTCATGACCTGTTACTCGCCGCGAAGAAAACGGGCACTTTGGAGAATAAATTCTGTACATGCGAAAAAGGTTGGATAGGCTTCATAGAAGCAGTGAAGATCCTACCATATCCCGCTGCATTAACTTATATATTAAAACCGGTTTTTAGGGATTTTTCTACATATTCTCGGGGTTTGGAAGCGAAGTCCCCAACCAGACGTTTGGCGGCCGCTAGTCCGCTGAACGTCTGTGTTGAATATAGTGTGTGACAGGGCAGAAAAAGACAGAAAACACAGATCGGTTCTTACCAATTACTTGCACGAAACCCCGATGCTATGAGAGCGTTAAAGTCGCTAACCACTGGTTGCGTATTGTTACAGGAAAGCAAAATATATTAAGTAACGCTCAAAGTGAAAATCGCTACTTCACACCCCAGTACCGTAGTCCAGTACCCAGTAGAACAATGCCGCTACTAAAATGGTAATGTCACTATAGAACCACGTGAAGACAAGCCCAAAGAATGCTGAAACAGCATTGTCTCCACTTTTTCGAATCTAGGTGAGACTACATCAAAAATGAGTTCAGCCCCCACCTCCTCCCCCCGTTTCTTTACAATATTGACAACTTTCTCAATGACTTCCAAACACACGCCCAAAAAATCGTAGCCGTTAGCGAATGACTAGAACTGATCACCTTACAGGGTGGCCCATAAGTCCTGCAACAAAAACATAGCCGTATAAAAAGGCTAAGAATGCACTAAATTTGGTACATTTTTAAACCGCTTTTGCCCATGGCTTGTAGATTATGGTGGAGCGGTATTATTCATAAGGGACCACTCCTGGATTGATAAGAGCCTTCAAATCGTGTGGGTTGCTTTGCAGCTCACGTCGCAGCCCCTCTTACGGAGTTTTACTTCTTATTCGTTCCAAAGAAGATATTGAACAATAGTTTTCCCAGGCTTTATAGAGCAAGACATTTTTCTTTAAGAAAATTAATAAACAAGGATTGAAAATCTAAAGATTTAGGAACTTCACAGCTAGTCTTTTGGAGGTGCAATATTTTGCAGATGGACTGAGAACCGCTACCACGTCCTTTTCTTTTGCTGTTACAGGATTCGCTCTACTAGAATGTGCATTTTGCCTTTAAACAGCGCGATTGAGTCTCTAATATATGGTGTTAGGTTTTTATTTATTTATTTATTTATACGTGTATGACAACACGCGACGAAATAAAGACTAGCAAGACAACACATTGGTAATAAACACAAAAATACAAGAAACGGCGAATTAGCGAGTCTTAAGATAACTACCAACGAGCTTTTTATATTGGTTAATCGAAGATGGCAAAGTATGTTTTTTGGTAAACATCAAGAATTCAGAACCGGCCCTTTGAGTGAAAAAGGAGGCACGAACACAACTTTTGTTCCTATCAAAGGAACATTTTTATTGATTTTCACTATTTTTACACAAAAACCTATGGAGTGCGGGGAGACATATTGGAAAATCGTGTATGACAAAAACTTGCCATGCGTGGCCGTTGTTTTTATATCATCAGGTTCCCGCAAAGGTAGCATTAAACGCACTATTATTTTGACCTTTCTGGGATCGCTCAACTTTGAGAAATTTTTCATCAAATGAGGCAGAGGCTGAATACCCATTTCGAACGACGCCCTCCAACTGCGCTTACAAATTTTTCCTTCTACTCTCTTCTCCTCATAGCCGAGTCTTCATCTCACTTGTGGACTTGTAGAGCTTTCCTTGTAGTTTTCTACAAACAACATACTGCTTAGTAATAGATTACGCACACGGCTGAATATTGGATTTGTTCCAGCTGGTTGCTGCATCCTGTATGATCAGAAAATTAATAGCGTTCTTCTACTGTAGTTCAGATCCGTTCATCCAATGTTCACTATTGAGAAGCCTTTGCACTGCCCTACACAATACCATCATACCGCATGTTCAACAACCCATCTTCCGAAATTTAGTCACATCGGAACGGAAGCGCCCCACCACGGGCCAGAGAAGAATTTTCGGTAGTTTTACGTGAGAGCGCATTACTTTGTAATAAGAGCAGCTACAACCATGATACTTTCCACAAGTATAGCAATATGTATATGCTACATAACTGTTGGAATGCGGTTTTTTTGCAGTTGGAAAAAGACAACCAATAAGGTCTCCTAATTTTGTTGCAGGACTTATGGGCCACCCTGTATTTGAGCTACCAAACCAGCCCGCACAATTTCGCATGCAACTGGGTGCTCATTAGATCGGCAACATAAAACGATCAACCCAATTATCCAACCTTTACGGCTGCTCAATAATTTATTCAGTATCTGCACAACAAAGCCGTAAACAGAAACCGGCTAAGCCGCTAAAACGCCTATAATTTAGGATTGCCTTCAATCTTCGCTAAAATCTGAAAGCCATCCCAACATCAAAAGTGGCCATAAAACCCGCCTAAAAAGTGCAACCTCGTTGCACGTGACATTAAAGGCTCACTACAGGTGCACTCCTATTGTCTTCTGCAGCGAACCTGAGGGCCATCTCACCTGCACTTTTATCGCTGAACATTAGCAAGAAAAATGGACCATGAAATTTAACGTCTTCTAGACGTGGCAAAACTGAAACTTACGACGCACTTTTGAGCCAGTTTCAGAAAGCAATTATGGGAGGAAAACAAGTGAATCGAAATGGGACACTACGGACAGAGAAATATATCACATCTGGAGCAATCAGCACCTAGCGATCAAGATCACACGTGAAGGATAAACTGTCCATTTTCTAAAAATTTAATCTGGGGAACTGAGTCCAACTGTAAAAAGAATCGAGGGTATATTTAATGTCACCAGGTCATAGTGGTCCCAAAGGAACATAGTTTCATTCTCTACAAAGAGGTCTGCCGCCAATCCACAAACCACGGAACATTGACAAGCTTAACTCCCGCTAAGAGGAGCCCTGCAGCGGCCGGAAAGGGTACCTCTCCCTGTTTGGACAGCTGCTGAACAAAGAAAAAATAAAGGAGGTAAACGTCCACAGTAACCGATCTCATTTGGATGCACTGCAATTTTCGTCACCACGTCAAAATAGACACTTTTGAAATAAATGAACATCTTCCAAATGCGATAGTCACTCCTCAGGGTATAGAAAATTTTTCGATTTAAGAAACTTTTTTCGCTGAAAAATGCTAGCTCAAGTGCCCAAAAAAGTGAATTAGCCGTCTAAATATTCAATAAATTGGAGATGGAGGACTTGGTTGGCTTGGGCAGGAAGTCCAAAACAAGAACCTCGAATCGACTGCGCGCGGCAATCGATGCCTCCCTGATTGTGCTCCACGCACCCAGACTTTATCTTCTTGCAATGCATGTTGAAACTGCTGCTCTTCAAAGTAAGCACAACATACCCTTTCTAACTGAAAGGATTTTTAAAATATGAAAAGACAAACACTTTGCTTACTTTCTGGATATGAACTAAAAATTTTGGAAGAAGACCATAATAAGGGTTTTTGAATTGAAAATTTACCTCGAAGTTCTTAGAGGGTGCCTAGATAAATATTTAAGGCATTCATTTTGATTTGAAAAATACGACGTAAAGATTAAAGCTACACAAATTTCAGATTTGCCTCAGAGTCATAATTCTGGCCGTCTTAATACTTTATGCGTAATTGTATGTAATTGTAGGTATAATAATAGTTTTAGGCGTCAATTTTGATTACCTACAATTACGCATAGGATATTAAGACGACCAGAATTATGACTCTGAGGCAAATCTGAAATTTGTGTAGCTTTAATCTTTCCGTCGTCTTTTTTCAAATCAAATCGAATGCCTTAAATATTTATCTAGTCACCCTCCAAGAACTTCGAGGTGAATTTTCAATTCAAAAACCCTTATTATGATCTTCCTCCAAAATTTGTAGTTCATATCCAAAAAAGTAAGCCCCGTGTTTGACTTTTCACTTAATGCGAGCGCAAAAATCTGATCGCTTCTTCACTAAAAACCTCATGTAAAAGCCATTTACACTACCGGTTAGGTAAGCACCACAACACATGCCCCAAAGAATTAGCGGGCTCTGCACGTTATACATAAGGCAAGACCTTCACTTTCACGTCCTCTAAATTTATCAATCACGCACTGTTGTTGCTAAAAGGAGGACTGTTTGACCATTCGAAAACTGAAAACATCTTCTGAAACGCTCGGTGCATTGTCACTTCCCCATGTTATCAGCATAGCGACTGAACACCCCTTCCCCCACTATAACCGCAGCGAGATATTTCAGCTTGCTAAACGTAGAGATTAATGCATGACCACTCCATCATCCCAGTACCTATTACTCCTTCATTTTTAATTGAAAGTTATAACTAGTCAAGTGCTGAAGCCTTTTCATTAGAATGACACTAAAGAACGGAACCCACTCCATGGTACTGGCTGGTCACTTCCGCCATCATCTTGCCGTTGTGGCTCTGCGGGGGCTGCGACGACGGCTTGAACGAGGTCGCTTCTTTCTTCCCGTAGTTCGCCGAGGTCTCCTGAAACAAAACGCTCACATCATTCAAGTACCGTCTTCACTCAACTCCTTCTAGGATTATTCACACGTTCCCAGAATAATCCCCTGATAATGCACTGATCGCTCGGGTTACCCGTCACTCGCCATTACGCAAGTTCTCACGCGCATTAGCGCCCCTTCGACCGACGCCAGCTGTGCACCAGTTCCCATCAAAACGTCTCCTCGCATCCACAATAGCCTTCCTTCGCTGCGCGCGCAAGTTGAGGGCGGCAAACGACATCAAGCCATCCTTTCTCGTTCTTCCCGAGCCGACAGCGAGCGCCGTTATAACAACACAGCGCCACACCATTACGATGACATAAAGCATGGAAAAACAAACATCGAGGGGTGAGATGCGGCACTTGTGATAAGGAACGTGTCACTAAAGGCGCTTTTAGAGCGTCATAAACGAATCACGAACGATGAATACAGAGGGAGAATATTTCGCAACTCACAGCACAGCAGTATAACGTTCGGGGCTTTTAGAAAATATATTGGGTCGTTGGTGCTCTCCAATTGCGCACCGCTCGATCAGACAGCTGTGCCTATTTTGAGAGGGTGACGTAAGTCTAACACGGAGAGCAAATTCCCCCTCTCTTTCATATCATCCTCAGAAGGTTCTAGACGCGAAGGTGGGCAGCATTGGGCGGTGGGAACGCACCAGCCAATCAGGTTCGATCGAATTGGCGTTCTATTCAGAGGACAGGCACGGTCGGTACCTGATTGGTTGCGTGTGTTGCCTTGGTGTTCTGCTTAGTTACGACTGGCTGGCGCTTCCACCTTCCAGTGCTGTCCTCCTTCGCGACATGCACTCTTCAGAGATTGTTCAAAGCTTTGGAGTGGAAGCTTTTGCCAACCACTGATAAATACATCCCATGTCCACGTCGAACTGGAGGCCTTTCAAATAAAATTGGACATCTTTTAACATAGCCTAAAGCTTTTGGAACCAAAGGGCACATCTTCCAGATCGAAGCGAGTTTCTTATAGGTTAAGCTGTGTACAGACTCCCCAGGATGGTAAGAATAATTTTTTGACCAAGAAAAACTTGGTAAAACTTTTCTAGAAATTGTTTAGTTCAGCTGTCCGAATGAGTGTCAGAATTTTATAAAATTTTAACTTTAAAAAAATAATATATTAAATGCTGTTTTAAAGCACAACAAAGCAGCATTCATTTAGTGCATTGAAAAAAGACGAGAACGCGCCATGCACCAGGAAAGCTCATCGCAATATTTTTTGATTGAGTGTCTACACGGAGCATCAAGGTGAGGATGTATGTGTTCTTCCCAATTGTTCATGTTGCATCGCTTACAGGTGTTAGACTCCGTGCAAACCTAAATTTCTCCATCAATCGAATAAACATCGCGATGCCTTATCGTTAGACGAGGGCGCCGTGACGCAGTCTCTTTTTTGGCTCTAAAAAATGGCCGCCTTCCTGCCCCTTAAAACAAGTTTTGTAGCACTATTTTTCCTCAAAAATGAGAATTTTGTAAGACTTCAAACAATGCGTTCACTTATTGTGTAGTTGAACTAAAACCTCAGAGAAAACATACTAAAAATTTTCTTGAACAAAACATTGTTTTAACCCTTCTAGAGAGCCTAGCTTATTGTAGAAGAAGCTCATTTCGATTTTGAAGAGTTCGCTTTGGTTTCAAGTTTTAGGCTAGCTTAGAAGAGCGCCCAGTTTGACTTGAAGAGTGTCCGATTCGACGTGAAAATGGTTACAACTTCCAAAAAATCACCTAAGTTTATCACGGCCTAAATTAATGTTAAGAGTTATGGACGAGGTACAGGATGACCTGCCTTCCACGTGTTCGTGCCGACAGCGTTACAAAGATTTTTTATTCAAACCGAAATTTTAACTTTATCCTTTTATCGAAACCACCTCAAACAGCTATAAAGAAGAAAGTACGACGTTAATCAATCCCTTTTTCGGATGCACCACGCGTCCTACTAGTATGACATATCATGGAGGCAATTTCTATGCGTATTCCACTATACGGGGGCTCGTAGCGCAGCCGAAGAAGGTGCCGGCTGTCCCGTGTACCCGATACCAAGTTCATGGTTAGAATTTCCCGCCTAAGCCAATCAAGCCTTTCATCCCTCCGGGGTCGGTTAATTGGTACCACAGTTGTCTGAGAAGGATAAAGCGCTGACTTGTTCATCGGCTGGCCAGCGCAAGTCATTGTATGGCCAAATACGTATTCAAATCGCCTCCACGACATCCCGTAGAAGAATGCGTGACGCATCCCAACAGAGATTGAGTAACGCCGCCCTTTGTCCTTTCATCCTTTATTTCGCCACGCAATGTGACCTGCGGTAGCCAGCCGATGGAAAAGTCAGTACTTTATCCTTCCTAGACAAGTCTGATACCAATTCACCGACCCCGGAGGTAGAGAAGGCTTAGTTTATCGGGGCGCGACCCGATCCATGAGCCTTGATTCGGACTGCACGCGATAGCCCGGCATCTCTACCGACTGCGCTACCACAAGTCTAGCTACCGTTATTCTGGAAAGTTCACTTATGCAGGAGATGGAGCCAAAAAGGCAGAGCATTGGAAGAGACCGAAGAAAACTGAGTTTCACTGAAACCCGTTTGCGGAACCTAGTGATGGCGACCATAAATAGATCAAGTGACACTCTCCATAAATAGCTGTGTCCACCTCTGCAAGATACTACAGTGTTTCCTGTCTGATAACAGCACAACACTTCAGCAGCACTGAGAGCGCTCCTTGGTCTCTGAAATACCCAGGTCCATCCTATTCCAAACAGAGATCGGGAGAGCTCGAAAAGCCCCATATACGCTCAACGGAACAAACATCTCACCAGAGTGCTCCAGCTAGAGCACAAAGTCAACGTGGTCAACGAGTTAGTGTCAGAGCAGGGCAGCAGGAAACAAGCGGCTGGGGGAGCTTTCAGGAGTGTCGAAGTAGTGTAGAGGAAGAACGCCTAACTCCGTCCTACCTCTTCGACTACACCGCTCTTGCTGCGCTAAGATAAGTCATAGAGTTCTGGTGCCACCAGACAATGATGAGCATTCGATCAGTGCCGTGCAATGACGACGATGCTCGGGGCGACACGATTCATGCAAGTGAGAGGAGACCTCCGAAATTTCCAGCTTCATCGACGTTCAGAGATCAGAGGCCCTGTCGTATGAGCCAGGTCATCGCAAATTCGGTGGGTCGACTACGCTATGCTTTCCGCAGATATCTACTGACGAGTACTGTAGCCAACTGAACTCCGCAGTATGGAAAAGAACACCAGTATGCTCACTTGGATCTCGCGAAAGCATTGAACGAGCGATATGACGCTCCTCATGTCCATCAAGCAAAAACGATTCCTTGGGCCACACCAGCACGTGACAGGACATGCTACCAGCACCGCACCAACTCGAACAAACTAACGGTCAACGGAACTATAAGTCATACAGCAGATTTTAGAATTCGACCAATTTAGGGACTGGTAAAAAGGAAAACGTATCCGACAAGGAGATTGTATCGATTTTTGAGTTGCATCGAGCAATTTTCCAAATAGGTATGCCAAGAATGTCTGGAAACGCTCAATGTTTTCCGATACACGCTCAACAGATGTGGGTATCAGATCAATAAACGAAACGACAACTAGGCAAGATGACCAGCCACTACTACCTGCCTTCTAATCCAGACCTGTTATACAGTTTCACGAAATCTACCTAGGAAAAAACACAAACCCAATCAACCTTAGTAATGTCGTGGAGCGTTCAGGCTTCCCCTACTCTTCAGCGGAAAACAGAAAGGTTCAAAAAACGTGTGGGAGACGAAGCAGGTTCACCGCCGACAAAAGTAAACTTCGAATTTTTCAACGCTAATATTAGCTTACACTTGGGGTTGGACAGGCGTCAGCGGATAAACAACGAAAGAAAGCTCTTGCCAATAAATTGTAAATACTGAAGGCCCGTCAGCTTCCGAGCAGCGGACTTTCGCAGCGCCGCCTTCAAGCAATAAATTCGTGAAAGTAAATTTCGAGCACAAATTCAAAGAAGGAAGAAGGCCGAGAAATGCAGTTTCACATCTGGGGACTGAATGCAGCTTTGTGTATATTCAAGATCTTTGTAATGAGATTAACATACCCAAGCATCAGCACAGCTGCGTAGTATACACTGAAACCTACGCCGTTAATATTCGGATAATTCGTATCCGTTATTTTTTACGTTATTTTTTTTTACAAACCTCAGATAGTTGGACTAATAGAAGAATGGAATTTTTGAAACATCCGGATATTAAGGTGATTGAAGTGTGAATAATTTTCACAAGAACGGATTTTGGGATGATACGACATACAGGCAATTGATTTTTCTTCGAATCGGCTATCACACACCCGATTCGGGTATGGATTTCTGGTTAAAATCAGTTATCTCAATAAATCACAAACCCGGTTTGGCGATACCACCCTTATCTGAATAGTTTTATGGCCCGAACTTTTCAAAAATGTCATTGTTCCATTTACCACGGGAACCATTTTTTCTTGTAAAAAATACGAATGTGAATTTTTTCCATTTCGGATCCAATGTATACTACCTGGGAATCTCCTCCACTCCCTTGGGTGAAAAAGCACTGGAGTACTCCGCAGGGTGAAGAACATTTACGGATTAAGATTTCGGCTAGAATCCCATGTTAAACAATGCTCAAATTACCATTATTTTCTTCTTTCTTCCTTTAGTTTATTATTACAGTTTTAAACCACGCCTATTTCACTCTACATTAAAATTAAAATAAAGGATAAAGGACCCTCAATCCCTTTTGGGATGCGCCACGCATTCTACTTCAACGGGATGTCGTGGAGGCGATTTGAATGCGTATTTGGCCATACAATGACTTGCGGTGGCCAGCCCATGAACAAGTCAGCGCTTTATCCTCCCCAGACAAATCTGCAACCAATTCATCGACCCCGGAGGGATGGAAGGCTTGGTTGGCCTGGGCGGGAAACCCGAACCAGGAACCTGGTATCGGGTGCAGGCGACAGTCGACGCCTCCTCCGACTGCGGCACACGCGCCCCTAACTCTACATTATCAGGTGTTTATATCCAGTTTTAAGTCATATGTTACGTTAATGAGCCTGAACAAGGAGGAGGTTCATCATCATCATCAAGACGCCGACATTCCAAACACACTCGAACTGTGGACTTGTTGGACTTGTTAAATCGTACAATGCACCAACTTTCACCGAGACGTATAGGACATTATTTCAAGGCGATGAATGAATGCCAAGCTCTACTCGTTGTCATGGAATGTGGGACGACCACTGTGGTTAACTAGAAAAATAACTCTCATAAGTCACTGGAGATTACTAGTTAAAAAGGTTAGTTACCTAGCCATAACTACTATTTCAAACAATTACTACCATCATAGTAAATTTCTTCTTAATCTCTCATCTAAACAAAAAACCCCTCAAAACTTCTTGGAGAATTTTTTTAGAGATACCGCTGCTTTAGTCAACTGCAATCACATGAAACACTGGCAATAATCTCTTCACCGAAAGCAGCCATCGTGTCGTGCGCTCCCTATAATAGCAGAGCAGCTGAGATGATAATTTGCCCAGCAGCTTAGCCAGCAGTGAGAAGCCGTTCGTTCTCGTCGTGGTTCGCGGCCGGCGCACCGTAGCAGCATAGTGACCGGCTGAGTCAATGTCAACAGGATTTTGCTATAATACAGCAGCACTTGACGCTTGTTTGCCGACTAGTCCACCTGGCTTCAGGTTCCCGTAGTGCGGCCGCTGCAGCAGCAGCGTAGGTAAAAACTCAGGAAGAGCCGAGGCTGAAGTGTTAGCAAATTACCACTAGAAAGAAGCCGGCCTATAGCAAACAAGACCCATACAGCTAGCTCAAACATGCCACATTCGTAATGAGAACAATCAAACCGGCAATGGTTATGTGTAGTTAAAAGAAACTTGCCATCTAGTTTCAGTGCGAAAATCAATTATCTCTAGCAGAAGCAAAACACAACAGCCACCAAAACCACGACATCTATGTCTGTTAACTTCTTCCATCAAAGAGAACTGGAACCCCCAAAGGATTCAATTAAGCACACAGCGATGAGATAGAATCGAACGGCCTTTAGTAATGAGCTTACGCAATCGTTTCCTTACAAGTTCACAAGTAGCACCTTCCAGATCTCTAAGATTAAGAAAACATGAAGACGATCTTGCACAGATGTGTAGATATAAGCCAAAAAGGGTGAAACATGAAAAAAGGTTTATCTCCCTTCACTAGACCCCAACGTGATCATAACACTCATCAGGGCATGAATGAGATTCCTTCTATCACAGATAAGGTAAAGGCTCCGATCCCTCAGGGAAGCGCCACGCATTATACTTCTACTACTAGTGTTGGTAAGCTTGACTATGGATGTTGTGTTAGATCAAAAAGCGGCGGTGATGCGTCACCTGTCGTCCAGCTGTCGTCGAATTGCTCGCGCGGGCGCTAGCAAAGTCTCCAATTGTCGCTAAATAGATCTCGTCCACTCAAAGTGCACTAAGAGTGTCAAATATCATCACGACGAACCAGATCAACGCGATAATTGCCAAAATTATTCCATTTTCACTTCCCATAGCATCCAGTTGGTAATGTTTCTCGACAGTCGCCGGAACGCATTAAGTGGCTAGCCACCCACTGACTTGGTCCAGAAGAGACCGTCTGATTCTCGAGGGACGGCGGAACATACAGTTCAGAGGGTATCCCTGGCGAGTAGTGAAACACCCATACTTCGGTTCAAGCGCGGTTCAAGTGTGGGAGACCACAAAGAACTGTGCCCATGTTACTACAGGAACGTTGGCTTTGCTGATAAACTTCCGTTTCTCCCTCCTTCTGTCGGCAGACAGCTCGAAGGAAATGCTTCCGCATCCCGATAGGCATTACTGACGCAGATGACAGGTTTCACAACAGGTGAACAAAACCGATCTGAGAGCAGTTATCGATCGTTCTACGGATTCATGTCCACAGCTGACCACTGAAGATAGGAATCGCGTTAATATGTTGGCCGACTGACAGGCTTGACAACAGCTAAGCATTACATTTCACTAATCGATAAGAATCGATATTGCACATTTCTGACCATGACTCCGTGCAAACAGGGTATCGCTGATTAGGTTGGGTGGTGCTTCTGGAGCCCTAAGGATCTTGATCAAATGACTACATAATGACGATCTTAGCAGTGAACATTGTCAGTTCTGAGATTTGAGGTTTAGTGCTGCTGTGTTTGACTGGAGTACATATCGAAAATTAGATGGGCCGGCCATGCAATGCGCTTCGCAGACCCCGCTGGACGACGCCCGTCACCGGGGGCAGACATAACTCCAACACCGCGCGAACCCGCCTGGCGTCGGCACGGTGCGCGACGAAATTGGAGGAGTTGCCGCAGTGCGGTGCTTCCGACGGCTAGAAACGCTTTTTACAGGGACAGACATGCGACACGCCTTTGCAATATTTCAACGTTTCTTGGAGATGGTATATGAATGTGATTTCAATAGAACGATCAGCGACAGTTTATACAGGAATCCTGGTCATGTGGATGATTTATAGCGTCAGTATTTGCCAACTACACTTTCTTCGGTCAATTTTTACCCGCGATTATGGTTATACTACGGAAAAAGGTCACTATCACCCATTTTCGGATCAATTGTCCTACTACAAACTGTTGCCTACCACATTCTATGGAATCTTGAGTTCCTTTCTAGAAAGGTCTGGAAGCTTGAACACTGAGAACATTTCGTGCTCCGCGGCTAACCATGCGCACGTCCGCGTTTCAGCGCCGCGACGTCGGTTGGAGTTAGGTCCTGGAGCCCGCCCGTCACCGACTGGATTCTACGGGATGTCAAGAGAACACCAGGACGCCCACCAACGCGTTGG
Organism: Heligmosomoides polygyrus bakeri; assembly: GCA_947359475.1. Classification (NCBI taxonomy): domain Eukaryota; kingdom Metazoa; phylum Nematoda; class Chromadorea; order Rhabditida; family Heligmosomidae; genus Heligmosomoides; species Heligmosomoides polygyrus. The sequence continues at coordinate 91,098,293 of OX375865.1, read as the reverse complement.
TCGGACTTCTCCGGAAAGCCCTGAACGAACGATTTGACGCTCTTCGTGTCTCTCGAGCATGGTGGATCCATTGGAGCACTCTGCGACAGGGACGAATGGAGACGCTGCTGGCGTCCGCTCGAGCAAGTCGATAATCAACGGGACGACAGGTGATACGGATGAGATTTGTGTCAACTGGAGCATTTTGTCGCATTTGAGGACCTTGTAAAGGCGTTCTTTGAAGCTACATTTTCACGCCAAGGAACCAAGCTTTCCATCGCTACGTGGTCCGAATTTGAACCAGAATTGTCTGGTAAGGATAGAACACTGACTTTCCATCGGCTGGCCGCTAAGTCACTGTATAGGCCAAATACGCATTTAAACCGCCCCTACGACATCCCGTAGAAGTAGAATGCATGGCGTACCCCAAAAGGATTGATCAACGCCATCCTCTATCCTTAATGGCACAATGAGCATGGATAGAAGGCATACCGGGCGTAGGGCGTCCATTTCATCTTGACAGTATAAATGCGAGATCGACTCCCGCCGGGTGCAAAATTAATGTTCGTATAATAGCATTTAGACTATTCTTCTTTTTATCTCTCCCTCTCTATTTGTGACGAGATCGCATAGCTTTCAGTCCCTTTACCTTCCTATTAGGTTGGTGCATAAGTTCTCGGACGTTTGATCCCTCCTGAATTGAAAGCGCATTTTCCCGTCAAATTTCTCACATGTATCAACGCGTAAATGATCGATCGATAGAGAAAGGAAAGGGCTACAAAACTGTTCCTAACATTTACTTCTGCGTTGTTAACGTCAGCCATTATGGCTAAGCAATTCATCCCAACTGAGACGCATATTCGGCACGTCATGTTATTCCTGCATCAATCTGGCCTCAATGCCAACGAATCCTATCGTCGCCTGAAGGATGTTTACAACGAGAGTGCTCCTGCTCGAAGTACTGTGTATCAGTGGTTCTCGAAGTCTGCAGTTGGTGAATTCTCCGTCGAAGATAATGAACGAGAAGGGCGCCCGATGACATTGGATTTGGATGGCCTCTGAAGTAGAGTGGAAGCGGACCCATACCAAACCAATCGCGAACTATCAAGCAATCTTGGTGTTAGTCATTCAACAGTCGTTGGAGGATTGAAGTCGACTGGCGAGGTGCAAAAATTGGGTCGCTGGGTACCTCACGACTTGACACAACATGACATGGGTCGCAGAGCCGATGTCGCTCTGTCTCTCCTTACCCTCAGACGTACCCACGGATGGCTGGACAACCTTGTCACCGGGGATGAGAAGTGGATACTCTACTCTAATTATCACCGGCGTGCACAGTGGGTTGACGCAACTGGAGAGGCAAAGGACGTTCCGAAACCCGACCTTCACGTGAAAAGGATGATGCTATGCATTTCGTGGAGCGTTCTTCGCGTAGAATACTGGCAGCTGCTGGACGAAGGGATAACAGTGACGGCAGAGGTTTGCGTCAACGAACTGAGGAAGTTGAGGGCCCACCTTCAAACCACACGAGGAGAACAAGTGAAGGTGTATTTTCAACACGACAACGCTAGACCGCATATTGCTAGAGCGACGGCGGCTGAGTTGGCGGACTACGGGTAGACCGTTCTTCCACATCCACCTTACTCGCCAGATCTCGCTTCTTCTGATTATCATTTGTTTTCAAGCCTTCAACGCTATTTGGACGGCCAGCAACTTAGGAACCGAGACCGAGATGTAAAAGAGGCACTGCTCACATTTTTCGAATCACAACCGGCCACGTTTTGGAGAAGAGGCATCCATAACTTACCAGCACGTTGGCGAAAGACAATTGATGTAAGGGTGGTTACTTCAAATGATTTGATATTGTTGTTCGTATGTTGTGATAATAAATATTTCATGCCCCAAATGTCCGAGAGCTTATGCACCAACCTAATAGCAAAAGTCATGCGAAGACATGGATTTGAAGTAAATTCACAATCTCACAGTGTGTATCTCCACTGATCAATTAAAAACTAAACAAATCATTGATAAAACCAGGCTACCCATACAACCCATTCGATCATCTGCCCTACTCACCTCAGATAACCATCCCATTTCCCGTGCAATCGAATATCACTACACATAAGGGCGGAATATCTCTGTTTCGATGAATGCACAAGTGCCCGAGCCATGCATACAATTATCGCCGCGGCAAATCCTTTCAGCCCATTGCAGCGTTCGAAACAGATCCCATACACGGAAGAGCGTAAAGCCCTACTCGACGTCATAAACGAAACTGCATTGTTGACAACGCTAAGCCGAACTGGAACGCGTTCGGCAACCTTCAAAACCAGAAACCATTGTCAATGGCTTTTTGGCGTGAACAACGTTTGAGGTGGCAGGCAACAAATGGGTAAGCGCATACAGTTGGGCGGGAACATATCGGACCGCGCCACAGTCGCGCATTTCTAAAGCCCCAAACCTTCGCATCCACAGAAGATGAATCGTCATCGAATTGTTGGAGAAGGTAACGGACAGGAACTAACCAGGAGAGTATCCTAATGCTAGGCCTGGACGGCCAAAGTGTTATATGTAAGCAGAAGCGTGACTGCCTCAGAAATACGACAATGCAGGTATCTCCCTGAGCGCAGAGTTATGGTCAATTAAGGAGGGTGCAGCAGCATCTCTCAGCATGGATTTGCACGCGGGTTTACAGACGAAATCCATGAACCACACGAAGCCTAATGTGTGAACACCTGCGGCCAGCCACTACAGGTGCGGCATCAGTCAATAATTAACGTTGACTATTTACTCAGCACATTTTAATTTTTGAAGTCCGACTAAGAACTACGGCCGATCTTCTTCCCAACGGCTTTGTTTCATATAGCGAGCAAACAGCAATGAGGAGCGCTTTCATCTGATCCTTACATTGCAATCATCTCACAGCTCCTCTATTAATTGCCAGCGCAACAAGAAGCTAAATCATGTTATAACTACAAAACAACTGAAAAATAAAAATATCAAAGAGCTCTAAAGGGTTGTGAAAAAACTAGTCAATGTCGACTGATAATGGCTAGAAACCTGTTCACTGTGATAAACCACCGGCCCGATGAAGGCATTCGTTAAACCCCTAACTTATAGAAACGACAACTGGTATAACAGGCCCATTAACCACGAGAACGTATCACTTACGCAGGACCAGGGGTGTGCGTAATTGCGGTTTACAATTTTACGATTTACGGCGATTTTTGGCAATTTTTCAACAATTTACGGTATACGACATTTTGGGTCCTAGACCGTAAATTTTCGTAAATATGGTCTATAGTTTACAACAGTCGTCTACATAATGTCACTCAACTTGACACGTAACGATTGGCCCACTTTTAGAGTTTGCTCGTCTTGGTGTGGAGTAAATAGCATACAAAGTGCAATAAAATCAAAGCTTCCAGTATGCTTCAAAAGAGATTGAAGCTGTTTCGGTCCTTTGTTAATGAAGCGACATCGCCTTCGTACTACGCTTAGAACGTTATGCCTTGACGGAAAGCAAATGTTCGCTGCGAAACCAGTAGAGGGCAGCCCATGCGAGTACAGATACTTTGTAGTGCAATATTTAGAAGTTCTGGAGAAGCAAGCAGTGCAAACCATGCGCCCTGGATCTGTCGGGTGTCATTCGAGTGATTTTGTTGAACGAGGCGCTTACGTTTCAGAAACTGTGAACGCCTACAAAGTCAAGAAACGACTTTGCTAGAAACTCTCTAGAATTAACAGAACTTCTGAAATCATGCGCCTGCGGTTCGTTGCGACGCCTTTATTGCTATCCACCCTTCAATTAGCCAGTAAACGCTTAACTACCTTTCTGTGACTATTTATATAGATTTTTTTGGAAGTTTCGGATGAGAGTTTTTAAATTAAAAGGCACATAAAAAAATTGGACTTCTACAGAATCAAGCTACACACATCTGTAGAATGTCGCACAAGATACTTTTATCTAAAGAACCTAAAAGCCTTAAAACTTTAAAATCGTACTAAAAGAGTTGCCTGGAAAACGATTAAATTATTTCAGCCCTTTTCACATGCTGCAAGAAAGGATTTGCAGAAAAATGCAGAAAAGAGTGTGAAAAGCTAAAAGAAAAGTTTCTTGGTGTATCACCCGATAGGATTGCGCCATGCGGTCGCTCAGCACGCGATGTCTTTAGATTGCCTGTGTAAGAACTGTTTTCGCCGAGTTGGTCTGCTGTTATATTTTTTTTGACCTTAACATTAACTTTTTGCGTTTGTTTCTGTGTAGATTTACATGAAAGCCAAAGGCAGCTAAAATAGTGGGAATTTTATGACTGTGCTTTACATTGGGCACTATAAGCTTTCGTTCAAGATATATCTTGTAGAGGATAGGATTTAACTACTTGATTTCGATTCTTTAACTTAGGCTGGACATAGAAAGTGTAAGAAATATTGAATTGCTTTTAATTATCGATAACAGAAAAACCTCCAGGAATTTTAAAAGGATGTCTTGCGATTTATGATTTACGATTAACGACGGTTTTTTGTAATTACGATTTACGATTTACGAAATTTCACATTTCATTTACGCACACCCCTGCATAGGAAGACAATTAAATTTACGTGAAGCATGAAGCAGTGTTTCGCAAGGAGGAATGAAGGGCAGCCAGGGCGCTGGGAGCTCTATGTATGCACCCCAAATCGATTATAAGAACCATGCCACCCACACCTACTGAGTTGGTACTTGGCGTGTCTGAGAAGGATCAAACGCTGCTCTTTCCTAATGGCGCTTTGTTGCGATCAAAACTGTAGCGCTAGGCGAGACTCGAACCCGCCCTGTTGCTCACCGGGCGGGAATACTCTACGCCATTACACCACCGCCGCTTTTGGTCGAGCGCAACATCTACACCTCATAGGACCCATGAACACTCACCCGTATATCGGGATGAGCTGACCGCTGATATCAGCAAGGAACCAGCTAAGCTGAACACATTGCTAGAAATGACTCAATTCAGTTTATGCCCACAGGTCACTGCCTGGCCCCCCGCAGGTCACTGTGTTGATTCAAACAGTCTCCACTATACCCCGTGGAAAAAGAATGTGTAATGCAAATCGCCAAGGTATTAACTGAGGCAAATATTTAGTAATTAAAATAGGATAAAGGACAGCGTTAATCAATTCTCTTCGGGATGTGCCACACATTTTATTTCTAATCGATATCGTGGAGGCATTTTGAATAGTTAATTGGTCTGTACCATGACTTGCGATGGGCAGTCAATGGGCAAAGCAGGGTTTTACCCTATCCAGACAAGTCTGCTGCCCATCCAACGACGGAAGGCGTGGCTGACTTGTCTGAGAAAACCAAAAATCTGAAACCGGGTGTACACGAAATCAGCGCCTCCTCCGACTGCGCTACCACGCACACCATCATTCTTTTGCCGTCAATGGCAACAATTTTCCAGTATTTTTCAGAAAATCAATGGCAGAGCCGCAGGCATCTTGAAGACCATACCAGCGTTCACTTGTTGCATAATTCTCACTCAAATTAATTGATTTACACAGAACATAACATGGCGGAAGCCGTTTAAACTCATTTTGTACTTCAGATATTCCTGAATCACGCAGTAAGGGCCCAGAAAACACTTGTTCGAAAGCAGTCAACATTCGGGAAAAGTCTAAACACAACGCAATCTCCATGTCATTTTGGAAGTTGAAGTGGGTAGCTTCCGTGTAGAAGAGAAAACACCCTTATATACCATTTTCACGTCGAATTGGACACTTTTCAAAACAATTTGGACACTTTTTGGTCACACTGGACACTCCCCCAAGCTAGCCTAAATCAACGCGAGCTCTCCGAGATTGAAGTCATCCTCTTCTACATTAAACTAGTGACTCTCGAAAAAGGCTAGAATGCTTTTTTTTTTTTGTTCAATGAAAATTTTAGTATAACTTTCTTTGAAGTCTTAATTTATCTATCCAATAAAAGATCACATTGTTCAAAATTTTATACAGTGTTTATTTTTGAGGAAAATAATGGTTTAAGGCTTGTTTTAAAAAGCAGGAAGGTGGCTAATTTTCAAGGCCAAAAAGGAGATTGGGTCATGCCCTCTTCCAAGACGTTTCGATTTCTATTCGATTGACAGCAAAATGTCTGATTGCATGAAGTTGGACGCGTGTTAACAATACAACAAAAAAAGCACTGCAAATAACACACATATCCCACTTTGACGGTTCACGCATTTACACTATCAATCAAATAAAGATTGCGACGAACTTTTTGAATGACGCGATCCGACCTTTTAATACGCTACATGCTTGCTTCTTTGCTGTGTTTAAGACAACTTTTTATTTTTTATTCTCTCTAAAAAATTTATAAAACTATTACTCTTAATGGTTATTGGGGCAGGTAAACTAAAAAACTTCGAAGAAAGTTATGCCAAATTTTCCCGGAACAAAATTTACTCTAACCATCCTTGAGAGTCTGTAATGCCATCGACCTGAAGCTCATTTCGATTAGGAAGAGTTCCCATTGATTTCAAAAGTCTTACCATTAGGCTAGCTTAGAAGAGTGTCCAATTTGATTTGAAAAGTGTCCAATTCGGCTCGAAAATGTGTATATGAACACCCCAACAGAAGCTCCCGATACATGAACTGATTCACCCTCAGCGTATTAGCGTTGCCTCAACAACCGAAGCTCGAGTAACGGAACTCGTCCGCGTTACATCGTTATATCAATGCGCCGCACATTGCACAGAAGAACTAACGCAACAGCTCCATCACATGATGGCAAAAAGCGAGCAGTTGTTGAGGGAAACACGTCGATAGCGTACCATGCACTCGTGTTTGGAGCGTCCTTATTACACCATCCAGTAATACCCAACAATGAGTGACCACACACGCACGCTGTAATGGAACAAGAACGAGAGCTAGACAGTATTAGCTGAAGCGCACTGGGCCTCTAGTTCATCGTCATCCCCAACAACATTCGAGTACCGACTTCACACTCGGACAGACTACTAGTGTACTACCAGAGTATTAAGTGTGAATTTAATTTTCGGCACCAGTCAATCCGACCGAACGGGCCAGGGATGCTACCACTTCCTCACACAATGGAAGCAGTTTGATAGATTACTTAAGTCCTGCATGACTACTAGATGAAACAGCTGGTGACAAGGGACAAGCAGCCACTCTATCTCTCGAAGAATATCCTCTCGCAGAGCCGCGGAGCACTTGCGTTGGTGAAATACGCCTGGCTGGTCAAGTCATCAAATCGAATACGGCAGGAAACGATCGAAACGGACGTGCGCAATCGACGCCTTGATGCGACTGCCATTCATGAGTTCCGTTTAGACTGAAAAAATCACAATCCACATCCGATCATCTATAAATCTTAGCACCGCTGTGCTGAGGCTAATCCACGGTGTTATCTATGACTGGCCTGTATTGGCAGCGAATGCACATTCAACCTGCCTCCACATCCCATAGAAGTAGAGTGCGTAGCGCGTCCCAAAAGGGCTTGATCTACTCCGTCCTTTGTCCTTTATCCTTTACCAATGCCATTCCAGGCTTACGCATTTAAACTGCATCCCCCATATTCATACAGAAGTAGGATGAGTGACATATCTCAAGGAGGGACAGATTAAATCGGACCCTTATCCATTACACAAAGCAGAACAGAATTTAGTCGCAAGTTAAACTCCAATGCGGCTCCAACACGCACAGCTCGCTTTCCTGACCAGGAAATTTTCGCCCCATAGATTCCGTCAACCATTCCCGCCCATACAGCCCATACAGGTCGCACATGGAGCTAAGTTTTTGATCACAATCACCGTTGTGACATGAAACTGATTAGGGACTTCCATTTCGACGGCTCATGTTTCGGACCAATAGAATCTACCAACCCTAATTCCAGTCCCGGGTTAAGAGACCCACTGTTGATAGATCTTGTGCCGGCAGATGTGAATAGATTGAAAGACAAGTGCAATTAATCTAATCGTTTTTGTTTTCCGCCACGCATTCTACTTAAGGGATATAGTGTACCAAGTGGTACTACAGTTGTGTGAAAGCGTATGCTGGCTCTTGTTTCGGGTTCTCTGCCCAGGCCAACACTGCCTCTCCTCCGGGGTCGATGAATTGGTTCCAGATTTGTATGGGAAGGATAAACATTGACTTGTTCATCGGCTGGCCACTGCAAGTCATTGTATGGCCGAACATGCATTCAAATCGCCTTCACGGTATCCCGTAGAAGAATAATGTGTGGCGCATCCCAACAGGAATTGATTTAAACCATCCTCTATTCCTTTACCCTTTACGTTTTGGATTAATAGAACCTACCAAAGTTGAGCATAGTTATGAGTTCGAAGACCCATTGCGTAAGTCCAAGTGTTGGAAGACATGCTCTGATAGAAAGGCAGCGAGCGCAAACATTCATTCTGCTTACGGAACACGCCATGCATCGAGCTCTACGGGATATTGTGGGGCAATCTAAAAGCGTATTTGGCCTATGCAATGACTAGCAATGCAGCCGAATTAGAGGTCAGTGCTTTACCCTTTCCAGCCGATTCCGTTACCAACTTCGCCAACGGTATTTGCTCCGTTAAATTGCTGTAAGTCGTTGATGAATCTGGCCCCTGATGTGAACCTTCGCTGGCCCACGCAGGACACGAACCAAAAATCGATTCCGGTTTCACGAGAGAACAGGCACCTTCAATCAAATGAGAAACGCCCACCTAACGCATTTGCTTAGAACATCGTTTTCATTCGTGTCATTCCGTGCACTCAAATTTATTAGAATATTCTTTTTGAATATATTCTCGCCGCATGTGGAGATCACTGCTTTAAGTTTGCAAAGGAATACAAAAGAAAGATTTAGTTTGGTTTTCGTTTCGCACTTCGTCTACATCTCCCTGATCCGTTGATACGCTAATTTCCCCTGGTCATTAGCTACCAGATACCTGCAGCTGCTTCTCGTGATCACTCCTGCCTAAGCACATCTGTGACACCTCACACCGCCTCAGAAATCGACCACACAGACCTCCATGGCAAGCTTCATCAACCCTTATAGCCCACATTCATCTAGGATCACTTCTATTCCTGCCCTGCCATCATCACGTATTCACTGGTTACACCGAACCCCCAATCGCACAGCAGGTGGCCGGCTGCCTATCCAAATGCAGGCCCTTCCCTAAGGTCTGCATGTTTAATGAGCACTCTGGACGGCAAACAACGACTACGCGGAAACATCGGCTGGCGCGTCTTTACAGCAACTACCACGAGCCACTTTGTTGCGGCTGATCCCTTCAGAAGCCAATAAAACACGCCAACACATGGGGTAACCGCAGTTCAGCGCGCTATCGCGACCTACAGACAGCGCTGATAAGACCGAAATGCAGGCAAACAAAACGCCTCAGCTAAAAATTACTGAGCGTCGGAAGACAAAGCGAGACACTTCGGTGAAGGATATCGGTGAAGCACGTCGAACACACGTCATTCGACAGTCACATGGAATGCGACCGAAACTGACCTTTAGCCAAACAAAGAAACGCTGAAAAGTAGGCCAGGTCGTCGTTAAAAAGGTCTCTGGCGGCGCAGTGGTAAGACAGTGAACTATGTGCGCCCAATTCAGCAGAAGTAACATACAAAGAGGTCTAAACAGCAGAACATCGGATCTATTATCGTAGTCAGAGAAGGGCATCACTAGAAAAGCGGAACAAACGTGAACGATGTGGCATCTCCCCGCTATATAATAGCAAAGAAAAGTTCTCTCGTAGGACAGTTTATAGTATTGCCTTTGTAAACTAGTCGGTTTTCAATCGCCAAGGTGTAGGAGTGCAGTGCCCCCTCCCAACTAGGATAGATCCCTGAACATTCAAGGTTTCCTCACAAAGCTTTGCATACCTCCTTACCCCGAGGTCTGAATTTGTTCATTGTCAGCACTCTGAGGTCTGAAGATACGCTGAGAAGCAGTAATACCACGTTACACAGCTTATTGCTCAGACTCTTCCGCCGGAACTGAACTCTGGTATCTGACGTAACGCACAGCGGACGGTAGTGCATCAAACCTCATGAAGAAACGAGTGATTGCAAAGAGAAGTGCGTGCAATCGTAGTTCGAAGGAACCAAGTCCTCCTGCGGAAAATGCTTCCTTCCATATGTCCCAACATCGTTCCGCCCAACTTGCTCGAAAGCCTTCACATCAGGACTCAGTCAAGGGCTCCCTCCTCGTTTGTGCCCTCGGACCAGGGGATTCATTGGGGCACTCCGGCACGCGCCAGATACAAACGGAATGGATGCATCAGCAAGGGGATGATGATGACAGGTGATAGAATTCATATCTCAGTGAGCCCTTACGGGAACCATGGAATCTATCCTAGTCAGAGGAGAGCACATAACTAAAAATGTAAAGACGTCTCGGCGAGCAAAGCGCATTCGAACACAGCCGACCACCGCTTGACATCTCATAACCCGGATCTATCATACTAGGGAACACTTAACTTTGTATGCATACAACCGCGTCGAAACCGAAGGCAATTTTTTGTTTTTCTTCATGAATTTTGTCAGTTTAGCTCCTATTCTGTTCTCTAGAAGCCACTCCATAAGTCTCAAGTCAAGTTGCTACATAATTTTAATGATGCGCCCCTTTCCAACTAGGATAGACTCGAACCATGCTCAGGGCGAAGAAATACACCATACACTCAAAGTCAGGGGAAACTGGACCCGTTTGCCGTAGAACTGAAAGGCATGCGAAACAGTATTAGATTTTCCTGTTGTGTTCCGACAGTTGCGACAGTAAATTAGATCGGAACTCTTTCATCGTGTCGTAGTAAACGTTTCGTCTTGATTGTTTGGGACAGTTTATTCAAAGAGTTCACTGACGTAAATGAATCTATGCATTCCACGCGCATTTAATCAACTCCCGGAAGTGCGCACGAAGCAACGATAAGGCTTCAAAGCTGCCGTGAGTATATGACTTCTCTGATAAGGGATATTCTGCACCCAAGTACCGAACGCCACCCATTTCGAGATGCGGAAACTGACGAAAAAAGCGCCTCGAAATTACCAAGTCATTGAACATTGCGCTTAACCTAGCGCCGTTCTCCAAGAAGATTTTACAAGCACACGACTTCGCTTCAAGATCCTTACGACTACCTTTACAACACTAGGACCCTTATACAAGCGCCAATCTCACGTTCATCTCGACATACCCAGCCCAGCTAACCACTGATGCGCTTGAAATTATATAGCTGTCATCTCAACCCCGTCCAGAAATGATAAAACACTGGTCCATACGCCGTAAATGACCAATTGTTGGTGCATAATGCGCTGTCAAACATGCTCCACAATATCTCATAGAAACTGTCTATGTGGCACATCCTAAAGGAATTCACTGACACCGACGTCTTCCCTTCTATTCCTAATCTTAACAGCGACCACTGACAAATGGTCCAATCCTTCTTTAAGCCTCAAGTGGCTGGCACTGGGGTTCTAGCTTTTCAGCGATGAATTGTTCCGATCAAAACTCTAGCGCCAGGCGGAACTCGAACCCTCAACTCGCTAACCGGGCAGGAATGATGACAGCTTCTCACTATCGCAGGGAAGTGGGCATCGTAGCCAAAGAGAATGGGGGGGGGGGGGGCGGGGAGGTATGGATGAACTACGAGCCGGGTAGGTAACAATACGACCGACAGTGATTTTAGTCAATTTTCTTTTTCATCACGTTATAAAAATCTGTAAAAACTATTCATGCTATTCAGTGATGTAATGCCAGTAACATTAGTCGCCTCTTCCTAGGTTCCTTGTTGAACAGACATTTGTGCGGTGTATCAAATAAATAAACAAATAAACCTAATACAGCTGTTTGAAAAGAAAATTGCACTGTTAGAAAGAGCTGTCAAATTCGCCATTGGGAACAGAGTGTAGACAGGGTAAATCTCCTTCAGAAGCCGGCCGTTTTTTCGACACATTAAAGCGCTTTTTGTAGAGGCAGGGCAGTCCAAATGAATAGTAGAGGGCTGAAGGATGGCGCTAACCTGTCTGTATGCACTACGCATTCCACTTCTGCAGGACGTTGTGAAGACAACTGAGATGCGTCACTGGGTTATGCGTTGCAGGGACCAGCTGATAGAAAAATCAGGGCCTTAACCTTCCCAGACAAGCCTGGTACCACTTTAGGGCCCCTGAAAGGGATGCAAGAGTTACATAGCCTAGGTGGAACCCGAACCAAGAACCTTGCTTCCATGTGCACGCGACAGCTGGCGCACCCTTCGAATGTGCTACCACACGCTCCGATATGCTAAATGTTTTGTTCAAACCTCCACTCTAGCGGAATAGACGGAACCTCCATATACTTCCATATGCACGCACCCAAGGTGGTATCTCCTCGCCCACATTCATACAAAGGTGTCAGGTACAGGGTTGTTTGAATAGCTGCGATTCATCTGACAAACACAAGGGCGCATGCAAAAGACGCCGATGGTGGAATAGGGTTCTCTACACAAGAAGGAAGTCTGACACTAATTTCACAAACGGCATCGTAATGGAAAATAAGGTTGATGAGAGCAGGAAGAGACCTCACAGCCCTTTGACGGAGCGAAAACGCAATGATGGGACTAGAGAAAGACGTGCGAAAGCAAAGCAATGGTGAATAGTCGCAGAGATCCTCACAGAGATAAATGATGAGCTTTCACACAGTAAAAGATCGATCGATCGAAATAAGTTCATACGGTGAATTACCCCTTCAGAGCAGTCCCCTATTCACAATCAATGATGGTGTGCGATTCCCACATTGGCTCGCAGCTGTTCACACCAAAAAACAGCTCATCATGGCTGCACCTGCACTGCCAATGAATGACGGTCGTAGAGGGGCACGGTGGTTCTGACGCTCATCAGGCATGCACTTGAACTCTAATGAGCATTCTCCAGGCAATGTATGTGAAAGAGAAGCAGTTAACCTCTGAACGCCACACTTCTGAAGAAAACAGGAAACAAGCAATCATCGCTAGAACAGCTGCTCTAGAAAAGGTGGCAAAGCATCAGTAAAACCCTACATCGAATATAGAGAAGTGAATGCTCGGCGTATGTAACGTTTAAAAGATAAAATCAGCTCTAAAAATCCCTAAGAACCATGCATCGATCAAACTTTCATCTGAAAACAGGTTCCGAACTCAAATGGAAGCTTTCGCGCGCATGGTTTGCTCACCAAGCAGCAAAACATCGGCGGCGATTGAGGAGAAATTAGAATCGCTTGACAAATCAAGGATCCGTGTCAACAACGCTAGGGAAAAAACAGAAACACTAACAGTACGTTGCGAACACCAACTTCTGAAAGAAAGCAACGAAGGCGCAAAACGATGCCCGTTCAATAAAGAAGCAGCACGGAACAAAAAAGTGAAGAAAATAGAAAAATACAATACAATCAGCGAATGCTATAGCAAATCCTGAACGTACTGCGAAGATAAAACGGACAGAAACAGAAATTTTGATGCAACATCCAGAGATTATAAAAAGACCTTACACAAACCGTGAAAAGATTAAACTCAGAAGGCAAAACATATTTCCAGTCCTCACTTCCATCCCTCTCAATATGAGCAACTGTACACGTTGCATCTTCCGGCACTTTCTGAATTAAGGCCGAAGCCCAGAAATCACAAAGACCTACCCTCTTCATTGATCTATGCTGGACATAACGTCATGTTTGCGACGATCAAACGTAGCTGTAGGTGAAATAATGGCACACAAGGAATCACTGAAGGGAAGCAGGCTATTTCCCGAATGCCTGATTTCGCCGTCTTCTCGATGTGGGACCATTTCTACTTACTGTCTAGCACACACTAAGTGGCAGTATTTGAGGACATATGGTACTAGTTATTACGTTTTCTGGACAGCCTTCACGGATAAATATTATTGGACAACTTCTACACAAGACAGGTGCTATAGAAACCTTAAAAGTTCCGGAATTGAGAAGAATGTCTTGCCATTGAGCAACAAAAGCAAAAATTTTGCAAAATCTGCTCATTCCTCTGTAAAGATTACAAGGATCTGTCATATGAAATCATTGCGATTGTCAATGTAGTCAAAGTTTCTTCCGCTAGAAGCACTGACTTTCAGTAAAGACAAGCAAGCACGAAAGCAGAAAAAGCAGAAAAGCAGTACATGAAATAACGAGGAACCAAGGGACCTCACCTGCGGCAACGACTCCTGCTGCGGTTGAGTTTTCGCCGGTGGCGTCGAGTAGTCTATGGACTCGTGCTTGCGGTTCGGATTTCCTCCTCCCGGCGACCCAAAAGGAAACCAACCCGATTCGGCTTCCTCCGCTTAAAAGTTAATCTTCATAACAGAACCCTTACACCAAGAGGAAAAAATCAATACGAAGCTGACAATAAATCTGACCTCTTTCTCGAGCCCATTGATCCTGCTTCCTTCGCAGCAAAGATCCATCACGTTGATGTGTGCTCATTGCATCTGCTTAATTGTTCTGGAACAATATCGATGAGCACATAGGAAGCAGAATACGTGATCGAGATTTATGGAGCAGAGATTCGGATTTGACGAGCACCAGGTAGTCGAGTAATTAACGACCAGAGATTGAAGGTTACTGGGTCATTCGGGTCAAATGCAGATCGAACGGCAGACAGGATTGGGCCGTAAAAAGACGCGGCGGGCCCAGAATAGGTTCACTGCCGACGCGAAACCGGTACGGACGTAATTGAACCAGTGATCTTCGGCAACACTGGAGAACGTGAATCGTTTCTACTTTCTGGACCTCAGAATGTATCCGCTTCATTCAAATTTAAAAAGAAAACTTAGGCTAGGATCTGAATTTAAATAGCTACAGAAAGCGCGAAGCAGATGTGGTTGGGCCAACTAACAACAGGAATAGTGTCGAACAACGAATGGGAAAACGTGAAAAGTCAAAATATAGCAATGGTACAAATTAAGCGTGAGATGTACCATCGCCTAAACAACTGCAGTTTTTCGCAGATAGTATATGAACGAAAGACGACTTTAATCAATACCCTCTGCAATACGCCACAGATGCTAATTATAGGAATTCTACGAGAGATGGTGAAGGAAATTTGAATGAATATTCATCACATATGACGACTCCTTGTGGCCATACAATCGACGAGTCCTTCCCAGTGAAGTATGGAACCAAGAGAGTTGGAAGCCGTGATTGGCTTGGATGCTACCAAGGTCTTCGAAACGATCCAGAATACTCAATTGACTCGAACCCTCCTCAATCTGCGCCCACGCTTCCCATTACGTTTAAAAACGCAATAATTGCTGCAAGATTCGTCTTGGTCAGTTAATTCTAGGCAATTTTCGCTTTTTATAAACATCTAAATATTTAACAAAAAGACCCACCGCAACTGATAACACTAGCCAGATCCCCAGACTTCTGCTAAAAGTTTTTGAAAAAACTCCCTAGTACGTAAGATCAAAAAGCCAGCAATTCCCGTCTAAATACTTCCAAGAAAGTTCCAAAATAGAATAAACACGACACAATAGAGCCTCATTAAAAACTATCCTTCATAAACATTCTCTGATTCGATAACGAAAAGTTCATTATCTTTTAACATCCACAATTAAACTCTGAATGGAGTAGATATATCTGAAATAGAAGGAAAAATCGTCGAAGAATAAAAAAAGTCAAACAAGAATTCAATTAAAAGTACGTGAGCAATAAAAACATCGAAAGAAGAACTCGAATGAAAGTTCGTTGAGTAAAAACACAGCACGAATAAGAAACTAACAAATCAAAATGCGGGAAACGAAAGAGTACCGTTGATATTTTTTGTTATTTTTGAAGCGATTCTGCAAAATTTCTGTAAAAATAGGAAATGGCTGGCACATGCCGATATCGGAATCGGCGGGCGAATGCGAGCAGCACAAACGCTAAGGCCGAGAATCTGCAGCTGTGTTGCTGTGGAAACGACTGAGTGAGAGGAGAGCGTCCGCATCAACCCTGCAGTTCGTTCCAGGTGAAAGTGCACTCCCACCGAAACAGAAAAACAAAAGAAGCACACGGCAAAACAAGTGTCCAAATCACTCCTGAGACTCCCAGCACATTCTAGTAAGGTCAACACTAAGCCACTGCTACTCACTGCGCCTTTTTCATCGATCAATACATCTGTGTTGACCTTTGGCGCTTGAAGGTAATGGTAATAGCCCAGTGTCCCGTATTATACGCTATGTGCTCTACAATGACAACAGAATACGAGAAGAAAGGGAAAGAAAAAGGAGAAAAGAACAATTTTAACTACTCTGCAGGGCAAGACAACAATCAATTCCTAAACCTAGTCCACCTGTGTGAATCGTTTACTTTGCTTGGGAGCTGAGTTGAATCCGAGTTGGCTATGCCGACCGCCTATGTGTCGTCTCATTAATCCTCTAATGTTCGTGTATTTACGTACACCCACAACTAGTATCATTACATGTAAAGATCGATCGTATTGGATGTTGGCCAGCCTTCACAATAAGCACTATCAATCGATATTACCGACTTCTGTGCCGAATCCCCAGCAAGCAGTCCGGCTGATATAGCCTTTGCGCTTTTAATCCCCTTGTGTGAAGGCGTTAAGGCTACAATAAAGAAGAGCGTACAGATCAGGATGATCAAGGCAATTGCGGTGCGCCATGCACTCTACTTCAGAGAGATGAATTAGCAAACAGTTGGAAGGTGTGGTGTGGCGTGGCACTACGAATCGTTCATAGGTTCATATTGTGCCCAAGTAACCTTCTATCCTTTATAGTT
Organism: Heligmosomoides polygyrus bakeri; assembly: GCA_947359475.1. Classification (NCBI taxonomy): domain Eukaryota; kingdom Metazoa; phylum Nematoda; class Chromadorea; order Rhabditida; family Heligmosomidae; genus Heligmosomoides; species Heligmosomoides polygyrus. The sequence goes on along the minus strand of OX375865.1, from coordinate 91,081,582 downwards.
GTGCTTGAATGACCTATTCGAATAGGCAATCAACAAATTTTCATTCGAGCTTGAATATTCGAACCCAAAAATTCAAAAAATCGCGTTTTTCGAATGTCCTCGGATTCGAATATTCAAAAAAATTGCCTTTCTTGAATGCATTCCAATTCGAATATTAAAAAAAGAATCGCGTTTTTTTAATGCATTCAAATTTGAATATTCAAAAATCGCGTTTTTCGAATATATTCGAATATTAAGGAAAACTGCAGTTTTCGAACATATCCGATTTCGAATATTCGAAATTTGTGAGCATTCGAAACCATTCGAATAATCGAAAAAATTTCTAGAGCATAACTTCACTATCTATCGAGTCCGCGAATGGGTTCCAAACGTTAACACCAACCACTATTGTTTGCCCTTTATCCATACCGATGTGCAGACAATTTGAATGCATATCTGGTCTCACAGCGCGGTCGGAAAGGACGCCGGCTGTCGCGTGTACCCAATTCCATGTTCTTCGGTTCGAAATTTCCGCTCATTCCAACCCAGCCTTCTATCCCTGCGGGGGTCATGGGGGTCAATGAACTTGTTTTGGAAGGATGATACACTGAATTCACCACCGTCTGGCCACCGTAAATAATACCATAGGCTAAATATGCATTTAAATTGCCTCCACGACATTGCGTTGAGGTAGAGCGAGTGGCATATCCCCAAGGCATTGATTAACTCCAGCCCTTATCATTTATCTGGTCCACATAACGAATATGGAAGCCATCCGGAAACAACAGTGGTTTTGTATTCTTCCCCACTAATCCTTCTACCAATTACCCGACCCCGGAGGTGCGCAGAGGTTTTGTGACCGATCTATCGGCACCTCAAAGGAACATGATTAGGTCCCAGAAGATTACAAGGGTATTGACCTTCCCTAGTATAAACAACGGCAGATGAGGAGAAATACGAGTAACTGCAGTATCCCTGCCGGAGCCTTAGAAGAGGGAAGAGGCCAGTGTAAAACAGGAACAGCTGCTCGGTGCAGTAAGCGTCTAGTTAACAAACAAAGGCCGAAGAAGAAGACATCCTCAAACTCCTCGAACAATTTCAAGCGCTCCACTCTCTTCATCACCTTAGTCCCTATCAGACAGTTCAAGTAAGAGCTCAGCAGGCACACTTGATTGCGTATATTGTAACACCACACACTAAGCACCCTCGCAACACAACCTGTGCCTCTTGAAAAGTCAACAGCCGGATGAGATGCGTCCACATGAACAAACACTGACCGCGACGCATATGCTGCCATGTTCCGGGGGAAAGGATTGTGCGAGGATCTTTCTCTAACATTTGAGGATCATATGACAGGGCTAAATGGGACCAAGACAGCTCGATTTGCAAATGAAGGGTGATGCAGGCTGTATTATTCGATATGCAACCAGCACGAAGTGGACAGCAAATAGCGTCATCAATAAAACCTACGATTTCGACGTGTGACTCACTCTAAATGCCCTAGAAGGGCAAAGCTGAGCAAATCCGACTCGTTTTTGATGAAAAGCAAAGCAGAAGTGTACTGTTAAATCATTCACACAAGGACCCTTGGAATAACGCATTTGCAGGGAACTGAAAATCGATACGGTGAGCGATGAAAGGCATCTGACTGACAAAAAGTTGGAGAGAGAAACGCTTCAGAGTATCATCTCCAGGGTATACGTTTTTTGAAGCTAAGAATGTAACAATGAGCCATAACCTACTAGTGTCCTAATAGATCAATTAGACTTATAAATGAAACATTTTGCTATATTCACAAATAAGGATCAAGTTCTGAGAGACGAACTCCACAAAACACCATCGGCTAATGCACTATGAACTTCGGAAGCACAGAAGCAGCACTCCTTATCTTTACTGTCCAGTTTTTCAACTCAAGATTAGGACTGCAAGAATAGCTTACCGACATGAGATAATGTCCACTCCTCCCATATTTCTTGCAACAAAGCCTTACAAGCACAACTACCCGCGAACAAATAGTTCACCCTAAAAGGAAAGGCTAAAGGCGACATGAGCATAGGGAGCGGGGTTCAAGAGCATGCGCAGGCCCCTGTAGACACTTATAAAGACCAAATGTGCATTCGCTGCACCTCCTAATATCCATGGAAAGAAAGAAGACACCCAACAGGGGCTGTTTGATGCGACTACTCTCCTCTGGCGCCGGATCAACTATTGAATCCGTTGCTATGCAGGATATTAACAGTAGGTATACTCACTGTGAAGCATTCACCTCTACCCCTTATATCCCGCATACCAGCGTATTTAATTACTGGCTACTGGTTTAGTCTGCCCCACGTGCTTGCAAAATTTCTAGCGCAGCTGCGCAATGCCCTCGTGCATACTAGCAAATTAAAGGACTGATGTCGCAGTACTCTGCCTTTTCTCGAACGTCATAGCTTCCATGAGCAATTCTCGATGCATTTAATCCCAATGAATTGCAATCAAAAAGCAAAAGCGAAACACAAAGGGAACTTGGCGAAACCCTAAAACGGAAGCGAAAAATCGTTCTCTCTCAATCAAATAACACTGCACTTCAGTCATATGAGAAAAATGATACGAAAAAGAACAACGTCCGGCAGTGTAGGGACGAAAATAAAAAAAGGAAATGAAAGAGATGCATTTAAGTAAAATCAGGACCAAATGACTGACGCCTTTTTGGAGCTTTTAACGGAAAGTTTTGACTAGTTATCTTTTCAAGTAATTTGTGTGCATGCAGTGAATTAAATAAATAAGAGGTTTCAGCCAGATGGTTAGGAAATAAATGGTTTCGCAGAAATTCTCACGCCATCCGAGCGTCGCCTTACACGAACGTTTCATAACACTTGAAGGTTCTAGCTAAGGTCAAAAGCAGCGAGGCGAAAGGGAAGGACGACACCGCATTTGGGTCAAGCGTAAACTGAAACTACCAACGATGATCGCTTAAGACCTAACCAAAAGATTTGAGTGCAATAGGCTGTGAAGGCAAGCGCGATCTACCACCTGTTTCCTATTTGAATTTTCAGCTCTCCGATTCACAAGTTCACGAGTTCGCAAAATGAAATCCAGTCCTTGTCTTAGGATATAGCTGTGCAATCGTGTCAGGGGATGTTAAAAATTGACCGTTTACGCATTTAAAATTGAATGGCGCCTGCACAAGGTACCAACAGGGAAGATCGTCGTCGGAATTGGGATGAGCTCGTAGAGAGTATTTCGCTGCGGAGAAGTCATCGCTTCACTCCTTCGATGACATGAGGTATGGGTAAAGGAGGGCGTTATGAAATGTTGTTTGAAATGCGCCACTTATACGGAAATCTTCCATTTGGATGCTGTACCATGATGCTTGGTTGCCAGCCAGCAGGGCCTTCCAGGGTTTTAACCTTCCTAGACAAGTCCGTTAGCAATTCAGCAACATCGGAGAGATTGTAAGCTTAGTCGGCCTAGGCGGGATCCAAATCAAGCACCTCAGTTCGGGGTGCAACTTCCGGCACCAATTTCGACTACGCAGCCATGCGGCTGCCACCGGACCAAAATGAAATGCAAAACGTCAAACAAAAAGCAAAACGAAAATGAAGAAATATGGAAATATAAATAAAATGAAAAGCAAAACGTCATATAAGATTATTAGCACTGGTACAATAGTCTACGAGAAACAGTGTTGGAATCCTCTGGCTGAGACCGCGAGATACTCAACATAGTATGAATTCAATTCGGTTTGCTAAAGATGAACCAGTTGACTGAAACCGCACCATAAGTTGATCCACGGTCGAGAAATAGAATTATTGAATCTCAAGTGGTCAAAACGATTGAGATCGCTGTTCAAACTTCTATCGGGTTAGCTGAACTGGCACCAGATCTGCCTGGGAGCACAGAACACTGAGTCATTCGTCGGATGAGAGCCACAGGTTACGTATTCAAATTGTCTCCGCGTTTCTTGGAAGTAGAGAGCACTGCGAATTCCAATAGGATATAGGATCGAGTCGTCCCTTATCTTTTCAACCTTCATGACTTTAGAGTTGACCTCCCAAAACCAGTTCCCTCATAAAACTGCTTGAGAGAGGAATCCGCAAGATGCAGACCTACATATGAACCTCTGCGGTCTCCATAATGAGGACCCATTACAATAAACAGATGACACGGCCAGCCCGCGGCAGCTGTCTACAGATTGGTGGCTATATAGGATCGAGATAATACCCACTCTTTTGAAGGGTTTTCAATAGTCTTAGGCAGCCACTGAGTGAACTAGATAGGACTATAGTTGTTGTTCCGTTCATGCCTGGGAGACGCAAGAAACCTTCAAAGCACAAAGCACTATGTTCAATTCCAGCGTTCGTAATGGGTGCATTATAGGCGTTCACGTCTTTACGACTTCTCTCTCACCCTTAATTCCTCCGCCCCCTACGATGTGCACTTGAGAATACACCAATGGATGTTTTTTCTCAATCAAGTCACCGGCTAAGGAAATACGGAGAGCGGAACTACTCACTACATAAATGTGACTACTGAAACGGCCTACTGTGACCTTTGACTTTGAACGGATAGGTAAACGAGTTGTCATGGAATATTCAATCAGCTGGGCGAAAAACCTATGGATAAGGAAAATATGAGCTTTGTAAAATCTCCATTTGAAAATGCAGTCCATTCTATCTATACCTGGTCTTGATGAAAACTTGGGTTTTTCCATCTGTTGGCTAGAAACTCCGATAAAAGTTCAACACTTATAAGAGCCACAGATAACACAAACAGCCAAGCATCGGTCGATAAAATCGAATTAGCAAAACCTCCAAAGGCAAGCAAACACTTAAATAGAGAGAGAGTGACATTTTATCAAGGTTATCATTCGCAGAAAGAACGAGCACCTTGAGAAGCCTACAACAGAGGAAATCTGACCTTGCAAAGTCGTTGGTAATGTAGCAGAAGGCTCAGAAGCGCCGATAGATGGCTTGTTTTGCTAGAAATTTGGAGTGATGATATGGTTCGACCCCGTGCATCTGCTGTGAAGGCAGGAAAGCTAAGCAGCTTAGGCCTATCAGTGCCACTAGGAACGCCAGCGAAGGGAACCACGAGACTTCGAAAACTGTCTAAAGGAGAAGTTATTAGTTCTTATTCAATGAAGACAATGCCCTTATTTTAGCAGACTGAACCTGATCTATCACGATGGATCATATATAGGGCTTATAGATGTAACATAAAGGCCTGGACGGCAAGTAGAAATAAAAAGGACGCAATATGGGGGTGGGAGGGGGGGGGGGGGTGGTCGATCAATACCTTCTAGGCTTGGAAACGGCATACGGTAGGCTAGAATATCTCAGTTTCCTAGTAGTTGCCTATACCCTATGGTTCCGTTAGAATAGTGAAATCTAGTAAGAAAAAAGCTAACCAGGAAAGAATCTTAGGCGTATGTCTGAAGTGCGAAAACGAATACCACTATGGGAATCTCCACCCTTCAAATAGTACGAGGTGGTGTTCCATTTTTGCAAAGTCCTTGAACCAAAGGAGCTAGGCGCCTCTGAACGCTCAGCACTGTACTGCACTGTCAGCATCTAACATGGCATAGTCCTAGCCCATTTGGTCGAGGTCAAGAACGGGTAGAAGAAAAATTCACTCGAACTTCTCCCAAGGGGTTATCTGGGGGCGCTGATCACGAATACCCGCGCCCAACCCGTACTGCGCTGAACTTGCAAAACACTACCCTCTCATAAGCCGGTCCAGTGTCACTGCATAATAAATTACTTTCAATTTTCCAATTTTGCCCGGTTGTCAAATAATAATAATAAAAACAAAAGGAAATGTGAAACAAACAACAACACTTATACCGCAAGAAGAAAAGGGAGATTCAGCTTAGAGGACATATTGCAGGAAGCAACTGGCACACATTATCAACATGACACATTACGGAGAGTGTTCTAAGGTGCAATCCTAGTTGGTGGTGGCCGCTCTTGAACGATTCCCTACATAATGAAACACAATAAATGGGCAACAACGTGTAGAAATAAGCACTACACTAACGTGGTTCACCAGATAGACTCAGTTTTCGAGTTCCTACAAGGGGACCCTAAAAAGCACCGTTCTCGCTGCAAGTCTAGTAGGGGAGGACCTCCTTACCATTTAGATTTGCACCGAGAACGGATCATGCTCAAGCAGCTAAAAAAGATAAATTTAGGGAAATAAAATAAAAATAGGCCAGGACACCATCAGCCAACGTTTTGGACACAGACAAGAGAATGTACTTCACGTACTATTCATTTTCAAACGTCCCGACATTGCTTACAATTGTTATATATTCTCATGTTTTCTGTTTTCCTTATTCTGATTTCGTTAGCGCAATTGTTTTCTAAAGAATGAGTAAGTTCAATATATTTCAATTCCTAACGCATTCGGTTCTTATAAAAACCTTTTCAGAGTGGTCAGTTTTAGGATTGCACCTGTTCTAATTCGAAAGGCTCAAGTAGACAGCATTGGGATGTCCGACTATCAAGTAGCACGTTGATGAACTTCCTGAGGTTTTTATGGGAAAAGAGGGCATATATGCGAATTAGCTACGAAAATCCAGTTTGAACCACCTTCTCCTGACGTATTCGGATGTATTCTAGCCGGAGGGGACATACCGTGTTTTGCATATCCATTTCCTCCCTGGACGTTGTCGCGGAGCTTCAGCTACTTGCAAGTGATACGGTGGCACTCCTGAATTCTATGTAGTACTGGGTCCTGAACACACTGTCACCCTACCGCTGCCACTCTCGACTAGGATGGATTCTTATGTTCCTACGTTTCCTCTGAAAAGTTTAAATACTGAAAGGTCTGGGCTTTCTAAAGTTATTGGCATCATGCGGGTTAAGGGTGGAGGAGGTGGGATTCTCTCCTAGGCGTGGCTTCCTTTAAAGTTCATTTACATTTACATTCTACCTGAAGAAGGGCACCTAAGCTGGTTGCGACCTGGGGCCGGATGAATCCTTTAACGTCACTGAGTAACTGAAAATGAGTAACTTTAACGAAGAATTGTAAGCGAAAAGCTCAGATAACGTGGCTTATCGCTCGCCATATCGCCTGATAAGCCTCGTCATCTGAGCTCTTCGCTTACAATTCTCCGTTAAAGTTACTGCAGTAACTTTGATGAATCCGGCCCCAGGGGAAACCTGTCAATTATGGAAAGGCCATAGGGTGGAATCCCCTCTCTAGACTTGCGCCTGTTTCCGACGCGCGGCTGCACTGGCCAAGTCCACCACCGATGACGTCGGTGAGATGCGGCTGCCTCCAACCGGGATTGCACTCACTTCAGGAGAAGATCAGGGGCCGGATTCATCAAAGTTACTGCAGTAACTTTGATGAGTCCGGCCCCAGAATTCAAAAGAAACCCGGCGACAGATGAGCGTAAAGGTGCTCGACCAACGGAACCGAGATGACACGACAAGCCGTGTGAAGTGACAGGTGAGAACAAGTCGGAGATCACGGCGAACTCGTACAGGACGAGGGGTCGCGCAGGCACGCGCCGGCCGCCGAAAACAGTTCGCGAGTGAGATTGCGATCGCGCGCCGCCGCCGACGACGTCGTGGCCCCGCCCACCGGCGTCTGTACGCCGGCGGACGGAGGGCGCGGAGGTTAGTCATGCTGCCGCCGCAGCTCGCGCCAGCCACTCGGCTGGAATGGCCGGCGGTCGGCCGGTCGTGTGCTGGGTGTTCCCAGGCGGAGGTCGAGGGTCGGTCCGAGGGATCTTGCAGATGACTCCTCCGGACCACTGATCCGGCCGGTCACGAAGTACCGACGAGTTCTTCGAGCCGCCCATCGGTATTCGTCGCGTGGCCGTGTCTGTCTTTATTTGGAGTCCCCATCCGAACGAACTGGATGAACGATGGGCCCGCCATTAAACGTGCATGGGAGGTATAGTTGTGCTCTCGAAATTTTCTTAAAATACCTGGATTTGGATCTATTCGAAGAAAGTGGTGGATTTTCTGGATATTCGAATTCGAATACATTCGAAAAACACGATTTTTTGAGTACTCGAATCCGAGTGTTCAGATTCGTAAGAAAATCATTCGAATGCCTGTTCGAATAGGTCACTCGAGCACAACTATAGTGTGAAGATAAGCACGAACAAGTTTTCGGAGACTCTATAACCGTATTCTAGCGTCATGTGAAATGCGGCTGACGCCGTGGCAAAGGGAGGAAACCTACGGAATTTATATACCATTTTCACGTCGAATTGGACACTCTTCTAAGCTAGCCTAAGACATGAAATCGAAGCGAACTGTTTCAATATTGAAATATGCTTCTTCTACATTAAACTAAAGATTCCCCAAGAAGATTGGAAGTTTTTTCACCAAGGAGAATTTTAGTAGAACTTTCGGTACTAAGAGAGCTGGTACCCAATCTGAAATTGGTCGTGGAACACTCACATAAACTCTAAGCAAGGAAAGGAATTTCGGGGTCTGGCTGATCTAACTTACCCATTTTAAGATACCTTGCCGGTGTGGAGCAGGCACCAGCTCGCTTAGTAAAAAAGGATAAAGGATAAAGGACGGCGTTACTCAATCCCTTTTTGGGATGCGCCACGCATTCTACTTCTACGGGATGCCGTGGAGGCGATTTGAATGCGTATTTGGCCACACAATGACTTGCGGTGGCCAGCCGATGAACAAGTCAGCGCTTTATCGTCCCCAGACAAGACTGGTACCAATTCACCGACCCCGGATGGATGGAAGGCTTGGTTGGCCTGAGCGGGAAATCCGAACCAGGAACCTGGTATCGGGTGCAGGCGACAGTCGGCGCCTCCTCCGATTGCGCTACACGCGCCCGGCTCGCTTAGTACCTAACTTTATTTGAAGTTTTAATTCACCTACCCAATAAGTGGACACATAGTTTGAAATTTTATACAATTTTCCTTTAGTGAGGAAAAATAATGGTTTAAACTTGTTTTAAAGAGCGCCGACTCTTAGCGCCGAGGAAGGTAGCCATTTTTAGTGTCAGAAGAGACTGCGCCATGTGCTCTTTCAAGACATCGCGATTTTTATTCGATTGATGAATTTTTGTTAAAATTTTTATTCACATGGATTTTGACACCTGTCAGCGATATAACAAAAACAACTGTAAAAAGCATACATATCCCCACTTTGATCGTTCGTGTAAGTGGGACTCACAATATCAATCAAATGAAAGTGGCTGCGAACGTTTTGAGTGCTGGACGCGATCTGATCTTTTAATGAGCTATATTCTTGCTGCTTAGCTGTGCTTTAATACAAATTTTAATTTATTATTTTCTCTAATAATAAAAATTTAAAAAAAAATTATTACACTTATTGGAGCAGGTAAACGAAAAAATTCAGAGAAAGTCATCCGAAAATTTCCTTGGACAAATAATTATTCTAACCGTCCTATTGAGTCTGTAGTTTAATCTCCCTGAAGGTTATTCCATATTGAAAGAGTTCGCTTTGACTTCAAAAGCCTTAAAGCTTGCTTAAAAGAGTGTCCAATTTGATTTGAAAAGTGTCCAATTCGATGCGAAAATGGCATAAACTCGTACAATCGGTGTAGTGGAAAATGGCCTATTTTGATGTCACGGATTACCTGTAGGAGCTGTTTTGTGGCAGGTTCTCAGTGGCGGTCTACTACGGGTCATTTCACCGCTTGCGTGACACGCTGCGCAAATACGCATAATATTGTTCGCTTTAATAGATCACTTCATGTAGTACGTCTCATTCGTACGGTCGCTATTGAAGTACACTTCGATTTAGCGACCGTATGTCCCGTAGCTCTGTGAGTTGATTCGTGTCATTTTGTGTTCCTATTCATTTTCTTTGTTGGACTTAAAACCATATGGATGCTTTCTATTGTGTAACATGTGTGACTATAGGTTTGTTGTAGCTATTGTTTGAGGAATAAAAATGTTGAAGTACACCTATGAGTTCTTACACTGTTATAGCATTATGTTGTAAAGAATGAACATAGTTGCGTATTCCGTAGACTGGTTAGTTTCACTATAGAAGTCCCGCCAAAATGCTGTCATATGACTCACGCGGTTTGGATTCGAACGGTAGATCGATCCCGCGCCATGACGCCTGCGACCCGGCGATTGGTCGCCTGCAGCGGGTGGGTTCTGCCCAGCAGCCGCGAACCTGTCAGTCAGTCTGCTGCTGCCTCGACAGAGAGCGGTCGGGTGTTCTGCTGTCTTCGACTCCACGCCAGCTTCTTCGTCCGTCTCCTCGTCCGTCTTACCGCCTTGCGCCAGGACTGCCATCAGCCAAGGAAAGGGACGACTATTCTCACCCGAACCATTACATGAGGGCCGAACTTCTTAAGTTCGGTGACAGGTAAGTTTAAGGACTGGCGAGAGCCGGTGGAGTACTCCTCGACTACAGGTAAGTGGTGCAGTAGGGAGCCAGGGGACTCTGTGTTTCCGAAGAAAGCACAAACTCGGACGGAAGGCCGTTTATCTGAAGGAGCTGCTAGACGGGCAGCCCATCAGGACACCTGAACAAGAGCCTCTGTCTTGTTCGAACGGTGCCTGAGGGACAGAGAGACACGCGTTCTACAAGGCAAAATGCTGCGCAATTTTTTCGCGCATAACCTGCCTTTTCGGCTAAAAAGGCATTCTCAGCAGATGCAGAGAAACTAAACTCTAACCCTTAATATCTCGAAACAGATCAAAACTAAGCCTACTAATCCTTACTTGAAGAGTTCGAGTGAAAAGCCTGGCGAGATTCCGCTGCACTTCGAAACCCTCTTTTGACTTCTCGCCTAGACTGTCGTAATCCGTCGATCCGTATATCTTGGACCGCTCATCTGAGGTTCGAAATCCAGTTCACCTGGCAGTGCTCTATGAGTTCACCCTTTTTTCGGTTACAGGTGACCCTTCCCAGCATCTGGGATGGGCATAATCCGATTGGCTTCTGAAGCTTATTTGACATAAACTGCTTATTTAGCCTATTTAGGTGGAAGTTGAGAGCCAAGCAAGACCACAGAATTGTTGATCGAGTGCGGAGAGCATGACGCTCCCGAGAAATAGCAAAATATTTTGATGAAATGTTTAAGACCACATTCGGGCTGTATCATGTATGGCGTTGTGGATATGCTGACAGCTTCGAAGACGATTATTCCATGAAGACATGTAGAGAATTTCATCAATGATCGTATCCTTATTTATCTGTTTGTTGTTGCTCGGGAATTTGCATGCTTCGCGACCTATCGTATCGTGACCTTTACAGTGACACAAAGTGGCACAGTTAATTGTTAGTGTTTGTATTCACTATAACTCGAATAAAATTTATTATTTATTGGTCGTTCTATCAGATGTTGATGCTACAAAGATGACGACTTTCGATAAAACCTTTTATCCTATACGCCTGACCCCTGCGGTCACCAAGACAAGTGTGTGCTTCTCCCCAAGCAATTACACGAGAAATTGGATGCTGGTTGCGAACCTTTCTTAACCTTTACATCTCATTTCCAGAGCTCCTAAACGCTGCAAATAGCGACTATTGCAGATCGAATTAGTCGCTGCCACCATTGCCTTGGTTCTAAGACCGAGAGGAAACAAATTCGTCCAGGCGTTGCCAGCCTTTCGATTTTTGCTGAGTTAAGTTCGCGAATCATTTCGTTCCAGATGAAACTTAGATGGTGAGAAGAACTGAATGTTTTCAATAAAGCTATTTCAGAATGCTGAACCTCCGAAAAGAATCAAAGAGTTCGCTATGCGAGTAAACGGTGAAAACGGTCGAGCTGAGAAACTTAAAAATCTTCCGGATTTAGTGGAGAGCACTCTACTGGTCGAGTAATCTCCTTGAACTTATCATTCATTTCGGTGGTGCACCACTGCAGGGTCGACATCGGTGCTCGCTATCCAAGGTGAAATGTTAAAGCAATCGTCTGGAAGGCGGAATAGTGGAAACGACATGATAGATTAAATGCCGCTGTGGGCGAGTAAGTTGATTGACCGTTTTGACGCTTTTCATCTCAAACGCAGCGTACTATTTCAGACACACTAGGTAAGTTTTTAGGGCAAATCCAAAGTATCGCTGATACTCAAAAGCTGATACTAGAGCGCCCATCTGATATAGAAAAAATTGTCGATTAAAAGCCTTCAAGAACATCGCAGAAAAGTATTATCTACTCAAGCATGGTGAAACTTAAAAATAACAACCACATGGTTTAAGAAAAGGCTAGAATGATTGCGTGGATAGGTATAGGCGAACAAGCTACCGAAGAGGCAACTAAAGCATTTGATCAGGAGAACTTAAAAGAAATTATTTTACCTCAGGTAATGACGATTAAAGCGCGAATTCGAGCAAAGGCAAATTACCCTACGACGTTTTCGGGTCGGCACTTCCGGAGATCGTGGCCGTAATATTAAAATGTCTTCACCTAATCAAACACTTAGAGATCCATTGCTTGTCCATGCGCAATGGTCGCCAAAGTATTAATCAAAGATTCGTACATTCTTTTTTCTTATAGTGAAGAAGAAATTAAACTGAACAGATCACCACTACGCAAGGAGGTATCTCGTCGTACAATAATAAACTCACATTCGCCGAGCATCAATGAGACGTCAAAACCAATTGCCCATCCAAGTCACGAGCAAGGACTGCTATCTAATTCCATAACCTTCCATAGGAAAATGATCCCACCGACGGTACCAATTCCTCACCAAATCCGTCTTTAGAGTCTATTCAGTATCAGAGGCGATCAGGTTTTCTTCAGCAGTGTTTTCCTTTTTAATGCTCGATAAATTTGCAACAAAATTCCTGCTCTTCAATACTTTCTTACATGTACCTGTCTTGTATTCCTCTCCTTCTTTTTCAGCGAACGAACTACAAAACCGCTTTGGGAAAAGAGCAATTTCCAAGTTAGGGTAACTAAGGACCACTTGAGCTGATCTTTAAGAAGCCAACGTTAGGTGTAATCTTTTGTGTTAACTGATTTTGTACCGCCTTTGACTCAACAATTTCTTTTTTTGTGCTTTTGCCAACAGCTCTAAAAAGCCAACGTTTGCTGCACTGATTTGCTGAACCTATTTTGTCTCTCCTTTGGCTCAATAAATGTTCTATCCGGTTGCAATGTTGTTTGAGGAGTTTCAATATTAGTAACGTTATTTTAATATATGACTACACCTTTGTAATAATGTATCACCTGTATCACATCTTGTCCCGTTGATCGTCAAGCTTAGTAAGCTGACGCCAGCAACGTATCTATTTGCCCGTCGCGTGCCAAAATGCTCCAGAAGATCCTCCTTGCTGGAGGGACACGAAGAGCGTCATGCCGTTCGTTCTGGGTTTTTACGAGGAAGCCCAACCTAGGCGTTGGTAAGGGTCCTTGTTTTTCTTGACATCACACGAAATCCAGTCGGTGATCCCTGCTGAGGATTCCTGCAAATGTATTAGTGGCCGACCCACCCAACTTTCAACGAGTGATTGCGACAGAGGCACTGATGTCCCCTGCAAACTTAATGAGGTTCTAATAGACAAACTTTCTCAAATGGCTTTGAACGGACCGCGTTAGGTAGCCTATCGTAGGCCTTGTCTACTGCAGGAATGCCAGATATCAAGGTCTTCACTCTGCCTGCTGCATCATCCTTACCTTCCGAGTTTTAGAGATAGTGGCTATGGCGGCCTGAAGCCGAACAGCTTATAGAAGGACGTCCAAGATTAATCTTCAGACGACCTATCATTCGCATAGTTTCGAGGCATCTCCTTCGGCTAAAAGATGGTTGCTGTGAAACATCACATCATAAGAGAGCAACCTGACATCGTCTACTGCACTCATAAAAGCAGTGGTGTTGGGAATATAATACCGGTTAGCTATCTCCTAAGGTCTCTACTTGAAAAGAAAATATTAAGTGCAACCAGACAGCTGACAAACCAAGAGTAGTTCTTCCGTTGACATGCTTTTCCCACTAAAAAATCGAAAGAAGTGATGTTCGGGCGGTTTGTGAGCACAACTTCACTCCAGCTTGCGATATGTGCAACAGGACGACCGAAGCAGCTTAAACCCTTAAATAAATAATCGTCTCACTGCACGAGGAGATATTCCATTTTCGTGTTGAATTGGACACTTTTCAGATCAAATTGGACACACTATTCCAAATTATAAGCTAACCTAAAGCTTTTGAAATCGAGGCAGACTCTTCCAAAGGGAAATGATCTTCATACAGGGTAAACCGACCGAAACCAACAGGACGACCGAAGCAGCTTAAACACTTAAATAAATAATCGTCTCATTGCACGAGGACATATTCCATTTTCGTGATGAATTGGACACTTTTCAGATCAAATTGGACCCACTCTTCCAAATTATAAGCTAACCTAAAGCTTTTAAAATCAAGGCAGACTCTTCCAAAGGGAAATGATCTTCATACAGGGTAAACTGCGTATTCTCCAATCTAAGTAGAATAAATTTCTGTTTACGAAACAGGATTTTAGTATAAGTTTATTCGAAGTTACATTTCACTTACCCAATGAGTGAACACTTCTTCTTATTCTTCAGCGTTCGTCCCGCATCGTCGCGGGGTCCGCTCTTCTGGTGTTACGACGCCACCTTTCCCGATCCTGCGCTTGCTCAGGGTGGACACTAGCTACTTTCCTGTCCGTGTGTAACGTATCGGACCAACGCTGCTTCGGGCGTCCTCTAGGCCGCTTTCCAGATACTTCCAATTCAAGGCCTATCTTGCGGACGCTGCCTTCTTTCCCACGCAGAACGTGGCCGTACCATCGCAAGCGAGCTTCGCGCATCTTGTCGGCTATCGGCGCGACACCGAACTTTTGCCGAATAGCATCATTTCGAATGCGGTCCATGCGCGTGACTCCAGCCGTCCAGCGCAGCATCTTCGTCTCCATGACGCTGAGGCGCGTTTCAACTTCCTTGGTCGCAGGCCAACGCTCAGCGCCATACATCGCTACCGGGCGCACGACCGCTCTGTAAATCTTCAACTTCAGGTGCTCTGGGATCTTCCTATCGCAGAGCACGCCAGTCAGCGAACGCCACTTGGACCAAGCTGCACTCACGCGTGAGTTCACTTCAACCATCAGACCGCTGTCAGACGCTATTGCTGATCCCAGGTATTTAAACACCGAAGTGCGTGCAAGTTCAGTACCGTTAATCTTAATGGAGCCGGACTCGTTCACGTCAGGCGTTAGGTACTCGGTCTTCTTGACGTTCAATTTAAGTCCGAACCTCGCCAGACGGTCGCACCAAGCTTGCACCTGCCGCTCGAGATCGTCTTTCTCTTCGCAAGCGAGCATCACGTCATCAGCATAGAGCAGCGTCCATGGAACGGGCTGCTGAAGATCTCGCGTAATGGCATCCATGACGACAACAAAGAGGAGTGGAGAAAGCGCAGAACCTTGGTGCACCCCAACAGAGATGGGAAACTCCATTGAGGTTCCAGCTGCAGCTTGCACTCTACTCTTTGGGCAAGAATAGAACATCCGCACCCACTCTATGAGTTCCTCAGGTACGTTGTGTTGTCGCAAGGCGTACCATATAACCTCACGCGGTACGCGGTCGAAAGCCTTCTCCAAGTCGAGAAAGGCGATATGCACCGGCTTCTGTCTCTCGCGATGCTTCTCCACCAGGAGGCGGGCGGCGTCTATAGTATCAATGGTCCCACAACCAGATACAAAGCCTCACTGGTTGTCGGAAAGCTTGACGATTTCACGGATTCTTCTATCGAGGATTCGCTCGAAGATCTTCATGCTGTGCGAAAGCAAGCGAATCGGACGGTAATTGCAGCAGTCTACAGGACTGCCTTTCTTCTTCCAAATCGGAATCGTCGTACTGTTGCGCCAACACTCCGGTATCTTCTTCTCCTTTACTACCTGGTTGAAGAACTCAGCCAACCACTCAGCAGGATACCAGAGCTTCGACTTCCAAACATCGGCTGCCAGATAATCCGGCCCTGTCGCCTTATCGGGCTTCATCTTCTTCAGAGCCGCTTCTGTTTCCTCCACGGTGATCTTGTGAACGGGACCGTGAACAGAAGCCACAGAAGGGATGGCCGGATGAGGAAATTCCATAGTGGAAGTTTCCTCAAAGTAATCACGCCATCGCTTCAGCGCCTTTTTGCGGTCTGTCAGAAGATGGCCGCTCTCATCATTGATGCCAACGAACTTTTCAATATCCTCGGTTTGGCGATGGCGGGTCTTAGCAAGTCGGTACAAATACCGCTCACCATCGCGTGACTCGAGCTTTCGGTAGACATCACCATAATGAGTGGCTTTCGCAACAGCCACGGCTTTCTTTGCAGCCTTCTTCGCCTTCTGATACTCCTGCCAGTTGTCGGCTGCTCTGTCGCCGAGAAACACATGATACAGCGACTTCTTCTCTCGAACCTTCGCTTTCACATCGTCTGTCCACAGCCATGCCTGCTTGTCGACTTTGCGTCGTCCAGGCTTCGTAGTGCCGAGTTCCAACCTTGCAGCTTGGCGTATCGCGTCGGTTGCTCTCTTCCAAGTTTCATCGACAGTCGTAACTGTCGGTAACCGCACGCGAGAAATCACAGCTGCTTCCTTCTCTTTCATTCGCCACCACTTGATTCTTGCAGCACCGCATCGCTCGACCTGCTTCAGCCTCGGAGAGGCGATCTTCAAAGTACAGATCAGCGGTCGGTGCTGTGGGGCGACCGTCTCATACGGCACGACCTTCGCGTCTGTAACAAGGCTCTGGTCGCGATCCTTCACAAGCACAAACTCTATCTGAGACTTGGAGCTCCCTATAATATGAGATGAGGTGGGAGTCGCGTTTTCGAAAAACGGTGTTCACAAAGGTGAGGCTATGCGATTCCGCATACTCAAGAATACGCTAACCATCGGTGTTACGAGACCCGTGTCCGAAACCACCATGACAGCTGTACCCGTCTCTCGTAGCACCTACGTGCCCATTAAGGTCACCAGCGACTATGATGACATCTTTCGACGGTACCTCTGCTGTCTTCTCATCAAGCAGGTTCCAGAACTCATCCTTGGCTTGATCGGAGCAGCCAGTCTGCGGAGCATACGCAGAGAAGAAGTGATAGAGTCGCTCCTGAGCGGCGACAACGATCGTCATCAATCGATCGTCAAAGCGCTCGACGCTTACAATCGAGTCACGAAATCTTTCGGAAACGATTATTCCGACAACGCTGGTGGTCCTGGGACTTCCACATAGAACGGCCATGAAACCACGTCCTATGTCCCTTAACTTGCGGCAAGACCACCTCGTCTCCTGCACCGCACAGAAATCAACTCTTCTACGCTCCAGTGCTTCAACCAACTCGCACGAGCGGCCCGTCAACGTACCCACATTCAGCGTAGCCACGCGGGTCCTGCTTACGTTACGAGACTTTCGGACTAGCTCAGTTGCCCCCCGATGCCGTCCTCGCATCAGGGACCCTCGCATACTTCTCACACTCGCTGGGCTCTGCGAGTGCGCGTCGGTTCCCGCGGACGCCGTAGCATTATCTCGAGAAACTTGACTTATCATACACCATGTGATGTGACATGGGTCTTCGTAGGTCGGCCTGTCACAAGGGCCTGTCGCCTGCATTCGAATGTCCGTGATTAGCTTAGCTCGTAGAGCGAGCAGTTTCCAGGGGCACCACGTGGAGGAACGGACGTCGCCACCAATGAGTGAACACATTGTTTGAAATTTGATAAAATTCTTATTTTCAATAAAAGATAATGACCTAACATTTGTTTCAAAAAGCAGAAAGGCGACCATTTTTTAGTGTCAAAAAAGAGATTGCGCCACATCCTCATCGAAGACGAATAAAGGGATTAAATTGAATTTAAATTTAAACAAAATTTTGTTTTAAGGCACAATAAACCAGTAATCATTTAATTCATTAAAAGACTAGATGCCATGCACTCAAAAACCTCGTTGCAATTTTCATTTGATTGATAGTGTAAATGCTGCTCACATACATGAAGCGTCGAAGTGAGGCTATGTGTTTTTACAGTTGCTTTTATTTCATTATTTTTGCTTGAACAGAAATTTCGCTACCAATTGAATGAAAACAGCGACGTTTTAGACGAGGATATATCGCAATCTTTTTTGACACTAAAAATTGGCCTTTATAAAAAAATTATAAGATTTCAAACAATGGGTTCACTTATTGGGTGGGTGAATTGTAACTTCAAATAAAATTACACTAAAGTCCTATTCCTTGAACAAAAAATTATTCTAACCTTTATTGGAGAGTTTCTAATTTAATCAAGACAAAGCTCATTACGATTTGGAAGAGTTTGAATTGATTTCGAGAGTCTTACATACCATTAGGCTAGGTTAGAAGAGTGTCAAGTTTGATTTTAAAAATGTCCAGTTGGACGTGAAAATGATATAAATTAAAAAAGGCTCAGTCTCCATGCGACCCTAAATTTATGGAGGTCTGTTGGATTGTCAAAACCAACTGAATTTTGTCGCATAACAACGCTGTTGGATGTGAAGTGACTCTGACGAGCGAACAGCTGACATGTTCACATGGGCGTCACGTCGACATGACATCCATTGTTCTGGGAACATACGACATTTCTACTTGTACTAAGAGGCTAACGGGTGGTTGGTTGAAAAGGGTAGAGAACTCGGCTCTCCGTCTCTTAATCGCGGTAAGTGGAACGAATTCGGACTGCCCAACCATATCGGTTACAGCTATAATATTAGGTTGTCTCATAAGTCCCCGCCGTTTTTTCAACGATTCACTGCAGATTTCGCCGGCGGTCTCTTGCACAGCATTGCACAGCTTTCGAAAGAGAATAATTTGCTCTATCAGAATATGTATTGCATTTCCTTCATAATGAATTTTGTCAATTTTTAGGTCGTTGAAGTGAAAAGTGAAAAGTGAAAAAGTAGCCATTTCCGCACTTGTTCTCTCCGCTTAGGTTTGTAATTTTTGCGCAGTTTTTTTATAGCGTTTGGAAGACAATGTTCTGCACTACAAGAATATGTGTTGGTCCTATTTTCTCACTTGCCCCTTATTGATTTTTAGGCCATCAAATTGGGAATTCCGACTTTTCCGTCCGAATTTTTACCAAAACTCCGTTCTGTGGTTGAACTTTTTTGCTTGGTGTTATATGTCGTTTGGAAGAGGATGTCTTGCTCAGTAAGAATTTGTGTCGCGTTTATTGGCTCACGCTGATTTCTGTCGAATGTCAACAACTGAAGAAGGAGAAGGAGTTGTTGGTGAAGACGATTTTTCTCTTTTTGGCATTTTGTTGATATTCAAAAGAAATCAATAAACGCAACACATATTCTTATAGAGCAAGGCATTTTCTTTCGAATGACGTATAACACCAACCCAAATAGTCCAACCACAGAGCAGGAGCTGTCGGCAAAAATAACCATCCTCCTTCGGACGTCCCAATTTGATGACCTAAAAATCAATAAAGGACAAATGAGCAGGTAGCACTAACACATATTCTTGTAGTACAGAACATTGTCTTCCAAATGCTATAAAAAACTGCGCAAGAAATTGCAAACCTAAGCGGAGAGAACAAGTGCGCAAGTGGCTACTTTTTCACTTTTCACTTCAACGACCTAAAAATTGAAAAAAATTCCAGATAAAAAGGAAATGCATACATGCTCTGATAGAGCAAATCATTCTCTTTCGAAAGCTATGCAGCACTATGCAAGAGACCGCCGGCGAAATCTGCAGTGAATCGTTGAAAAAACGGCGAAGACTTATCGGACAACTTAATAGATGCATGGAACGCATGACGCGTTCTATGAAGAATCGGTTGTTCCCAAGCCTCGTTCTTTTAGTGATGATAATTATACCGTTGTTGCTTGAAGAAGCGCTTCCAACCTTGTGAAACCATTCTGAAATAACCAGCCAACAAACCAACTTGGAGGAAAGTAATTTAAAACGATTGTTGTGTAATTTTTGTTACACTGCAAATTTTGCTGTCTCATGCCAAGCCTCAAAAGCAAAACAGTATGAAATGCCATGTTACGACATTATAGACCAAACGATTGGTGAGGGAAGACTTCATTTATCAAACTACGTTTTGGCTGCGTCACACTCTACTTCAGCGAGATGTCTTGGAGGAAACATGAAGCTGACTTCCCAGAAAAGATGTCCCAATTTATCAATCCGTCGAAGGCTTAATCAGCCGAGGTAGTATCAAGGCTAAGGACCCCAAGGAGTGCAAGTGACACTCGACGCTTTTTCCCACAGCGCTACCATGTGCCATCATTCTATGGGTTTTCGAATTTATAATCAGCGTTTGGTGCTACGTGAAAATTTTCCCTCCATTGAAATTCAGCTATTCTGCAGGTACTGAAGTTTTTCCGTCGTACGAGGGATAAATATTCTGCAGATATCTAATTATATTCTGTAGATAATAATTTTTCGCAGATGTTTAGGTTTTTTCTACGTAAGAGAGATAAATTTTGGTATAGAAGGCCTTGAACAGTATTGATGGATTAGTTTCTTAAGACTATGTACGATGTTCTTAAATCAGACATGACCATGTCTGGGAAGACGGGCGTGTTAGCACCCGATAGGTTTTTTATCACGAATCTAATAGGTTCACTACGACACGAAGTCATAGTAGACCTATTGTACACCACATAGGATATCTTTCTCTGGCTTAGGGATATAACGTGAGTCAAAAGATGACAATCTTGTTGATGGCAATTAACTTCTAGTTCGCTACCTGAGTGAGTGCTTCAAACGGTGCATCATTCGATATAACTTTTGTCGGTTCAAAAACTAGTTTTGGGCTAAACCATAGCATTATTGGGAACAGTCTATACAAAGAGTAGCTGTTTTCCCAACTTAAATGATACTGATCATGTGGATATGTACAGAAAAATACGAAGCTTCTTAAAAAAGTGATCAGAAGAAGAGCACCGACTAGCAGCAGAATTTAATTAAGTGAACAAACTTTCTGATATCCTTTTCTTAATCCTAATTTTTAAATAAAGGATGGAGAAAGCTAGCACTTTTTTCTGATGCTTTTTGTTTTCCGCTTTTCGAGCTCCGCACACGACGTTTTCATCGACGTAAGCCACATCTGGGCGAACGAGGGCATTTTGCTATCTGCGATCCCTTTTTTCCTTTCGATAAGCAGCTTTGAGCTCAAACAGGGGCAACTTTTTGTGCATTTCTGTTTTATCTAAATCTTATAATCAGTTCTTTTTCTGGGTCCTGTGACAGAAAATCTCGTGGTTCTCTTAGGCCCATTCGAAGTGCTACTTAACATCCGACCGTTCTGAGATAAGGGGCTTCCCATATGTTATATACACTGGGTTTATCAAAAAGATTTTGTTCCAACCGTGAGTTGTTATAACTGTTGCTGTAATACTTCCTTAATAACAAGACTAAAGCGGTGAAAAAAGCAAGCTTTGTTAACAGAATTACTACAACCCATGCTCTAAATAGCCTCATTTGACCTCAATATCTTTTTAAAGATGCACTCAGAACCTCACGACGATGGCAGACACAGATTCGCGGAGATTTCGTCCCACAAACGTGATGACACGGTTTTGAGTGAGACTACTGAATCGTGCCATCTTATTATTAGGTTGTAACGAAATAAATGGCACTGAACCACTGTAAATTTAAACAGGCTTGTAGGCAAGTTTATTAATCGAAATAAAAACCTTCTGATTCTACACATCTTCGCCAACGTGACACAAGCTTCTTTATCCCAGTAGCATAAAAATCAGAAGTTCTGGAATTGACGAAGCCTTCGAAGGCACTTTCGGCATCCTGTTGGTATTTGAATATTTTCCCTACCAAGAAGTCGCCGAGATGCTTGAAGAAATGGTAGTCTGTTGGGGAGAGGTCGGGAGAAAACGGAGGATGTGGTAGAGTTTCAATGCTCAGCTCATTCAATTTCTGCAACGTCATTCGTGCTACATGAGGGCGAGCATTGTCGTGCAGAAGGAGAACTCGCCTTCGGTTTACCAAGGCCGGCCGGATATCCTTCAACTTTTTCATCATTTCTTCAATTTCAATGCAGTACTTCTCTGCCGTGATGGATTCACCGGGAGGGAGAAAGCTGTGGTGAATAATTCCCAGCGAACACCACCATACTGTCACCATTACTTTCTTTTGGTGCAATTCCGGCTTCGCAAAAACCTTGGGGCTGTCCACCCACTGTGCCGATCGTCGCCTGTTGTCGTACATTATCCATTTCTCGTCGCAGGTTTCGATGCGATCAAGATATGGGTCCGTTTCGTTCCTAGAAGCTGTGCGGACGAGATCTCATATCGTCGGTTTCTTTGCTCCTCAGACAGCTCGTGAGGCACCCATCTTTCCAGCTTTTTGGTCTTTCCAATTTCCTTCAGATGCAGGGCGGCTGTGTTGTGACTGACGCCAAGAACCTTCGCTATCTCCCTGGTACCTCTGTGTGGATCC
Organism: Heligmosomoides polygyrus bakeri; assembly: GCA_947359475.1. Classification (NCBI taxonomy): domain Eukaryota; kingdom Metazoa; phylum Nematoda; class Chromadorea; order Rhabditida; family Heligmosomidae; genus Heligmosomoides; species Heligmosomoides polygyrus. The sequence continues at coordinate 91,059,267 of OX375865.1, read as the reverse complement.
TCCTCTACCACATCTCTCAGCTTGTCCTCATCAACATCACCATGCCTCCCACGACCTTCATGTTCTTCCAAGCTCTCATCTCCATTCCGGAACTTCTGATACCAACGATACGCCGTCCGAATTGTGGAGCATTCTTGACCGAATGCGGCTTTGATCTTCTCGTCCGCCTCCTTAGCTGTAGTGCCCAGCTTGAATTCATACATGTATGTAATTGCCTCGGATTACCCTTTTGTCCATCTGCAAAAAAGTCAATAAAACTCTAAAGCTTTCCCACCTTTACATAGAAAATTTGGTACTCTCCGTTAGAGCAAAGTTTGCGCTTCTAAATGATATGCCAAATGTTACGGTTTCTTCTTGATCAAACACGTAAAGACGCTCCAAAAATGGCGCTAGCCAGTGCCATTTAATTTGTTACTAGATTTTTTTTCCTTAGAATCATCCATACCGTAGATGTTAGTGTTAGTGGTGTATTGTACCACGCGAGGTTTTTAGGTGGAATCCTTTATTCAGGAGGACCTGAAGTTTCGACGTTCCGTTATTCTAGAGTCTTAAACATGATGTGGAAGTATAAATTTGCGCTCTACCCACAACACGCCACAACCACTCTAGTAGAGAGCTTTTCCGACCTACCACTACAACCACCACAGGAGCCCAAATGAGAGACAGACGAACTTCTAGGTCCATTGATGGTTGGTGATTTCCCTGTGCTTGAAGACTAGTAGAAGCTATGCACCACACTGGGCAGGTTAATATGCTCCCACTAGTCTTACATCAACCCTTACGATTAGTGATGAACCTATCGTCTCACTCATTTGTACACTTGTGGTGATTATAAGGGTTGGTCGAAAATGCTAGAGTTGTTGAGGCGCTTAGTGGGGTAGAGCGCAAATTTAAACCCCTACACCATGTAGACTCCACGTGCTACTTTCCATGAATCTTGGCATAATATTCCTCGCTGAATTTCTGGTTTCATAAAGCTTTGCACTGCACTGTAACTACACCTTTCTCGACTTACGCTTTGGCGGTTTCGCCTTCTTCAAAGCCTAGAAGAGTCCAAATAACACTTGAAGATCTACTCCCCCAGTACATTTCATGCCACAGAAATAAATTGAAAGGTGAATGGAATGAAAGCTATGCGGCAAACGACAATGGGGCTAACCTTTGTGGTAGAACCCGAGGAACGCCACCAGTCACCGACAGATGGAGGTGGACCTTGGTGAACAACTTAGTGGACCACCCACTCTAAAGATGTCCTAGGGCGGACCCAGTAGACCAAAACCCACAGAGGCCAACAAAGAGTGCGAGTTCCTGCGTCACTTCTACCCATTCGTCTCTGCGATTGATCTTGGGGTTTCGTGGTGCGATTCAAAATGCCTCCAGCGTTTTCCGCGCGGACAGCGTCGCTCTCGTATGCATGGACCAAGACAGTCACCTGAACCACTGAACTGCCATCAACTCTGTCCTGTGCTCGAACATTGGAGTCGATCTCTGCGACGTTCTGAGGCGGTTTACCAGCTCCTTCACCCTTATACACAGCGACCTTCGTTTTTCCCCGACGTACCCCTTCCTACATCACCTGCATGACGAGGTACGCCACTTCCGAGGTATGGAATCACCTTGTTTTCCAAAAGGACACACCAGCGCTGGCCCCTGTCATAGCAGTGACATTCATGTCTAACGTGAAGCTCCAGTCTTAGAGCACGGGCCAATCTTTTACAGTCGGTATATAGACGACTGCTTTGTGATGTGTTTAGTGAAAGCTGAAAGCGATGCCTGCTTCGAGCTGCTAAACAAGCAATCCGACTATACGCGCCTTGCTAAGAAAACACCATGCAATGATAGGCGTACTTTCCTCAATGTGCAGGTCAGCCTATCCAAGAGGTTGATCCAGAAGAAATGGTATCGCAAACCTTATACTAACAAAAACGTTCTGGCTCACTTTAGATCTGCACATCCATCCAACTGGATTAGACCCCCAATGTATTTCGAGCAGCGTTCGCCACTCAGAAGGGAACTTGCCGAACACATCGCTTCCTTGAATGGGTACCCCCCTATAGAGAATTCCACCGATCGCAAGCATTGCCTAGTGGTTGCAAATGGGAACGAGATCGCATTTATTCTGGATCGCATCACGAAACCCCAAGATCAATCGCAGAGACGAATGGGTAGATGTGACGCATGAACTGGTACTCTTTGTCGGCCTCTGTGGGTTTTGGTCTACTGGTTCCTACCCTAAGAGGTCTTTAGAGTGGGTGATCCCTTTAGTCGTTCACCATGGTCCACCTCCATCTGTCGGTGACTGGTGACGCTCCTCGGATCCTACCACAAAGGTTAGCCCTCTGTCGTTCTCCGCATCGCTTTCATTCTATTCACCTTTGAATTTATTTCTGTAGTATATCACGTACTTTGGGTGAAGTAGTTCTTCAAGTGTTATTTGGAGGCTTCCAGTTTCCGAAGAAGGCGAAACCACCAAAGAGTAGCCCGAATACAGTGTAGTTACAGTGCGGTTCACAGCTAGCTTCACGAAACCAGAAAATCAGCGAGGAATATTATGCCGAGATTCGTGGAAAGAAGGACATGGAGTCTTCATGGTGTAGGGGTTTGAATTTGTCCCACCAAGCGCCTCAACAACTCTAGCATTTTGGACAAACCAATAGCAATCACCACAAGAGGACAAAAGAGTGAGACGATAGGTTCATCACTAACGATAAGCGCTGATGATCGTCTTGTGCTCGAAGACTAGTAAAAGAATATTAACCACTACAGTTGTGCTTATTCGACTACTCGAACAATTATTCGAATGATTTATTATATTATATTAATCGCATTCATAACTCCTGGTCTTCGTATATTCGATTTCGAACGGAAGTCAAAAGTTTAGAGGTTTCGAGTATTCGAAAACCAGGAAATGTTCGAATAATTAATTCGAACAATTATTCGAATCGTCGAATAAGCAAACTATATTGACCACACTGCTGCGCAGTGTGGTTCATAGCTCCTTGTAGTCTTCAAGCACAGGGCGATCATCAGCTCTTGGTTGCGGGCATAGGCGAGTTCGTCCCATTTGTAGATGTAGAGGTAGGTCAGAAATGCTACCAGAGTGGTTGTGGCGTGTTGTGGGTAGAGCGCAAATTTAAACCTGCACACCATGTTTTGGCCTCTGAAACGACGGAACGTCGAAACTTCAGGTCCTCCTGAATAAAGGATTCCACCTAAAAACCTCGCGTGGCACAATACATCACAACATTAGCATACTACGGCATGGATGATTCCAAGGAAAAAATCTAAGATGGCACGATTCAGTAGTCTCACTCAAAACCGTGTCATCACGTTTGTGGGATGAAATCTCCGCGAATCTGTGTCTGACATCGTAGTCAGGTTCTGGGTGCATCTTTAAAAATATATAGAGGTCAAATGAGGCTATTTAGAGCATGTGCTGTAGTTATTCTGTTAACAAAGCTTGCTCTTTTCACCGCTTTAGTCTTGTTATTAAGGAAGTATTACAGCAACAGTTATAACAACTCACGGTTGCAACAAACCCTTTGTGTATATAACATATGGGAAACTCCTTATCTTAGAGACCGTCGAACGGTCGCATGTTAAGTAGCACTCCGAATGAGCCTAAGAGAACCACGAGATTTTCTGTCACAGGGCATATACGATTTACGATTTACGATTTGCGATAATTCAAATTTCATTTACGCACACCCTTGGCACCAAACGTGCTCTCCGCTCTACAGACTCAACAACGTGGGCTATAAGCAAGTTTCTGACGTTAGAGAATTAGGCGTCCTTATAACCAGCAAGCTAAGATTCGACCTACATTACAAATTACTTGTTAAGAAGGCCAACTTCCGGACTTACAATTTATTCAAGGTACTATAAAAGAATGAGCCGAGAGCTCTCCTGCGTGCCTATAAGCGCTACGTAAGATCTATTGTGGAGTTTAGTACTTCTATTTTTAATCCTTCTCAAAAAAAGAACATCGACCTTCTCGAAAGTCTTCAGAATAACGTGAGTTGTTCATGAACTGCTACAAATACAGGTTACGAAGACATCCCTAACGGTTCCACGCGGACTAAGCTGCTTGGTATACCCAGTTCAAGCAGAAGAAGAAAAAGAGCAGACCTAATTATGTTGTTCAAAATCCCCACTAGAAAGCTGTCCCTAGATCCTGTTAAGTTCTTTGGAGTACCACTTAGGATTTGGAGTACCACTTAGGAAGAGCAGGAAGACTTAGATTGTATGCAGCGGTTGCAAGGTCGCAGGTTAGGTCTAGCTTCCTTACTTACAGGCCCCTTAGAGAGCTAAACCTTTTCATCGGTGATAATGAAGATTTCTTTGTTATGCCTGTCCCTTACTTTAAGCGTCCGCTTATTTGCAGTGAACTTTCTTAGGTTATTCCGTTCTCACTTGCATGTTTTTGACTCCTTGCAGTTGGTTTTGTTTGTTTTGTTTGTTCGTTTATATATCATTTTATGCGTGCATTTCCGATGTGATTCACGCCACAAAATAAATAAATAAATAAATAAATAAATATGTACTGTTTGTCGCTTTTGGCGACCCACAAGAGCTTGAACATTGGGTCGATCAATTACTTTGACTGTAGACGAGCCTTTCCGCTTGTTGGATAATTTGGGACGCCCAATGTGGTCACGGAAAAGTATTAGATCACCAGTGGAAAGCCCCTTTGGGATTACCCTGAGATTGATCGTATCCCATCTTGTAGTGTTTCGTCTTCTTTGCAATTTGGAGTTCGACTGCCGTGATGCGGTCCTTTAGACCAGCAGAAAATTGGTCCGCGAAGTTGTCCAAAGCGAACACAAGTGTGGACGGCAAGTTGTGGTTGATATCACACCATGTGATCGGATGTCTTCCACGTATGGAGAACAATGGGCTATATCCTGTAGTTGAACATTTACCGCAATTATGAGCAAACATAAATGACTTAAGGAAGTCTAGGCAAGTGTCTGACTTCGTGGCAATGTAAGGTGGGTAAGTAATGCACAGCCCTCACTATTCGCTTATTTACCTGTTTTGAAAAAATTTAACCTAAAATCCTCCATATCAGGTTAAAGGTGATCAATCCTTACCAGATGAATTCTACGGAGCACCTATTCCTATGTTCTAGAGTAAGCTAAGAGTAAGCTAAGTATGCATCTTTGTTTGGACGGCATACTGTATTGGGCGATATGCGAAGGGGGAATAAAGAAAGGGAGGAGAGGGCAGGCAAGCCCTCTCCGGGCAGCTGGCGACGGGTGACCTCCCAGACGTATGTAGACGTGACTGAGATAGCAGGGTGCTGCTATCTCTAGTAGGGTGTCGCTATCTGTGGCAAGGGGTGTCGGCGTCGAGGGTGCAGATTGGGTGCTACCCGACAGTCTTGGCGCAACTTTCGAAGTTTGTGCTTGCGCATTCGCCAAAAATATCTTTCTCGAAAAACTCCTCCGTATCACTGTAGAAGAGCACGTGGTTATGGAATCGTTTTATTCGACCGCGCTCTATACGAATGCCGAAAGAGAGCGCCCTACAAGTCTCTTTGTAGAATTTCATCAATTTATACGCGCTCACTATCATCCAACTAATAATGTTCATCAACGACTGTCTTACGTGCAATGTTTTCAAGTAACCAATGGACTTTTATGAGCAGATAGGAGGGTTAGCAATGGGTCAGCGCATAGCCCCTGTCCTAGCAGCGGCATCCATGTCTAAAGTGGAAGCTCCAGTCTTGGAGAGTTTTCGGCTACTACCTTTTCTACACGTTTCATTGCTCTGAAGGCGGTCATTCGTCGGTACACATCTGAAGGTGTTCTCGTGGTGTTCCAATTTTTCACCACTCTCTTGTGCAACAGCAAAACGGCAAGCTTTACAGATTTTACAAGAGATTCCAAGTACACAATATTGTAAGGAACCTAGGTCTCACCAGGGACATGAGCCAAGAGTTCGATCAATACATCGTGAAGTCTTCAGCTCTTGACTCAGAGATCGAAGCGCTGATTACAGGAGGCGTGCGCGGACGAGAAGCGGAGCGAAGACGAGGAGAAGGAGCGACGACGACGACCCGGAGCGGCTGCTGCCCATCACCTCGCCACCCTCGCCCACACGGTCCACTGCACCGGAACGCCAGGACTGATCCCCATTCTATGCTATGATAATAAACTATTATTTTCGCTACTTGGATCTTACTGGTAGCAGCGAGGCGACTCCACGAGGCGAGGAGAGGTTTAGGTGAGTTTGGGGACAGCTTTCAGCCCTGATGGGCACTACCGAAACCCATTCCTGGCCAGTTTGGTTTTGGGTAGGTCACTCACCTTCCGACTACTCGCAGCAGCCTTTTCTCGCCGCTCCTTTTTTATAGCGAATTTCGGAGATCTCCGTCTAGTCCACTAGTGTCATTCCTCCTTCATTTCCCTTAGGTTATTTTGGGATACTTCTCTTTCGTCCAAAATAGCGGAAAACTTTCTCATTACCGTTTTCTGAGGACGTTCGGACGCTGAAGCTCTTGCCATGCATTTTTTTCTCTCTACGCATCGGTCTTTGTTTGCTCCCTTGTACGCACTTGGAGAACATAATGACTCAATTGCGGCGAATGTCCGAAAACGGTAGTGACGCTGGCGTAAATGCCACACATTCAGGAATTTCGTGCTCTCTCTGATATCTATGCATGCATACGTATAGTTCTGTTTTGGCGATGTCGGTTCCCGTCGACGGAGGTTAGGGTAAGAGGTTTCCCGTCGAATGGAGGTTGTATACAGAATTCCTAGAATCTAATATCTGTAGTGTGTCTGTTTAGGGTCGGTTTGGTGCACCAAGGGGATCTAGGGTCCCTCTAGCTTCAAGCGGGTTTTCGAATCTAGTTGGTTTCATATTCGCAGGCAGGACTACGGTCGCAGCGTGCAGCTTTCGAACCAGAAAGGTTACGGTAGTCTTCGGTCGGCGGCTTTCCCACGTTCCGACGTCGTCGACCCTTATCGGTCTTCGGGATCTCGCCGAGCCCTAGGCTCGTTCTCTACAACATCAACATCTCTTGCGGTCCGCATTCCGCTCCCATGCGTGAGGCGCATACTTCGGGGGCTTCATGCGATTTGTTTTCCTTCCCAGCCTTTTGTTTCTCTGCGGGGATATCCGCTCTATCCCCCGTCACGGATATATATACGGACAGGGCTCAGAGCTCCTTCATCCTTCACTGATTCCAGTGATTGTCTCTCCTGATGCCTTTTGTTACTCGCAGCACTTCTAATAAGTCTTCTGAGACTCCTCGAGCTGATGCTCACGACATAGACACAAAACATGAACCAGGGGAACTTTTATCCGATCCCTTCCTGGACTCGCTAGAGAGGCTCGAGGATGAAGCTATTGCTCATGGACGTGACGTTAATTCCCTTCATGATGCCACCTCTTCGGCTATAGCTCAGGTACGGTCGGACTCCCAGGCCGCTTCGGTTCTGCTGAGCAAGAAAATCAACGATGGTAATGCGGCCTTAGCCCAGAAACTTAACGAGTCCTTCGCGGTGGTAGGTCAACGCCTTGATAGTCTCCCGACTGTGGCGATGCTTCAGCAAGGGCCCGAGGGGCCTAAAGTCGCTCCATTTGCCGGCTCTACGGATCAAGGGCCACAGTTCTCCATGTGGCTGCGTCGCCTCGAGGACGTGATGCGCATGCGTCCTAACCTCCTGAGTAATGAGCAAAAGGCGAGCTTTCTCATAGGCCACCTGGATGGGATGGCGCGCGAGAAGGTGGAGGAGTTGCCTACAGAAGCCCGTAAGGACTTCTTGTCTCTGGTCTCACACCTCACTGCGTTCTTTGAAAGCCCCCAACAGCGTTATGTGGCTCGTCAGAAGCTGTCGGTGTGTCGTTAAGAACCCGGTGAGTCGTGCTCGGCGTTCGCGAACCGCATCTTCCACCTGGTCCGTGCTGCTACCTCCGGACAGGACGCAGCCATACAGATGGACCGCGTCCTCGAAGAATTTGTGGCCCGGTTGAGGGGGATATACGTTACTTCGTGAAACTGGACAACCCAACAACGTTCGACCAGGCTGTTACCAAGGCACAAACAGTCGAGCAGCTCCTCAGCGAGGCCGCTGCGGAGCGGCTCATAACACCTACGGCTGCGCTTAACACGGCAACTCAGGCCGGCGGTCCTCCACCATTCGTCCAGGTAGCAATGCGTCCAAATCGCACCCCCGGACCCTTCATCAGCCGTCGACGTCAAGCTCCCACCTTAGACCTTCCGCAGGAGAATGAGGCTCCCTCCCGCGGGCCTCCGCAAATGCGCCCCGCTAGGTCTGCGCCTCGTACCGTCCCAACATGGTCGGAATGTTTCAATTGCGGAGGGACCGGCCATTTTCGCCGAGACTGCCCGTCGGCCTGTCAGGCTTCTCGACGCTCGGACGTCGCGTTGGTCGCCGAGAGTAGACCGCGGGGTTCAGCCTTTCTCCAGGCAGCAGCCACGCTCGCGGCAATGCGACATTCGCACCTTTCAGAGAGTTGATGACGTCGTAGCCGTAGAGGACGCGCGATCGAGGATTGCACAACTCTCGCTCTCTCTTAAGGACCAACAGTCCCAGCTAGACCAATCTCAGGCCAGGATCGCTGCGCTACTCCAGCGGAACGAGGAACTGGCTCGTTCAACCTTCGAGAAGCCATCGTCTCCCAGTGGTCGCGACTCTCTTCCGGATGTCCGGCTGTTGCTTCTCTGCGCGATGTCCGTTAGTCTCCTAGGCACTCCAGTGTCTGCCTCTAGCGCCTGGCTTTGTCCTAAGGAAAACCCCATCAATCTGTTCTTTGTGCCAGACGCGTACAATTGCTCCGGGCTGCTGCCTAACTCTTCATCACACCTTGACCGCGTGACGTTACAGATATTCCGTCCGAACACTAAAATGTTCTCGTCGCCAGCCTCTTTCTGCAGAATCATCCGCCACTCCGTCACGTACTCGGTTAATTTCTTCGGAGCGCGGCGTGAGGCGCACGCAGAAACTCATCTAGCGGTATCCTCCGAAGAATGCAGGCAGATGGCTAAACATCACCGATGTGCTCATGGCGCCTTGGAAGAGTATGCAGGGCTGTGGCGCACTCGCCACGACCTTGCGTTCGATTTCCCTTCAGCTCCTTTTGGGTGTTGCACTGACCACACAGTTACAGTAACTAACTGTTATTTGGCTTCCACAACTGTGTACGCTCACCACAACGACCCAGTACCCCAGTCGTCTGTTGGCGATCTATCCTCCTGCCTTTATAAAGATGGTACCTGCACGCTCCATGATGGTTCCGTGGTAGTCTGGACCCCTGATCCGGAAGAGGAATGTCATTACATTTTCCTTTCTAAGATGTCCGGCTGGTTTACTGGCACTATCTGGTTGAGCGATTCTAGGGAGTTCTCTCTCTCGTGGAACGAAAACTCCACGCGTACCGTGGATTGCTTCAAACAGTTCATTGTGACGGATCAAGGATACGCCATTCAGATGTCCCGCCGACTAACTCGTAGCACCGATGCGGAGGTAGGCCTGGTTACCTCCAACCAGCTTTCAGCGCAACTGTTGGCCGTCGAGGGCTCGGTCCATGCCGCCGCTCTATCTATATTTCGCCACGCTCTCCAGAGCGTATGCGAGCGAACACTCGTCCTGTCAACTTTCTTGGCATCAGCTTTGCACACCTCCCCGACGCTGACGATGCGACACCTTTTGGCCCGCCCGGACATCATGGCTACCTACGAAGGTAGCGGGTACGTCCAAGTCCGACGCTGCATTCCTATTCCTTCATCATCGGTACGGTTTCTGCCCTTCAATGGTACATGCTTCTCCCTTCCCATGGTTCAGATAAATCTCCCCAGTGGGTTCCAAGGGCATGCATTTCTGGACCCCACTACAAACATAATCCAGGGTAAAGCATCGACCATAGACTGCACGGACTCGCAACCCTTCATTGTGGCTTCGGCAGACGGAATTCGGCGCTTTTCACCGTTGGAAGGGTCTTTTGCTACGGTATCACCTGACAAGATTACGGTTGTATCCTCCTTTCCTCGCATTAAATCTCTACCTGTCGCCCCCCAATTAACAATATTTCATAATCTGATTCTTACTAATTTTAGCGACGTTTCAGACAACAACCAACTGCGGGAACTCTGGACAGCTCTGGACCACGAGAAGCTTATGGACCACTTCACCCGGATCACCAGTCCTCGATCGCCTCACCTCGCTTCAGAAGAACAGGTCAGTCTCCCCTTCTCCACCATGATAGCTCAATTTAGTTTCTTCAACATCTGGGTTTCCCTCTGCTGCCTAGTCGTTTCTGGTAGCCTTCTAAAGACTCTATTTTTCCTTTACATTCGCATTTATTACCCGGGGCTTCTGACTCGCTTTCGGTTCCAGGATCCCCCTCTTGCTGTCCCACGATCCCCTCGTCCCTCAATACTTCCTGTTACAGTCCCCACCTCTTCAAGCCGTGTCGCTCACCCTCCTCCACGATCACCTATTGCCCTGGATATCTCTCAGGTTGAAATCGACTTTTCTGATTCCTGGCCACCAAAGGCTTCTACAGTACCAATGTCAGTATTGGCTGTTGACGGTCCAGTCCCTTTCTTCGTCGCACAGGTGCCGATCCGTGCGAACGGAGTCAATTTATTGGCCCTTGTTGATACTGGCGCAGGGATCACAGTGGCCTCCCAGTCGCTACTCCCTTTGCTAGGCATTTTCCGTATGAGTCCCTCGCAAATACCAGCCGCTGTAGGAATGGCCGGCATACCAGTACCTTTCGTAGGGTCCGCATCAGTGTATCTCCAAATCGGTAAAATCGCTCTCAACCAGGTCATCCACTTCACGGAGGCTGACTGTATCCCCCGGACCGCCGACGCTTACAACGTGATCTTAGGAAATGATCTGCTACAACGTCTGCCCTCATGGTCCCTCAACTACAATCAGAGGGTTTTCTTGTTGGACGGTGAGACAATACCAGTGGTTCAAAGCTCCGTCCCCCATCGTTCTGCCCTCCCGGAAATCCCGGCTGGCGGTGCCTCGGTGCGTGCGTCCTCCACAGTAGTTCTTCCACCAGGGACAGAAACACTTGTACACTGCTACCTCACCGAAGCATCCCCAACGTGGTCCTCAGTTTGGACCGAAGCCGAGCTTCTCTGCGACGAAAACGTTTTTGTCGCACCTACCGTTTTCCCAGTCCAAGAAGCAGTGCTGTGCCTCAGCAATCCATCTAACACACCCAGAGTCATCTACAAAGACCAATGTTTGACCACAGCAAAGCCATTGCTAGAGCTTGCAGACGGAGTTGTACAAGAACCTACGCAGTGTTTTTAGCACTGACAAAACTCTAGCCGTGGGAACCTCAGCCATGGCTGCCGATACGGGCACGCCTTTCAATATCGACCTCTCACAAGCAGAAGTATCCGAGGAGCAGCGTGATCGACTACGTTCTCTGTTCAACGACTACCAGGATCGGATCTCGACATCTTCATATGATTTGGGCTCCTACGACCACACCCTTATTAAAATCAAGACAACTACCGAGATACCTCCGACACGGTATCGGCCTACCCGGATTCCCTCACGGTTTCAAAAGGAGTTAGATGAACACATTAACAAGCTCCTTAAATCAGGCCGAATCGTCGAGAGTGATACCCCGTGGGTCCATAATACGGTTCTCGTAAAGAAAAAGGATGGTTCACTCAGGGTATGTCTCGACTTCAGACCCCTCAACAGCATTACCATTCCCGACCGCTACCCTCTACCCCGTATTGACGACCTTTTGGAAAGGGTAGCCGGAAACCGTTTCTACACCTCTTTTGACCTTGCTTCTGGGTACATGCAACTCTTGCTCTCCCCTGAAAGCCAGGCAAAGTGCGGATGGGCTACCCACAGAGGGGTATATCAATTTGTTTACCTCCCCTTCGGGTTACGGAATGCCGGGGCTTATTTTTGTCGCGCCATGTCCCGGATCTTATCAGGCCTCGATAATAATTGTCTCGCTTATTTAGACGACATCATAGTATTTGACAAGGATTTTGATTCTCATCTCAGTTCCCTACGCAAGGTGCTCGAACGTTTCCGCCTGTTCAACATCAAAGTTTCTGGAAAGAAGCTAACGAGCATTGCTCAATCAAAAATCACCTTCCTGGGGCATGAAATTTCCGGAACCACCTATTCCCCTTGCGAGCGCAATGTGAAAGCCATTCGCGACATGCCCGCCCCCACCAATGTTAAGGCCGTCAAAAGTTTCCTCGGTATGGCTAATTTCTTCAGGAAATTTATCAAAGGCTTTGCGGACATAGCATCCCCTCTGTACGATCTTTGCAAAAATAAATCCAATTTTCTTTGGGAGGCTCCACATCAGGAGGCTTTTCGTCGAATTAAGGAAGCTTTAATTAGTCGACCTTGCCTGACCTTTCCCCTAGACCGAGAATTCATACTCCACACCGACGGTAGTAAGACCGCAGTTGGTGCCGCTCTGTTCCAACAGCAGGACAAATCGTCAGCCTTGGCTCCCATCGGTTTCTTCAGCAAATCACTCTCACCCTCCCAGCGTAAGTGGAGTCCTACCCATATTGAGCTGTTTGCGATGATAAGCGCCCTAAGATTTTTCCGCCCAACTATTTATGGGAACCACACTAAAATCCTCTCGGACCACAAGCCTCTAACTTTCCTGTTGCGTCATCATAAAACTCACGACAACCTCGCTCGTTGGATGGTAGAGCTCCAAAGCTACGACATCTCTATAGAATACCTCAAGGGTTCTGCCAACGTAGTCGCGGACCACTTAAGCCGGAACGCAGATCCTTCTAGTTGTTTTATTGATGGATCTCCTTCCGCCGACGACATCGTCGAGTTTCCGCGTTGCCTGGTACAACGGCGCAGCCCCCAAGTACCTCCGGATACAGGCAATTCAATCCAGTCCAAGACCAGCTTGCCTCCTCCTCAGTACATCCGACCTTACGATATTCTGATCAAACAAAAGGAGGATTCCTTATGCGCTAACATTATGCAATTTTTGGAAACGGGTTCTTTCGCACCTTCGGTGAGCGATTCTGACAAAGAACGCTGCCTGTCTCTCGCCGCAAATTGTCATATAGGCAAGAACGGTTGCCTATACTACCAGAAAAATACGTCGTCCAAGAGTTCCAGCTGCAGAGCTGCTCTTATGGTCCCTTCTCAACTTCGGGAACCCATTTGTATTGCTCTGCATGCCAGCCACACCGCCGGAGGTCACTTCGGGTGGAAGAAAACTTTGGCAAAAATCTCTCGACGGTTTTTCTGGCCCTCCATGAGAGAAGACATTTTCAATTTCGTGCGCTCATGCGAACCTTGTCAGCGCAAGCGGCCTCATCCCACCAACCGTGAGAAATTAATTCCGGTTCTCACTGAAGCAGTGTTTAGCAAGGTGTACCTGGATCTTAGTGGACCCTACCACCCGTCTGCTAGAGGTAACAAGTACATCCTATGCCTTATAGACCATTTTACCAAGTACGTTGTCAGCGTCGCCGTACCCGACTGCACCGCCGTCACAGTGGCTCATGCCATTATGACTCACTTCATCCTAATTTTCGGTGCTATGACTGAACTTGTCTCGGACAATGCCTCGTACCTTCGAGGTGATCTGCTTTCAGAGCTCGGCCGTCTTCTCCGCATAGGACGCTATTTTACAACCGCTTACCATCATGAAGGGAACGGCCTATGTGAACGGGTGTTCTCTACTTTCCAAGAGATGTTGCGGACTTACATCCGGCCTGATCAAGGAGACTGGGATTTATTCCTACCGGCCTGCGCGTTCGCGTACAACACGTCCGTCCACCAAAGCACTGATGAAACGCCATTCTTCATGGTTTTCGGACGCGACGCTGTTTTCAACATAGATCTGCTGATCAAACATAGATCACACGGCCACTACCCTTCAGACGATGACGCTAGTCTCTATAAGGAATCCCTTATAGCCGCTCTTCACAGGGCCTGGAGTCAGGCAGCCTCCTTCAACAAGGATCGGAGCCTAGCAATGAAACAACACTACGACAACTTCCATCGTTCCCCCTTGGCTATTAAAGTAGGCGATCGGGTCTTCCTACGGGACTTTTCCCCCAAGGTCGGACTGTCACAGAAGCTCTGTTATCCCTGGCTCGGCCAGTTCCGCGTGGTAGCCGTTCAACCTCCCCACCTTAGTATCGTTAGCATCACATCACCACAATCCAAGCCGAGGCGCGTGCACATGAACCAGGTCAAGAAATGTTTTCTCCTATCTGGCCCGGTTTTCTCATCCCCGTGGCTCCCTCTAGAGGAACAGGCAGCATTGGACAACATCAATGCCCCAGTGCACAACCTTCTGGGTTACTCACATACCCCTGTTAGCCACGACACCTCAGTTACACCTTCGCTCACCCACTCATATAATACTCGTTTCAGGAAGCGCGTCTCTTCGCTGTAACCGCCTTCACCACGGAGATTCGAGGAACTCAACGACACCTTATTTCTTCCTTCTTCTTCATCTTACGTGCCCGTGTCTTCTTCTAACGTTTTTCTCCTCCTTCGCATTCTTTCCTCCTGTTGGGCACTGCCCTCGCAACGCTGTCCGCGGCTCGGTACCACGTTCCATTTTACTCAAATCTGTCTCTTTCAGATTCTGTCTCAGTGCCTTATTTGTGTGCCTTCTAATGGATTCGTCGGCTCTTCTGCCGTCATCCCCGACTCTTCCGGTTTCGGAGTTTGACGTCCCTAAGCCGGAGCCAGCAGATACCGCGACGCCTACGCCGGCAACCACCGACGATCCCGACAGCATCGCCGCGGACGTCCTCGCCGACCTGCTGGTCAACGTCACCAACCCACCCTTCGACGACGCGGACTCGCTCTTCTCGCCCAAAGTCGGAGAAGTATCCCCGATACACGAAACGGAAGCGGATCGCGAAGGTACACTTTTTCTTCTCTCCCGGATACCTCTATTCTGTATTGTCCTACTTCAGCCGCTGAAGGAGTGGCTAACGCGTCAGATGCTACGGTTGCGCCTCTTATTTCAAGCTGGGCTGATGCCCAATCAATGATCACATTCCAACCGGAGAACGTTACTGAAGGTACAACTACGACAGTATCAACAGGCAACCACAATTTTTTCCCCTTCTCTATCTCTTTTTTTCCAGTGTCCAACGGTCGCTCCTCTGGCACCCCTGCTTCAGCCCTTACAGAGAGTGCCTCCGCCGCCGGCTCCCAGGTCGCTGCCGCTAGTGTAAGCACTGCGACTACGCTATCGCTCGACCACGGTACGTTTTCGTTTTCTTTCTCTTTCGCCCTTTTGGTTCCCTGGCTCTCCTTTAATCCGTGTCATTGATATTTGTATACCGCTGGTCGAGGTTACCACAGTTTCCTCTTATATTACAGACGCCTCCTCCGCAACGCTTAGCCGGCTATCCCTGCGAGAAGAGCCGCCGGCGAAGTTATCGTTCGCTGCCCTCGTTGGTCAAAAGCCCGAACGCTTCTCTAAGCCGCGTTCTTCGCCGACGACGCCAGAGTCTCCAGGTCCCTCGTCATCGCGCCAGGTCGATCCATCCCCACCTAAACGCACTCGACAGCAGCCGCCTGTCCCTCTCCATCTTCAGCAACCTCCACCACCGATGTCCGTCCGTCTCGATTCGGCCACGCTGGAGTTACGAGCTGACCTGGTTCGCGCGGTTCACATGGGAGACATGGAGTTTCCCATTCTCGCCATCCAAGCAGCCTTTGGAACTGGAAAGACGGTCGTCGGTGCCCTGATTGCAGCTCGACTCGCAGCAGATGACACAAGTTCCATGGTGATCGCCACGGCTACTACACACAATCCTGCCCCGTCTTGCGACCGACTACAGGGACAGGCTAACTCAGAGGCAGATCCTCACGTGCGAAATGTACGCCGCGGGCCGCCGTCTGCTGGAGATTGCGATGTTCCACCCGAACAGACCCTCCACCTGAACGACGATGAGAGGGAGGATTACCGCATTGCGGAGCGGGAAAACCCAGACGCAACGGAAGAGGCGGTCAAGGTAATGTTCGGAGTGAGGCCACCAGCGATTCTCTGTCTCACTACAGCTTCCCTACTCAACTGCGCCGGCACAACAGGACTGTTCGCGCCGTATTTCGAGGCCTGCCGCGTCATCCTCGGTGATGAGGCATCCCAGATACCGGAACCGGTACTGGTTGCTACGACATCCTGGTTCCTGAACGCGCGGCTAATCTACATTGGGGACGTGAATCAACTGGAACCCTACGTGCGCTGTCCACGAACCTCCCGTGCGGCCCGCCTCGGAGCTCGAGGAGTGATGGATCTCCTGCTAAGCAAGGACGTACCACTTGCCCCGCTGCTGACGACATTCAGGGCCCACCCCGCACTCAACGAGCTGCCAAACCGGCTCTTCTACGACGGACGTTTGGTCAACGGGACGCCGGCGGACCGACGGCAGCTACTGGTGCAGAGCATCAACCTCCCCAACCCAAAAGTGCCTTTCGTCTTCATTGATGTGAAGGGAAAGTCCCAGAAAGCGCCGGGAGGGTCGCATTCCAACAGGGAGGAAGCGCAGTGCTGCCGTGACATTGTCCAAGGGCTGATGGCTCGAGACATCCCGACTGACAGGATCGCGGTGATCGTCTTCTACAAGGACCAACAACATCTCCTCGCACGGTACGCGGCGCAGCTAGGATTGGCGCTGCACACGGTAGATTCCATCCAGGGTCGTGAGGCCGACGTCGTCATCCTCCTCACGACTAGGTCGGATGTCACGCGGGAGACCGGCGGCTTTCTGGACGATCGTCTTCGCCTGAACGTCGCCCTTACACGCTGCAAACACGGTCAGTTCGTCCTCGGAAGAGTGGATGCCCTTCGGACGTTGCAGAATTGGGGAGGAGTTATCGCGTGGGCCGAGGAACATGACGTGATCGTCAGCACATCAACCCTGCTGGACCTCTTTCTGTAAGCCATTCTCACAACCAGGATGGTGAGTTTCAATTTCCCCGCCTTCCTTCAGCCATGCGATGTGATGCTCGAACTCAGGGCTCATACACGTCCGAGGACGGACGTGTTTTGGGAAGGAGGGAGGTGTAAGGAACCTAGGTCTCACCAGGGACATGAGCCAAGAGTTCGATCAATACATCGTGAAGTCTTCAGCTCTTGACTCAGAGATCGAAGCGCTGATTACAGGAGGCGTGCGCGGACGAGAAGCGGAGCGAAGACGAGGAGAAGGAGCGACGACGACGACCCGGAGCGGCTGCTGCCCATCACCTCGCCACCCTCGCCCACACGGTCCACTGCACCGGAACGCCAGGACTGATCCCCATTCTATGCTATGATAATAAACTATTATTTTCGCTACTTGGATCTTACTATATGCAACTTTACGAAAATTTTTCCTGTGATTAGAGCAATTCCAAAAAGTGTATCAAAACTTTGGGATGCCTCCGTATTTGAAAGAGCGCTCGCTGTTTTTGTGGTCGATTCGTTGGGTTGTTGGAGAAACGTTGTGAAGCATAGCTTACAAAGCAATATAAATAGAACACGTTCTTGAAAGGTTGCTGTAGCCTGTGAAATTTTTATTCTAGGCATCTGAAGGGTTTATGATTATATGGTATGGAATAAATACTATTCACATATAGCGAAGAAAGAAAAGAGACAGTGTTCAAATATACGACAAGTTTGATTCAAGCTCAAAAAAGCACGTTTCCGAAACCTCCATACTGGCCAGTTCGATACCGGTTGTGAAGTTTTTGTTTTTGTTGTACCTTTGGCAAGTGCTCAACTCCACTCAGACAGAATTTTTATCTCAATCAAGGAAAAATCGCGACCTTCTTGGCGAATGCGTGATTCAAACTTTTTCGAGTCAAAGTATGACCCGTTCCTGAGCTTTATAGCAAGCTGTAAACCAATAATTGTCCTTGAGAAATAAAAATTGTATAACAGTTACACAGCTTTCATTTATTCGGGCAGGTGAATTGAGAAACTTCAAAGGAAGTCATACTAAATCTTCCTCGGACAAAAAATAATCTACGAAGAGCAATAGCAGTTACTTCTCCATTGACTGCTCTCTCTTTAAGTCGTAAAATTTATTACTGTGGGACGGCTGCACCACCTTCTCAACTTGTTCAGACCTACCCCGTTTAGTACCTCGACAACATTCATTTTTCCTCCCCGATCTTATGAGATTAGAAGTTTCTAAACTTACACGCGTGTGCTGTAAACGTTTTACTAGTAACTGGAAACGGATATGCAGATATTAAAGCGTGGAGACATCGGTGTAAAGACACTGCCGCGATATCGGAATTCATTTACTTTTTTGATTTCGCTCCCCTCAGCACCAGGAGCAGACCGTCGTTGTCTTTCTGCCATATATGAATATGAGTTCTTCCTTCAGCTGGCATTATGGCTATCAGCTAACCTGATTCTAATTGTAAACAATTTCCTAAACAATACTAAGGCATCGAGCGTCTGTAGCGAAAGGAAATGCATCATCCTTGATGAACAGCCACAGTAGGAGCCACACGACAATGCGCAGAAATAACTGAGATTTATAACATATTTCACAAACATTAGAAAAAACTAGTGATTTTATTAGGTTGTCCCATAAGTCCCCGCCGTTTTTTTCAACGATTCACTGCAGATTTCGCCGGCGGTCTCCTGCATAGCGCTGCATAGCTTTCGAAAGAGAATGATTTGCTCTATCAGAACTCGTATTGCATTTCTCTTTTCATCATGAAATTTGTCAATTTTTAGGTCCCTGAAGTGAAAAGTGAAAAAGTGAAAAAGTAGCCATTTGCGCACTTGTTCTCTCCGCTTAGGTTTGCAATTTTTGCGCAGTTTTTTATAGCACTTGGAAGACAATGTTATGTGCTACAAGAATATATGTTGGTCCTATTTTCTCACTTGCCCTTTATTGATTTTTAGGCCATCAAATTGGGAATTCCGACTTTCCCGTCCGAATTTTTACCAAAACTCCGGTCCTGTGTTTGGACTTTTTTGCTTGGTGTTATATGCCGTTTGTAAGAGGATGTCTTGCTCAGTAAGAATTTGTGTCGCGTTTATTGGCTCACGCTGATTTCTGTCGAATATCAACAACTGGGGGAAGGAGTTGTTGGTGAAGACGATTTTTCTCTTTTTGGCATTTTGTTGACATTCAAAAGAAATCAATAAACGTGACACACATGCTTATAAAGCAAGACATTCTCTTTCGAATGACATATAACATCAACCCAAAAGGTCCAACCACAGAGCAGGAGCTGTCGGCAAAAATGACCATCCTCCTTCTGACGTCCCAATTTGATGACCTAAAATTCAATAAACGACGAATGACCAAATAGCACTAACACATATTCTTGTAGCACAGAGCATTGTCTCCCAAATGCTATAAAAAACTGCGCAAAAAATGCAAACCTAAGCGGAGAGAACAAGTGCGCAAATGGCTACTTTTTCAGTTTTTCACTTTTCACTTCAACGACCTAAAAATTTACCAAATTCATGATGCAATACATGTTCTGATAGAGCAAATCATTTTCTTTCGAAAACCGTGCAGCGCTATGCGAGAGACCGCCGACGAAATCTGCAGTGAATCGTTGAAAAAAACGGCGGGGACTTATGGGACAACCTAATAGTTAATAAGCTACCACCATACCATAAGAACTAGTTAAGAGAACGATCTCGCGATTGTAGTCCTCCACAAGGATGCTTAGCGGCGATCGAAACTCCACCGCCGCGTGGAACTCGAACTAGCACCCAGCTTAACGTCCAAAACGCTATGCCATTATACCATCGGCACTTACGGTCGTTTTCGGTATCCCGCAGCAATGACCAATCAGCAGTTGTCCGATAGAAATGTTTGCTACTCGCTGCACGATGCTATCTTCTCGTGATCAGCCAGCTAGCAACCTCTCTCCTACTTTGGTCGTGCCTAAAAACCATACCAGCGAAGGTTGTCCACATTTCAAAATGTTCGACTGCAAAATCTTCGATTCGACATAATTTTTTTGTTAAGAGAGCAGGTTCAGATTATATGAAATTTGCCAAAAACTCAGTTATTCCGTACAAGCTGAAGCCATTTATTACGAATGCGAGTCGATTCATAAATAATTCTAGGACATAACGTGATCTAGTGGCAGAGCCCCTCTTGGTTTTTTCTCCTTTCTATACTTCATTCTCTGGGTGTTTGTTATCGCATGTACTTTCTAATCATTCTATTACACTTTAGCCTGGATCATTAGTCAATGTCGTTCTCGTTTGGTGAGCGGTCGCATTTCTAGGTGCTCTCTGCCAGTCCTTCTTTTGCCTGTTCTTATCCACTTTATTTCCTGTGTTCTTCATAAGGGATCTCTTTATTGAAGGCCTGTGAATAAGAGTCTTTATTGACTACCAGTAAAACTTGCTTTTAGTACGTTTTTCTCTCTCTTAAAAATCTTTTCACGGACTGGGATTTCGCGGTGCTCATTGATTTGTACGTCTCGTCAATAGGTCATCATGTCGCAGCGTACCAAGAGCAACAAAAGAGCTTCTGAATCCTCGGCAAAGTCCAGCAGTAAGTCCCAGGTGCTCACAAACAACGCAGAGAGCTCCTCCGTCCATGAAGGCTTTGCCAAGTTATCAGTCAGTGAGCTAATTAGTGAGGTTCTCACTAGGAATAAGGACCCTGTCATTGAAAAGATTACGTATGCACTAATTTCTAAATTGCCTCAGGAAATGTCTGGAAGAATCGAGATGGAAAAAAGGGAACGAAGCGTTGTTATTGAGTGGCTCCCTGAGGCTCCTGCAGACCTTTCCGCCTCAGCAAAACAGAGGGACCTCGAGGGAAAGGTAAGTGAAGTTTTCGATGTTTTAAACCTTGAATGTCGTCCCTTGGAGGTGTATCGCTTGGGTAAACAGGAGCGCGGCCGTACTCGTAAGGTGAAGGTAGTATTACCTTCAAAGTCTCACTGGGCAGCTGCCCTTTCCAATTCTTGGAGACTTCGAGAGTCCGCTACTTTTAGTAAAGTTCGTATTCGCCGAAGCATGACCTCCGAGGAACGTCAGCGAGAGTACGAGTTGAGGCAGGAATGCAGGGAAAGGAACAGGCAGTCAAATGACCGTGCCTGGGTGGTATACCGTAGAGAGTTAAGACGAGTCGATGACCTTCCTAAACGGAGGGTTCAGGGAAACGTCTGTCTGGACACGGTGTACCTCCAACAGCCGTGAAATGCTTTCTATTCAATGCCCGCAGCCTGGTCAACAAACTTCATCACCTTCACCTTTTCCTGTCAAATTACCAGCCAGATTTGCTATTTGTAACTGAAACTTGGCTTTCCAACAAAGTATCCGATTCAGATATTTTTGCTGATTTCCCATACAAGCTTTTTCGAATTGACCGCAGAGACCGTAAAGGTGGCGGTATATGTTGCCTGGCTAAAAACACGTTGAGCGTGACAGCTGCTGACACCTCTTCCTGCCTCAAGTCGGATATCCTATGTCTCGACATCTTCGATTCTACAAATGTGGTTGATTTTAGAGTAGTTTTAGTTTACTGCCCTCCTAGCACGAATACCTGCGAAGATTTCTTGTTAGAACTGTGCCTCTCAGATAGCCATTTGATCGTCTTGGGCGACTTCAACCTTGACATTGATTGGGCTCAATGTTCTAAGCCACGTAATCAGTGCCTGATCAAATTCGTGGAATTTTTTGAATGTTGTGGCTTAGTCCAACAAGTGAAAAAACCTACTCAGGGTGACGCAATTCTTGATATAATTCTAACCTCAACACCATTTCTCGACAATATTTCCGTTCTTCCCCCTTTTGGATCATCTGACCACAATGTAGTTGCTTTCGAAATCCTTATGTCTGTGTTATATCAAAGAAATTTACCTCTTCCAAACTTTTCTAAGGCAGACTATTCTGGTCTAGAGTTTTACTTTCATTCTATAGATTGGTGGGCAGTTTTTCAAGGATATGAAAACATTGACGATTTATACAAGAGATTCTGTCGTGTCGTTTACGCTGGTCTATCCAGATTTGTACCGTTTGACTCTAAAAAAGACCTTGTACGGCGTTACCCGAAACAAATTTCTAATTTAATTGCTCAAAAGACACGTCTTTTCAGCTGGCCACAAAATCCTCTTTTGGATCCACGATATAAGAATGTGTGTCAAGGATTGGATCGTCACCTGAGAAGGTTTCTAGCCTACAAGGAAAAGCTTGCCTCCAGAACACACAACAAAAAGGCGCTGTTTTCTTATATGCGAACTAAGCTAAAAACTCATCCGGAGTTACCCGCTCTTAGAGATGATGCTGGAGTTCTTTATACTGATGACATGCAGAAGGCTGAGGCTCTCGCAGGCTATTTCGCCTCGATTTTCACTTCAGGTGCGGAAGAAACTAGTCCTATAAGTTTGATAGTGCCTTCAGAAGCATTTGAGAGTTTGGAATTATGTAGTGTGAATGAGATAATTATACAGCCAAGAGACGTGTTAAGGGTAATGAAACAGTTGAAATATTCTACAACAATACCATTCGACGGCATTCCACAAATCGTTTTTAAGAAATGTGCACAGTCACTTTATAAACCGTTATCGATGATTTTCAACATTTCTTTGTTCTATAGTGAGATACTAGAAATTTGGAAGGAGTCCATTATCACGGCAATTCCAAAGAGTCCGAAATCCGTACTACTCTCTTCCTTCCGGCCCATAAGTATAACTCCTACCCCAATAAAGGTCATGGAAAAAGTTATACGAGAAAAATTGGTGTCATATCTAAACAGAAACAGATGTATTCCTTCGGAACAGCATGGATTTTCCGCTGGCGCTTCAACAGCCACGCAGCTCTCGGACTGCGTTTTCGATTGGAATCTTGCAATAAACAATGGGGACTCAGTGGATATCATCTACTTCGATTTGTCGAAAGCCTTTGACAAGGTATGTCATAGTAAACTTCTCGAAAAGCTTCATCAGCTGGGCATCAGAGGGTCTCCTCTAAATTGGATTCACTCTTATTTGAGTGGGAGGCGTATGCGTGTTAAGGTAGGAAATTCTTTCTCAAGCAGCTATGATTGTAAGAGTGGAGTGCCTCAGGGGGAGTATTATCCCCGATTCTGTTCCTCGCATACACTTCTGATCTTCCTGCAAGATTAGTTACAGACTCTCGTGTAAAGGTGCAAGTGTATGCTGATGATATAAAGGTGTACGGAGTCTATAATGATAGCAATAAAACTCAGGTCTGTCAAGCCTTGTCTCAGTCTGTCAATAGTATGATGGAGTGGGCCAATGCTTGGCAAATTCCCGTTAATCTTTCCAAAACTTCAGTCTTTCATATTGGAAATTCGGGCAATAACGAGTACTATTACAACGACTGCACTCTTACCTCTATATCCGAGGTTTGCGATCTTGGAGTTGGGTTAACCTTTGAGAATCACATTGATGCCATTGTGCGGAAAGCCTTCTCCATCCTGTTTTTGATTTGTAGGAACATCAAGTGCGATGTCTGCTCGGTACTAGTTAGCTTATACAAGGCATATGTCGTTCCAATACTAGAATACTGCCCACAGGTTTAGAGTCCTTATACAAAGAAGTCTCGATCTAAAATTGAAAAGGTACAGAAGACTTTTACAAAAATCTTGTTTTATAGATGTAAGAATACTCACAGGGTCCTCTTACTATTCCTAGTTATGAAGAAAGACTTAAGCTTTTCAACCTCAAAAGTCTCTTCTACAGGAGAATAATCAGTGATCTAGTTTTCTGTTTTAAAGTTCTAAAAGGAGAATCAAAACTGAAAGCTAGCAAACACTGGGTTTTCTTGCCAACGCTAAGTCACCGTAATCGTTATTGTTTCCACTATCCTAAATTGAAAAGGAAAAATCGCGAGAAAGTCTTCAATTCGCTTTTTTACCGCGGTGCACGCTGGTTACAAATGTTACCTCGGACCTTACTGGATGCTAAAAACGCATACGATTTTCGTAGGAAACTGATGAAAATTGATCTGCTTTCAACTTTGCATTTGGAGGATATATCTTAAAGACGCTTTGGTTTCCCTGGTTTAGCAGTTTTACATGGAAGATTGTTTTTTTGCAACATTGCTAGATTCCTTTGCCTGATGTTATTCTCTTGTTTTAGTCTGAACTGATGATCTTACCTGTTTGTAATTGTTCGCTGGATTCCCTGGATTTTTTATTTTTATTTGCTTACTTGGTTTGGTTTGCTTATTTTTACTGCCATTTCTAGATGCTTTCGTTCGCTTTTATCCTTATGGTTCCCCTTCTCTGCCGTCATGTGGGCACTGATGGAGGCGGCGGACCTACTAAGATGGTATCCGGAGCCGTTCTCTCTAGCGACTTGCAGTGTTGGCGGGCCACTGCTCGTTTCCGTCAAGTTGCCCACCCCCCCCCCCCCTCAAACCTTGGCTGTCTGAATATTTTTGTCTCTTGGTGTCTCTCTGTTTGTTCATTGTTTTGTGTTCCTTTCTTGCCTAAAGTTTGGCCTCACCATTGATTAATGTGAAATGTTGAGTTGTTCAGGAATTCAGTTTTTTTTCTTATAATCACTATGTCGTTTGCGCCGTGTCCATATTAATTTACTGTTTATTGGTGCGCACAATTTAGTGCAAGTATAAATAAATAAATAAATGTCACGTGGATGTCATTCTATAATGTTTCTAATTATATTGTTCTTCACATGTAATAAACAATAATAATTTCCCAAACAAAGCTTAGTGCTTATATGTACTGCCACACCGGGCTACGTACTTTATTTGACTTGTGAACCACTTCGATATTGAGCTTAGAGAGGGGCTTGCTCTCCTCTTACGACGCTTGTTCTTTTAGGAGTTTCTTGCAGTACAACTAGAAACTCCACATTAAATGGAGTTGAAAATTATGGAGAAATAACAGTAAACTTTAATACATTAAGTCGAAGCTTTGTACTTCTCTATTCAAATAAGAGAGCCAGTCTCGCACAGCCGTCAACGAAATGATGACCACATTCATCCAACGTGATACATCTAAGTAACACCGCATTATTCAGATGTAATTAATCATCGAAGCAATCGTCTGCTGCTGCATCATTACAATTCCTTTGTTAGCTACTAGAATTTCACGCAAAGCCACCATTCGTCGCGCCGTGGGGAGGCGACTGCATTGCAGACGCGTCTTTGGGCGTGATGCATAATTGGCTATGCCGCTGAATACGTGATGCGCCAATGCCGATGGCTACCTGTACTAGTTGATACAGTTCTACCAACACCAGGGATCGACAAATCTAGATGCTGAGGCAACGAATATATAGCATTGCTATGACGCTAATCGATGCTGTCTAAACGGACACTTTTCAAACCAAATTGGACATTTTTAACGTGAAATTGGATGCTCTTTTAAGCCAGCCTTAGACTTTTGAATATGAAGCAAGCACTTCGACATTGAGATCACCCTCTTCCAGGTTGAACTGCAGACTTCCCAAGATGGTTGGAATAATGTGTGTGTTCAATTTAATTTTTTGTTTTGTTGTTTTGTTTTTGCTCAAAAACTAGCCGTAACTTTTTGAAATATTTTTTATTTAGCTCCCCGAATCAATAATATTAAATAATTTATTAAATTTTTATTTTTTGCTAATTTGCTATTTTTTGCTTGTATTATTGTTTATTGATTTATTATTTATTAGCTTTATTATTTTATTTTAAAAAATTGAATTTCGCTTTGAAGCGCAACAAGGCGGCAATCATTTAATTCATTAAAAGACCAGATCGTTCGATGCCCTCGAAAAGTTCGTCAATATTTTTATTTGATTGATAGTGTAAATGGTGCTTACATAAAACGACAAAGTGACGATGTGGGTGTTCTTCACAATTATTCTTGTTGTATCGTTTAGAAGTGTGCAACTCCATGCAAACAGACATTTTGCTACCGATCGAATTAGAATCGCGACCTCTGTTTTTACCACTAAAAATGGTAGCTTTCCTGTTCTTTTAAGCAAGATTTGAAACACTATTTTTTCCTCAAAAGTGAGAATTCTCTCAAATTTCAAACAAGTGTTCACATATTTGGTAGGTGAAGTAAAACTTCTAAGGAATCATACTAAAATTTATTATTCTAACCTTTTTGAGGAGTCCGAAGTTTAGTATAGAAGCAGCTTAATTAAATTTGGAAGAGTGCGCTTTGATTTCAAAAGTCATAGAGTAGCTTAGAAGAGTAGTGTCCAATTTGACGTGAAGTGTCAAATTTGATTTGAAAAGTGTGCAGTTCGACGTGGAAATGGTATGCTTTTCTCGCGCCACGAATTTTACTCCTACCCATTCTTTCATTGAATACTTTTGTTTATTGAGTATCGAGTAGGCTATTTGAACGCGTGTTTGGCCCGCAATGAAGATGGCCAGCCGACAGATATGCAGGTCAGGTTTTATCCCCCTCAGATATGTTACCATCAATTATAGTAGACGACCACAGAACCATGGGAGGGTTGCTTGGCTAGAACAGAATCCAATCCATTAACATCGATCCAAATTGCATGCTACAGCCGCCACCTCGGATTGCACTACCTGTTCAGAAAATCAGGCAAAATACGTTGTAGCATTCTTTCGAGGACTTTAGCAGTCCCTAAGTTTGGACTGAAAGCAGCATATACCATGTTCACACCGAATTGGCTTTGATCGAAGAGTTGGCTTTGATTTCAAAAGTTTTAGGTTAGCTTACTTAAAAGAGTGCTCAATTCGGTGTGAACCGGATAAACTACAGACTACAGTCATTGCTTTAACCTTCAAAAAAAAAAGGTTCCGACAAGGCTGGTGCCTATTCACTGATCCCGAAGTGATGAAAGTTTTTGTTGACCTGGGCGGGAAATCCGAACCAAGAACTCCGTATCGGGTGCTCGTGACAGCAGCCACTTTCTCGAGTGTGCTTCGTGCATATACATTGCTTACGTAACTCCAAGAGAACTGAGTTTTCCGGCTCCTAAAGGCAGGAGGACATTTGATGTCCGTTGCATAACTGTACACGCCTACACACTGTCTGAATATGATTCCCAAAGCATAGATTCTTGTCATAGTAAAAAAGCTCGACCACATCAGCGAATTGTTTTCACCTTCTGTTTCATTTTTACTCGCTTTTAGGTTATTGAAAAACTAATAGTTGAATCGTCTATTTGGATCTTTGAAAGGTTTGAAAAGTAATTCGACTTTGAGAAACTACGAAGGGAACGCTAGACTTTGCTTGACACTGCTTTTAAAATCACATCTATGTATTGATTGTGCCAACCGATCCAGCTCGCTCCCTCACTTCAGCGTCCCATCCATTCGTCTTCATCCAACAGACTATATTTTTCAGCATTTTGTTCAAATCAAAAGAGATACTTTGAAAGAAAGTCAACGTAAAACAAAAGCCTTCGTCAGTATAAACACCAGCTGTTATTATTAGGTTGTAACGAATTAAATGGCACTGGCTCGCGCCATTTTTTGACGCGTTTTTACGCGTTTGATCAAGAACAAACCGTAACATGTGGCATATCATTTAGAAGCGCAAACTTTGCTCTACCGGCAAGTACCAAATTTTCTATGTAAAAGTGGGAAAACTTTAGAGTTTTATTGACTTTTTTGCAGATGGACAAAAGGGTAATCCGAGGCATTTACTTGTATGAATTCAAGCTGGGCACTACAGCTAAGGAGGCGGACGAGAAGATCAACGCCGCATTCGGTCAAGGATGTTCCACAATTCGGACGGCGTATCGTTGGTATCAGAAGTTCCGGAATGGAGATGAGAGCTTGGAAGAACATGAAGGTCGTGGGAGGCATAGTGATGTTGATGAGGACAAGCTGAGAGGTGTGGTAGAGGAGGATCCACACAAAGGTACCAGGGAGATAGCGAAGGTTCTTGGCGTCAGTCACAACACAGCTGCCCGGCATCTGAAGGAAATTGGAAAGACCAAAAAGCTGGAAAGATGGGTGCCTCACGAGCTGTCTGAGGAGCAAAGAAACCGACGATATGAGATCTCGTCCGCACTGCTTCTACGGAACGAAACGGACCCATTCCTTGATCGCATCGTAACCTGTGACGAGAAATGGATAATGTACGACAACAGGCGACGATCGGCACAGTGGGTGGACAGCGATGAGAGCCCCAAGGTTTTTGCGAAGCCGGAATTGCACCAAAAGAAAGTAATGGTGACAGTATGGTGGTGTTCGCTGGGAATTATTCACCACACCTTCCTCCCTCCCGGTGAATCCATCACGGCAGAGAAGTACTGCATTGAAATTGAAGAAATGATGAAAAAGTTGAAGGATATCCGGCCGGCCTTGGTAAACCGAAGGCGAGTTCTCCTTCTGCACGACAGTGCTCGCCCCCATGTAGCACGAATGACGTTGCAGAAATTGAATGAGCTGAGCATTGCAACTCTACCACATCCTCCGTTTTCTCCCGACCTCTCCCCAACAGACTACCATTTCTTCAAGCATCTTGGCGACTTCTTGGTAGGGAAAATATTCAAATACCAAGAGGATGCCGAAAGTGCGTTCGAAGATTTCGTCAATTCCAGAACTTCTGATTTTTATGCCACTGGGATAAAAGAGCTTGTGTCACGTTGGCAAAGATGTGTAGAATCAGAAGGTTTTTATTTCGATTAATAAACTTGCCTACAAGCCGAGATATTAACTGTTTAAATTTACAGTGGTTCAGTGCCATTTATTTCGTTACAACCTAATATATATGCATCCATCTCAGCAGCATTTTTTCTCTTGATTCTGTTCTCTTTTATTCTCTCTTCTCTCCTCTCTCTCTATACTCTTTTCAACTTTTTTTACCTTACGCACAAATAAAGTACGCAATAAACCCACTTCTAAAAAAAGGAAAAATTATAAAAAAGACATTAACAATTCCATGGGGAAGTGCTACACATTCCACCTCTATACCTATGTCTTACAATCACTTGTGATGGCCTCTTCAAATAAACAATTCATTATTTTATCGTTTCCAGATAAGTCTCTCAGTAATTTACCGACGCAGGAGAGGTAGAAGGCTTCGTAGATCCGTGAAGGACGCGGCTATTTCGGGCAACGTCTAAAGTGTCACGTGAAAAGACGAGAAGTTGAACAACGAGTTTTCTGATGTTCAAGGAACTAAGAAATGTACGTATCTGCTCCAGTGAAAACGAATCGTCTGGTGGAATTCTGACTAATCATCGATCCTTTGACAAGAATTACAGGTATGTAGGTGCCCCTGTGCTGCGAGACTTGATGTTTTGAACGGTACCACTCAGCAACCCAGGTGGTTTCGACCCGTTGTTCATCTTCAGATTCCGAAGTGGCTCATGTACCATTTTACTTCGCTAGATACCTCGTCTCTAACGCTCCAGGCGTCGTGAGGTACTTATCGGAAAACCTGAAAGCGACAAACCCACCTTCCGATACATTCCTAATAAAGAGTACCATTTCTGTTAACGAAGGAAAAAGGCGATACCTGAGATCCACTACTGTGGCTATTCAATACCGAATAAACCAATTTTGTTAGTAAAGTAATGGACATACAGCTCTTAAAGCGCCACGTTTAGTTCGAAAAGTGTCCATTAGATTTTAAAAAATGCTAACTAAGGTTTAGGATATTTCGAAGAAAGCTCAGTTCAATATGGAAGGTGTGTGTAGATGGCTGGCGCATCGTGGCGCAGATGAAGAAGCGGTGGTTGTCGCGTGCGTCGCGAATCGGTGTCCTTGGTCACGCACAAGCTGAACAAGCCTTCGGTTCTTCCTGGCTCAGCCATTTGGCGCAAATCCCATCTGAGACCGGTAAAACTCCGTTTTCTTCATTGGCTGCCCACCATAAGCTATTGTAGGAGGCAAATAGGCATTCAAAAGGCTCCTCGATATCCCTAGAATTAGGATACGTTGTGCCTTCTGCACAGGGATTGATTAGCGCCGACTTTTATCCTTCCTCCCTGCCTCTTTATGTAAAGTATCGTGTATAGTATCTTCGAATGGATCTTAGCACGACCTTGGTCCGGCCAATAGGCAGATCAGCTCCACATCGCTCTGCCGGACTTGCTTGAGAGCCCTCACATCACCAGACCTCCACTGAAGATTCTCGGTCAAGTTCACGAGAGTGATAGAGTCGAAATCAAGACATTTCATTTTAATGTCAAACTATACCCTTATGAAACCTAACTTGAAGTGCGTCCTCCAGATTTAGTCTAGCACTCTTTAAGGAAGTTGGAATAATTCGTCGATTTAAGCAATTTACATAGTGTACCTTTCTCGAAAAATCTATAATTCACTTGTTTCAAAAAATTGAGTACAATATTTGCAATTTTTCACGACCTTCATTTTAAGAAGAAGGAACGGTTTCAATCCCATTTGAAGGCGCAAAGAACAGCTATTTTAAAAGAAATTTCTGTGCTTCACACGAAGAGACAGCGCCATGCACTCACCTGCGATTTTTGCTTAACTGATTGCAAATGTTTCTTACTTGAAGCTGAGATGTCAGCATATGTCTCTTCTCTACAGTTTGCTGCTTTTATGTTGACCAGTGCGTCACTTTACACGAACAGAATTTTGACTATGAATAGAACGAATGACGCACCGTGTTAGACTAGGGCATCTCTTTCTAAATCAGGCTGAAAAATTGCTGGTTTCTGTCCATTACAACTAGTTTAGGACGTTTCTATTGTCGAAAGAGCGTCATTTTTAAGGCAATTCTAACACAGGATTCACTTTAGGTGTCAGGCGAATTTGACGTATTCAAAGAAAGACATAATTAATTGTTCAAGTCCAAAAATCGAAAATCAAAAGATCCAAAAGTGTCAAGTTTGCTTTGAAAAGTATCCAGTTTGACGTGAGAATGGAGCATAGGACGTCCCCACTGATTTTTTGTAATAAACCACTGCAAATATTTTTTGTAGTAGACAATAATAGGCAGCTATCCGTAAATTTTAATAAAAGTTCACGATATAACGGAAAATCAACGAAAATTTTTCATTAAATAGATCGTTAAAAAATCTAGCGACCAGAATTTAAAGCCCACTCCTGATCGGCAGCTTCTAACGTCTAAATGTGCCTTAGCGATGAGCATGCGTGCTGAGAACACAATATGCAAAAGGTCCTGTTCGAAGCTCCGGCAAACACCAGCTTCGCTAGTTTCAGTCACAAAGTGCGGAGAAGTCCAGTTTCCCGAGACACCTCGCAACCTGACCAACCCGAAGGCTGGCCTCGTTTCGCGCTCGCACTTCGTGGCGGAAATCAGCCGTTGTCCTTGCATGTGGCGTGATGTCTAGACGGACGTCACACGGTTGGGTGCCGTCGTCCCTCGTGCTCCCCCGCTCACTTGCCCTCTCGGTCCGCCTTGCCCCCACGTGCTTCGTGGCTCACGTCGCTTCGTGTGCCTGGCTGCTCGCATGACTCATGCTGTTTCAGCCCGCTATTCTCACTGAATCTGCCAGCCTTTGTCATGTAATCTCTTCCTTTTATGACCTCCGAAAACATGCACTGTGTGACTGACTGCTCTTGCAACCGTTATTTTTGAACAGAACAGAAGAGAACATTTACTGAGCCAAGAGCGATAAAAAATCAGTTCTGCATAAAAGTTTACAGCAAAAGTTGGTTTTTTGGAAATTGGCAGAGGTGATCTCTTCGAAGAGTTGTATAATGTGGAAAGTGCTCATTTCTCAGAGCGATCTAGAATTTCATTCACTGAAAAGGCTGCTATTAAGTTGCCCCATAGGTCCCAGTCGTTTTTTTTTCAACGATTCATTGCGGATTTCGCCGGCGCTCTCTTGCATAGCGCTACACAGCTTTCGAAAGAGAATGATTTGCATTTCTTTGTTCATTCAGAATTTTATCAATTTTTTGTCAAAGTAAAAAGTGGCCATCTGTGGCAGCTCTCTCCGCTTAGGATTGGGATTTTGGCGCAGCTTTTCGTAGCATTTGGAAGACAATGTTCTGTACTACAAGAATACATGTTGGTCCTATTTGCTCATTCGTTTTTTTATTGATTTTGAAGACATCAAATTGGGACGTCCGAAGGAGAGGATTTATTTTTACCGACAGCTCCTGCTCTGTGGTTGGACTTTTTTGCTCGGTGGTATATGTCGTTCGAAAGAGAATGTCTTGCTCTATAAGAATTCGTGTTGCATTTATTGGCTCATGCTGATTCCTGTAAAATATCAACAAAATGCCAAAAAAGAGAAAACACCATTTTTCAACGCCGGCCTGCCCTGCTCGCCCGTCATCATCCATCACACGGACATATTCAACGGTTTTTTCACAGAATTGTGAATTTCACTAGTTGGAAGCATAGAGAAGAAAGAATAATGTTCCAGAAGTGCTCATCCTTGTCGACCTGCCACTCCATTTTTGACCTGAAAATTAGCAAAAATTTAAATGGCCGAGGAACAAATTATATATTCTGGTAGATCAGGATGCACTTTCGAGTGTCATATAGAACTGAGCAAGACAGACTGAACAAGACGAAGGAGCTGCTGGTGAATGCGACTTTTCTCTTTTTGACATTTGCTGATATTCGACAGAAATCAGCATCAGTCAAGAAACACAACACAAATTCTTGTAGAGCAAGACATTCTCTTTCGAACGACATATAAAACCGAGCAAAAAAGTCCTACCACAAGGCAGAGCTGTCGGTAAAAATAAATCTCCTTCGGACGTCCCAATTTGATGGCCTAAAAATCAATAATGGACAAATGAGCAAATAGGACCAACACGTGTTCTTGTAGTACAGAAAGTTGTCCTCCAAATGCTGGGAAAAACTGGGCGAAATATTCCAAACATAAAGCAGAGAAGGAGCTGTCACAGATGGCCACTTTTCACTTTTTCACTTTTCACTTTAACGACCTAAAAATATACAAAGTTAAGGATAAAAAGAGAAATGCAATAGAAATGAAATGATTGTCTTTCGAAAGCTGTGTAGCGCTGTGCAAGAGACCGCCGGCGAAATCCGCAATGAATCGCTGAAAAAAAAAACGGCGGAGAATTATGGAACAACCCAATATATACATTCAAACGAAATATTGTCTACTTTTACAAAAGACTGTTTTGTAATTAACTTCACAATTATACTTTTTGCTTAAGGAAATTTTCTAAGTTGTGGTTGAATATTTTTGGTGAAGAATTGAGGATTGATGAGGAAGCTCGTTCCAGATTTTCACAACACGATCCGAGAAAAGAACCTTTAAATTTTTTGAGTGTGGGTTTTGCGGTTGAATTCTAAGAATGTGCCCTCTTGTAATCCCGTTGAATGAGGAAAAAATGAAGACTTCATTTTTATCAGCATCCAAGTGACCATTAACAATTCCAAAGGCAAGGTTTTGGTCGTGGATAATCCGATTTAATCCATTCTTAATGAACATTTGTTTTGTAAATCTTTTTTTGCACGTTTTTATGAGATAAATCTGCTTCAATGGAGACCATGAAGGCGTGCAGTACTCGAAAAAGATTTTACATAAGTAGAAAAACGTTCGAATAATGTTACCATATTGCGAGTTTGAAATGCTCATAATGTACAGTTGGACTTGGCATGAGATGCAGCAACAGCTTTTTCTATTGAAGAAATTGTTCATCAAAAGTTGGGTGGTCGGAGTACACAACTCCTAAAACACGAATCGAATTTGAAGTGCGCAGCTTTATCAGGTTGAAGGATAGCGACTCCTTACCTGAAGAATCCTACGGAATACCTGTTCCTATGTTCTAGAGTAAAGCTCAGTATGCATCTTTATTAGGGAGGCATACTGTATTGGACTATGAGCAAAGGGGGAAGAAAGGAAGGGAAGAGAGGGCAGGCAAGCCCTCTCGAGGCTGCAGGCGACGGGCGACCTCCCGGTCGGGGCGACGTAGACGTGACTACCTTAGCAAGGAGCTGCTATCTCTAGTAGGTCGTCGCTATCAATGGCAGGGGGCGTTGGCTTCGAGGGTGCAGATTGGGTACAACCCGACATCTCCATTCCTACAGTAAGCTCGTCCTCGAGCTTGAGTGCGTCATCATCGTGTTGTCGATCGATAATCATGCGAGATACAGAAGTGTCAGATATACAGCAAAAGAATATAGGAACTTCAAAGTAGTTACGCTATAGCTTAAACTATATGGTGAGTTATTGACTGTAAGAAAGAACATGTGAAGTTATGATCTGCGATTAATTTACCAGACGGTATTTGATGATGATGGAGGAATGAGGTCCGCACAAACATTGAGAACAAGCTCGTCCTCGAGCTTGCCTAGGAAGTTGTGGGTGAAGCGGATAAAGAATCGGAGACGACGTTCAAGTCTTTCGTCTCGAGGGATAGGCACGTGGGGTGTGGTGATGAAGAGCAATGAAGTGAAGATGAAGAGGTTTCAAGTCTTCAGTATTCATTGCTGGAGTTGATGATGAAGATTATGATACATTCAGTACCTTATTCGGTACAGCATATGAGTTAATAGGTTATACATAATTGAGTGCCTTATTCGGCACAGCACACGATTTAATATGTTATACATAAATCAGTACCTTATTCGGTACAGCACACGATTTTAATAGGTCATACATATCTACTGTTATGATGAAGACATCCATTATTTTGCATAGAACCATGACATTGTTATGGATGTGAAAAATGTGATAAAGATTATGGATGTTACAATGTTTAGAAAGATATGATGTGCTCCTTACTGTGCACACATGTGCGAGCTAGAGAATGTGGAAGAGGTGTTATTAATACACCATTGAGAATAAAACACATTATTGTATTGAAATACTGTTAGAAATCATTAGTAACCGAAAAATCATTCACATGTGACGGGATCAACTTATTCACATTTGTTGGTCGTAAGCTTTAGATAAACGATTTGTCAAGTGTCCGCCTTAAGATTGTAAAACTAGTTCGGTGGACACAGGGGCGAGTTTTTGAAAAAGGTGGAAGTAATTGAATTAATAGCGCGAATTTGAAATTCTTTGAAGTGCCCATTCAAAGAATTTGGTGTCTAATTTTGCGCGAAGCAGCGCAAATGATTCGACTTAAACTTACAATACACTGATCTGGATACCTTTTAAGGTATAGATCAGTGTCCATATTCCATATGTTGTTCTGCTGAAGTACATTTCGCCTGTAAGCGTGGTGATCGTCGCAATTGTTGTTCCGCAGTGTCCGGTGCTTCTTTTGAGCTCTCCAAAATAGGAGCTGGTGCCGTGGCAGAAGCACTGGCTACTGTGGAACGTGGTGAATATAACTTCAATCGGTTCATATGCACTGTTTGTCGCTTTTGGCGACCCACAAGATCTTGAATCGTCACATTGGGTCGATCAACTACATCAACACTGAACGGGCCTTTCCACTGATTGGTTATTTTGGGACGCACAGTGTCGTCTCGCAAAAGTACTAGATCACCAGTGGAAAGTTCCGTTGGGCATACCTTATGGAATTGATCGTATCCCGCCTTGTATAGTTTCGTTTTTTCTGCAATTTGGCGTCCTACTGCTATGATGCGGTCTTTTAGACCAGCAGTGATTTGGTCCGCGAAGTTTTCAGTGGCGAATACAAGTGTAGACGGCAAGTTGTGGACGATATCACACCATGTGATCGGGTTCCTTCCATGTATGACGAAGAATGGGCTATATCCTGTAGTTGAGCTTTTACTGCAATTATAGGCAAACACAATCGGTTGAAGGAAGTCTGACCACAGGTCTCTGGCTTCTGCGCAATATGAAGTTAGGGAGTCATGGACAACCTTAACTATTCGCTCTACCTGACCATTAGCCTTATGGGTATAGCTTGTGGTAAACTTGTTTAAATTACCAAGAGTGTTGTTGATTTTTGCAAAGATATCGCTAGTGTAATTTGAACCCCGATCCGAAACTAACTCATTCGGAATGCCGTGCTTGGATATAACATCATTTATTATAGCTTTGACGACTTTGATTGACGCAAGGAGTACAAATTACAAATTTGCTGAAAGCGCATACAGATGTAGATATAAACCTATTTCTGTTTATACATTGAGGAAGAGGTCCGATTATGTCCGTATAGATACGTTCAAAAGGTCTTTGAGGGATGTGAAAACTTCCCAACTCTTCGTGTGTGTTGTTTCCCGAAATTCCCGAAGGGGTTTTGACTGTTTGGCAAAATGAACTTTTATTCATACATGTTGTGATATCTATATATAAACTTGGCCAATAATACTTAGCCTTTACCGCTGCATAGGTTTTTTGTATTCCTAAGTGAGATTCCGTCAATGAATTGTCGTGGTGCGCAGAAATCACGACGCTTTGCATATGTGGGTTAGGAATCACAGTGCAGTCGTACTACACGTTGTAAGTACAGACAGTCCAGAAGAACATGATTTTTATCAATCATCTGAAATTTCTTAGGGGGTTGATTAACCTTTCTCTGAAAAAATCTTAATTACCTTCCCTATTCAGAATCCTGAGCTTTTCTAATGTCTTCCAAAGTGGGTAATAAGCATTGATGAATGGCGCAAACTTTGTTAATGGGGTAGCGGCTAAGAAAGTCACATAAGTTATTGTGTTTCCCAGCTCGATATGGTAACATCGAAAGCTTGTATGGAAATCTTGCATTTGGCAAGGCGGCCTACCAGATCTGACCTGTGCATCAGAAATTGAGGGATGCATGGTTAGTTACTAATGTTATCTTTGCGCTAGCTGCGTACGGGTGAAACTGTTTCAGTACAAAACTGTGCCTAGCACTTTCAGTTCTATAATTGCGTAATATTTTCTCGTAAGTACTCACGAAGCTACTGTAGTGCCTTTAGTGTTCTGCGTAAGTTGGAAAATTTGTCTGAAACGGGCAGGTATCTGGTAATAGATGCTCTAACATAAACGACGTGAGAGCGTCAAAGATGAAAAGACAAAAATTGTGGTCTGGATGAGTACCTGTTTCCGGTGTAAGAAGGTCTTTTCTGCGGTTTGGTATAGTTAATATGACATTCCTAGACAGAAGAGCGTTTTACAGTTGCGCAGTTAATGCCCACTGTAACGGCAAGAAATACGAAGCTGTACCACGAAAGGATATTTAAATCTTGCGCATTCATTAACTGGGGCATCTGAGTGATGCTCGATACTTTATTCAGATAACTGCAAGATCCAAATTTGGTTATAGAAAACCCCAGATATGATTTCGGTCTCGAAAGATGCAACATCTTCGGATGCAAGCTCATATGAAAGCTTTGGGTGCGTTAAAAGCATTTATTGAAATTGCGCGTGCAGTCACCCCGCAATGGACTTCCAATTTTTTTTTGCGTCAATACGAAAAATGTCTAAACTAGCTGTGGCACCATTGTTTGGGTGTAATTTAGCTTTCATAAGCCAGCATTATCTTTTTGGGAAGCACAACTTTTGTGCGAATGTAGATTCTTAGTTAGGTACATCCCGAAATTTTGCCTGGGGTAACATTGCTGGGAAAGGCAGAAAGGGACAACTGTTCATTAGAGATTCTGTATGAATTTTATTTGGTTTTATTGAAAAAAATGGAAGCAAATAGCGCTGGTGAAGAGCTTGGACCGTTATAAGGTCAATCGCGTGCTGGCAAAACTATTGCTTGAGAAAGGATTTGAATTCTCGTTGTACATTTTCTAGATGCGGGTGATCCGGTTGCGCTATGCATGTCTGATATTGTTGCTGTCTAAAGTTTTGGTAACGAGGACAACGAGTATGACTTTTCTGAAATCAAAATCGAGCTTGTGAGTTCTTGCAAAAAATAAAAGGATGGAAATCATCACCTTAGGTTGATCAACATTATTTTTGAAATGGGTTTGATTGGATAAAATTTGGCTTATGATTCTTGAGCAACCGTTATGGATGAAACTGCTCGATTATGTTACTCCAACGCAAACGCATTGTTTGAACCTCGACTTTAGCAGGGCAAGAAACGGTGTTTACTACATTTTTAAAGGTATGTCAAAGCAGTTTAATACCTTGCTGTCTCTTTGAGAAGGAAGTACGAAAAGTTCTTGTCACGAGGAGAAAAACTGTAAAGGGAGGGTCATTCCGACGCCAGACAACGTAAAATGAGCCCTATTCTGTGAGTCAAGTTTTTTTAAAATTAACTTAGATGAGAGATTTTTTGTAATGTAATTTAACTTAATGTATTTGTTTTCATTTTTTATAATTTGACAGAATTTGGACATTTCATTAGGATTGACGAAAAAGGTGGTATCCACGTGAGAACTGTTTGCCTTTTATCACTTGTATGAGGATTGGCTTGTTGTAGAATTACTGCATACTACAAAAAAAAAAACGATGCGAAAACACTGAAAATATCAACGTTTATCTTGCTTCATGATAATTTTCTGATAGCAATTTTTTTCTGTTTCGGAGATTGTAGAACATCCGAAAGATACAAATTAATGAAAGTTGCTGCTGAAAAAATATATACTTGCAAGGAGTCAGAGGATTCTCAATTAGCTACGCTCCGTTGAGATGTTCATATAACAAAATTTTTAAAAAATCACTGATTTTACCAGAAAATATCATTCCTACTCCGAATTATAGAAAATCTTGATGTGTGAAAGTCTTGGGCAAGTGTTAGTCTGAGATTGTTTATGTTTAACAGGGAGATGTTTTATGTCTTTTGATTGCAAAATTTTTTTTTCAGAGGTTCCTATTCTTCCTTAGCTTTACTTTAGTTTCGAAATAGGAATTCAGCGATTTTACCAAAGAATGTCAAATGCATAGCCTACTGAGGAGAGAAGTGAGGTGTTTTGTAGAAAATTTCAATGAGAAAGTGTTTGCTAGATGCTAGATTTCTTATTATTTGAGAAAAATAATGTTTTATGAAAAATATTGTTCTAAATTTTTCATTTGAATAATTGCAAAAAATATGCCAAGTCAAGGATTGGAACTCTGGGTTGCACTAAAGTGATATGTCACAGCGTCAGGATGGCTTGCTCTTTTCTTCTTTTCTTTTTAACCTGAAATAAAAGGAAAATATAGAAAAAATCGTGAACCAGCTATTCGTCTATCATTCTTTATTTTTCCGTGCAGTTTTACCGCACTTTGCTAATTGTTTTCAAAGAAATGATGCTTCAACAAAAAATTCATTTTCTAGTTAAACTTGGACCATTTGTAAAATTGTATTTGTATTTGTATTTTTTCCCCTCGATTCCAAATCAAAGTTCATATTTAGTTGTTGGTCACTTGGGCAGTACGCTTTCGAATTGTAAATGAATTATTCCCGGCAGACCTGACATTATCGAGTACATGCAAAAATTGTGTCTGTTGCACGATTCGAACCTACGCAGCTTATTCTACATGCCAGAGCTTTTACACTGTGCCACTGAGGCGTTAATTTGTCGATGTCGAAAATTCAGATGTCTTGGAGGCGTGGCAAAAATTATACCCATGGCGGGATTCGAACCTTAGCCGCTTTTCTACAGTTTGTTCATCCCACTGCTCCACCTATGCGTCTTTAACGCAGTACGGTATAAAATAAAGTTTTGAATTTATTAAATGTATTTACGGTGTAGTAGGTGTTGCTAAATCGGGCTTGAAATAGCTTTTGATTCATTGGAAAAATATATTTCGAAACAAAGAATGTGATTGAAATGAATTGATTTTAGCTCATAGCAATGACTTTCTAAAAGTTTATTTAAAATTTTATTGGGTAAGACGCAGAAAAGCACAAATTGATCAAGAAACTGTTTTATGAATATCGTATTTTAAACAAAATTGTAATTTGGCGCTGTGAGAAGCAAAAATTATCGATTTTTTCTCCCCGAGCATTGAGTGCACCGGTGTCGCAGTGGTGCGCGTGTGGTCACAGGGTCGGGTCTTCACCTAGCCAAAAAAATTTCATACTACATTGATAAATATTTTGCCTTACACTCCTGATTAGTAGGTCATAAGTTTGCTTTCAGATTTGGTCTTAAAATGCTTTTTTTCCAT
Source organism: Heligmosomoides polygyrus bakeri (assembly GCA_947359475.1). Lineage (NCBI taxonomy): Eukaryota > Metazoa > Nematoda > Chromadorea > Rhabditida > Heligmosomidae > Heligmosomoides > Heligmosomoides polygyrus. The sequence goes on along the minus strand of OX375865.1, from coordinate 91,019,467 downwards.
AGACAAAAAATGTGAGTTCGGGGATAAGTCGAAAAATTTCCGCGACCTGTTTGGTTTTTATTTGACTACGCCTTTAGGAAGATCAGTTGCGAATACTTCGTGTGGTGTAAGTGCCACTAGAATTGCACGATCATTTAATTTAAGATGTCTGTTAAATAAATTTATTGGTTCCTTTTTTATTTACGGCATGGGGCATTTCCTAGTGGTTCCTCATAGTCTATGAATAAAAGTTGCTGAGGTCTGTGTTCTGCACTGCTTGCTTCCTTCCCTTATTCAGATAAGATACTGGACTGCTCCTATGAAAATTGAGAGCCTAAGTTATTCATAGGACAAATGCAAAAATTTATGTCTTATCCGGGATTCGAACCTTCGAGTCCCTCTTGTTGCCGCGAACGAGGTCCACTGCGCCATATAGACATATGTGTTTTTCAAGTGCCCTGACGGTAATTGGGACGGAGCAAAAAAATTTTCGGCGTGTGATTCGAACCTCTGCCCCTCTTCGCACTGCGCCATGAGGGTCGCACTATCCGTCTGGGGTCGTTCTCTGACGAATTGATGACTTTTTTCATTTAAATAGTGATTTGTTTGACGAATTTCCCCAACTTTCTCTCTCGACTTTCCCTGATGGTTCTCCTCCCTTGTACCCTCTTCACAGGGTTACCTGGGATCCTAAAAGCTGAAAAATCCGAAATTGGTAGAAACAGTGCTTCAAATAGTTGATTTTCTGGACAAAAGAAGTATTTTTTTTGTTTGAGGAATCCTAAATAACTATGTATTTGTTGGGGTGAAGAGAGAAGTAGGGATTTGGTTGGAGAAATCGGTGGCGGCGTATCTGCTGTGAGAAGGCGCCCAGATATTGATTTTTTTCAACGGTTTTGGTTTTAGTGCCCTATGGAGCAGGCGAGTCTTATTTAGATCGGTCGGGGGTTGGGATCCCCTCTAAGGCAAAAGTTTTGCATCGATTCCTACTTCTTTCAACGATTAGAAGCTGAATTTGGAACCTATTAGAGTGGGTAAGTCCTCTGATTTTAAAGATCTAAAATGTCTGAAAATTGAAAAAATTTTTAAAATCTTCTTTTCAAAATTTAAAATGTCGGAAAATTTGAAAATTTGAGAATTAAAAAATCTGTTTTTAAAACTTTGAAATGTTTGAAAATTTGAAAATAAAAAATCTGCTTTTAAAAATTTAAAATGCCCGAAAAGTTTAAAATTTTAAAGATCCGCTCTTTCAAAATTTAAAATGTCCGACAATTTAAAAATTAAGAAATCTGTTTTTAAAACTTTAAAGAAAATGTTGCCTGAGTTTTGAAATTAAAAATTTTCGAAAATTTTGAAAATTTGAATAAAAATTAAATCCTTTAAGAAAAAAATTTAAAAACTTAAACTTAAAAATTTAAAGATCTAAATTTGAAAATTTTTAAACATTTGAAGTAGCTTAGAAACTATCCTTTTTAAAAACAATTTTTGTAATTTAAACTTCGGCGCTTTACCTGGTCTTGGATCTGTAATAATTTGAGAAAGGGAAACAGCAGTGCTGCGGAGTGCTATGTCGCTCTTTGTTCAGAACCATGCTGGCCTCTGCTCAGGACCATGGGGTCCTCCGACCCTGGTCCCTCTGTGTAATAAAGATAATGCATAAGGAATGTTGTTCTGTGATTCAGTGTTATCTCCGTGGGGGTCTTCTTGCGTGCTTCTGCTGCCGCAATCTCTAAGCGGTGGGTGGTAAGTGGGTCATGTGTGCCCACCACAGTCGTCGGCACAGCGCTATCTCACGGAGCATGGCCTGTGGACTGCTAGCGGGTCACAGCTTAGAGGGACAACACTATCTACCCTTTTTTTTGTTTGCCAAGGCCTTTGGCTTTTAGTTTTACGTCGACTAATTGGCGAGAGTCCCATTTCACTTTTTGACAAAAAGAAAATAATTTTAAAAATAAATGTACTAAATATTGGGAAGCTGTAGGCGGTCGAAATCTGTCTAATCGACCATAGCTTTCGGAATATAAAGTTAACATTAAGGAAAAATGTTTTTCAAACATAGGAAAAAAATCGATTTCGTATGCTGGCCATAGTGTATTGTCGGTCTTTCGGCGTTTACGATACATCGGCGTTCTCCGTTTCTCGGCGTTCTGCGTCTCGGCGTTTACGTCTCTCGGCGTTTACGCTACATCGGCGGTCTCCGTTTCTCGGCGTTCTGCGTCTCGGCGTTTACGTCTCTCGGCGTTTTCGCTACATCGGCGGTCTCCGTTTCTCGGCGTTCTGCGTCTCGGCGTTTACGTCTCTCGGCGTTTACGCTACATCGGCGGTCTCCGTTTCTCGGCGTTTTGCGTCTCGGCGTTTACGTCTCTCGGCAACCTAACTAGTGGCACAAGCACAAGAACTTTGTGTCCAGAATATATATGTATATATATTTAAAAAAATCGTGAAATGTGGGATCTCTTCGCCTGGACTATTGATGAAACATTAGTGAAAAAAAGGTTAATATAACTCTACTAAATTGGTAAGTACTGATTTTTTAAGCGCTATTTTTTTTATTTTTTTCTTACCCAGTATATTACAAAAAAATTTCTATGCCTTGCAATGCATAGAAAGAGTCATCCGACTATGTTAAAATACTCACCCATCCGGTCGTAGACATCGGTCGTCGGGTGCCAGCAGGGTGTGGGGGATAATGAGGGGTAATTAACGATCGCTCAGTTAATCGAAATTGAAACAGAAAAAATTAATCTAGGATTTATAGAAATCTCCCCGGGACCTCCATATCAGGTTGAAGGATAGCGACTCCTTACCTGAAGAATCCTACGGAATACCTGTTCCTATGTTCTAGAGTAAAGCTCAGTATGCATCTTTATTAGGGAGGCATACTGTATTGGACTATGAGCAAAGGGGGAAGAAAGGAAGGGAAGAGAGGGCAGGCAAGCCCTCTCGAGGCTGCAGGCGACGGGCGACCTCCCGGTCGGGGCGACGTAGACGTGACTACCTTAGCAAGGAGCTGCTATCTCTAGTAGGTCGTCGCTATCAATGGCAGGGGGCGTTGGCTTCGAGGGTGCAGATTGGGTACAACCCGACAGCTTGCAACCCGCTAGGTGGAAAAAGCAATTATTGGGAGGGTGGTGCTCAATGAGCACAACAGTTGTTTTTTTCTAGTGAAATACCTGGTAGCCATTTTGTAGACCATGCCGTTGCAGAATTTCTTTCTGTGACTTTCTAGCTGCGGTAAAAAGTTGCAGCTTACATTATTACGTAGGATTATTTCACGGCAAAAGGTTTCTTTACTAAGCAGTTTTTAAATGTTTGTGATAACGGGAATGTCAATGACGCTACAGGTGGATAGTGATCTGCACACATATCTACGGCCATTTGTATCTTCTACCCCTTGGTGATGTCCTCAGTACCAGGAAGTGATGAATGATAGACTCTAGCGTAGTCGGGGTGCAAGCGGCAGTGTCTCTTCTTAATGCGCTACCACGCGCCTCTACCACATGATACATCAGATCACGCAGATTTGTCCAACTCAAGTTGAACTCCACCGGCGATCTACCTTGAAAATTGAACGCGGCACGCATCTCAAGCGGGTGTCACTCGACACCTCGTCCTTCATCTATCATATTATAGTTTGTGCGCTCTACGGCCATTGGCGTCGGGGCGCCAACTGTTCATTAGGGCACGAAATCTCTCCGTTCGTTTTTCTGGCTCTGTAAGCTCGTAATAGGGTGAGTTCTTTTTATTCGTTAGGACTTAGTTCAGCAGGGATGGGAATTTTCAGTTTTGTAGTGCGGCTAGCGGCGCAAATAGGGTCCGGAGGGTCACCACAGCATGGCGCGGTGGGCCGGCGTGGCGAGTAGCTACATACAGCGAATGTAAATGCAGTCTTATTTCTTCGTTCCGATTACAGATCCGCGTCTTATGTGCTTCCTAATTGGAAAAGGGAGGGAACTCCAGGATTTAGGCGATTCTAACACGGATGCGTCACTTGAGTACACCCTGGAGTCCTTTCCCCTGTCTAGATCTGAGCACAGAACAGAACTACAGCATTATTTGTTTGTTCTCTTTACTATCAGTGTGCCTTGTCTCGTTTTTTTTTTTCGTGATGGTGACACTTTTTATAAGGTAACCCCCTCGGACCCTGTTTGCGCCCGGGTAGCGCAGTCGGAGGAGGCACGGGGCGTCGTCTGCACCTCGGGTTAGGTTCTTAGTTTGGGTTCCCGCCAGGCCAACCAAGCCTTCCATCTCACCTAATGTTGATAAGATGGTACCAAACTTGTCTGTGAAGGATGAAACACTGACCTTTCGGCGCTGTGGGAGTTGAGTGGCCACCATAGCATGCCGCGACGGGCAGCCGCCTAGTAGCTACATAGAGCGAATGTAAATGCAGTCTTATCTCCTCTTTTCGATTACAAATCCACGTTTTATTTGCTTCCGTTTTGGGCAAGGGAGGGAACTCCAGGATGTCGGCAATTTTAGCATGGGTGCGTCACTCAAGTCCTGGAGTCCCTTTCCCTGCCTAAATCTGTGCTCTCCTTCGCGTCAGCGGAACACAGAACAGAGCTATAGCATTGTTTTTTCGTGTAAATAACACTTTTTTAAAAGTGACACTACCATAGCGCCGACCTTTCTATCGCGTGACCACTGTAGTTCACTGCATGTATAGGCCGGGTGGATGCAAATGCGCACGATTTTGGGGGCGGGAACAACGGCTGTGGCCGCCATTTGGGACAACTTGTCGCGTTGTCTCGCGCCCTCCGCGCCACCATGCTCCCCCACCTCGCTGTCTGACACACTATCACCGCCAACGTATACAACCATGCCACTCTAGTCGACAGGCCCCTATTTCACATGTGTGCTCTCTCAAAACGGCGATTGAGTGGTAACAAATGACTGAAAAACTGAGGAACTCAACGGTTTCTGAAAAACCTGGTATTAAAACAATGCCGTATTCCATTATGAGCCTTAAACATCACCCACAGCAAACAAAGCAGTTTGAACGTCACGTTTCCATTGTGTTTTAAAGAAATTCCAACGAGAACTAGATCTGATACACCTCGTTTAAATGATTCTAGCAAGTACTCTTGGTTCAGCACAGTTCTTTTGACTTTGCGTGCTGGAGAACACTTCTGGCTCGCAGACGTTGTTACAACGCTGTGTAACTATTGAACAGAATATAGGTTCCCGGTTTTGACTCCTTCCTAATAGGACCGATAGCGCCTTAGAATTGCGGAATCCCATGTGTTCAGTCCGGAATCCCATGTGCTTTCTTTAAAATTTCCCATTGGCATATAATTGCAGGTGACGAGAAGTCGTCAGGAGGTTGAAAGATATTCGAAGGAAGAAGCTGTTATGAAGCTTCCATTGTAACAATTTATTAGCTGCTGAATACACTTAAGAGTATGCATTCCCATCAATGAAGGAAATTCGCTTTCGCAATTCGCTGCAATTATTCGTGAGAGGTAGAACATTAACGGACAAGCTGTTTTGTTATTGCGCGAGTCAATATCGAATAAGCGTCAAATAAATAGGTACCGCTTTTTTAAGTTCTTTTATCTAACACCTAGCATCTCTACCACTCTGCAATATAAGTGTTTCATTGTACGCGTGTTCGTAGCCTTCTTTCCCCTTTACAGTCGAGAGGGAACGGGGAAGCTCTTCTAATCAGCACCTTTCAAAACTTTTATTCAAACTTCTTACGTGTTAGTAAGCGCAATGTTCTATTCTAGCCAAACGCTTTCGGGTGAAATTAGGCAGTGGTTGAGCTTTATAACGCTCAGAAACATCCCCACCTCCAAGTGTTTGAACCAGCTGGCAATGGTAGGCAATGAAATTATGCTTACCTCTACAAATACCAACATATTAGAAACGTAAACCTACTAGCATTGTCTTGAAACCTATCCGACAAATCGCATAGAGTCATCAATCTACAAAAACTGTGATGAAAACAACACTGGAATCGTAAGTAGCGCTCCCGAAAACCCTGGTGCACCTTCTTCTACCTTGAAATCATCCCTCTCATGTGTGTGACAAGCCTCGATCCTCTTGACTCAATCAGCAAACGCGCTGGAATCACGTAAGCATCGCAGCGACTGCTCGTCCCCAGCGCTGGAGACCCCGCCCCCAAAATCGTGCGCATTCGTGCGCACCCGTATAGGCCAAATACGCATCCGAATTGTCTCCACGATAGAAGTGGAATGCGTGGCGCATCCCGCAAAGGGTTTGGTTAACGTCTTTTGATCATCCTTCAGTTGTTGTGAATGCTTGATTGAAGTGTTTATTAGCTGTTTAGGTACTTAGTTCAGGATTCCTTCCACTTGTTCGGTCCGTGTAATAACCACTCGGATCTATCCTAGATAGGAAGTACAGTCATTTGAAAGTACAGGGGTGAACAACCAAACGTTTTTTGGGTGTCTTCATTGGGAATTAGCAGATTATTGTTGTGTTTTCGCTATATTTTGCGACTTTTTTAAAGTAGCAATACGATGGCACCTAGGGTTAGAGTAGGTCCGACCATTCTTCCTGGAATGTATTGTGTTGTATTTCGTGTCTGTTTGGGAGTATTTGGTGTGGCTTTCAGATGATCCCCAGGGGGTCAGCGGAGCTCCGCGTACTCTGTCCGGTGGCCCAGCGATGCCTGCACACGGCGACTTCGCTTCTTGGTGGTGTTCCATCGCAGCTCAGTCAAAATGAACAAGCGACGGCGCCGACTTACATGGGCTACCTAGCTGGAGCTATCAATGCAATCATGGCCAAGGTAGGTCTTCTACACCTTGACGTTTGGTTTCGTCTGAATTGTTAAGTTAACAATTCATTCCAGACAGCAGCAGCCTCACATCTGTTAGGTCTCAGATCTGACCCAGCTGCTAACGCACCAACGAAGCCAGTTGTGACTCAGGTCTCTGAATCTGGAGCTCCTACGAAAGCACAGTAAGCTGGAAATACAGAGCAGTTCGTACGTATTCTAATCCAACTGAGTTCTCCAGATTCCTTAAGCATACGTTTGAAAAGCGAACGTCGAGAACAGAGGTCACCAACAAGACGAAAGCCCTAGTGAAGCAGCTGCTTCTCGCCGAGACGTCGAGATCAAAACTCGTCCGGATTCAGGAGCTAAGCTCCCATATAATCAGCTTCCCTCCGACCAGGATAATCGCTGCTCATGTAGGTATACCATTAGATTTTTCTGAATATCGCTGTTTTTCTGAGCTTCATATTTGCATATCCTTTTTTAAAGTGAAGCTGGAAGTAGCAAAATATTTATTGAAAACGCTTCGGGCCTTAAGCCCTTCTTCATGTTTAAAATAACTATGATACCTATACAGATAAGAACAATCGACTCATCACAGACCTAGGTTTCACCGAGAAGGGGGGGGGTAGCAGGAAGTTACAGTGGTGCGATCTATCCGGAAATGAAGTGCAGGGTCTCTAGGCTACTTATATAGATCCGCGAGCAGTGAGCGTTCTATCGTCTCTCAATGTCGCCATCATTCTCAGCAGTCACGCTGCGTAAACTCAGAGGGTGATATGGCTCACTGCATGCTTCACTTCTCCGAAAAAAGGTCTGAATGACGTGAAAATTCTACATGGGGGAACAGCGAGACCGCTTGGTAGGGGCATTTAAAACTGCTGCGTAGCCCTCAAAGCTATTCAGATAATCCTTTCTCAAGGCGCCGCACCTTCAGACACGCACGGTATCCACTGCCGCAACTGCGCGTCTCAATCCTTCACAAAAATTTGACAGATACAGTGGAGGGGAAGGTCAAGGAAGCACTGAAAACATTGGCAATCACCCATTAGCAAAAAGGAAGAAACGAAGTCTGCGATAAGCCTTATTAGTCTTTGAGATTACGTGGCGCGACTGTTGAGGTGATGGCGATATTGAGAGACGATAGACTGGTCACTGCTCGTGGATCTATATAAGTAGCCCAGAGACCCTGCACTTCATTCCTGACCAAATCGCACCGCTGTAACTCATTGTCCCCTCTTCCAGTCTTCAACCCAGGTCTGTGGTGGGTTGTTTTTGTTTGCATAAGCATCATAGATATTTTATACCTTAAGAAGGCTTAAGGTCCGAAAAGTTGCCCGTAAATATTTTGCTATTTCGAGCTTCACTCTTAAGAAGAAGGATATCAGATTTTTCATCTTTTTAAACTTTCTATGTAGGCTATTATTTCTAGCACCCTCGACTTATCGCTGACCTACTGACTACCGTGAAGTCGCCCAGTGTTAGCGACGAACTGAGAGCCGAAGCTCGCCAGTGTCTCACCTTGTGCGGATGTCAGCCTGCCGTCAAAAGTCGAGGTAACTATACGTCCAACGAAATGCCTGGGCGCTTACCTAGATCAAGGCACATCCAAGAAAATGCTAAATAAAGGATGGAGCACGACATTGATCAATTTGTATTTGGGATGTGTCACACATTCTAAATTCTACGTTATGTGAACGGAACGTTAAAGCGTATATGACATATACAATGACTTGCGGTACCCATCCAACGAACAAGTCAGTGGTTTTCCTTCCCAAACAAGTTTCGTACCAATTAACCGACCTCGAAGGGGTGAAAGGCCGGGGGCATACTTCCATCGCCGCGATGCCATCGCGGCGCTCAGTTCATGACCATTCCGCCGCACGCGGTCAAATAGTCAAACGAAACCTCGCCGCGGCCGCCGCAACAGTAACGGTCGGCATGCGCGATGGATTCCCGCGCCCATCGCGGGCATGGCATACTTTTTCGCGCCGCGCGCGGTGTTTAGCGTTTGGTCCTGGACGGATCGCCGTCGCGCCCCATTGCAGAGCGACGGCGATGCGCCGAGCACAGAGAAATTCAAATTCTTTCGCGTCGCTCTGCAAAACTCATCGCCGCGATTCCATCGCGGCGACGGGAAGTATGCACGGGGCCAAAGGTTTGGTTGTGCCGAGTTTAAAATAGGACTTACAACTTCAATTCGCGATGCACAAGACAGCAAGTGCTTCCTCTGACTACTCTATCGCGTGTCAAAATACCACACAGCGCGCCAGAACTATTTTTGTGCCGCTATCGCATTCAGATAGGACAACACTAACGCAAACGGTCCAACAGATTATTCCAAATTACACTTTTGTATTTCGCTTCGTTAAATTAGTTCATTATGAAGAACTAGGGACTGGCTCTGATCGGTTGCAGTGTCACCCTGATCATGATACCGCCACTAAGCTACTTAACTCGGTTTAACATAAATAGTTGACGTCGTTCGGTTGAGGAGCGGAAGGGTAAGGCGCCTAATGATTAAGTTAAGGGAATACCCTTTTACCACTCTATGCGTGCTACTGATGGTGACCCAGTTTTCGTCAGCTAGCTGAGTTCTTAGAAATTTTCGACTTGGATGGGATCGGAGGGCTCCAGGACCTAACTCCAACGCGACGTCGCGCTAGGCGCGTGCGATGCCGCGTCGCTGGAACGCGGACGTGCGCTCGGTGGCGCATGGTTAGCCGCAGAGCACGAAATGTTCTCAGTGTTTAAGCTCCCAGACCACATTTCTAGCAAGGAACTTACGATCCCACAGAATGTGGCAGGCTACAGTCTGCAGTAGGACAGTTGATCCTAGAATGAGTAATAATGACCTTTTTCCGTAGTGTAACCATAATCACGGGTAAAAATTGGCCGAAGAAGTTGTAGATGGCAAATACTGACGCTAAATACCATCCACGTGACCAGGATTCCTGTATAAGCCGCATGCACAGTCGGCAGCAGCGGCAGCCGTGTTTAAGCATAGGAGTATCGATTTGGCGGGAATCGATGCCCCATGCTTAATCACGGCTGCCACTGCCGCCGCTGCAAAGTGTGCATGCGGCTATAAACTGTTGCTGATCGTTCTATTGAAACCACATTCATATACCATCTCCAAGAAACATTGAAATAAGGCAAAGGGTGCCGCATGTCCCTGTAGGAGACGTAGCTGTCGGAAGCATCGGACCGCGACAACTCGTCCAATTTCGTCGCGCACCGTGCGCGACGCCAAGGTGGTTCGCGCGGCGTTGGAGTTATGTCTGCTCCAGGGATCGGAGTTCTAAGGATGTTATGCAAACAAATCAGAACATGTTCAACTACAAACTTTTGCCTGCGATGGTTCGCTAGGGTAGAGGCGCCCCTTAGGAAAGGATATATCCTATTGGTTGTTTTTGTAGTCTGATCTAGAATGTTTCCGCATCTATACTAGTCAGGAGGGGGCAACTGTAAAGTACTATTTGCGTTCGTTGTCTTATGAAACACAACCACTTTCCCTGAATTTAGATGAACGGCCTAGCACTATGCGACAGCAGCTGAACGTCTCGTAGAAACTCAAGCTTGGGAATGGAGATGTATATTAACATACGCCTTCCTCCAATTGTGATGGATCCATTTTTCCTGCCTGTGCAGTAGCATACCATTTGGATTAGCGAAGGGATATTTGCTTAAATCTTTTTAAACAACTTTAATATCGTCTGTTTCCCCTGAAGCAGTCCCAGAGGTCGCACAACATCCATTAAACACAAGTACTGCATAACAAACAAGAGGATATCCCTAACGCTGTTCCAGAATTATAAACTTTAGGAGTTCAAGTTCTTATGATCACCTTTTCCTTAAGTTCTTTTTTTAAGGTGTAAATTTGCTGAGCATCGATGGAGGAGGTACTCGCGGAATGATGGGCCTTGAAGTCCTTGAACAACTGGAACAAATTTCGGGAAAGAAGGTGAGGGCCTCGTCATTCTGTTGTTGGCAGCGGGTTGAATTCTGCATGTCAAGTGTGAGACAAAATTGAGCTGTTCCCTTCAGACCATGCAGGGGTACGACGTGATTCTGCCCTTTCTTTGCACGAGATGCTGGGTAGATGCGTATTTGAGGCATGAAACTATGGTCTATACACGCGAGGGAAAACATGACATCCAGATTGGCTTGGCCTGTCGTTTGAAAAAAAACTGTTGTAATCCTTCACAGTGCAGGATATAATCATGTCTATGATCTTAAGCGGCGCTATGGGGGAGGGATCCACTCCACTCCGATTTCTTGACTACGTGGACAAGACAATGCAAACTAGTCTAGAAAGACAACACCATGGCCTATGAAAGCATATGGCGATTTTCTAGCCGGAAGAGACCACACTGTTCACATTTCTTTCTTTCTATACACTTGCTAGGCTCGTCACGAGGTTGTTGAACGGCTTTATTCGCTTACGCTTACACGGCTGGATTGCCTTGTGCAGAATCTGCGTGGCTTCCGTTGGCTCTTCAGTGGACGAAGACGAGGTACGGTACTTGGGTTCTCTCTATTGGCAAGTCATTCAAAAATTTGACATCAATCAGAGGCGCTACTTGGTGGAGTAAATCCTAATTGGTTTGATCCTTTCGGTTTCTGAAGAAGGTGATCCAGCCGAAACGTAAGCCAATGCAGCTGTATAACAACCTCATAACGAGCTGAGCAAATATATAGAAAGAAAAATGACAAATATATGGAAAGAGTGGATGAGATTCAAAGAGAGTCGAGCATGACTACTGTTCCATTTGATTCGCTTTTCTAACAATGTCCCTCCGACTAGAATTGATCTACTCGTTCTTACCATGGTGCTTTAGATTCCGTTGCTTTTAGATTTGCGAGCTGTTCGATCTTGTGATTGGCGTCAGTACAGGAAGTATTATCGCCAGTTTATTAATCGGCAAAGGATATAGCGTGGGTGAGTGTCGCACTGTGTACACGGATGTCTCTAAGAGGTACAGCTTCCTCGATTTTTTTGTTGCCGCCTTTGCCACAGTATGCCTTGACGTTGGTCTTACAGACTCGTTCAGGCTGTTTGCTCAAAATCGCCTCACCGGCGTCAGTGGTGTCGTCCTTAATCACTCCTATTACGATACGAAGAAGTGGGTGAAGATCCTGAAGGAGGTGAGCCTCATTTTCTTAGTTTGTTAGCTCTGCAGCGGCAAAGCTGCTCTTTCAGATCATTGGCGAGGATACCACCATCATTGAAACGAGCAAAACTTGCGTTCCGCGACTAAGCATAGTTGCATCCATAGTGAACTCACCAGTACTGCAGGTGGGTTATCCAGTTATTGAAGTTAGCATGCATTGTGGAGCTACGTCTCCATCACGGGTTCACTTCCCGCCTAAGCCAGTCAAATATTGTATCCCTCTGGAGTCGGTGTATTAGAAGCGGTAATGTTTAAACTCAGTAATGCTAATTGTAAAGGCCAAATAGCATACAAGATGACTTCGCTGTGTCATATACAGTGTATGCTGCATCCAAAACTTAGGGCAATCAAGCATTCAATTCGTCGGAGGTCGCTGAATATTAGCAGACCTACCAAGGTAAGATACTGCAGACGTGTCGATAGGCTGGCGGTGGCAGGTCATTGCGTAGGTTACATACGCATACGAGTTATCACCACGATATCCAGTGGAAGTGGAATACATGGCGTATCTCAAAAAGGGATTAATCAACTCCGATCTTGATCCTTTTTCTCGCTTAGTGTGTTCTATGGGATGGCGTAGAAACGCTTTATATTTCTGCAACAGAATAACTGGCGTTGGCGCATGATCCACTAAGCTGTTTTCTTCCCTCCTATTGAAGTCTGATAGCAGTTAGTCGACTCTAAGGAGTGGAAAAATAGATAAGATAGAAGATAATCCTGGGGTCGGATTCATCAACGACTTACATAACTTTAACAGAGAATTCACAGCGGAAAACTCAGATAATGCGGCTTATCGCTCACCGTATCGCTTGATAAGCCACTGTGGCTGTTCAATGGTTCCATTGACGCCCAATTAGCTACTGGTATTCCCAGTGTCTCTTCGAAGTGGAGACTGGCCGTTGGCTATTCCGCGGTACGAGGAACACAACTTAGATAGCAAGTTTATGGTGAACACAAAATCAATGGTAAGGCAAACAGTGAAGCTGCTGGAGCGTGTCTGAGATCCTTGTCGTTCGAATCTGCTCCTTATATGCACATCCGTTCATCAGGGCGTGGCTAAATTCAAATAGAAGAGTGGAAGACGGTGGGGCAGGCGATGACCTCTCCCGACGGTGGCGTATCCGCCGGTCATTCCACCGTGGGCACCGTCAACAGCATGGATTACGGTAGGGAAGTGAGCCCAACACAACACCACACTATTAGGGATTTCGGCTGCAATTTTCTCTGTTCAATTGCTGTAAGTCGTTGATGAATCCGGCCCCTGGATGGAATCCGACCGGTAAATTGGTGAAAGTGCAGGTGGATGAGTGCAGTGAGGTTCCTGCCACATCCCCCGCAAAAAATGCGTGAAGTATTCGAAAAATATATCCATTAAAGCCGACTTCTACTTCATCCCTTCAACACGTTCTATGTTTCAGCCTTATATTTTCCGAAATTATGAGGCTCCTGCGGGACGCGATTCACACTACAGAGGAAGCACGGGCTATTATATATGGCAAGCTATCCAGGTTTGTTCGAACTTCACTACGTCTTAAAGTCTTTCATGCACCTACAGTTCTATTCCTCTGTGTCTTTCAGGCATCAGCTGCTGCTCCCCTATACTTCGAAGAGGTGAAGTTGGGCAACTATGTGCTCCAAGATGGCGGGGTATGTGCTCGTGATTGAATTTCGCGTTATAATAATATTATGCGAAGAAACAGCCTTTTTACCTTAGCCGATATATTGTTCCCATTTTCCGATTGAAATAATTCTTGTAGGTTATCGCCAACAACCCAACAGCGATAGGAATCCACGAAGCGAAGCTTTTGTGGCCCGAGGAGCGACTTCACTGTGTCGTATCAGTTGGAAACGGTCGATCGGTTGGTATACGTGACTCCGTTTATAAACCTCTTGCTTATTAATGCTTTATCAATTCCCGCTCATTATTATTGCTCTTGGTCACTCGTGTAACGCGTGCCCACCTACGCGTGCACCCGATACCAGGTTCTTGGTTCGGATTTCCCGCACAGGCCAACCAAGCCTTCCTCAGGGGTCGCTAAATTGGTACCAGAATTGTCTAGGAGGGATAAAGCGCTGAATTTTTCATCGACTGGCCACCGCAGGTCATTGTATAGCGAAATACGCACTCAAGGCGCCTCCACGACATCTCATAGAATTGGAGTGCGTGGCGCATCCCGTAGAGGTTTGAGTAACGCCGTTATCCTTTACCCTTTTTATTATTGCTCCTCTTACCATTAAATGATCCAAAAAGGGATGCTGTTTGTGCATATTCCTATCGACAACCACAGCTCAATTTACCCCTAAACTTGCCACAATTAAGTTCTCTGAAGTCCTTTAATTAAAATTGGGGTACATCTATAGAGAGAGTGTGTTATGTGAGAGTGAAAGAGAGGGAGAATCAGAAAGTGAGAGTGGGAGAGAGAGGGGAGAGGAGAGGAGAGAGGGAACCCTTATTCCATCAAAGATTGGTATCCTTATGCCACCATATCCTCACATAAAACAGGCATAGATTACTTCGGCAGTTATAGTGTGTAGTTATGCGATCTTAACGTTTTTATTTCAGTGGTTTTTAAATAAATTGCATGAATTTGTGGGGGAAAATCGTGGCAGTCCCTCCCCCCCCCCCCCCTCCTTCCAGACTTGCACCAAAATTAAATAGATTTGTCCAATAATAATTTGTCGTTTAGTCGGGTCCGCCATATATTCTACTTCTGTGGACGTAGTTTGCCTGCATATCTGATCTATACAATTACTTTCGGTAACCAGCCGATGGACATGTCAGAGATTTATTCTTCCCAGATAATCTTATATCAATTCGTCGATCCCTGGGATGGAACGCTTTGTAGTTTTGGGTGATATCGGAACCTTGGGTCAGCTAGCAATACGTGAAACCGACTTCACTACACCTTTATTGCAACTGGGATAACACACTGATTTATTTCTTCGTTGAAAATCTACAGGCTAAGATATATAACCAGGTGTGCATTCACACTGTACCCCTACTATCACGTAGAAGTAGAAGTCGGAGAGCCTCAGAGATTGACTAACCATTAATCGCCCCTTTATCTCTTTTTCTTGTCCTCAGCTCCTCAATCACCTACATTTTAGATCTGTGACCTAGAGCAAGAGCAGTCAATGGTTCCTACAGCCTTGAGCTCTTTGCAGAAGTTTAACAGAATTGTTGATAGCGCGACGGATACAGAAGTGGTGCACATGTGTATGCACGATCTGCTCGATCAGAATGTTTACTTCAGGTTGGTTCCTGAATAGATTATGGGTGTCATTGTTGTATCTTGTAATTAGAACTATAAAGAAATGCATGGTTTAGATTGAATCCTTACATGACTTCTCCGTACGGACTTGATGAGGTTGACCCAGAAAAGTGGGTTCTGAATCGTTTTCCAGCTTTCAGGTTCACTAACACCGTAAAGATTGTTGGTGCAATTATAGGCTTGAACAAATGCAGATTGATGCGAAGCGATATGTTCGTCGAAATATGTCGAAAATGGAAAATGCTGTTGAGAGGCTTCTTCAGGTAATTTTCTTCGCAATACTGTCTTCGCTGTGTTGAATTGTTTCTGATGTTTGCGGTATTAGTTTAATAGAAGGTGCACTTCTTTTGGTATCATAAAGTGATTTTGCTTTTCCGAATTATGTAGATGGAAAAGTCATGACTCTGATTTACACTGTAAGATAGGTTTACGTTTGCCTGGCGTTCAGCGTCCATTTAAAATACGACCTCAACCACGGTACTTTCATGAGCCACACTTATGAACAAGGAAGTAAAGTGATACGACTTATAGCAATTCTGTTTCTGCCTGGTTGCATGAGTTTACTGTAGGTAGTCGTTGGTGTTAAAAAGGTGCAGAGGTGTGCATAGGTGCAGCTAAACTACATCAGGATCTTCATTTTCCGTTTGGCTATTGCCGCCCCTTATTGTTGGCCTGACCTTGAAGGAGAGGGAAACATAGATGACTACATCCTCTGCGGATAAGTAGTGACTTTTAATAAGGTTATACGTGATGTATGTGCTGTTGGTGAATACAAGCCTGATACCGCCAATTCACCGACCCGGCGCGGTTGGAAGGTTCGGGTGACGGTCAGGAGGTACACCCGCCCCCTGCTGAGGGGCGTGCGATCTTCTTCTCATCCCCCTTGCTCACCCACCACCAATCCCTTAGGCTTCACCGAGAGCCTTACGAAACATTTGACACACAAAACAGAAGTTCCCGGTCAGCAGAACAGCGGTGTACCTTCTGACGCCACGCCCCCAGCAGTGGGCCAGTGTACCTCCTGTCGCGCTGCCGGACGGTTCGTTTGGCCTAATTGAGAAACCCGTACTAACTCAGACAAAAGTCGGTTACTGACCAAGCATGAAAGGGTTTGGAACAGATGTACTGCTCAGTTTAATAGAATTAGGTGAAAATCTATACGTAAAAGTGTTTAGATAATTATTGTACTACCATTCATCAAAACAAAAATTATTTTAATTTGATATTTTAATAATATTTTACTTTAAGCTCTTCAATAATATAAAATACAATGAAACAACAACTCTGAACAAAGGACAACACCATCACCTGAAACAACGACAGATAACAATAACTTAAACAAATAGTGTGACTAACTACTTTACTAACCAGTGTTAGTGTCTACAACACAACAACAACCTTGTTGTGTTTCAGACACTAACACTGGTTAGTAAAGTAGTTACTAAGCGACCAGGAAAGGATTTGGAATCGAACATCAAAAGCTTCCACACCCCCGAAGCGCATGTTGTTATTGCGCAGCGGGGGGAGGGGTAGCCGCCTTTAGTGCTTAGTATCAAACTATTTCCTGGTCGCTTACTAACCAACTTAGTGTCTCAGTGACGACAAGGTTCAAGCCGAACAGTAGATTTGTAGATTTGTTCCAAACCTTTTCATGATCGGTCACTAACCGACTTTTGTCTGAGGAAGGTTTGGCTATGGTGCACCTGATAGCAGGCGCCTCCTCCGATTGCGCTATCAGCTACATCGTCTTTAGGGATATATAACGTGCGTGAGTTAGAATACGCGCATAGTTGCAGAAGGCGCGCACTTTCTCGTACATTCCGAATCGACGTGTTTGGTTTGGCTCCTGCTCAAGGCGAAGATGCTGCCAGCATTAGTTCTTATATGGGCCTAATACGCTTTTCTTGTTTTGCCAGGGTTCTTTTCAAAAAATTCAGACATTTCTGCTTAAAAGGACGGAGATTTTTCTCCACGATAGGGCAGATTGTAAAATCCAAGGACCGAGATCGAGCGAGTCTGAGGGTGAATCATTCATTTTCCAGAAGCCGAGGAACTTGGTCACAAACCATTCCGATGTCTTCTTAGCGCAGTAGAGCGGTGCCCAATCATGCTACATGGTCCGTGGCCCGAGCTTTTTTGCGCCAAGGGTTCACTGCATTCTCCAATATTTTCTTGAAAGATTTGAGTTTTCCATAGACCTTTCCTCTTCATATGGACCATCTTGTACGCCAATTGGGAGCGAAATTGAGATCTGCAATGGGTGTTTTGTGTGTGACAAGCTTGTGGGTCAGCCCCAGAGCAGCAATCTCTTCATAGTTTCTAATGGAGGCATAAAGACCTATGCGGTCTGTTTTTGTGGTGCAGGTATGGAACTGGCTGTTGCATTTTCAGGAAGACTTTACAAAAGGAAATTTAGATTCATATAGTTGTTCAACATCTGTCGCTTTCAGAAGCCTACCATTCTACAACGAAGTATGCGCCGATTTGAAGAATGGATGGACGAGAGGGGAATGTACTCACCTCGTTGAATACTAGCTGTTTGTACATAGTGTGTATAGTGTACATTGTGTAGAAACCGGTTAACCCCTGATTTTGAATCAGATCGCTTTTGCCTCCTGCCAGTGCACGATTAGGGGTCAGACCCTGGAGTTGTTGTTTACCTGTGAGAGTGTTCTACGAGTTTCTCACAACTTTGTCACATTATTTTGTACGAGTGAATAGCAGCCGTTTTATGTACAACGCCAATTCATCCTGCTTTTAGTGTTCTGGTCACTGCTTTGCTTAGGCCTGTCTTTGGACGGTGGTAATTAGTCATCCTGTCGAGACATCCTCTGATAGCAATAGATCTCTGCTTTATATGTGTACCGGGATATGTGTTAGTTGAGCTATAATAGTTGCCTTTTATTCAGATACAGTGTTTCACATGTGCCATTGACTGAAATCCTCTCCAGTGATGGTGCATATGATGGATGTATGGTCAGAAAAGAACATGACGTGTAATAAATAATGTTAGTCCGCTTGTGAAGCATACAATGTTTTCAACACATGAATTCAAATGATCAAATCTCAGATCCAGGGGTGTTTTGCTCCGACCATACTGGAGTCGAACCAGACAGTAGCGCTTATCAGAGCGCGTCCCGTTGGTCGTCGCGTTGCTCCACTGAGTGCTAGGAGGTCTCTACTCCCATTACACGTATTTTACTAGGGGAGGGGGAAAAAGTAATGAGACAAATTGAAAAAATTCTTTATCTCTTTATAACTCAATTATAAATCAACGATGCTGAAGAATGTGTATGCCGTTAAAGTTAATGACTTGCTGCCATCGCTCGTCCAACTTCCTATCCCATCCTTCCAGAACTGCTTGGGCCTGGTGTTGATCAACTGCTCGATATGGTTGTCAAGGACTGCTTGGGTTCTTGTGTCCCTTCCGACCAGGAAGTCCCGTAGGCTCAAGAAGTGGTGGTAGTCGCATGGAGAGATGTCCAGCGAATACGGTGGGTGAGGCATGTGAACGTAGCCCAGCTGGCCAAGCTTATCCGTGCTTACTTGTTCCCGATGGGGTGCTGCGTTGTCGAAGAGGAGAACCTTCTTGAAGCGCTGCGACTGAATAAGTTCGAGTCGCTGGTCCATCTCTTCTATCTCGTTTACCATGGCCTTGGAGTCCATCGTCGTGCTTTTGGTAAACAGCTTCCGGTAAACCGACCCATGGGCGCAGACCCAAAAGCTCCAAAGGTGCTTCTCGCCGTGAACATCTCGCCGAACGAAGATCGGTAACGGGTCAACACGCCTCACCCAGACTGGCTGCTTGGCAGAGTTAAGGTAGAAGACGTACTTCTCATCCTGCGTTAAGATTGAGTCTAGGCTGCTCGGGATTGGGAATCGGGAGAGATTTGCGCGACACAGGTCGATTCGTCAGGCTGGGGTTTCGGCATGAGACAGACTGCGGTTTTGGCATGCTTCTGGAAAGGGCGAAAGTGGTCACTTCTCAGGTGGCCTTCAGTAAGTAGCATACAAACATACAAATACGATAAGCACGAAACCAGACTGCAGTCACGAGATATATGGACACGGCATGGAGAGTCTCATTACTTTTGCCCCCTCCCCCCTCTAATAGTAGTGTTTCCTCTTCCTTACGCGAATTTTAGTAGTCCGGTGGATCTTGCTCGAAGGGAACGAAGCGCGCTACATCGTCTGTACAAGGTTTTCATGAAGACTTCAATCAAGGGATCTATCCTAGTCCGGGGGGCACATAACTAAAAAGCATGTAATAAATAAATCGACTTGAGACTTACCGACCAGCTCCCGCAGAAAAAGATACGACCTAAACGAACCAAAAAAAAACGAACAGACAAACAAAAAAATTAAATCGCCGCGGTTGTACAACCGTCTCGGCGGGCAAAGAGCAAAGCAATGGGGGCTGCCGCGTGCTACCACCGTGTTACATGTTGTAACCAGGGTCTAACATGGTGACGAGGGCGCATAAAGCCGCATGTCGAGTGCTGAGCGCGCCTGACATGTTATAACCAGGATGTAACATGGTGAGGAGGGCACATAACTTTGCCTGCTTAGGTAGATATAGTTTATTTTTAGCTCCTCTATTAATGGAGTTTCGAATAGAAAGGAATTTATTTGGATCTAAATGGACTAGCGCATGTAAGATTTCATATACCATTATTAAGTCAAGCTTCTTCCTACGCAGCATGAGCGACTGCAAGCCGAGGATAGTGTACGCGAACGGCTTTCAGGAATGGTTGCATAGTTAAAACTGCCAGTGCGAAGCAACAGCTTCCTAGTGAAACTGTTTTGAATCCTTTCTTTTGTAGAAAAACTTTCAACACTTGCTGGACAGAAAATAATCGTGCCGTATTCTAATATTGGACGGATATATATATATATATATATATATATATATATATATTAGGTTGAGTCATAAATTTTGCAACAAAATTTGTCTTCCAGCAAAAATAAAACCATACCACAAAAGAAAAATGGTTGCCTTAAAAGAATTGATTGCCGTTATTCTCAATGAGTTTCTTCCGCTTTTCATGAACTGACTGGATTACATCTCTGTAGAATTTGGTCAGTTTCGACATGAGGAAGTCGTGCACCACCGCCGTGACCTCATCGACTTCGGCGAAGCGCCGCCTACCATTGAGGAAGTGATCTATCGAGCGAAGCAGAAGACAGCCAGACGGCGCAATGTCCGGGCTGTATGGTGGTTGCTTGTTTTTGCTCCAGACCAATTCCTAGATTTTTGCCAACGTCTGAAGTGCCGTAAGCGGTCGGCTGTTGTCCTGTTGGAAGAAAGATTGGCTCGTAGTGACTTCTTTCTCCACTAATTTTTGCCGGATCTAGACGAGTTGTTGGCAAAAGCGAGCGTCGAGGATGGTTTGACTACGTGGAGCAGCTTCGGGTGCACTGGGCCATTACGCATCCATCAAACGCACAGCGGACCTTCTTTCGGTGGAGCTCCGGTTTTGACGTCAGAATGTCCAGCTCGGTGCGTTCCAGCTGCTGCTTTCTGGGTTCACAGTTGCAGTGAAGCATCCTCTTTTCATCGCTGGTAAGGATTCGATCCAGGCCCCCTCACTTGAGTCGGTGGAGGAGCTCTCGGCTGTCGGAAGTACAGCGATTTTTTTCGGGTTCCGTCAACGCATGAGGCACTGACGAAGGCGATTTTAGCGACCTTCCAATCTTCTGCAGCCGACGAGCGGTAGTTCGCTGAGAGGTGTGGAGATCAGCGGTCAGTCCTAGTTGGTTTGAGAATAATTCGACTTGATGGGTTGGCACAGGCGCCCTTTGCTTACAGCAGTAGGTCTTCCCTGGAGTGGCCAGCCTTCTTGGAGGAAGGGAATTTCTGACCCCATTTCAAACAATTTACTCGATTAGGAACGAACCTGCCGGTGACTTAGTGAATGTGCTTGACCCCCGTCGCTGGGTTCCTGCCGAGCTTGAACTAATTGAAAATGAAATCGCACACTTTTTTCACTTTGAGTGGTCATCGTTCCAGAGAACAAAGCTTTTCGACAAAGCAAGCAAAATTAACGACTCATAACTCAAAATAATCGCTAGGGAACAAGCTTAAAAAAAGAGTATAATACTTCAGCGTGTTTACTTTGAATTTCAGAAAAACAAAAATGTTGCAAAATTTATGACCCAACCTAATATTTTGTAGACCTTTATCAGCAATTGAGGATCGCTAGACGACACTAACCTGATCTATACACCATCGCCATTCCTTTTCTTTCACAGTGCTTACTGAAATCTAGGCGTTCGTTGATCCAGGACCCAAGATCACACACTTCTTAAACTGACTAAAGCTGAACGCCGTTAATGGTATAGTTCGCATTCGAGTTGTTCTTATCAGGATGGAGAACCTTTGTTTTCTCCTTCGCAAATGGAAGCTCCCATGGCAGGGACCAAGATTAGTTCCGAGAGATAGCAGCTCGAATCTTTGCAACGTTACAGGAATCAGAAATGCTTCGATAATTCTTGATGTCATCGCCAGAAGCTCTCCGGAAAGTTCAAGCCTTTCACTACTTCCTGGAATGTTTCTGGTGTATAAGTTGTACAGGAGGGGAGGCAGAATTTATCCTTGAGGTACACCGGTAGTTGCTCTTCTACTAGTGGAGAGATGACTTTTAATGTTCACTCGAAACAGACGGTTGTCTAGGAGAGCCTTGATCCGCTGTACAATCCTAAAGTGTAACCCAACCGTAGGCAGCTGATGAATTAGCTTATCGTGAGGTACTTTATCGAAAGCTTTTGCAAAGTCAGAATATACAACATGAACAGCACGGTCAAGGTTGAGAATGTTGGTCCAGTCACTCAAGGAGTTCAGCATCTGAGTTACAGTAGAAGCGCTTCTGCGGAAAATCACGTTCGTTGTTGTCCACGGAATTGCGCTCAAGGTGACCGCTGACCGTCGTGGTGATCGCTTTTGAAAATCTTTTCAAATACACGAACAAAAACCGATGTGATATTAATTGTCCTGTAGTTTTAGGAGAATTGTAGGATTGCTTCTTATGTAGCGGAATAATATAGGCCTCTTTTCACTTGTCAGGAACTTCTGCACGAATGAAGCTTAGGTTAAAGATAAGTTCCAAGGGGCCGGAAATTTCTGCAGCTATCTTTTGTATGAAGCTTTGCGGAATAAGATCTGGCGGTATGATATAATATGATCTTCCCTCGCTTGCGGGAATATTGTGTCCTCGTGCATCTTCTTCTGGATCCTTCGCTGCATAACACTGGACGCGTGCATGGCTTTCGAGTCGTACTTTAGTGTGGAAATAACAGTCGAGTAGAACAAACTGGATCAGAGTCAGACCTTTTTGTTCTTCATAGCTTATTCGCTTTTGTTAGGAACTCCCCCTTGTAGAAAAGCGTAACTTTTCACGTTTTACCGTCTTGAGATGCTGGGCTACATAATGCGCTATATGCTTGCTTCTTTGCTGTGCTTTAAGACAAACTTTAATTTACAATTTTTTCTCTGAACATAAAAATTTGATGAGTTTATACGCTTATTGAGACAGGTAAACTAAAAAATTACGGAGAAAATTATACCCAATTTTAATTGAGCAAACAATTATTCTAACCATCTTATTGAGTCTGTAGTTTAACTTGCATGAAGGTCATTTCGATTTGGAAGGGTTCGCTTTGCTTTCAAAAGTTTTAAAGCTAGCTAACGATAAGAAGAGTGTCCAATTTGATTTGAAAGGCGTCCAATTCGACGTAAAAATGGTACCTATGACTACTTATAGTGACGCGGTAAAGGTAACCCTGCATCTACCTGGCTTAAACTGTTTCCGCTTACCGTACAGTTGCTTGCGTTGTCACCTCTTGACCTGTCATTATGGTTGTGTGCTCAGCTCTTCCGTTTGCAAACACCTCGCCGCTTTGAGTCGGGTGCATCCAGCCGACGCAGTAATTAGGCGCTCTGCTACAGTGTTGCAGTACGCTATCCTTCCCTGCAGCCTCTCTTAACCTCATTTAGATTGCAAATTTTTTCCCTTGGGTTGCATTTATTCGGAGTAATTGTCATTCTTCGAGTGATAGCGTTAGCTCCTGATTTCTTCTGCTCATTCGACGCCGAATCATTTCTTTAATAGCTGTTATTCGTGGATATTCATAGACCATAAATTAAAAAGGGTGAAAGGAGAATGGACGGCGTTTCAATCGCTTTGTGGGTGAGCCATGCATTCTACTTCTACAGAATGTCGCTGAGGGAATTTTCAATGGGTGTACAATGAGTTGAGATGTCTAAGCGATGAGAAAGTCAGTGTTTTATTCTCCCAAGAGAAGTCTGCCACAAATTCACTGGGAAAGTTGGATAAAAGGATCGGTTGGCGTGGCGGAACTCGAATAGCGAACCTCGATTCGTGGCCACAAAAGCCGGCGCCTTCTTCGACTGCGGTACCATGCAGGAATAAATTACACAAAACGAAAACCATGAACGGCTATTGAAATAAAATGCTGTTGAAGGAGAGTCATACACCTTTCATATGGTATACGACACTAAGGGTGGGTTTTCTTTCGTTGTCATTTAGAGATCAGATTAGATTACATAGGCCAATGTTCCGTTGTACGTTGGACAGGGGAATGAGGCCCTTTAGTGCTACTGTGTTTGACTGGAATACACACGGGTAGCTAGTCGGGCTCTGTCGTGCGGGCGAAGAACTCCGGGAGCCAGCCAGACTGCCTTGAAGGGACGGGGCGAGACTTAAGGCGGCTTGGAATCGCCTTACATGTACTCCCAGTCTACCGAGTGCAAGATTTTGGCCGAGCCGACACAGTTGCAATCCGCACAGTCACGGACACATCCGCGCACACTGTGCACGAACATGCCGCTCCCATGCACAAGGAACGCGTCGACCCGACACAGCAGGAGCAAGGAGTCCATCCCCTGCATCCCACCTGCGTCTCTGAGCAGTACACGGTCGATCGATCGTGTATGTGGGAACGTTGGACTGCAGCTGAATCTTACGAAGACGATGTTCATGAGGAACGGACAAGTTTCTGATGCCCCATTCTCGCTCAACGGAACGAACATCTCCGAATGCTCCAGCTACGTCTATCTGGGTCCCGAAGTCAATATGGCCAACGACCTAGCGCCAGAGGTGAGCAGGAGGAAACGAGCGGCTTGGGGAGCTTTCATGAGCGTCGAAGAAGTCGCGAAGAAGACGAAGAACGTCCGACTCCGTGGCCACCTATTCGACTCCACTGTTCTTCCTGCCTTAACATACGCCTCAGAGACCTGGGCTATACGAAAGCAGGATGAACACGCGATCAGCGTCACGCAGCGTGGAATCGAGAGGACGATGCTCGGAGTGACACGACTCACGCAAGTGAGAGAAGGCCTCCGGAGTTCCGAGCTTCGCCGACGTTCAGAGACGAGATCAGAGACGCTGTCGCGTGGGCCAAGTTGTCCAAAATTAGGTGGGCCGGCCACGTAATACGCTTCGCAGACACCCGCTGGACGAGAGCAGTCACCGACTGGATTCCGCGGGATGTCAAGAGAACACCGGGACGCCCACCAACGCGTTGGTCGGACTTCTTCGTGAAAGCCCTGAACGACCATTATGACGCTCTTCGTGTCCCTCGAGCGAGGATGATCCATTGGACCACTCTGGCACGCGACAGGGACGAATGGAGACGCTGCTGGCGCCCTCTCGAGCAAGTCGATGATCAACGGGACGACAGGTGATACAGGTGATACGTTGGACAGACTCTTTAACTTTTGCCTTCCGTGAACGTGAAGGTTGGAAAATGGGGATAAATGAACACGGAAATGAACCTGTTACTGCAAGCACAATTTCGATTTCTGCAGATTTGATAATACGAAAAGGACGGTAGTTAGTATATAAAGATTTTTGCGTTGAAGAATGCGGTCGTCCTAAGGAAGAAAAGAGGGAATTAAGGGCGATATCGAGGAGCCGGATTCATCAACGACTTACATAACTTTAACAGAGAATTCACGGCGGAAACCTCAGATAACGAGGCTTGTCGCTCACCATATCGCTTGGTAAGCCGCGCTATCAGGGATTTCGGCAGTAAGTTTCTCCGTTAAATTGCTGTAAGTCGTCGATGAATCCGGTCCCTGCTGTTATAAAAGAGCAATAATGAATAATCTAACAACATTACTACATTACTGTATTTAGCGCAACGTAATCTAGCAGGGTTCGTGTATTTGGCTCATCTAGTTGTTGCGATGCGTCTATTTCGATCAAGCCGATTTTTCAAAGTTCGACCAGCTTTGCTTCATGACGTTTTCAAGGAATACTATAGAATAAGAGTCGCTGTCTAGTAACCGTACTAACCGTCATATTCAGAGGCCTATTCCTCTAAAAATCCGAAACGCTTGGAATATTAGTTTACAACTCATCGCCATTTTTTAGTTGAGCATCTGTGCAAACGTGAGCGCTGAGAGTGCGATTTTAGCTGTAGTCCGTCATATGGTCCGAATTTCCCCTGAGATCCCCTCGAACAGGTGCTACTTTCGGTCAGCGGCTAATCAGAGAGCATTTATTATACTTGAGCTGATTACCTCTTGGCACTGTAATTGTGCTAATCGTCCGCACAGTGGGTGATTCAACTACCTGCACTTCCCGTTGATCACCGTTGAAGATGCAACTCAAATCCACAACTGTGTTGCACAATGCCAAAAAATCGTTTTCATGCTTCGAATTTGTTATGCTTAATGCAATTGCTTGCCTCCATTTTATAATTGTCGTCAGCTCATCAGATTTTCATTTTTCTCCAGAGCTCTGGGCTTCCTGGAACGTAAATGAAATGAAAACGGCGATTTTTACGATAATTCGACTGCTGAAAGCGGCTTTCCGGAAATAAAATCATCAATCGTAATCATTAAACGAATGAACGGACATCAATCAGGGAAATGGAACTATATCCCATTCACTTTCTATTCCTTTTCTGTTTTTTTCTTTGTCGACTCTTTTCTGATTTTCTTAGCACTCTGACTTTCTGACTTACTTAGTCACTTCCTACAATTTTATTTCTTGTTACCACTAGTTCAATTTATTGACCAACTTCGGACAATGTTAATAATTTAAACACCAATTTTTTTTGATTGTAATAGTGGTAGAACCAATTATAAAAATTAGAACAGAAGGCGAGTAAAAATCTAGTCAGATTCGCTTCTGCTAGTATTGGTTGAGTAAAAATACATGACTACGAAATCTGACAATTTCTGTAACTCTATAACTTATAGGGTATAACGAATCTTGCACGTAACTGTGTTCCAGAAAACGTTTGTAGACAACTGAAACTGATAACCAAACAGCGGTTATGCGGTTCCAAACAGCCTCATCTATGGGACTTTCAAGGGTCATATCTGTGGAGTGTCATTAGCATAATTAGAGGGTAGCTCCGAAATGAAAGGCAGGACCAGCGATCCTCGTTAATTTGAGATCAAAGGCGCCAAAGAGTGTCGCCTCGCCACCCTATAGTACCCATCAACAGTTCCGTATACATCATTATACCTTTCTCTCCTTTTCTGGGCACTGCATCTTCCTACGTAATTAACTTATGCTGTTGAGTTGGTTACTGTATTCCGTTTGATACTAATTTATCCGAATGGAGTTGTGCGCATTGCTTACGACCCGCATTTTACTACCATACAGGATGTGTCCCAATTATTTGCGCATAGTTTATTACTAATAACTTCAACAAAAACAACAGTTATACAATCTGATACAACCTCTAAATAGAGCAATGACTAAGAATCATTCACTCCAGAAGATGTTCGAAATGAGCTACCTTTGCAGCAATACAGGCCTTCAGTCTCCTCTCCACCGACATCACTGTGGGCCGCAGGAAAATGACGTCAATATCGTCCCACGCCTTCTGAAGTGAAGATTTGAGAGCGTTC
Organism: Heligmosomoides polygyrus bakeri; assembly: GCA_947359475.1. NCBI lineage: Eukaryota > Metazoa > Nematoda > Chromadorea > Rhabditida > Heligmosomidae > Heligmosomoides > Heligmosomoides polygyrus. The sequence continues at coordinate 90,992,407 of OX375865.1, read as the reverse complement.
AAACTTTGGTGTCGAGGAGACCTTCTGCTGCAAGTAGCCCACACAGCGAAATCCATCGGATTCAGATCAGGCGACTTAAGTGGCTAGAAGTCCTCGTCCAGTAGCCAGGGAAGTGACTCTCGCAGAATGCCAGAGTGGATCTCGCAGAATGAGCAGGTGCCCAGTCCTTTTGGAGCACGCATTGACCACTGACAAAATTTTCAGCAACCCAGGGGAGAAGAACATCTTTTTTTGGTAGACGTCAGCGTTGATTTTCATTGAACGGTCGACGAAAACCAGAGTTGTCTTCTTGTCCAGGGTAATGCCAGCCCATGCCATTACAGATTTCGGAAAAAGAGCCCTGTTGAGAACGCGACGTTGAGAAGACCTGTTTCTGGGTGGAGGCAGCAACTGACGCTGAATCTGTGAGCTGTGTGCCACTTCAATGGTAAAAATCTTCTCGTCCGTCAGATGACGTTTGACAAGCGGCCCTGCTGGATGTCCTTTAGCAACAACTTGGATTTTTCCAATCTAATCTGCATGGCACCTTCCGTAAAGGCTTGTTCGCGATAAAGACGATAACTGCGAAGCCCAAGATCCTGTTTGACGATCTTCTGTATTGTTCTGGGAAACTCAAGGTCTACGGCCATCCGATTGCTAACTCCATTGTTCCGGTCGATTCTCTTTTTGATGACCTTTCGAAGGCGGAGAGTGTTCACAGTACGTGGTCTGCCAGGTCTCTTCCTCGGTTTGACCGTTCCTTCCTCTCTGTAGTGTTTCACAATGTGTGGTCTGTTCTGGCAGAAATTCGAAGTAGTCGAGCGATCTCTGCTGCAGAATGTCCTTTATCGGCGAGAGCAGCGATGGTGGAACGACGTGGTGAAGCTTTCATTGTCGAGGGTATTGAGCGTATCATATTGGTTTTTGTACATACTTCCACCGTTCTAGAAAAATCCTAATAATTGATCTCCCGCCATTTTAAAAAATACAGTAGCGGTTTGAATTTCGCGCAAATAATTAGGAGCCACCCTGTAATTTAGATTTTGCAGCGGGCTACAGTTAAGATTTTAGTGAAACCTCTTGTTTAATATATTTTGCTCTTCTTTGCCTGACAGGTTTGGTATAAATTCTTTATTGGTGCTTCCCTCTTGTTTAGGTTTAGATTTTGATGATCTCTTCGAAATATGCACATTTTTTACTTTCATGGTCACCTAATATGTAGTAAATCTTACACAGAACGAAACGAATTTGTTGTATCTAACGAAATATGTGTAGGGTAAAAAATGTAAGCACTCTTTGAACACCTACAACTTCTCCAACAGCGGAGCAGTCTAAAAAATTTAACGCACATATGACAGCGCATGAAAATATAAATTTGCACGCGTGTTAACCGTGAGTGTTGCACCGTGCAAATCCAAGGCTATACATTTTGGGTTCTAGCGATTGTTTGTGTTTTAAATGTTCGCCTATAATTCACATAGTAGTAAGGTAATTCTGAATAGGATAAGAGACCTTTTGCAAACTGCTGATCTTCGCAATCAAGCCTTCGTGTAGTACAGTTTTTAAATGCCATTTCACTTCGTGTAGCGCTGTCGGAGGAGATGCCGGCTGTCGCGCACCCGATAGTAGGTTCCTGGTTCGGATTTCCCGCCTAGGCCACCCTAGCCTTCCTACGTCCGGGGTCGTACTAGACTTGTTTGGAAAGGATAAGGCGCTGACTTGTTCATCGGCCAGCCACCGCTAGTCATTGTATAGCCAAATACGCATTCATATCGCCTCCACGACATCCCGTAGAAAAAAGAAAGAAAGAATGCGCTGGCTCATCCCAAAGGGGATTGAGTAACGCCGTCCTTTATCCTTTATCATTTATCATCTCACTTTAAACTAGATACATATTTTTAATTTTAAAGTGGAAACATTTGATTTTGAACTGGACACTATTCGTTTCAAATTATACACTTTTTAAATTTAATCAGACGGTCTTCTATTAGTCGGGACACGTCCAAGCGAAAGTAAATCAAACAAGACTTTTTTTTACAAAGGCTAAGTAATATTTTGTTTTAAGAGAATTTGTATCAAAACCCATATAAAAGGATAAAGGATAAAGGACGGCGTTATTCAATCCCTTTTGGGATGCGCCACACATGCTACTTCTACGGGATATCGTGGAGGTGACTTGAGTGCGTATTTGGCCATACAATGACTTGCGGTGGCCAGCCGATGAACAAGTGAGTGGATTATCCTTCCCAGACGGGTCTGATGCCAATCCACCGACTCCGGATGGATGGAAGGCTTGGTTGGCCTGGCGGGAAATCCGAACCAGGAATCTGGTATCGGGTGCACGCGACAGTCGCGCCTCCTCCGACTGCGCTACACGCGCCCATCAAAACCCATATACACGATTCAAAGAAAAATGAGTATAATTTTTGGGTTAGCATATAAAACATATCTATCCTCTTGACCAAACCAATGCTTCCAGGGTTATTTTGAAGTGCTCTGATACAAAGTTTTCGGATCTATCCATGTCGGGAGGGGCAACCGTAAAGTACTAATTGCGTACGTTGTCCCATGAAACACAATCACATACCCTGAATTTAAATGAAAACCTAGCATTATGCGACAGCAGCTGGAGCTGTCGTCAAATAGTTCGGTCAAATTACCTCGACGATAATCGGCAGGAATAAAGTGTATGGCGCATCCCAAAGAGCTTGATCATCAATGACCTCTATACCTTGTTATTCCGGATCGTCCGTCCTTGTGATTTGACGGATTTGTTTTCAGTAGTTGACAATGTGCTCAAATGGACACGCTAGGACTATGATATGCGAAGTTTTGTTCAATAAAAGAAGGCCAAGGACTTTGGTCGGCAACGAAGATGTAACCATAAGTGGGCTATTCAAATACGGCGACTGAATTATTACCGAACACCCCATCTCGTCTTCGTCTTTGTCACGATTTCGGTTTGGAGCTTCGAATAGAATTAGGAGTAGCATCGCAGGTTTCATTTCGAAAGCTTTGGATACGGCTTTACGGTTACGATTACACATTCATCCCACCTTCCAATGTTCGGAACAAAATTTTCACTGGTTTGCTATTTCGCAGGAAGAGGAACGATTTGCTCATGATTCACCAAATAATAAGTGCGGAATTACGCTTACGACTCTATAAATTTCACACAATTTGCTCATCGAATAGTCATGGTTACAAGACCAAAATTTGTTTTCCTAAGGCAAGGTCTCGTTTTCCTTTTTGTACCTAAAGGGCTTGTTCTGACTCTTTAAAATTTTCCAAAAATATGCCCTACCAAGCTCCATTTTATAACTCAAAAAGCGCATTGATGTGTTCCTCAAAGGACGACCCATTAGGGTGATGTTCTTTGTACTCCTCTGTCATATCCAAGCCAAACAAACAATTGTTCTTCTCGTCGTGTAAATCTCGTATTGCCTTTTTGGATTGGTGATTTGAATAATTTTGTCTGCGTGGACATCCACGTACAGTAAATAAATAAATAGATAAATAAATAAACTGCTGATTGTTAGAAAATGCTGCTCGCTATTTGAGCTTCTAATTTATACTGGTTCTCCCATCTTTTCTTCCCTTTCGCATGTTCACAGCTATCTCATCACCGATGCTACATACATCTCTATGAATGCTGTTAGAGGGTAACTATATAGGTATTCTGCAGGGCATTTACGAGTCTTAGTTATACCGCAACGACCACAATTTACAAATTATTAAGGCATAGATGAAATACCAATCAGGGCATACATATTTCATGTTATATAATACTTATTTCATGCTTGCCTTTTTTACGATTACTTTTGGTCTGCTTTTGAGATGAGCATTGCTTCTTATTATGCTATTTTAATTTCACAAGAATTGTTTACTTGAATTGTAGAAGCCACTTACTGCCTCAATCCAAGCGTCCAACTACATATCTACAATCTGTGTGCCCTTTGGAATATGCGAGTTGTCCTACCTTATTGTGATATCGTGAAAAGATTGGTTATTAATAGTTGGACTGGAGCAGTATGTGGCTTCTACAAGACAAGTAAACAAGTCTTGTGAAACTAAAATAGCATCATAAGAAGCGGCATTTCAAAAACAAAAAATAATCTCAAAAAGGTAAGCATGAAAACCTCAAAAACATGCTTTAGAAGCCTCCTAGGTGATCGGCCAGGAGAACGGTGTAGAAGATCGTTTCAGTTTCATTTTGTCTAATTTAGTATTGTTAGTGATGTACCATAGTGCAATCCTGTTTGGGAGGATCAGCCTCAATGAGGTTATTCTAGTGAACCATATATGAACACTGCGGTAGGGTGTGGTAGCGTAGTCGGAAAAGGTGCCAGCTGTCGCGTGTATCAGATTTTAGGTTGTTGGTTCGGATTTCGCGCCCAGGCCAACCAAGCCTTTCATCCCTCCGGGGTCAGAGAATTGCTACCAGATTTATCTGGGAAGGATAAAGCATCAACTCCAGCAGATAGCCACCATAAGTCATTGTGTATTACATTATAGACATTATATAATAATAATAAATAGGTTATGGGCATTTAACGCAGTTGTTGAGGGATGGAGCGGCTGATCTAGAGGGTGTCTCAAAAAATGTATACACTGTTTGAAAGGTGATAACTTTGCTCGCAGTAAAGATACTAAAGAAGTTAAGGGCTCAAATGAAAGCTTAGGAAAATGGAAATTTTCTGACGTATGAGCGCTATGGAGCGCGCCATGTACTCGTCCGAAATTATGCATTGTACACTCGATTGATTATGTTTCGCTTAAATACATTCTTCACAAAGTGGCCATTTCAATTTATTTGTGCTCCTTTAAGGTGCAAAGCTTAAAAATACACTAACGCTTGCGAAAAACTCAGAATATCCTAAAAAATGCAGGTACTGTTTCAAAGGTTCCAACATTGCTGGTAGTGAAGCTTTGAAGATGTTTGAGACTCATATGAAAGCACAGAGTAACGAGATTTCTGCAACGTGTAAATATACAAGATTGCGCCATGCTCCCGACTGAAACCTTGCATTCCAGACGCGATTGATTGTGCATGGGCTGAATGCTTGTTACAATTCTGTTAATACTTGGCCAGATTAACCTGTGATGTGCTTCTTTTAACGTTTTCCGTTGCCAAATAGCTGCTGGCGCTCATAAGTCAGAAAATTTGCATATACCTAAGCTTTCACATGAGACCCTAACTTCTTTAGTACCTTTATGAGCAACGTTATCACCTTTCAAACAGTGTATACATTTTTTGAGACACTCTGTAGAGGCTTGCTACAGGTTGTTTTGTGCGATCAAAATTTTTGCGCCAGACGGGACTCGAACCTGCACCTTTTTACTAGTAAGGCGTCTTAACAGGTTCCATGCTGACATCAGCGGCCGGCTGATCCCATATCACGGATGAGTGCTGATGCGCCTCGAGGATATCGGGGATGTTATGCGCCTTCAAACAGCACCAATGGTGTAACATGCGTCGCTTCCCGGAAAGCAGAAACTGCGGGTTCGAGTCCCACTTGGTGCAAGAGTTTTGATTGCAACAAAACCTCCTATAATGACATGAACGCGTTTACATAGTTTGCCTCCACAATATCCTGTAGAAGCATAATACGTGGCGCATCCCGCAGAGGGTTAGATTAGTGCTTTCCTTTATAATAACAGCATTCGGGCTGCCGCTAGTACCGTTTAGGTTGTTTTGAAGAACGGTCAGCCAGATCTTCACCGCGGCTCTGATTCGTGAATAATTTACACGCCATCACTCTGCAACCCGAGTCCAGCCGAGGCGATTCCGCGAGTAATCGCTGGTGCCCTTTCTCAGCGCGACCCGGGGCGACATTAAAATTCCATGAGCTGCTCGTGGCACTTCGCTCCGCTGGAGCGGGTGATGTTGCGGGAGTCTGATGCAATCCGACGGCCAGCCGGCGGCTCTCAGCTCCTGCGTAGTAACAAGGAGGGGCGAGCGCGTGCTCAGCGTGCCAGCGATCCAAGCACCTCATTCGCCTATCCACATTCCCGCGGCCGAAATGTGGCCCGCATTCCGTTCTGAATTTCTCTTCGCTATCGATTACGCAACTTGCAGTTGCACTCCTTGTAATCGTCTCTGCTAATTCTACGCTTCCGGTTAGCACGAATTCAACATACTAATGGGTAAATTCAAGGCGAATGTATGTGATTCATTGTATTTTATTACCTCCAACACCAAAGATAATGCTGTTAAAGGGAATGCAGGTAGACGGAAATCTACCTTAAGAGCCACGTTTTTCACAGTGCATACAAGTGTGGAATACTCCAACTTTACGAAAAAATTCCTTGAATTCGATGTGTCAATCATTTGAACAACATAATTCAAACCTTAAGACAAAAGCTTAATTGTGTCTTCGGCACTGGACAGTATTGGCAATTCTATGTGACAGTGTCAATCCCTAGCTTTGTGTTCCTTTGCTTTGTGTTCCATTTGTTTTATTCGCGTTTAATTGTGACACTAATATCTCTTCTATCTGCTATGGATCTGCTTTGCTTTTTAGTTCTTTCAGCTGCTTGTCGTTTCATGTGCTTAGTGTGTACTAGGCGTGCCGAGAGCGAATGGCTAGAAACTGGGAGTCCCCGCTCTTGAAAATGGCAGCGAAGCAAAGCTTTCAAACAATCCGTACTAAAATAACTTTCGTATTATTCCCTACGCTTTCTAAATATGTCACGAATTAACAAGGGCCAAAAGCAGTTAACAGTGCAAAGTAATCGACAAATTAGAGAGAATTCAGAGCAGCTTCACGCGCAAATTCATGAACATGTTAGTAGGGTTCCACGACGAGAGCGTTCCTTCTGTCGGGCTCGACTAATTTGCACGATATATTAGGTCATCCAATAAGTAATGCCGGTTTTTGTGCACTACGGTTTTAGCTCATTATTCGTCGACAGATTTGTGTATTTCGAAGGTGCACTAAAGTGATTCCAAGGTAAATGAGACCTGCTCTTCTAGAATCTACCATTCGTTGAATTGTTAGCTTGCAAGTTCAGGTGAAATGACTTGGCAAATCTCAGAAGAGTATAATCGACATCGCATGCTGTTCAAATTTCGGAAGGGCAGTAACGCAGCGGTTGCTACCAAAAATATCTGCGTTGTATATCCTGATGCATTGGACGTTCGTAATTGCCAGCGATGGTTTTCCAAGTCCAAATCCGGTAATTCTGACCTCTCTGACTCCTCTCGATCAGGAAGACCCGTAACATTTGACAACGACATGCTGATGGCAGAACTGGAAGCGAACCCTTGTCAAACAGTGGAGGAACTTTCGAGTGCTCTCAACGAACCTAAATCAACCATGCATTTTTCAAAAGCAGAGCAAGTGTTTGGGTACCGCACGATTTATCCGCCGAGGACCGTGTCAACCGATCGACGCTTTGCAACGCAGTGCTTCTGCGACACCGTACAGACCCGGTTTGGAGACGAAAAATGGATCTTGTACGATGCTTCGAAGCGCAAGAAGCAGCGGCTTTCCAAAAAGAACAACGAAGAAGTACTGCGAAGCCGAATATTCGTCTCAGAAAGGCGCTCCTCTGTGTTTGGTGAATATCCGTGGAACTGTCCACTTTGGCGTGCTTAAATCTGCACAGACTGTTGACGCAGACCTTTACCGTAAGCAATTGGATCGAGTGAACCAAGCTTTACTGGAAAAGTATCCGGCGATCGTCAACAGAAAGGGTGTAATTCTCCATCACGACAATGCAAGACCGCACTGTGCAAAACGGACGCTGGAAAAAAATCAACGAATTAGGATGGGAGGTTCTGCCTCCTCCACCGTATTCTTCCGATCTTGCTCCTTCGGACTATCACTTATCCGGTCTTTACAGCATTTTCTTAGTGGCAAGAAATTTGAAAGTTTGGAGGACATTCAAAATGGTATGTCCACATATTTTTCTCAAAACCACAACAGTTTTGTTGCTCAGGTATTGAAGATTTGCTCGTTAGATGGAGAATGGTTGTTGATAGTGATGGTGATTACATTGTTGGCCGAAATGAAGCCTTGTTGAAAATTTGTTCAATTGAAGTCAAGGTTGAAAAACGACAATACTCATTGGATGACGATAATTTGCGTTAAAATTCATACAAACAGGGTTCATTGGCACACCGATGACAATACACAGCATTTATGCTTCGTAAGCAAGCGGTCGCGTGGGACAGTGCGCATCATTTTTGATGCGTATCTTTGAACTTGATTTTCCTTCAAAGTGAAGCAATTTTGTGCAGTTTTTTGTAGTATTCTTATAGAATAAAGCTGCGAGAAGCATCTACAGTTCTGGGCAAAGAAAAGGTTTGGTGGCAGTCGTGAAAATTTGGTAGCAAGGCAATGCCACCATTCCATTACACTCCTTTTGGAGGTTGTTTGATTAGAAGAGGTTTTTCTACAAATGGCATTGAAGAAATGTTAAATATTGCACTTGAAAAACGGTACGCTTTTCGTAGCATAAATTTCTTAAACCTTTGATATTTCTAGGCATATTCTGAAGTGCTCAAATACAAATAATTTTTTTGTGGTACGAGATTGCGTCATGCACTCTTCTTAAGCGTTGAAATGCTTGCTTGATTGACAGTGTAAAGCTGTTTACTTATAGCTGTTTACTTGGTGATACGCAGTCGAAGATTCTGGCATGTTTTTTCTACTGTGATTGATTTTGCTGTTTGTAAATTTATGCGCACGTAAACAGCGACTACACTGCCAAACCAACCGGCAGCATATAGAACGGATGCATTTGTAATGTAATGTTTCCATATAGTGGACCCCAAGGTAATAGCTTTCTAAAACCTTAGAATAAGTTTGAAAATACAGCTTAAGATCAATTGATAAAAATTTTGTGTCTGTTAAAATAATTCGTTAAAAGGGGTAATTTTGACTTTGCTAGACCATGCTCAACTGAGCTTTATATACGTCTAATTTGGTTTGCAAAAGGTTCATTTATTTTATGGAAATATTTTAAGCCCTTTGCACTGAATGTTCTGAATAATCTGCAAAGGCATTTCTCCCATTCTTTTGCAGTTCATAGTATTACCCAAAATGGCTCACGATCGCGTCGGTGTTGTTTCTGCATTGAATTTGATCATCACTATGTTTTTCTTTTGTATGATTGATTTCTACGGAGCACTTTAAGTGCAGCAATAAATAAATAAATAAATAAATAAATAAATTTCATGTATAAAAGCGTCCTTCTACAAATTAAAAAGTGTCTAGTTTAAGGCGAAAACTGTGTATATAAGATCTTGATGGTACATCGTAAGCTGGGTGAAACCATGTAATGTTGCTCCTTACATACTCTCTAAGTGAGTAGTAAATGAATTTACCTTACAGAATAGCAAGAAGCATATTCGCCCTGAAGTTCTGTTCAAAAATGGGGAGTTTCCCTTCGCTGAGCAGGTTACAGCTTCTCCTTATTACTCATCAGGGTTTGTCCCGCTCTGCTCTCCTGATTTGTTGGCGCCAGTTTTTTGATCAAATACCTGATTGGGGTGCAACGTAGTAGTCTTCAAGTCCTGATGCAGCGTGTCTGAGCTTTCTAGAGCTGGTTACAACTAGTCATTTCATAACCGACCATATCCCTGGGATTAGCTATGGCTTGCTGTACACCATTGCTTATCGTCTACTGGTGTCAGCCGATGGTCAGCCTTCACACCTGGCCGTCCCTGTCGCTCCCTTCTCGGAGATCGCCTCTTGCCACCGGTCGGCGTTCCTTATCTCTTATCTCAGTTCATACACTGGGCGGGCTACATCGATCGCGGCTCCGCTCTCCACTCCCTCCGTCCGTCTCCTTCGCAAACACCGTCCGCCGCCTGCGCGCTGTCGTCGTCGCCGCCAGCCCGCCGTAGCTCGACGGAGTTCTGCGCTGTCATCATTAGCGCCTAATTACGCCTCAGTGGCGCCTAACTTCCTAATGCTGGCACGGTGAAGCGGACTTTCTGTAGCCAAACCATCCATAGGTGATCAGAGTATGTTCCCGCAGTGCTGACTCGCTCCGCATGATTCAGTTCCGGCTTTTTTCGCAGTTTAAATACTCATCGCCTTCGATTTCCTCATTTCGTAGAGTGTAGCGCAGTCGGAGGAGGTGCTGGCTGTCGCGTGCACCCGATACCAGGTTCTTGGTTTCTCTCGGAATTTCCGCCTCGGCAAATTAAACCTTCCATCTCTTCGGGGTCAATGAATTGGTACCAGACTTGTCTGGGAAGGATAAAGCGCTAACTTGTTCATCGACTGGCCGCCGCAAGTCACTGTATGGCCAAATACTCATTCAAATCGTCTCCACGACATGCCGTAGAAGTGGAGTGCGCGGCGCATCCCAAAAGGGATTGAATAACACCGTCGTTTATCCTTATCCTTACAAATTCGCGCCGCATAATTTAATTCCGCCTTTATCGCAGTTTAATTTCTTGTTGTCCTCTAGTTCTTGAGGAAGAACATGGATGACTTTAGTCATGATGTAATTTCTCCTTAAGTGAATTTGCCGTCTCTCTATGAAGAAAGAAAAGAACCTTGAAATAAACCATTCCGGTCTCCAAAAAAACCTTCTTGTACCTCGAAATGCGTACGTAAATGGATGCTCCCATAGAGCAAAAAACGTCAATGAACAGATCCACTAGAATCCACAATAATTTCCTTTCCACAATTTGTCCGCGTCAGCCTACAACGATATAGCTGTTACTAAAAATGAAACGCTAGACTACGAAAAATATCCACAATAATGGGTCGCTCTGTGATGTACAAGCGAATGTGATAAATTTTACACCCGATTGTGACCAGCGAAAATTTTTACTGACAAAGGAAGTCTGTTTTATACTGAGTCCTGTCCCACTATGACTTCATAACCTGGGATTAAAAACCATCTCAACACAGAAATCTGTGCAGTTTTTGAACCAGTGCCCCTTCCAAGATTTCAAGTAGGGTGCTCACGGTTTGAAAAAGTCGCCGCTTCTTCTTATTGTCCTTTCTTACTTCATTTTTAAAGAGGCGAGAGGGCAGGGTTGCATACGAGTAGGTTTTTCTTGAAATCACGTTGTGTTTCCTTCATGAGGTGTTTACTTTGTTTCAAATTTGTGTTCTTGTTTTTTTGTTCGGCCGCGTGGTAGTGCAGTAGGAGAAGGCGCTGGCTGTTGCGTGCACCGCGGATCGAGTGTTCATGGATTGAGTTGCCCAAGTTAATCAAACCTTCCATCGATCCGGGATATGTGAATTGGTACCAAACTGGTCTGGGAAGGATAAAGCACTAACTTGTCCACCGGCCGGGCACTGCGCATCATTTATGCCGAATATGTAAGTTATGAAGTCGCCTCCGCAATATCTCGTATAGGTGGAATGCGTAGGGTTGCAAGCATTAAGATGATGTTTTAAAATGATCGAAACTCTTCCGGCTGTCGAAACTCAAAGGTTGGTTAAACGTTCGTCTAGCACAAGAGTTTCGATCACAACGAGACATTCCTCTAACAATCTGTAACGCCAAGAACATTTATTTACTTGTTTAAGATTGTGCATAAAGCCTATCTAAAAGAATATTGAATGCCATTCAATGGCTGCTTTCCCACGCAGCGCACTGGAGCCATTTCTGCGCGGCTTTCTAAATAGTCTCTGGCCGCTGTTGCCGCCGAAAGTTGGGTTGAAAGTGTAACGTGTTCTGTTTTCTGACGAAGAGCCAGGTGATTTTAGTGGAAAGTCCTTTGTTTAAGGCAGCTAGCTGTTACTGTAGAACGACTCTATGACTCGGCCTCCCTATTTTGAAAACTTGCTGCCTTCGCACACTTATCGGTAGGCGGAGTAAGGCGCCTTCCTAGAGATTTGAAACAAGGAGAATTTCGTAACACTGACTCTGATTCTCTCGCTCGGAACTTTTGCTCACTTCGCTTTGAAGGCTCATGTTCATTTACTAGATCATGCTCTTTCGTCGAATAACTCTTTCCTTTCTATAATACCTTTCCATTAGCTGTTAAACGCGCAAGTAGGCTTGGAGGGATCACCTTGTAAGACAATTCTATACAACGTTTTGTGTTGCTCGATTTTAAATTTTTTAGGCTGCACTCGTGTATTCTATCTCTATCATGGACTGATCTAGGCCGTCTCTGATGTAATTAGCTTCCAAAGTCTAATGTTCAGAAAACAGTGCAGTTTTCTCCGACTATAAACGCCTGGTTTGTTGCCAACGCAGTTATTTTAGTACGAAATCTGACAAAGCTTATTGCAACAAATTTAAGCGATCTTGACCAAGAGAAATTTGTCGACTGGATCGAGCCATATAATGACCCTAGCTTAGCCTCGGTAATTTTATACTTCCTACAGTTATCGTCAGTGTAGTTCCACCTATTAGAGGGTGGTGGCCTCTCATTTAAAGCAAGCGATTTCATCTCCTTGCCCCGTTGGAGCCCTCCCGTTCCGAGATGGCCAAATTTTTGAACATTGATGGACAGAACACTTCGTGTCAGGGAATCGTGCAGGACTTTGAAAGCATTTTCCAATGTGAACCCCGATTATCGCTACAGTTCACTGTCGCTCTGCCGAACATTTGCAATTCAGCAACCAACTGGAGCAACTTCGCTTTTCTGTCGCGGACCAGGCGTACAGCTATGCAGTGTGCGGCTTCCAAAAACTGTAATTGCAGTTGTTACTGTTAGTATATTTGTGCCACACGAGGTTCTTAGGTGGACAGATTTATTCAGCAGGGCCTGATGTTTCGACGTTCCGTCGTATTCAGAGGCCGAAACATGGTGTAAAAGTTAGATTTGCGCTCTACCCCACCAAGCGCCTCAACCACTCTAGCATTTTCGACCTACACCTACAACCACCTCGAAGAGACCAAATGAGGGAGACAAACTCATCTAGGTCCACCGTGCGGAAGTGCTTTTGAGTAACTCAAGAACTACATACAGTCCAAACTCAAACTTTGGCACCGAATGGGCCTCGAAGCCGGAGCTCTTCTTTCTGTTATTTTTACCTTTCGGTTCCTGTTTGAACCGTTTGACTAGGGTTCCGAATTGAACCGTTGGATTGTTGAATGCGCAACAACATTTACTTTAACGGCCGCTTCAGACTTGTCCAAGAACGAAGAAACTACACAAATTCTTAGGCGAATTTCGCGCAAACAGCCATTCCATTGAAGTGTTTCTATGAACAATTAAGAACATAAGAAAAAAGCTAAGAACATTTTATGCTTATGGGAGCAATCGTTTTTAAAATTTATTTAATTCCAAAGTGTACATTTGGCAACATTCTATATCCAGGAGGGCTTTTAAGCTCGTAGTCATCTATGTGCACACTGTATCCCTTGCCTAATTTTTACTTTTAAACTTTGTAAATGTGTCCTCTAATTTTCCTTACACTTCTCCCAGAGCATTGTCCAGCTTAAGCTCTAAATGTCCATAAATCTGGTGTGATCTGTCTGTGTTGCTGTAATTTATCGCTGCGCTCGGATGTCGTGCTCGGTTACAGTGTTTGAGTAAACACTGACGCAGGTTTAAACTCGTCACTGGCAGGCCAGCCGAGAACTCCCCGTATCGTCCACGGAAGACGTCATCCATCAAAATGGCCGCCACGCAGGCTCTGATGGCAGAGGAAGGCAAGTCGGGTCAAGCGGTCCTCGAAAAGGTGAGCCACTCGCAGTCCAAACATCACCTTACGCAAGGAAGAGGAGAATTCGGAAACGCTTCAGTTCAAGTTGTTTCTTGTATTTTTTGCTTATCTTCTTATTTGCACTCTCAGTAGACTCGCAAGAAGGGTTCGCCACGAGTCAGACGACCATGCAAAAAATGAAGGAAAATTTTGCGGGACGAAAAAATGGTCTTGATGTTTCTCATAGAAGATACATATCCAACAGAGCGGACTTGAACATTATTTTATTTTTCTTTTGAAATTTTTATTGAACATTGATTTGAAACCCCGCCATTCCCGTTGTGTGGTTCTTCTGCGATTTTATTAATTAGCCTTTTATTTTTTCTATTTTTGCGCCCCTGAAGTCAGCTACACTGGTTACTGTACGTGGTTGAGATCACAGACCAGTGACAGATATTATGCCTAGAAACCTTGTGGCAAAAGACGAGAAGCGTGCAACTTGAAGTCCAATATTCAGAATCTTTAGGTTTTCAAACCGTTCACGATTCACATCGATGGACCAGAAAACATTTTTGTGACTATACTAAAGAACGGCCGAAACAAAATGCTGTCAAAAATATTCAGCAAAATAATAAAATTTGCACCTTTTTTAAGTAATGTGATCGAAATGTTCTCTGTTCCAGACCGCCGAGAAGGTTATCTTCGAGCTGGAGCCGAAGACGATCGGCCTCACTAAGGAGCAGCTCGAAAAATATCGTAACGATCCCTTTTGGAAACCTGTTCGGTTAGTTTTTTCTTCTTGAAATAGTCACTTATCAACACACTTCGACACCAAGCAAGATATGTGTTCTACATTGTTAGGCGATGCAGAGAGAATCAGTAATGAATCACTTCACCGTATATAGGGGAGCTACCACCCATTTCTAAGAGCGCTAAGGATTTTTCTTTGAATCGCGGGAAAATAAACACATTCTACAAACTAGCCGAAAAATCTCACTAGAGAGTTGTTGCTTAGAACAACCGGATTAAACTACAAGGACATTCCAAATGGAAAGAACAGAAGAATTCAATTGGAACTTCCGTCTCTGATGTCGAGGAGAATTAAATTGGACCAAGTCGCCGCTTTCAAATCATAACGGGAAGGTCCTCGCGTACAGAAGGGAACGGGGATCCCTACAAATTAGAGTGGTCAAAGAAAAATCCTTGAGGGCAAAGCATGCAGTTTGCTAATAGATCTGTTTTCGCCTTCAGTCCTGTTTCGAAACTCGATCTTCTGACCATGTCTATAACTCGCTGCCGCGGTTGCAGTGAACTTCAATGTATCCTGCAGCTTCCTTCAAAAACCTAGCAAAATGTCATGTTTCTAAGATATAACTGTAAATGAGGCGTCAAATCTTTGCAGGTCAATTTTAAGCGCGACAAGGCCATTCCAGGCTTAGCTTTCGCCGCATCAGTCTGAAGTGCTACAATTTTTTGCAGTTTATGACCTACCCAGATGCCCGCAGGAAATTTTAAAACTATTACAGTGCTTCTCCGACTGCCCCCTATAATTCGCAATAGTCATTTTGGAAATCTCCACAAGAAATTTATTGACCTCTCTTGTCAGTTAAGAGTACTTGCCCATTGTGCTTCTTGACTAGGGGACTGGTAGAACACTACATATTCTTTTCTATTTTCCTCCTTTTTTCTGTTTCACCATTGGTGTCTGGCTGCTAGTTGCGTTTTGATAAGGTAGTTCAGTGTTGTGTTCATTACGGCGTATGATTTTTAATTCGCGCCTCATAAATATCAACAGTGATATATGTAAGTTGCGTAATAACTTTATACAAAGACGATAGTCGAGAGGGCTCATTCCTTTGTGTACATCTAGAGCCCTCGCCATGCAACTAGCTGACACTGCATATGTTATCTTACACTGCGACTTCCTGAGGCACTCCTGGATCAACGGAGCTACTCGGATGAGTTTTCTGAAGATTACTTTAAATATGTGGCCTACGGTGTCCACGGCTGTCTTTTTTTTCAAAATGAGGCTTTGGGAGAATCACATGAGTAGCTACGTTAATCCAGGAGTGAGTAAACAATTAAAATAACCAAAAAATAAAGTCTTCTTCCACTCGAATAAATCCCGCATTCTTATCGCTAACGTAACTCCAGAGAACGGTCTCGGCGGCTAATTAGTTGAGGAATCTATTTGCCGAGGGATTAGGGTCCGCGATTGGAAAAAATCTTAAAAAGTGAACTCTGATCATTGTTTGAACCAGAACTTTTGGTCGAACGCATTCTTCACTTGATACGGTTTCGATAAAGGCACACTAAATGAAACTCCATGGGAACCAGCAATGATAAGGATCTATTGCTGTTTTGTGCAACTTACGGCATGTGCAAAACCATCATAAGAATTTAGAAATTAAATGAAAAACTCCTTAGCGTAGCTCGTCATGGAAAGAGAGTGTAAACTTCGAAACAATCACGCGAATAATGGTCGCATGTACATAGTGTGTTGCATGTAGTGTAGTGTGCTACTTTATACAGTTCAAGAGTGCTCGGGGTTGAGTAAAACTGAAAAGCACGGAAATCGAACCTTACAAGATCCATCTAGAGGTGAGCTAGGTGCTCTACTCTTGCAATATGTCCTTGATACACTATCAGTGCAGATTTGTCCTCTATAAATGCCATTGGCAGACTGATCTGTTTCTCATCATTTCTGGACACATTTCAATTCACCAACCACAGAGGTTTAAAAGGCTTGAATGGCCTGAACGGGGATCAAACCATTCATTGATCTGCAGTGCCGGCGACGGACTGCACCACACGGCCGTTTTCTACAAAGCTGCGTATCAGGGGGTAAAAGATAGAAGTTGGCGTCAGTCAGTCCCATTGAGAGGTGCGCCACTCATTCTACTTCTACGGGATATCGTTTGAATGCGTATTTCGCCTGAACAATGATTTGCGGTGGCAAAACGATGGAAAGGTGTTTTGCTCCTCCAAGTCTGGTACCTATTCACCGACCCGAAGGGATGGATGACTTGGTTAACCTGCCCGGGAACTCGAACCAAGTGCATGGAATTGGGTGAACGCGACAGCCGGTGCATCAACTGCGCTAGCTCGCGCCTGACATCCATAAAGACTCAAAATGTAACATTCGATTAGTGGGCGACAGCTAGATTCAGCAATGCTCAATGAAGGTTTAAATAATAGCTTTTGCATGTACAGTCACTTGACAGGAGCGGCTTTTTTAGGATAATGAATGGTAAGTATACCACCATGTACTTCGAAAATACGTCATAAAAGTAGGATTCGTGGCGCATCTCAGGAAGGGCTTCATTAGCGCAGACTTTCATCCTTTTCACTGATATTCTATTGAAAATAAAAATTTAATGCCCAAGGGGCAGGTACCGTAGCGTAGTCGGAGGAAGCAACGGCTGCCGTCTGCACCCCGAATCAAATTCCTGGTTTGGAATTCCTGCAGGCCAACCAAGCCTTCCATCTCTCCAGCGTGATGAATTGGTACTAGACTCGTCTGAGAAGGACAAAGCACTGACTTGTTCATCGGCAGGCCATCGCAGGTTACTGCATATACCAAATACTCTTTTATTCATTTCTTCGCGATATCCTGTAAAAGTAGAATGCGTTGCGCATTCGAAAAGGGATCGGTTGACGCCATCCTTTCTCCTTTTTCTTTTATCAATGTCGAAGCCTAACTGATGGCCATTGCGGTGAGTGCGCGTTTGTATCGCTTGTTCCTCCTCCCCTGGACGCGTGGTAGCACAGTCGGAGAAAGAGTCGGCTGTCGCGAGCACCGCGAATCGAGGGTCTTGGTGTCTCTGCTAAGGCAATCAAGCCTTTTACCCAAATGTGAAACCGTGTCGGTGAAATCAATCCGCTTTCTGGGAAGTGCGGAACACTGACTTGCCCATCAGCTGGCAGCTGCAGGGCATTCTATAGAGCAGGTAGTCATTCAGATTGCCTTAACATGCCCCGTAGGAGTAGAACGCAGGGCGCATCGCAACATGGATATTCACTAGCGGCGGCATTTAGTCTGGTGTCCTTTTTTCAGTCTTCCAGATTGCTACTGGCCCAGGCTTTGTTCTAGTCTTCGATAGTAACCAATATTGATGTTGTCCACCGACCACCATGTTCCGACCAAAAAACCGATAAGCCCACCAATAGTGGTAATCTGAGGTCAGATTCATCAACGACTTACAGAGATCTAACCGAAAAATTACAGCCGAAGTTCTCGATAACGCCAACATTTCACCATATCGTCTGTTGATAAGCCGCGTTAATTCGCGTTTCTTTTCTCAGGAATTTCGGCTGCAATTTCTCCGTTAAACCTCTGTACGTCGTTGATGGATTCGGCCCCTGATTAGCACTCTTTACAAAATATGAGGTTTGCTTATCAGCTAACACTTCCGTGTGGTTCCCAGCTCTAATGGTCAACTCTGGAAAAGTTAGTAAAATCCGTCAATAATGTCGATCGATGTTGCTTGTTTGTTCTGAAGTCTGTCTATCGACCAACATAATCGTGCTGTTTTTCCACACTTGAAAGGCTTATCATGAGCAATGGTCTATATTGAGGATAGAGATGTGGAGCCTTTCCACAGGAATAGCGCCAATTGTGGGGGCGGATCGACAAACAGATTTACGGACGAATTAGCCCTGCTCTTCTAAACATTGTAGGATTCTTCCGCGATTCTTTTATCAGCATCCTTCTACCAATGTAACAATGTCTGGATTGGTAATGCGGGAGTTAGCAGAGACATATGGAGACATTGAAATATGGAGAAAGGTATGTGCTGGTATTTGTCTTGCCGGAGTAGCCCACCATATGTTTACTATAATACAAGGAAAGCATTTGTAAAGGCGATATTGAACGTAAAAAGAATAAGCTTGCATCAAAAAATCTCGCTGTAGTGATATCTTGCCCGTGAACTATAAAAATGAGCTAGGTCTAGGACCTTCTCCAAAATCTTCAACTCATCGGGATAGGTGAATAGGGTCGGAACCAGGTGACTTTGTTGACCATTTTGTGGACCAAACCCGGATTCAAAACACTTCCGAAACTGTTCGATAAAGTACGCTGCGCCCCAAAATAAAAAATGATAACCTCAAGCCACGCCCCAGCAAAATACGAATACAGATAGCGACTTGTACAACGGCCCGAGTCCCTACAGCAGCTTTAAAAGAGGTGGCGAAACCGGAAATTTTAGCGTTCAGTCGAAGAATCGGACTCGTTTTCAGGACCGTGCTGTTCGCGTTGTTCTGGATCTCGTGGCTGGCGATGTTCGCCGGCGCGATTCTGATCGTCGTGCTGTCGCCGAAGTGCGCCGAGAAACAAAAGCCGGAGTGGTGGCAGACCAAGGTCTCGTATCAGGTGAGAAGACCGCCGTTACGCAACGCCTTATGTCAGCCGAGCGCCGCTCGCTATCAGATCGTCTCCTCAGCGAGTAGTGGATGTTCTGCTGGAAAACTACAAGCAACAGTGCCTTCGTCATGCGAAAAAAGGCTGCATCCCATATGTCTTCCCATTCGGGCGTGGCCCTGAAGTGATCCGGCGGAGCGGAATGACCCCGTTTGCCCGATGGTATCTTCGGTTCCCATCGCAGACTGACGCCATCGGGGTAATCTGTCACGAACGGCATAGCGGACAAAGGGATTACTACAGTTTGATTGCTGCCGTTCGTGGGAACTTTGGAATTTTACAGCGGTAATGTTTCGGCGGGGATCTTCTACGCGGAAAGGAATGCTTGAAAAAAATCTTTAGAAATATGGCAGCAACGAACTGTAGATTCGAGTTCCAGGTGAAGACTTCACTCAAGCCTACAATCCGAGCAATGTTAGAACGTTCGGAAATCTGTACCACACCTACTACTCAATCTCTAAAAGCCCTATACTGTTTGACCGTCGCTGAATTCCTGACACGTCACATTTCCCTGCTTAAAATGACAAAGTAATGTTCTCGGTTCATCCATCGTCAAATGAATATGGATATGTTCTATAGAAACAGATCTGTCCTTTCACCAGTCACAAGTGATGTAAGCTCCGCAGAGATGAAGGGTACACGAAATTTGCCTACTGATTCCTGCACTAACTACTCTGTTAGCTACAACTAAGGACGTGGTGAACAATAAATCATGTAAGTGTTAATTCCTAAATAAAAAATTCATAAAAACTGCTGCTCAGAGTGGATGTATACCATCTTTAAGTCAAATCTGACATTTTTCTAACGAAATGGACACTTTTTAAAAGGCAAACTGGACACTTCTGTAGCCGAACTAGGCATGTTCCAGATTAAGGCAAACACTCGCTATGAAGTTTAAAATAAATTTTAGTATTGGGTTCATTCACAATAACCTTCTCAGATAAAAAAAAACTTGCCCCGGAAAGCTCAAGAAAGTGTTTAAACATTTTTCTGAACTTTATTTTATTTTTTTTAGAATAAAGGATAGAAGTTTATTTTGAACAATTTCACTTTAAATTGCAGAAAATTAATAATTCTTGAGTGTATTAATAGAAGAGATCGCGACAAACACTCGCACAGCACGCCGCAATATTCCTTTGAACATAAGAATAGTGTCGTAAGCAATAACGTGGTAATAAAATTCCATTTGCGTGGAATTACACATTAGTCTATGGTAGGACATAAGCAGTTGTACAGAACAGACGTTTTTTTGCAGTTTCGAGTAAACAGCGTTTACGTCATAAATCAAATGAAAATGGCGAAGTGCTGGACTATTGCATGGCGTGATCTCCTTCTTTAATGCGTTTAAGAATTGATGCTTTCTTGCGCCAAAAAATAAACTTTAAACTACATAACAGTTATAAGGTTTCACTCACTGTGTTCACTTTTTTAGAGCAGATGCATTGCGCAAATTTTCTAAGAAACTAATAGTAAATTTTAATAAACTTTGAACTTCTTAGAAGTCTCTGCTTTTACCTGAAAATCGTTCGCTTTCATTAGGAAATATGTTCAGTTTAGACGCACAAGTGCGCACCTCGTTGACGCACAAGTGCGCACCTCGTTGAAAAGGGTCTAGTTTGGTTTGAAAAGTGTCCAATTTGAAGTGAAAATGGTGTATAAACCCGGACGTCCTTGATAATCGAATGGATTGTTCATGGAGTGCCATCCGGGCACATTCTAGATTTTTGACGACTACCATGAAAACCTTAGATAACAGAAGCTAGAAATACCAGGTTTTTAAGAAGACATTTCGCATTGTTTCGTTCATAAAATTAGCATGGAGCACTATTATTCGACCTCCTTTTTCTTAGCCGTTGGAATGAAAAGCAGTCGCATTCTAAAACTGCAATACCTCACTTGGCGAACTAATCGATCAAGCAATCAATCATTGATCAGTGGCGCTGATCGATTAGCCAGTGTGCGCTGTTGCTACGGTCATTTCGTTTCGTTGCATTTCGAAGGAAGAGGCGGTATCGTCTCGTTTTGTGGTACGCGACGAGAAAGAAGTGCTCGTAATTCACATGACCAGACGGCTGTCATCGTTTCCGCCCTTTGTCTCGTAGCTAACACTCGTCGTAAAATAGCGACAGACGCGGGGATTTGAAGGCTTCTTCCAAAGGGCTGGGGGAAAACATTGCAGAGAGAAACAATATGATGCTCTTAGACTAAGGTGCAGGGAAATAAATAATAAGATGCCTCAAAAGAGTGCTCTTAGAGCAACCAAAACGGATGATTTACCATTCATTTTCCTGTATCTGCTCCTCAATTTGTAGCAGTGATAAATTGAACACGAGCTATGACATCTACCCAATCTGTTCTTAAGGGTTAAAATAATTGAGGACATATGGTGCCATACGATTTGCTTCAGGTTTCTCGTGTTCCTACTTCCGGTCATTAGCTGCAGACGCTCCCTTCATAGCAAAAGAAAGGCACATTCATAAAAGTGCCAGATGCTTGAACGATCTAAACATTTCATGGGATCCACCGAGACGTTCATGTAAATATAAGGCCTACACATTCAACAGGCGACGAAATTAAGAAGAGTCCTAACCACTGTGACCCGACCCAAAACCGTCGCCGAGTCTTGCCTAATTGTGTCCCCAGGCACACCGTTGTGCATCCCAGTTGAGTTTCAAAATTCTTGAACATAATTGAATTTCATTTTCCTGCCGTTTTTGATCTTCCCCTGGCTGCGATAATTCATTTAGTACCAAATTTGGCAGAAAGATATGCGCTGAGAATGCTGCGATAGATATACGCAGCTAAAATCGGCGACAGAGAGCTGCATACCAAAGGTTCACATGCACTTTTGACGAATTGCAACCATGCGAAAATGTCCAAAATGCACTCGGAACGTAAGTTTTAATGTCATTTTCCTTTCTTAAAGATGAGTAGATGGGAAGCTACTATAACAGGTATTAGACTGAGGATTCTTCCGCTGAAATAGCTGAAATCGGTTCAAGCAACAGCAGGCTCAGTGCATATCTTTCTGCCAAATTTGGTGCTAAATGAATTGCCGCGGCCAGTGGAAGGTCATAAACGGCAGGAAAATAAAATTCAATTAAGTTCAAGAATTTTAAAATTCAAATGGGATGCACGACGGTGTGCCTGGTGAGATAAATAGGCGATACTCGGCAACGGTTTTGGGTCGGGTCACAGTAATTAGGACCCTCCCAATTTCGCCGCTGGTTTTCAGGTTTCCACCTACTTTTGAATGGCGTTTGCATGCCCGGTGGTAGGTAGGATTATGACAGGAGCCGTTGTAAATTTTGGTGAGAAAGTCTTTACTTGGACAAAGCTATCATGATGCGGCCCAAAAAACGCGTTTCGCTTTTAATCAACATGTTAGTGACTGAAAGGCAAGTGCTTCGAGGAAAAGGACTCTTGTGAAACATCTGCCCAATAAGGCTAAAATCCTGATTATGCGAGTTTGCCTACTGTACTACAACTGTTCTAATTCTAACAAAGAGTTCCACATTTACTGCACGGTATGTGCGTTAGTAAAGCCTCCATACTTCCCCACATGTTCCTTAATTGTTTAGCAATTCTGTCCTCCTCTACTATCCTTTTCTTCCTCTTCTTCTTTTCTCTTTTCTTTCGTTCTTCCTTGTCCTTCCTTTTTCTTTCCTTTGTTGTGAAGCTGTTGAGCCGAGATTGTTATGAGAGTTTTATTCGGCTTACGTTTCGGCGTAATAACCTTCTTCAGAGTCTGGGTAAGTCAAAAGAAGTCGGAGAAATTAGTCGTTCAAGGATTTTTTCAAGCTACATGAGTTTAAATTAGTGGGAGAGTCTAATCTGTTCAAATTAATATGTTCCTGTTGTGAGTTCCTCTCGTTACAGTGTCTGGTTTTCGAGTCGGCAATAAAACAGCACCGTAGATAGGGGTAAAGGACTGCACTAATTGATCTTTTTTGGAATGTGGTCTCTCTTTCTGCTTCCAGACGATGTCGCGGAGGCAATTTGAATGCGTGTTCGGCTTGCACAATGACTCGCGGTGGCCGGCCGCTGGACAAGTCTGTGTCTTATCCCTCCCATACCAACTCACCCATCTAGGAGGGTGGGAGCGTTAGTATGGACGTGTGGTGGTGCTCTCCGAGGGCTCCACCACATGTCCGTAGTGGAAGTATCTGCTAAGTCTCTCGTTGTAGCTTTTGAAGGTACAAATAGACCTATTCCCGAAAAAAAAATCAGAAAAAGACCAAGTTTCTAATTTTCTCTTGGGTGTAGTAGACCCTCTTGAACACTGTTTGTATCACTACAAATGGATGCTCGTAGAGGAAATATAGACCCGCATGTCTTTCCTTATCAAACAGGTATGCTGATGGCATACCATTTGGGAACATTATAGCCTCTTGACGTCCCTATGAAACGCCAGAATAACTCATCTCGGGAGTGCCCTGTTTCTGAGGCATTGGCGCTTTGATTGGTTTATAAAATTTGCGTGAAGTACGTATTCCTGAGATAAACCTGTTCTAAAGGCTTCATGCTTGTTTTAAAGCGAACGAGGTTTTTTGGTTGAGACCTGTGTTGGTAATTCAGTTATACAGCTTGCTTGTTTTTTCTGATGGATGAAATCCAATAATTTTCATGCCAATAGTCTTCTTGAACTTAGGTAAGGTTTAAGGGTATATGATTTAACTGTCGATGAGGACCTCGACATTAGCTTGCCCTCTAGCATCAGTGTTTCTAAGCATTCTCTGTGTAACTGTACTGCATTTCTTACGAAAATTGATTTAAACCAGTGGTAACTGCAATTGAAGAATTGCTAGTGATTTCTTAGTCGGGGGAGGGGTTAACGAATAGGGGAAGAACTGACGATAAACTCCCGATAAGCCGGACGCTAATCGTTTACATGTGCAGTGTAGTTTTTGAAGTCTAGGAATGCTCGTTCGCGTACATTTTCACGTTTGAAACAAAAAAGAAGCTGGTGTTAAGTGACGGGGTGATTCAAAAAAGGGAAACGATGCAGCTGCATATGTCAAATGAAACTCCTAGGTGTGAGCAGGTGCACAGCGCAATACCACGTTTCTCATCCTTATTATAATATATCCTTATTAAGGGGTTTCAGTGATTGTGGTGCAAAGAGTAGCAGTAATCTTCATTCCATTTCAGTTGCTCACGCCCACTTTCTACGACACCGACAACGACGGTGTGGGCGATTTCCGTGGAGTGACGGAGAAGATCGACCTGCTGCGCAAGATCGGCATCACGACGATCTATCCGAGTCCTGTGATCGAAATTGAGAAGGTGCGTGAATGTGTGAACAGTACAGCCGACGTCGACACCCTCAATACCCCGGCTCTGTTTGCCCAGAGCATTCCCCGAGTCAATGATTGCTCACCTCGTTGTACACCCATTGGGCTAGCCAGCCGAGCTATGTACGCTGAATTGTCATCGCCAAATACGCTGCGCTGCTTCTGAGGCTTTTCATAGTCCAGAACAATGGCAGACACGTCGCCACTAATAGGCGAGGTAGCTACGGAGGTAGGAGTCAAGAACGGGACCCTTCATCGATGATCGGTTAGCGGTGACAGGCTTAGGAGTCTCTTTATAGAAAGACTACATAATAAGGCAAAATGATAAAAAAGAATACATGACGGCGTCAGTCTTTCCGCACCATTGATTCTACCCGACGGGATGTCTTGGAGGCGATTTGAATTCGTCTTTGGCCTGTAGAATGACTTGCGGTAGCCAGCCGATGAACAATTCAGTGCTTTATCCTTCCCAGACGAGTTTGATACCAATTCACCGGTCCCGGAGGTATGAAAAAATTGGCTGGTCAAGGCGGGAAATCGGAGCAAGGAAGCTGGAATCTGGTCACTAGACAGCGTGCTCCTTCTGAGATTCGTGTGCCCTAATAAGGCATAAGCAAAGATATGGATAAAATTCAACGTTAATCATTCGCTTCAGGGGATGCGCCATGTATTTTTTTGACTAATATCATGGAGACAGTTTGAATGCCTATTTCGCTGGCCTGACGGCCTGCTTGGCTTGCCATTTAACAGGGATCCTCTCGTTCTTTCCAAGCAACTCTGCCACCAATTCACCGAGGCAGAAAGTATGGCTGGCCTGGGCGGGACACGAACCTTGAAACACTTGGGCGTGCACGCGATAGCAGCCGGCTCATTCGACTGCGCTACACGTTCCCTAAAGTTACGTACCCAGAAAAAAGGAACTTGGTTCTTCGGAACAAGGCACTTCGTTAAAAGCACTCAGTTCAGATGTGCATGAAAACGTTAAGGCAGCCATAAATTTACTGCACTCCAATCCGAAGTACATACGGCACGAAAGGATTGAGAATTCCTTCTTCTCAAGCGCTTCCTTATTTCGATCTTACATTTCGCGATATCGTAAAGATCAAACACGACGGTATTCGATGCAGTTGGGAAGGAGGTCCAATCTAACCTGCGCCTGAATTCGGTCATTGATCGAGCTCCCGTTAATTAATTAATTTATTTATGAGACGCGGATTCTGGAATCACGCGTGAAAAAAAACACAACAACAAACCATCTAGTCAAACATAACAACATCCTGAACTATTAGTGAAATAAGGAAAGGAAAAGAGAAAACGAGAAACAGGAAACAATAGAGTAGTGTTCTAGCGATCACCTGATCGAGAAGCACGATGGGCAAGTATTCTAAACTGAGCCAGAGACATGGTGAGAAGATTGGTTTTGGAAATGGAATTGAAGGCGGAAACAGTTCTATTAGCAAAAAACTTCGCCCTCAGCTGTGATTTCCCTGTAGCCACCCTAAACTTTGTAGGTGCTCCTCTCGTTCTCGAGCAGACCGCCGTAAAGAAGTCACTGGCATTGATGTGGACCTTCCCCTTTATAATTTTGAAGGCCATGACTAAATCGAATTTAATTCTCCTCGACATCAGGGATGGAAGACCCAATTGAATTCTCCTGTCCTTACCATTGGGAATCTCCTTGTAATTTAAACCGGTTGTTCTAATTACCAACTTTCTAGTGAAATTGTTTTGAATACTTTCAATAGTGTCAATATCCTTCTTTTTGTAGGGTGAAAAACGGTTGTGCCGTGCTCAGCTATAGGGCGCACATACGATTTGTAAGCCTGCAATAAGGTAGACGGATTTTTTGTCCTGAGGGCCTTAAACAGATTGTATGTGCGAAACATGGCTCGAGAGACAAGCGACTTATAATATGAGTCAAACTGCAGCTTGTCCGTAAATATGAAACCGAGGTCACGAATTTTGTCCACCTTCATCAGGTCTACATCGCCTAATTTGTAGATTGTGCTCATATGCCTGCTATCCAAGGAAATAACTTTTGTTTTCTCAGGAGCTAGTGGTAGTTCCCATTTTTGAGACCATTTGTCAACTGCGTTAATACTAGCTTGAAGCGCATTCACATCCTCGGATGAGCAGATAGACTTATAAATCTTTATGTCGTCAGCGAACATTATGCAACTTGCTCCATAATGGAGTCCAAGTCCTCCGTCTTCTCTGGGTTGGGAATGGAACATAAGTGTAGTATGCTGTCGCAAAATCTTTAAATATTCGAATGGCTTCGAATGGTTAGAATTTTCGAATGCTCCAGCTCAGGTATATTCGGAAAATCGGGTTTTTCTGAGTATTCAAATTCGAATACATTAGAAAAACACGAGTTCTTGATTTTTTCGAAATGGAATACTCCTCTCGATTCCATTCGAGTTCGAATGAAATCTCGGGTTTCAGAAAGGAATCGACACGAAGGAGGTCTTTAAACTTTTGGTTGCCATCTCCAAGTAATGGTTAATTTTTTCGTGGTCGACAATTTTCGTTTGCTTTCTTTTCACGGGCTTGTTGTACAGTCTCAGCGACTAAGATTTCTACTAGATCGGCACTTCCTATGTACTATATATAACCAAATGGCCCAAAAGAGATATTCTTTGAAGCATTTCACACTTATTCCTTCCACGATAACGTTATATGGAAGCAGAATACGTGGCGCATCCTATGGAATTGACCAGCACTGGAACTCATGCTGTTTTGTCCTCATATCTTCTAATACCTTGAATTTTAGGACGACTACTTCAACTCGTATAATGTGATCGATCATCTCAAAGTGGACAAGAGATTCGGTTCCGAGGAGCATTTCAAGGAGCTCATTCAAGCTGCGCACAATAGAGGTAATTGCTGAATTCCCACCTTGTAAAAAAACCGAACAAGGTTGTTTAAAATGGCTAAGTGGCGTCGAAGAAGAGCCTATGAGGAAGTGAGTAGCAAGATCGGCAGATTCTCAAACATTTTCAAAAATAATTGCTTTAAAAATGTTGCCAAGATAAAACCGAATCTGAATGCTGAACGCCATTAGATTGATTTAAAAGGTCCTTTCACAGAAACATTTTCAAGCTAACGTTGTGGAATAATTTCAACGTCATTTTGCGCTAGTGGACGAAACAACAACAAGATGGACGAAAGCACATGGTTGGTACCGCCTTGTCTCATTTCAGATATGTACGTCGTAATGGACCTGCCCGTGTCGTCAGTCTCAACTCAGCACCCATGGTTCCGCGATGGCGAGGCTGATGTGTTCGTGACGGCGACAGAAGGATCGGTGGCGTACAATCAGCCGAACTTCCACAAATTCCTCAACGACAACACCACAAAGTACAGTAGTACACGGCGCTCTTCAACGAGGATTCTGATTCAACGCTGACTGTTAAGGTATCTTGGCTATCCGACTGCGGCAAATCCGGTGCTTAACTGGTCAAGCGAGAGGGTGAAATCGACGATTCACGACGCCATCAAGAAGTTCCTTCTGCTGGGTGTCGATGGCTTCCACATCGATCACGTCAGCCAGCTGGCCGTTGATGAACTTGGAAAACCCGACGTAAGTGAGCTCTTCTGGCAGAAGGAAGTGTGAATAGCATGACAATTTCTAGCTAACCTGTAAAATAGCTAGCCAATGTAGCCTATAAGATAGAGCATATAGCCATGGCTATACAACATAGCCTATAGCATATAGCCTATGCAAAACCATTCGATGAACAAATCAGTATTATGAGGCTGTTTATTCAGGAAATCTACCCTTTTACGGCCTTCTTCTTCTTCGCTATCGAGCGTCCATCTTCTGGTGCTTTCTTCCTGACTCTTTGAATCCGTTTCCATCTAGACTATCTAGACGACTACCCCAAACCTATGAAAGCAATTTCCATGTAGAGATCTTGGAATTGCAGCACTTTTGTTTTGTTCAAGTAGATCCCATAGTAACTAACTCAGTTTCGTTAAAGTAACTGCACTGAAATGAATGGCTACCGACCCTGTCTTACCTAAAGTGGCCACAACATCGCAAACTCTCCGTCTGAAGAGTTTGCGAAATTTGAGCAGGTCTTAAATAAGGTCATTGTTCCAGAATATCAGGGGACCTCAACAAAATTAAGCATTGAGGGCAACCGAAGTTGTCGTGGAACACAAAACTACACACTTTCAGCATGATGCCGCTATAGCCGTTCTGAAGGAGCTGACCTCGTCGATCAAGGGCTTCATCGATTCGCATGACGAGCTGAAGGGCAAGAACGTGTAAGTTGTTCAAACCCGTCTACGGTGAGCAACCGGGCAGCTCAGATTGGTCACTGATGTGGATAGTGCAACTCCCATAACGGTAACCCGACACCTACAATATTTGAGCTGGGTCTAATTGCGTTTCCCATAGCGCCGATTGGAATTGACTTGGCGCATACTATGGGATGTGGGATCATTGTCCTCTGGGATAATTAGCGGAGAGCTGCGAATAGCGGCAAGAATTAGTGAAATCTTGGCAGTTATTTGCGGCTTTAGGTGCTTTGAAAAGCGTCATCACCTTCACTCGTTTTTTCAGTTCAGGAGTTCGGAAGCTCTTCTCCTCTAATTTTGATGTTTTTTGGCGAATATTTAGAAAAGATATTATGCTTGCTAGCACTAAAGCGGTGCTTATTTACTACTGTGCGTGAACAGGAGTTCAATCAGGATTTCATAGTGGTCCATTGTAGAGGTTTACTGGAGTGCAAAGTGAAAAGCTAAGACGTTGTAATATTTATTGTGCTGCTCTCTGAACTTCTCGTAAATCCGTATTTGTCATGCAAAAACATGAAGGACAGAAATCGGTCGCAAAACCAACCACTCGGCCATTGTATGTGCCGGGCGTTCCATTTCTATAGTGTCTGATACAGCACCTTCAATATTTATTCATTTATTTATTTATTTCGTGGCGTGAATCACAGCAGAAATACACGCATATAATGAGATATAAACGAACGAAACAATCTTCAAGAAATCAAAAACAAACAAGTGAGAACAGAATAACCTAGAAAAGTTCATTCCCAACGAGTAGATGCTGAAATTGAGGGACAGACATACCAAGAAAATCTTCATTATCACCGATAAAAAGGTTTAGCTCCCTAAGGCCCCTCTAAGTGAGGAAGTTAGACCTAACTTGCGACCTTGCAACCGTGGTATATAATCTAAGTCTACCTGTTCTACTAATCGTAAGTGGTTCTCCAAAGAACTCAACAGGATCTAGAGACAGTTTTCCGGTGAGGATTTTGAACAACATAATCAGGTCTGCCCTTTTTCTTCTTTTGCTTAAACTGGGTATGCCGAGCAGCTTAGCCCGCGTGGAACCGTTAGGGATGTCTTCGTAACCCATTTTGTAGCACCTCATGAACAACTTACGTGTGTAGTTAAATATGTACATATGTCTTTCATTTGCACAACGATTTTTCACGTGCAGCTGGTCGGCAAGTCATTAGATCCCTATTACAATATTTTTTTCTCGATGCAACCTACCTGCCCAGTATTAGCGGTTAACAACGGGTTTTCTCGCGGATGTATTATATACTATTTTACCGTCAAATTCTAAAATTTGAAATTAAATTGGACACTTTTTAAATTAGTTGGGCCCTCTTCTAAGCAAGCCTGAGCTTTTGAAAACAAAATGAACATTTACCAAATTAAAACGAGCCTCTTCCACATTACATACGCTCCGAGAAAGAGGAATTTTCTGTTCAATGTAAATTTAGTAGCACATTTCTAGTAGCATCTTGAAACCTTCTTTTTTTTTAGTTTAGTAGCATCTTGAAACCTTCTTTTTTAAAGCAAAAATAATAGCATAGAGTTTGCTTCAAAGTGTGTAAAGGCAGCATTTTTTTAGCGTGCTAAAAGGACAGATCGCGCCATGCGAAGTGAAGATAGTGTGTTTCCTACAACTGTTTTTGTTACACCGTTGACAATTGTGTAACTCGTCGCAAATTTTTGCTATCAATCGAAAGAAATTCGTAACGTTCTGTACGGGTACATGGCGCGCTGTCTTTTTCAGCACTAAAAATTTCTGCCTTCTTGTGCTTTAACGCAGGCTTCGAACGCTTATCTTTCCTCAGAATGTTACAAATACTGTGGTATTCATTTATCGGGACAGGTGATTTAAATATTTCGAAGAAAGTCACGCTATTTTTTGTACAAAAGATTATCCCAATCTTCTCGTAGAGTCTTTAGCTTAATCTGGACAGCGCTCATTTTGATTTGGAAGATGTTATGCCGGATTTGAAAAGCGCCAAGCTTGCCTCCACGAATGCCCAATTTGATTTCAAAAGCGTCCAGTTTGGAAAAGTCCAGTTCCAGTGCAACGTGGAAATGGCATATTCGGCACCACCACTGTGTCTCATAGGCGTCCTACTTCCCTTCTCAAGCACACAGTTTCAGAGTACTCTTCTCATCTCTTCGCGACATCGAAGACCTTCATGCGAAGGCGAAGGAGACTGGCGAGCTGAACTACGTGATCGACAACACGTTCACCTCGCTGAACACCTCCTCATGTTCGGAAGGTGTAGCGGCGTGTGTTCATAACTCGCTCACCGCCGCCTACTCCAGACATCAGGTGGGTAACAAGGCTTTCGATACTGTCGGCACAATATCAGTTCACTCATTTTCACAATTTTGTCGAAAATTCGATTCAGAGATTTTCAGCGCAGTAGTTTTCAGTGTTTGAGCTGAACCTTTGCCGTTTATCTTTGGTAGTGGATGAGGAAAAACGTTTGCGTTTTCATTTGCATAGAAAAATGGCGAATTTGCTAGTGGTTATTTTGATGTTCAGAAATATGTTGCTGAAAAGGTAATGTGCTACAGGGCAGTTACAAATTCTTTGAGATTCAAAAGGAAATAATGTAGGGTTAGTCTTCTCCTATTTTTTAATGCTTTTTTCTCGAGAAAACTTTGGCTGTTAAAAGCGCCACACAAGTAGATAGTAGAAGCTCTGTCTTCTAATGAAAACGATAATAAGCCATGAATGTGTGCGTAAATCCTATGTTACATATTGAAGGATTATCGACGGAAAATAATTCACAAGGTGAGTCGCGTGGTTAGTTGATCAGTTGGAGTGTTTAGATTTAGGTAACTTCCGAGTGTGAATGAAGCGGTTGCGTTTGCACCGGCTGTGTGATAATGTTCGAACTGGAGAGCTTTCAACTGACTCGTGTCCGCAGCAAACGGTCTCGTCCTCTAACTTTTCGAAGGGACAATTGTCAGTCCTTCGAAAAGTTAGAGGACGACAGATTTACCACTGTCCTGAGGGCTAGAACTTGTAACCGAACAGCAGTGTCTATTAGAAATTATCAGTATTTGGTCCAAAGGTCCGCAGGTTGAAGGTACGCTATGGGTGGAGGGGTTGGTAGCAACGAAACCAAACGTAAACGCTCAAGTTGATTCTTAAATAGCGTAAAGCGCAGAGCGGCAACTGCACGCTGCGGAAAGGAGGATGCTCAGATGGGTAGGTGGATGGACTCGATGGGACTGGGTACGAAATGAGGATGTTAGAGCATTGATAAAGACAGCCCCGATCCAGATGAAGATGAGGATGCAGCGTCTAAGGTGGGACAAACACATCCTTAAAAAGACCAGAGAATCACCTCGTAAAGGTGGCCCTAGATTTCGAGGCACCGGGAAAGCGCTCGAGAGGAGCGCTAAAGAAACGGTGGAAGGACGTCATAAAAAGTGATCTCGCCGAATTCGGCGCCACGGTAGACGACGCCTTGATAGGATGAGGTGCGACGGGCACAGGAACAACGGACCCTGTGACTGAGCGGGACTAAACTGCGAGAAATAGGAGAAGAAGGAGAAAAGGGGAAGAGGATAGTGACGGTGTTATTCAATCCTACTTGGGAGGCGCCATGCCCTCTCTTCTACATCTCCGGTATGTTGTGGAGGCAATCTGAGTGCGTATTTGACCAAACAACTTGAGGTAATCGGCCGATGAACAGGTGAGCGCTTTATCCTTCCCAGACAAGTCTGGTACCGATCCACCGACCCCAGAGGGCTGATAGGCTTGGTTGGCTTGGGCGGTAAATCCGAGCCATGAACCTGGAATCGGACGCTTCAGCCGGCACGTCCTCTGACTGCACTCTACGCTCCCAAATGCCATAGCAATTATTTAATGTTTACAATGCATACAAATATATGAACCACAACCGGAAATTAGTAACGTCGGATAATCAAAAACGAAGCAAAAGCAAATCCTAAATTTTAGCTTAACCAGAGGAAGTCTCCTAAGGAGATTTCATTGTCGTGATGTAATGCGCTCTGAACCTGTCGAGCATGCCAAAAGCAAGCGTACAAGAAACAGTCGAGAGAACCGCTTCAGATTAGATTTCTAAGGCATGTTGTGTTGTGAAAACTGTTCCTTGGTGCAGCCATAGCATAGAGATTGTAAGAGCTCCAGAATGTGGCAACACTGGCCCGACCACGCAATCTGCGCCATATGCTGGAATTTCTTCATTTGGCCAGCTTTGAGCGCTCCCGACCGATTCTCTGTCCTAGCATTTGCTCTTCAAAATCGTTTGACGGTCGTCATAGAAGACCTCATTACTCTAAACACAAACATGAACATGACAACAATACATGAACATAAAGAACCAGATGCAGCATCGAAACCTTCAGAGCTACGAAATGTCGAATGTGGCGGATTATAAAGCGAGAGACATGGCCGCAGTTGAAGCCTTCTTCTGCAATGAATTCTGAGTGCCCTCGTATTGAGGAAGGCGAACATTTC
This sequence comes from Heligmosomoides polygyrus bakeri, assembly GCA_947359475.1. Taxonomy (NCBI): domain Eukaryota; kingdom Metazoa; phylum Nematoda; class Chromadorea; order Rhabditida; family Heligmosomidae; genus Heligmosomoides; species Heligmosomoides polygyrus. The sequence continues at coordinate 90,959,365 of OX375865.1, read as the reverse complement.
AGTGGGAATGCATGGCAGCTCAGATGAACAGTCTTCTGCCATAGTTTCCTTTATAAGCACATCTTCAAAAAATCAGCTGCGAGCACTGTTTAGTTAGAAGCCTAAATATTCAGCTTCCATGAGCATTTTTCATTCAGGCCGACTCATTCACTCCTTACTGGCAATTCTCCAACGCCGACAGCAGCCGCCTGGCTTCTCGATTCGACGCCGATACGGCTACTCTGCTTACTTTCATGCAGGTGTGTGCAACAGCGAATGTCCTTACACATTGCATTTGTCAAAATTCAATCCACGGAGATCGCAGTGGCTTCTGGGGGAAGACGAAGGCCCTGCAAGAAAATCTAAAAGCATCGAATTCTCGCCTAAACTTTTGCGAAGATTTGTTTCACGAGCAGATATGAAAGTTGCTGTAAAATTGTCATTTCAGCTTACTCTGCCTGGAGCGTTGTCGCTGTACTATGGTCAAGAGTTGGGACTAACCAACGTCGGAAACCCACCAAGTCCCCGCGGTGTGATGCAGTGGACCCCGTCGGGCAGCGACCATCACGGTTTCCTCTCATCGAGTGAGGCGAACATCGGAAAGCTGTTCTTTGACGAGAGCTCCAACGCCGACGAGCAGGATAACTTCGAGGTGGGTTCAACGGAGTGGCATATCGCTATCTAACTGGCGTGCTTTCTTCGATCATTAGGCGGTGTAGCCCGTTTCAGTCAGTGAAGAAAACTTTATTCGAGTATAGGAAAGAAACTGTGAGCTGTGCCTTCAATTTTTCAAAATGTATCACTATCACGAGGAACTGGACACTTTTCAAACCAATTTTTTCAAAGCGAGCTTTAAGACCTTAGAAATTACTCAAGGTGAACTACTCAAAAGCGAATTGCCCTTCAGGCTGGTGATAGACTCAATCAGATGGTTAGAATAATTTTGTGTTCAAGGAAAATTTGGTATAACCTTCTTTGAAGTTCCTTAGTTTACCTGCCCCATTAAGTGTAATAATTTTAGGAAAGTTTTATTTTTCGAGGAAAATTTTTAGTTTAAAAGTTGTCTTTAAGCACAGCAAAGGCAGTCATGTAGTGCATTAAATAATCAGATCGCGCCATGCACACATAGGGTTCGCAAGGAAACTTTTATTTGATTGGTAGTGTAAATGCCACTTATGTACATGAATCACCGAAGTGAGTTCGATATGTTCGCTTTTATTGCATTCATAACAGGTGTCAAATTCCATGCAAACAGAAATTATGCTATCAGTTGAATAAAGATCACCGAAGATTTGACGAGGGCATGGCGCAACCATTTTTCCAGTAAAAACGGCGCCTCACTGCTCTTGAAAGGAGCTTTAAACCACAGTTTTTCCTAAAAATAAAATTTTGATAAAATTTCAAGCAATGTGTTCACTTGTTGGGTAAGTGAATTCAGCTTCAAAGAAGGTTTTACTAAAATTATCCTGGAATAAAACGTTGTTCTAAGCTTTTTGTAGAGTTTCTAGCCTAATCTGGAAGACGCTCATTTCGAATTGGAAGACGTCGCTCTGACTTCAAAAGTCTTAGGCTAGCCTAAAGGAGTGTCCAATTCGACGTGAAAATAGTATAAATAAGTGATGAGGCAAATTGCTCAATAACTGTAACGTAAATGGTTCGGTGATCTGCTACATACTAGCGACGCATCGCTGTCACAGTTCATAGATATTCTCACCATCAGTTGACGTTGTTAATTGTTTTAGACCTGCTCTACGCTAGTCTTTTGGTGCTATAGCCTTGTTACTTCCGGTTCTATCATCACCGTTTTCAGACTCAGTACGCAAGGGAGAACTCACCTCTGAAGATCTACCAGAAGTTGGCCAAGATGCGTCAACGTGACGAGGCGCTGATTGTCGGCAGTACTGTGCGCGACACAGTTGAGGGGGATGTGGTCATCTACTCGAGATTCGTCAGGGGCGAAAACGGCACTGCTATCGGGACGGTAAGGTTTTGCTACCTGCATATCCTTCTTGGTTCAGTTCATCTTTACGAGCCAAACTAGCTTTCCAAGTGAGATATCTGGAAGCCCGCAGCCGTGCTCCATGGGCATTAATACAATGAATCTTCACTTGAAACTACAACTCGTCTGTCAAGCGGGGCTCAAACCAACCTTTCTTCCTTAACGTGATGCAACAATCGAATTTTCGGTAGGGGCAACTCCCCAGTTCGAACCACCAAATGCTTGATGTGCAACTTAACAACCACAATGGGAAACCTCCGTTACAGCCCTGAGCTTTTTGGCACTTAATTAGTTGAAGAGTAAGAAAAAAGCCTCACATCAAGCAATCACTTGGCATGCGTCGTACTGCATCATGACAAGTCTTCTGTACTACCTGATTAACTTTAACCTTGATTTTTTTTGCATTTTCGAGGTGCAGGCGTGGATGACCGTGCGACAGATTCTGTCAAGGCGCTCTTAGACTACTGCGATGTGTTTTTTCATTCAACACAGCTGACCGCCTTCGTTTTTCAGACGTTTGTCGTCGCACTGAACTTCGGCTCTGATGAGGCATCCGTGGATTTCACCCACTTCAGAGGGAGAGAGCTGCTTCCAGTCAATAAGGATCTTGCTAGAGCCGAGGTAAGGTTATGTTCATTCTTCCTTTGCGTTGTTTCAGAAAAGATTCCAAATCCAGCCATATTTGTGCGTATATATCGAACATCAGCGAAATTATTTCAGGTAGCAGCTGTGACTCCTGGTGTGGAAGTCTACCACGCACGTGACAAGATTGACCTCGCCAGAGATCCAGTCATTCTGCCGGCTAAACAGGCCATCATGATCAAGCTCTGATGACTTTCTGAGTGAAAGATGAGACCAATAAAGATTTTAGTTGCTCAGTCTAATTTTTCGAACATTACGCCTATTTTTTGGGAAATTTTTCCCAGTATCTTGAAAATGGCCAAGCGAAAAATTCGGGGAACAAGCTGAACACACGAAAGCGCGTGGCGGCCGCGACGACTGCTGCCGCAAGAGCGACGCCTACGTACTGTGTTTTGCTACAGTTGCAGCGTCCATTGCTCCTGTAGCTGCACAAACCTCTTCTGCTGTCTCTCCTCAGTTACAGGAGAACCCTTCAATTACCTTATTCAGAGAAATTGGTTAATTCGAGAGGGAATTGAATGACCTAATTGAAGAAATAGGCAACCGCTTCCATTGTGAAAGGATTTAGAGTTACCATATAACATGAAGTTCTTTTCTAAAAACCACATATATAGACTCAGTGTACAAAACTCCGGAGTTTGTTAGAGCCCAAATTTTACACATAGCCCACTCAGTTGCGCAGCGTTAGCGGCGGACGGCGGGTCGCCGCGGGCGCTACGAAAAACCGTATGTTCGTACTACCAACAGAAAACGGGGGCAGACATAACTCCGACGCCGCGCGGACCCCCCCTCGCGACGCGCGCGGTGCGCGACGAAATTGGACGAGTTGTCGCGGTCCAACTGCTTTCGACGGGGGCGGCTAGTAACGCTTCCGACAGGGCGGATGGTGACTTGCGCTAGAGTGTGAAAGTGAGTGTCGGCAACCGCGTTTTTCGCGAAGATGGAGGGGGGGGGGAAGCAGTTTGGTAAGACACGTCTGATATCTCCTGGAAGGGAATTCTATGCGTACCCCGCTCGTACTAGTGTATTGTTAACCGGTGGCAAATTAGAGTGTATAGAATCCTAGCGGAGCTAGCTGTTGCATCTCTATACATCTCTATCGCGCGTAAATTTACGAGTATTACCTATTACTCGTAAGTTCACGACCTTCTTGAAGATTCCTTCTTAAAGTGGAGGCTTTTATTAACAAAGCGCGGTTGGAATGAGACTCAGCCTATTAGAAATGAATGAATGGAAACGGCCAAGGAGCTGGCGAGGAGAATTCCAGACCAGAACTTGGCTGTGATTATAGAAGTTAGAAAGTTTTCGGAAGCAAGTGCTTGTAAATTAGAGAAGTTTCGGAAGCAAGTGCTTGTAAATTTTCGAAAATTTTCACAAATTTCCTTGAATAGTTGTCCTTGTTCGTCCGTGTTTCAGCGCCGCAATGTCGCATGCGGCTAGTGCGCGACGTCGCGTTGGAGCTACGTGCTGGAGCAGCAGAAAACCTCGTTTGATGACCGAAAGAATCGTGGCACCTTGTGCTAGATGACTCTACAGCTGCTCTCTTGTAAACTGAGATATTCGACCTCAAAATTGAAAAAGTGAACAGTTGTTCTTGGGCACTTCTCGGCTATGTTTTGTCTAGTTTTATTCAGCTATCTTCAAACGAAAATCTCACACAACCAATCAATTCAGGACTGTTGGTATCTTTGGCTCCAAGATTAGAACATCAAGAGCTGGCATTCATCCAAGCATAATGTTTGTTGACGGATAGGAACTACTAAAACTCGTGAAAATAAGTGAATGGCTGGAATCTACATTAAGTACAATCGGATGCACTGTAGGTGGTAGTGCCTCAAAAAATTTGTTCGTGGAACAACCAAAAATAAGGTTTGCCGTAGGATTTTGGTTGAACTCCATGCTTAGCGTCGTTCTCATTCTTAACCGGAGCTAAATTTTAAGAGCCCACTGTTAAAATTAACCTTTTGCGGGAGCACACTACGTGGATAACGTTTGAACCATTCTCAACCTGGTCACCTGAACCTTTGGTGTGTCGTTCTATTGAGAATGAGTGGCTCTGTCGATTTCCACGTTGATCAGCACTTCCACGGTCTCCCGCAAAAGGCTCGTTCGGCACGAGCTGCACACCTTGAGGTGAACCTGCCAGCATATCCCGAACTTGGGCGCTTCCCTATCAGTCCAGTGAGAGCTGCGCTTGATGTACTCTAAGGGAGCAACCGGCTGGCATACGGTGTAGACTCCAAGTATAATAATACCTATTCATTACTTACGAACAAGCTCAAAAAACCTCAAGTTGGCGACAGTCATTCCTTGTGTAGATTCCTTGTGTTGCTCCTTGTTATATTTCTTCTATTTCGTGCAGGCAATTTGAATTGGTATTAGGCTTATAGAATGGCTTCTGCTGTACAAGTAGATATAAGTCAGTGTTTCATCCTTCTAAGACAAATCTGGCAACTGTTTGCCAACCATGGAGGAAAGAAAAGCTCGGTTAGCTTGGGCAGCCGGCAGCCGAACTAATAGCCTCGCTCCGGAGGTGCATTGGACATATGCAACTCCTCCGATTGCGCTACCGCGCCTCCAGTTCATAGGAGCACACTACATAATATGGCGTGTTTCGTGGAGTTGAGCGAGATGGTCTAAAAACAGAAATCTCTCTTGTTTGATTGCTGTTTCATTAATTTTGTTCACTATGGTGGTGACAGCCTTGAAAATTGCTGAATAGAATTGCCTATTTTTTACTGAAAGGATCGGTATTACGATCCACAAAAGGTATGATGAACGATTTACCCGACCACAGCAATGAAATAGCGATAGCATCGATAGCTAGTAAACAATGGAGGCAAATAGTGAGCAGCCTACTGCGGGGCTTAAAGCATCCCTAGATCAGGAGAGAGAATAATGGCAACATTAGCGCCGTCGGACATTATAACAGGTGAGAGCAGCGATGGACTCAGTACGACAGCCGAGTGGTAAAGTGGAGAGAGAATTACAGGAGCCAGAAGCGTCGGTGAGAGAATGACAGGAGCAGCTGCAGTGGGGCTGAGAACTAACGGTGAGAGTAGAAGCGGAGAGAGAATGAGCGGGTTGAATACACCTGGCGAGAGGATATACGGCACCATCAGTAACGGGCTAAGAATCGCAGGACTGAATATGCCCGGGCTGAGCACAAAAGGAGACATCGCGACGGGTGAGAGGATGATCGGGACGAAGGTGAACGGAGAGAGAATGATCGGACACAGAGCCCATGGCGAAGCGACCAGCGCGGAGAGCAGCCAGGGAGACAGAATCAGAGGCCCGACGAGAGTTGGCGACGAGATGAACGCGGAGAGAATCACCGGCGAGAAGACCGAAACCACGTTTGTCAGCGGCGCATCTGGAAAAGAAACATCATGCGCAGCAGACATATTGTATCCATAGCAGTGGCTGGTCTCCGTTTGAAGAAGTAAGGGGCCGCCTCTATTATTGCAGAAGAATCGAAACCTTGGGCCGGATGCATCAACGCAGCAATTTAACAGAGAAAACTACATCCGAAATCCCTGATAGCGCGGCCTATCAAGCGATATGGTGAGCGATAAGCTACATTATCTGAGTTTTCCGCTGTGAATTCTCCGTTAAAGTTATGTAAATCGTTGATGAATTCGATCCCTGAAAACCCAGTACTGAGCGCTTTGTGGTCTCATTTTTTCTGGAAACTCGACAGGATGGCAAAACCAACAACGGCGGCTCAGCGTTCCGGCATCCAGGGTTCAGGGTGCGTCAAAAGTTCTTGGACTCTTTTGTTTCAGACTCATTATATGGGATGATGCGCTTCATTCAACGAAACTTTTATGTGCTATTGTTGCCCTGCTCTTATTCTCTCAGACACCAATTTTTCGTGCCTGAATGTTCTTTTGTTCAAGATGGCTGATTCAAATGGTTTGCGCACTGTAATGGAGGAACTGCATCTCGAAGAAAAAAACTGACTACAAAACTACCTAGAGGGCATCCTGAAGAAAGACATTCTTCTTTGGAAATCTGTGCCTTAAAAAAGGCGACTGGACTTATCATCAACATTCTGCGCTGCTCATAAGGCTAAATTGGTACAGAAGATTTGCGCTAAGCAACTTTCCGGATTTCATCTCAGCCGAAGAGTGCCCCCCCCCCTCAGCCTGGACCTCAATCCGATGGACTACACAATCTGGTCCATATTGAAGAGTAAGGCCTATGCAACATCCCACACGAACACTGTTGCACTTCAAAGAGTCCTGAAGAAAGCCTGGGGGAGAGATTGATGAAGACCCCTTCGTGCCGCCGTGGATGCGTTCCCCGAGCGATTGAAGGCGTGTATTCGCGCTAAAGGAGGCCATTTCGAAATTTAACCGCTTCCTTATATGCGCCTGGACAATAGTAATAAATTTTATGAATATCACCTGATTTGCTTTAAAACAGTCGTTTGGGTGGTCAATTACATGTGTCCAAGAACTTTTGACGCACCCTGTACATCTTTAGATTTGCGTTCCGGTGGCGGCTTATAAATACAGTGAGTTTCAAAAGTATGTATCTACATAAAATTTGCCCATGTCTCGTTTCGCGTTCATTTCTTCACTAGCTCGTAGTCGAAAATAGGTAGCCACTCGCTTTCAGAAATTCTTTTCGTCTCACACGAGAATCAGACGTTTTTGAAGAAAATTTGTTGAAAATTAGCGTTTCAAAAGTATGTATCCACTTGTGAAAAACAAACTTTTTACTAAATTCCAAAGTCGATCGCACCACCATTATTTCTTATAACATCATCCGTCGTATTGTTCATGCTACTGACAAGGTTTTGGATGATTTTGTCTTCGCTGGTGTCCCATGTGGTCAAAATTGACACCACGTCATTGAACGGTCGGTTACTCACATAGTCTTGTCGAACCACGATCTCCCACATGTTCTCCATTGGGCTGCTGTCAGGAAAACAAGCCGGCCAGTCCGCTACTTGAATCTTGTCACGGAGGAGCCAACCTTTAGTCGAGCTAGACACATGGACCGCAGCGGTGCCCTGTTCAGAACATGTGTCTGATGCCTTCCGCCTCTCAAGAAAAGCAGAAGGATAGACTCCAGTATACCTTGACACCCCAGACTGTCCATGCGACACGACAGAAGCCTAAGCTCGGCATTTCACCACTAAAGGAGCCGACCACTGTCACTAAAGGACCGCCTCCAAAGTTGCGACGACGGGGCTTCTCATAGGTCTCTCCAGTAATGTCGGTATCCATCGGGGACATCCAGATTAAATTTCTTTTATCTTTACCAAGGGGAAATTCTAATCTGGATGCCCATGATGGATACCGACATCATTGGAGAGACTTGCGAGAAGTTCCCGTAGTGGCAACTTTGGAAGCGGTTCATAAGTGGCAGTGGCCGGCTTCTGCAGTAGCGGAATGCTAAAGCTTAGTCTCCGTTGTGTCCCGTTGTGTTGCATGGTTAGTCTGGAGTATCAAGGTGTACTGGAGTCTAGCCTTCTGCCTTTCTTGAGAGGCAGAAGACATCAGACACATGTTCTGCAGCAGGGCACCGCTGCAATGCATGTGTCCAGCTCAACCAAAGATTGGCTCCACCATCACAGGATTCAAGCAACGGACTGTCTGGATTGTTCTTCTGACTGCCACCCAATGGAGAACATGTGGGGATCGTGGTTCGACAAGACTACGTGAGTAACCGACCGTTCAATGACGTGGTCGCAATTTTGATTACGTGGGACACCAAAAGACAAGATCATCCAGAACCTTGTCAGTAGCATGAATAATACGATGCATGATGTTATTAGAAATAATGGTAGTCCGATCGACTTTTGAATCTAGTAAAAAGTTGGTTTTTCACAAGTGGATACATACTTTTGAAACGCCAATTTTCGACCAATTTTCTTCAAAAAAGTCTGATTCTCGTGCGAGACTAAAAAAATCTGAAAGCGAGTGGTTATTTATTTTTTCTACAAGGAATCTAGTGGATCTAATGCCGGCCTGCAGAAATAAACGCGAAGCGAGATGTGAGTATGTTTTGGAGTGGATACATTCTTTTGAAACACACTGTAGCTGATTCTGATCGCGGGCTCAACACCTAAAAAAACAGGCATAAAGTAGTCTCCAAGTTCTCTCTTTATAGAACCTCGACATTTTCCTGGTGTGTAAATATTGCAATGCCAAACGAGGTTGTAAGGTGGTTCAGTTTATTGAGCGGCCCAATGTTTCGATCTGTTCGTCGTCTTCAGAGGCCCTCTAATCCACCGTTGATGCGCAGCGACGTCGCTGCGGCTGTCGTTAGTGACCGCGTGGTGACCTCTCACTCGTTTTTTCATTTTTTTTTTACGTTTCACGTTTCATAACGAAGACGAAGACGGGAGCAGCACGCCGTCTCTCCGAAGGTCACCCGATGATAATGAGCGTTTACAAGTCGATGCTGAGGGTTCCGATCAAGGCGGAGAGACGCGTGCTGTACTCGTCATTATTAAAATGTAGATGAAAGAGAGCGCGTGTCGGCTTCTTGTTTTTGGACCGACTTGGAGGAGGATTGAGGGTGGATCAAGATTAATTTGTGATTCTATACGATCTAGGGCCAAGTCATCCCCTTGTGCCAAGTACGATAGATACGATAGATAGTACAATGTGCTAAGACGTCGCTCTGCGTTCTTACTAAATATACAAGCCCAATATATTTTCCTTTTACCCCGCTGACATGCCATTTCTGGTTATCCACTTTTCCTTCTATCTCCGTCCCTCCTGCCCACAGACACAATACTGTCTACCTAAAAAATTGTCAAGGAGTGGTGTCTGCACTCTAATCTGCCGTTGATTTACTGCTTGTCTAGATTGTCACCCCCACGAGGATGGGAGGTATGTGTAGCTCTACATTTATATCTCATCCTCTAATATTCAACTGAGAAATTTGCGTCTGTTTGAATACTTAGGATTCTCTGAATGAATCAGAAACATAAATGATGCAGCGTCGACCCATACTTTCAGGATGCGCCACGCAATCTGCCTGTAAGCGATGTTGAAAATGGAAATGGATTGAAGGGTTAGTTGACTGTACCCACTAGACGGATTTTCTTGAACCGAATGCAATGCGAACCTGAAATTGGATATTGGTGCACATGAGATAATAGGAACCTTTTGCCAAGTGCACTATGCGGCTGAGGGGGAGGATTTATACTCGATGTGCCGGACGACGCGACGTTTATGAAATCTACCCGTATTGATTACACTGACGATCGATATTGATAGATTTCTTAACGCCGCGCTGTTTTGCGAACAGAGGAGATTTCAGAAACATTAAACAATGCCTGAAAGGGGAACATTCGTAGCATGCAAAATCGACCAGAAATTAAGGTAGCAAAATCGGTCCTTTTATATGCAACGACCTGATGTAATAGAAGAGAAGTAAGAGTATACACCTCAATTACACCTTACACGGCAAGCAACCCTTCACAATCAAGAGAGTGCTAGTCGTAAATGTGGCCTTCATGGGGAGGAGGAACGCTCCAGACAATCACAGTGAATCACGGCACTGATGGAACACGAGGCAGCCATTCAGATCACGATTTAAGCCTACCCTTTGACTGCTCACTTATTCTATCCGAATTTACCGGTATGACGCGTCTCTTCCACTGTGTAGGCCAAATTAACAAGCAATAATTACATACTTAGAATGCCTATTTCTTTAGAATACTCGCATTCGAGTAGGTCACATCAGCGACCTGTACCGATTGCTCAATGGAACAACACTTTCACTTTCACTGGTCGTTTGGGCGACAAACCTGCAGCTCAAACGTGTTTGTAACACTGCCCGCGAACAGTCCCATGAAGTCATAAGTCAGAGGAGCAAGAGCAACTACCCACCGCTGAAGGTATATACATATATAACATCCTTGAAACCGCAATTTTTAATTGTTGTTTTTAATCAACAAAAAAAAACATTGGATTTTGTCGCTACACGTACGACCACCTATAGCTCCATCATCTTTATAAGCAGTGCACACAGGCTGTATGTGCTTGGAAAGAAGTGGTTCTGCTCTAGCAAATTATAGTGTTAGAATGTAGGTAATTACCTTTTTTTTGGTATTCTGCAGTGTACAAAATAAGCACTAGGTTAGATCGAAAGGTTCTCACATTGTGGAAGTCTAACTTTAATAATGATAGCTTTGCTCACTACTACCTATTTATTTAAAGCAAAATCTACTATATTTACACATATTTTTCAGTTCAGTCCATTCCACCTTCAAATGTTCGGAACAAAATTTTCAATCTTTCTAGTTTGCTACTTCGCAGGAAGAGAAATGATTTGCTCATGATTTACAAAATGATCACTGAAAGAGTAAACTTACGTCCCGACAAATTTTACACAACATCTTCTTCAAACACGCGTGGTTGTAGGACAAAAATTCATTTTCCTAAGGCAAGGTCACGACTGCGAGCTTCCTTTTTTACCCAAAGAGCTGGTTCTGAGTTTCTAAAATTTTCTAAAAAATATGGTCTACCGAGTTCCATTTCACAACTGAAAAAGCTCATTGACAGGTACATCAAAGGATGATTCATTAGGGTGGTGTATTTCTAATCATCTATCATGCATTCATGTTTTGTTCTTCTCTTTGTGTTTATCTTTTATTGTCTTTTCGGATAACTGGTTCTGTCTGCGTGAATATCCACGTACTATAAATAAATAAATAAATTTGACATATCATTACGGAAAAATACGCTAGCAACTGTTTTCTAGTTGCTAGAAAATCGAGAGTAAGAGTTCAGGAACTGTAAGAATAGAAACCTTTTTACATCCTGCTGTTCACCGTGAGATTTCTCCTCTGAAAGTTTTCCAAAAAATACGAAAAAAATACTGTGAGAGCAAGCGACGTGGTTGTAGATTAAGCATAATATAGTAAGTTATACCTTTAAAATCTAAGCGCCATTGCTTTTGCACGGATAGATTTGACAACGTACGTGCAATTTAGCTCGAGCGGGTAGGAACCCTTTATTTACCAGAGCGAGACACATCTCTGACGGGTTTCATAGCTTGTTTTTAGTTTTCTATTCAATTATTAGGGTGAGCGGGAGTACGGAAAGTCCTGAGTCCACCTAAACACTCCTTAATGTATCACTTAACAGAATTGTCGGGCGCAGCGGTGAGAGATGTTACGCTCGCAAGTTGGGCTATCACAGATCCTATCGAAGTGAATAAGCCTAGTTACGTGCTCTCCATCCAAGGAGAACTTTTACAGTCTTAGTCTGCTAAACGGTTAAGTTTAGATTCCTGTTAGTCGAGTTTTCCCAAGATCTCTTCTTTCTCAAACCTCTTTCTATAAGGACAACGATTAAACAATATAACAAATTCTGACCATCCAGTGGAAAGAAACCCATTCATACCATCCTCACGTTGAACTAGACACTAATGAAGCAAATAGAACATCTTCCAAATCAAATTGGACTCTTTTCGCGTCAAACCGGACACTCTTCTAAGATAACTATAAGTCTTTTGAACTCAAAGCGAACTCTTCCATGCAAAATGAGCTTTTTCTACCTTAAAGTAGAGACTCTCCAAAAAGGTTAAAATAACTTTTTCTTTAGGCAGGATTGATTAAAACTTTCTTTAAAGTTTAAATTATTTATAGGTGAACAAACCGCTTAAAATTTAATAGAATTTTTATGAATTGAGAAAAAATAAGGGGTTGAAAACATGTTTTAAAGAGGAGAAATACTACCATATTTAGTGACAAAAGGAGAGATTGCGCGATGCTCTGGTCTAAGATGTAGCGATTTTTATTCAGTTTTCTTCTTCTTCTTTTGCGTCTGTCCCGCTCCATAGTGGGGTCCGCTTTTCTGCTATCATGACGCTAAGTTTCCCGATCCAGCGCTAGATCAGGGTGGACATCAGCTCCTTTCCAGTCCATATGTAACGTATCGGACCAGTGCTGCTTCGGGCGCCCTCTAGACCGGCTTCCAATTACCGAAGTTATCGAAGTTGAGGCCTATCTTAAGGAGGCTGTCTTCCTTTCCATGCAGAACGTGGTCGTACCATCGCAAGCGAGCTTCGCGCATGCTCATCGCGCAGGTTGAGTCAAGCTATACTCGTATAAAATAAAGCACACGCAACAGCAGTTCTCACAGATCTGTTCTCGAAGGAGCTGCATACATGCTAAACCATGACCATGTCAAATTGACCACTGTTTGACCCTTTTGAGATCAAATTCAACAACTTCCAAATCGAAACGAGCCTCTATCACATTAAAATAAGGAGACTCTGAGACGGCTAGGATAATTTTTTATTCAAGGAAAATTTATTATGATTTTCTTCGAAATTTTTTGACTTACCTGCGACAAGCAAATGAAACACAGCCTGAAGTTTTATAAAATTCTAAATTTCTAAGAAAAGTAATAAGAAGTGTAGCAATTATTTAGTGCATTAAAAGTGGAGACCACGCTACATATGCATCGACTATCGCTCCGATTTTTAGTTAATTGACAGTGTAGGGCAGTGTAAATTCTGCTTACTCGATAGAGCGATGTGAGGATGTGCGCTTTTATAAATGTGCTTGTCGTACCTTTCACATCTGTTGCACTCTATGCAAACAGCATTTTCGCTATTAAGTTTTGCACATCAATCCAACTAGGATTGTGGCGAGCTAAACCTGTGCATGGAGCAATTTCTTCAAACTAAAAGTAGCCACTTTTCTGTTCTGTGGAATTAGATTTAAAACATGATTTTTTCTCAATAAATACAATTTTTATCATCAAACAGCGCGCTGGCTTATTGGAGTAGGTAGATTTTAAAAAGGTTCAAAAACTAATACTAAACTCTCCTCAAACATGCCTCCTAGACTCAGTGTAATTTGGAGGAGTCTAGTTTTAATTTGGAAGATGTTCAGATTGATTTCAGAACAAGTTCTCCAACCCTAAAAAGATGAGATTTTCTTGTCCTGGGCGGAAATCCGAACGAAAAACCTTGAATCGGAGTGCATGTAACAGTCGGCGCCTCCTTCCACTTTGCCACCGCTCGCCATTGACACGTTTTTTGAACTACCACTTTCGTTATGTATTCGGTTGTCCCATAAGTCTTCGCCGCTTTTTTCAACGATTCACTGTAGATTTCGCCGGCGGTCTCCTGCATAGCGCTGCATAGCTTTCGAAAGAGAATGATTTGCTCTATCAGAGCATGTATTGCATCATGAATTTGATAAATTTTTAAGTCGTTGAAGTGAAAAGTGAAAAAGTGAAAAGGTAGCCATTTGCGCACTTGTTCTCTCCGCTTAGGTTTGTAATTTTTTGCGCAGTTTTTTATAGCACTTGGAAGACAATGTTCTGTACTACGAGAAATGCTATTGTGTTAGTGCTATTTGCTCATTTGTCCTTTATTGATTCTTAGGCCATCAAATTGGGACGTCCGAAGGAGAATGGTTATTTTTGCCGGCAGCTCCTGCTCTGTGGTTGGACTTTTTGGGTTGGTGTTAGATGTCATTCGAAAGAGAATGTCTTGCTCTATAAGAATATGTGTCGCGTTTATTGATTTCTATTGAATATCAACCAAATGCCAAAAAGAAAGAAATCGTCTTCACCAACAACTCCTTCCCCTTCTTCAGTTGTTGATATTCGACAGTATAGTTGCGCCCGAATGAATATTCGAGCATTCGAATTCGAATAATTCTATTCGAATTCGAATACTCGTATTCGAACGTTCAAAAAAAAAACGCGATTTTCGAATGTATTCGAATTCGAATGCTCGAAAAAACGCAATTTTCGAATGCATTCGAATTCGAATGCTCGAAACTCCTTCTCCTTCTTCAGTTGTTGATATTCGACGGAAATCAGCGTGAGCCAATAAACGCGACACAAATTCTTACTGAGCAAGACATCCTCTTCCAAACGACATATGATACCAAGCAAAAAAGTCCAACCACAGAACCGGAGTTTTGGTAAAAATTCGGACGGGAAAGTCGGAATTCCCAATTTGATGGCCTAAAAATCAATAAATGACAAGTGAGAAAATAGGACCAACACATATTCTTGTAGTACAGAACATTGTCTTCCAAATGCTTTAAAAAACTGCGCAAAAAATTAGAAACCTAAGCAGAGAGAACAAGTGCTCAAATGGCTTCTTTTTCACTTTTACACTTTTCACTTCAACGACCTAAAAATTGACAAAATTCATGATGAAAAAAGAAATGCAATACATGTTCTGATAGACCAAATCATTCTCTTTCGGATGCTATGCAGCGCTATGCAGGAGACCGCCGGCGAAATCTGCAGTGAATCGTTGAAAAAAACGGCGGGGACTTATGGGACAACCTAATAAAAGAATATAAAAATACGCTACACTCTAACAAGTCGTCCTTGTAAGTTATTTTCTATGCTAGAGGTATGCTTCATGATGCACCATTAGTACTTGTGAAAATACCTGAGGTTAATAAGAAAAATTGAGCTTTTCAACGGCGTTAATTTCTAGGTCCAACGTATGACTTAAGGTGAAAAACTTACCAACAAAAAGCGCGCCAATGGTGGGCGAGTTAATGAGGTCGATCTTCATCCGCCGGCCGTAGTCCGATTTAGCCATGGACTGGAGTCGGATCACGTTGATCAGCTTTCTTTCTAGCTGCTCCGGACGAAACCCTCTGCTGCGACGAAGAAAACCCTCGTCGTGATACGGAGATGTCCGTCCATAAACCAGGCGACGTTGCCTGCCGTCCATGAAGGCGAATCCACGATTTCGGAACGATTCCATCTGTAATGGGCTTCTTAAGCGTCAGAATAATGAAACACAAACACAGCTTAAGAAACAGTTATACGCTTAAGTGCACAAAAGTGACATAAACACCTTCAAGCAACATAATTAGCCAGTGATAGTGTAGTCAGCTCAGCTACAACTGTCTTCCCTAAATTTCTTAAGGAGTACGCTGTAGCTGTTAGTTTTCGTCGATCAAGGTCCATGAACTCATTTTCTGTTACCTTTGAATGGCTCACCTGATTACTTGAATAGGTTTTCTCCATGGCCTGCACAACATCAATCTTCCGTTTTTCTCGCTTTCCAAGAGTCTTCTCCACATCTTCCTTTGTCATTTGAAAGGTATCGTTTTTCAAGCGATCCTGAACCACCCACATTGAGTTAGAGTAAAAGGGCCCTCTTAGAAACGTTCTCAGAGTAATAAACTGGGAAGAGTAAAGAAAGTGAAAACTAAAGTATCCTGTAACATAAATAAAAGAAACATGATATAAAGTGATTGGCGTCGTCGCCTCCCTTCACACTAATCTCTTTATCGCGGAATGTCTCCTCGTGACTCCTCACAGGGAACTGTCTGAACGGTACGCAGGAACGGTAAGAACGAGTACTATAGGGAGAATCTCCGTCCTCCAAATAGTAACAGAACATGTTTTGTTTTTGCCGAATCCCTGAGGCAAACGAGTAGGAGGGTGTCATGGTTAAGGGTCCGCAGAGCGAGTTTACCACGATAGCGCAAGGTGGCGGTGCGGCGGCCTGGGTGGCGCAGTGGTAAAGGGGATGCCTCATGTTCGTGAGGTCGAGGGTTCGTTCCCGTGCTGCGTCGCATCTTTGCTCTTTTATCATTGTATCGGATATCCATAGAGATTTTATCTGAACTTGTTTTTGGAGTTTGCTACGGTAAGATGTTTTTACTACTTATTATTGGTCGACATCTCGTAATTCACTAGCAATGTGCAGATATGCCAAATGCAATTTTATATGAAACTTTTACTCCAATAAATTGCACTCTTTGTTACTGTAAGAAATTTTGACGCAGGGACAACATGAAACAGCGACAGAAAGCTAGAAAAATGCTTCAAATGCAATTGATTAGTGTCGGTGAGGTTATTACAACCACCGTGTGCTCACAGTGTAGGAGGAGGCCTCATAATCTTCAACTTGACCTACCACCTCGATCAATGTTCTCGCCTCTGTTATGCTTACAAGGTCGCGCGGTCATAACAAGCTGCTATCGCCAACACTGACTCCACAATGTCTGCTAACCCTACTGACACTGAAGTGCGGATCTCTGCTGGATGCTGTCCCTTCGAGAGATGAGATGTTATGCCATCCTCGCCTGGAAAGGCTGATTGAGTTCGCATCGTGCAAGGCTGGCTACTTTACAACACATTCTGGTTGCTTCGAAAACCCGAGTGGAATGGCATTCCCGGAAGACCTTGGCCCAAATGTCCCTCGGCCGATTTAAGAAATTCATTGACCAGCGATTGAAATAGATCTGAATTTAGTTCTTTTATTTTTATCTAATTATCTGTTTTTTTTGTAATCTCTCTTTGGATATGTTTGTGCTGTCATGCCGTTTCTAAGGGGTATTTCATGTGGGTGTGTTGTATGGCACCGCGCGATGATTCGCGCCATAAAATAAAAAAATAAAAAAATAAATATGATGAGTCAGAATGTGAAGAAATCGTAGCCTTCACATGTCGCCCATACTGTAATCGGTCTCACTGTTTTATGCACTTTGTGCCTGTGTATCATTGGTGCTGAAGTTATTTCCTAAATACTTCATATATAATCGTATTTGGCATATTTCGGACATTGCTGATGAATTACGAGATGTCGACAAATAATAAGAAGTGAAAACATCTTACTGCAGGAAACTCCAAAAAGTTCAGATATGAAAATCTCTATGGAAATCCGATACTACGGTAAAAGTGCAAAAATACGTAGCAGCACGGTAACCGAACCGTTGACCTCACGAACACGAGAAAGTCACTCTAACGGCGTGTCTAGCACTTGCTCGCCTCGCGCCACTTTGCAACATGACTGACCTACAGGAAGCAGTTTTTGTAAAACTTGAAATTCGCTAACATCTAGGATCTGCTGCGTAGTTTATTGGCATATTGGTTCACCACTTCTGTATCTTCATATAGACATTCTCTCCGGACCCTCCAGCAACGTTATTGGTTTGTGGTGCGCAGTACTTCTGTCCCTCAGGTTGCTCGTTCGCAACTGGGTCCCCCACCTTCCTGTTCCCAACTCCTGGCCCACTTCCCTGTTTCCACTATTGACCCCCTTACTGGTCTCTTCCAGCTGGTTTCTCCGTCCTGGTCCCACGTCCAGGTTATTCCTTTCCTTCCTGGTCACTCTCCTGGTTCACCCTAGAGGTCCGCTTTCTTCCCTTTTCCACCACCCCCTTAGTGATCTTCCTATGCTCACGGTAGACGTCAATGACAAGTATTCGTAATCAGGACGCTCAGAAACGCGCCGAATCGCCGCTGTGCCAAACAGGAGGAATTGTCAAGCAGGAGGAGGTGCGCTTCCTCAGCTGCAGCAGCATCCCATGTTGAAAGGCACATTTTGTTCGCGTGGGGTTCGATGAGGCGTATCTTACGCAGGTTTGATCACTCAAACGTCATCGAAGGCTAACTCAATTACTTAATTGTGGATGGATAATTTCCAAGTTGTCTATATAGAAATAAAATATTTGTTAAAAAAATAATTGGCTTAATGGTTGGTAAAAAGCCAGGAAACAAAATTATTCCTTAAAAATATATCGCATGATTAGCAAGTGTCCAGAAAAATTCACTAATAACCGCCCAAGCATGTAAGGTCACAGCTACATCCTCATATCGCCTTACCAGTGCCATTCGCATTCCATTCGTCGCCCCACTTAGCTCCAAGAGAAGCTCCAGCAAAGCGCTCCTATCTGGACTTTCGCGTCTGGAGTCGGCAGAAATAGGAATGTCGGGCGATAGTAACGAGATCTGCAAAGGAACGATCGGTAGAAACTCCTATTACCTGAGGGTTTAAGCACAGAAGTGGCTAAAAGAGTGAAGCACGTTCTATAGGCCTTATTAACGACGAGACCGTTATAGTCCAAGCGCTGAAAAATGAAGACACTTGCTCGAGCAGCGTTGAGATGCTTTGCAGAATAAGGTTTAGCAAGTAGTGTGCAGTGTAGTTGACCTCACCTCATCTGTGTCCTTCCTCGCGGTTCCGATTCTTGGTGACAAAATTCGAATGCTTCTATTGCCAACCTCGTTGCCTGCCGCCGATGCAACAAGTTTGACACCTTAAAATGTTACTATTCTTCGCACGAGCTCAACGTCAGAAGGTTGGCTACGATTTATAAAGACAAGGGATAAAGGAGGACGTTGTTCGATCCATGTGGGAGTCGGCATGAAACCGAGGAGGCAATTTGAATGTGCATTTGGCCAATTCACTTGCGCGTTAGATAGACATGTCAGTGTTTTATCCTTCCCGGAATGGTCTGGTGCGACACCGGGTGAATGAACGCTTGGCTGGTTTAGGCGGAAAATCCGAACCAATAACATGTAATCGGGTGCACGCGAGAGCCACCCCCCCCCCCCCCCTCCGACTGCGATACCACGCTACCGCGTTCAATATACAGGGTGTTTCAAAAAAATGTATACACTGTTTGAAAGGTGATAACTTCGCACATAGTAAAGGTGCTGGAGAAGTTAAGGGCTCATATAAAACCTGAAGAAAAAAGAAATTTTCTGACATATGAGAAGCATGGAATGCGCCATGCACTCGTCTGAAATTTTATATTTCACATTCGATTGTTTTTTCGGTTGATTACACTTGTTATCTCTTCACAAAGTGGCCGTTTCGATTGATTTGTGCTTATTTTAGAGTTTAGAACTTAATTACACATTATAGCTTGCGAAAAATGGAGGGCATTCTAAAAAATAAAGGTATTATGTGAAGGATTGTAACATTGCTGCTAGTAAAGCAATGTTAACGTTTTGAACTTGACAATCTCGTTAGGACACGTTACATGCGAGTTTATTTATTGCACGATTTAAATGTGAGCACGAGCCGCATTTTACAAGATGCATTCTGTGAACGAATGAAGCAACATTTAAGCTGAATGGAGAGGTTAGTTGACATAGCTGCAGCTACTGGACGACGGAAAATGTTAAAAGAAGCACAGCACAGGTTAATATGACCAAGTATCAACAAGATTGTAACAAGCATTCAGCCCATGCACAGTCAATCGAGATTGGAATGCATGGTTTCAGGCAGGAGCATGGCGCAATCTTGACTATTTGCACGAACAGTAATCCTGTCGCCCTGCGCTTTCATGTTAGTCTCAAACATCTCCAAATGTTTTATAGCAGCAATGTTACAACCTTTCACATAGTACCTTTATTTTTTTGGAATACTCTCCATTTTCGCCAGCTATAATGTGTACTTAAGTTTTAAACTCTAAAATAAGCACAAATCATTCTAAACGGCCACTTTGTGAAGAAATTATAACACGCATTCAAGCGAAACACAATCAATCGAGTGTAAAATGGAAAATTTCAGACGAGTGCATGGAGCATTCCATGTCAATCGTATGTCAGAAAATTTCTATTTTCTTAAGCTTTCATATGAGCCCTTAACTTTCCCAGTAGTACCTTTACTATGAGCAAAGTTATCACCTTTCAAACAGTGTATACATTTTTTTGAGACACCCTGTATGACCAAATATCCGTCCTAAGTAAAACCTACTAAACCAAAATTCCTTATATTTTAATAAAATGCTCGTTTTCTTTAATAGGAATCTGTTTTAGATTTAAAATTCTGAAATACATCTTTTATACATATCTAGTGTTCATTTTTAAAAGCGCTGAACGCGTGGGGTGCAGCGGGAAATGCGCCGGTTGCCGAATGCGTGCGATTCCAGGTTCCCGACTTGGATTAACAACCGTAGCTAACCAAGCTTTCCATATACCCGGTTCGGTCAATTGATAGCAGGTCGTTCATCTGGGAAGGCTAAAGCACTCTCCTGTTTACTGACTGTCAACCCCATGTCATTGCATGCATAGGCCAACCCAACGCAGTCTTCTTGACTCTTCGGCGAGCTGTAGAATTAGGGTGCGTGGCGCATCGTAAAAGGGATAAGTAACGCCGTCATTTAACCTTAGCTCATAGATGTCTTTGTTTTTTGCATCATGTGCATGTTTTTTTCATGCGTTCTATTGGGAGTCGTAGGCAACAAATTTTAATCCTCCTCTCTACATGATTTGGTTGAGATTTCGGAATATCCATTTCACTGAAAGAGAAACATCAAATAAGGCACTCGGGACAAACCTTGTTTGAGAAACGCGTCCAGCTGACGTAGTTCCGCATTGTTGTTCTTTGCTGAACCATCAAGCGAGTCTTTCTGTCCATTTTCAAGCACTGATTGTGGAATACGATGTCCGCTGAATAGAAATCTAACTGAGAATGGAGACCATCTCATTTGCTGTTATATAGATGTTCAGCTGCAATCAAGAGTTTTGTGCGTCATTAGAAACAATGGTGGAGCTCAAATCGGCCATTGTTTCCAGTGAGGCCTTCAGTTTAACTGGTTTCACGCCAATATCAGTGACTGGCTGACGCCAGTATCACGGATGAGTGCTGATGGGTCACGACGATATTGTGGACGTTTGGTCGCTCAAGCAGCACCGGTGGTTTAAGGCGTAGCATCGCTTCCCGGAAAGCAAAAGATACGGGTTCGAGTCCGCCTGGCGCAAGTTTCGATCACAACTATTTAGTTATCCATCGAACACCATATAACCTCTACGACATCCGTTTTAGGCCTCAACAAGGATATGAAAGACTTTTACTAAAGATACTAGGCATTGTCTTCTTAGCATTCGTGTGGTGTGCTGAGCAATAGCAGTCGACAAGCGTTTATGTTTTGCTTTGGCAACAGCGCTTTCCATGAAAAGAGAGCTAACAAAACATTCGAAGCGCTATATTCAGCATCCTTCACCTTTTAGACAGCTCTATTGGCAGACTACTAGTTTCTGTGTGACATGCAGGAGGATTACTCAGATTAAGGGCAAGTTGACAACGATTGCTCAGAATAAACATAGCCGCACTACACCATACATAATTCGATATACAAAGCAATTTATGTAATAAATCAGTACGCGGCGTAATCTCAACAGCATGCAGGTCCTTCCTGTCTTCGATCCAATCAGCCTATTCGTTTCTCGCTCTTAGAATTAAAAGCGCTCAAGCACAAAGCAGAGTATTGCTGACCTGGTGAACATGTCGGTGAGCTGTCGTTGCTTCTCACTTCGACCACGATGCTGTGCCAATTCTTCTACCAAAGATCTCCATCTAAACACTATTGCAAAGGATTGAGCCTTGACGACTTCATGTGGAAGAACATACCCTCTCAATGCAGAGGAGTCGCTTCCTCTCATCAATGCGGCCGTTTTCCTTAGATGCCGAGAAAGCGTTCCAACTATGGAGGCATTGCTCACTGGCAACAGATCATAGGACTCCTTCGATACTATGGATCGAGGAACTCTAAAGAGGCTGTTAATGCTCTAGAGTTCGACAGCTATTTATAATCTCCTTTTAGTGCGGTGCAGCAATTAGCCATTGTTTTCAACACTCACCTCCTTTTAGAGAAAGCCTGCTTGGAAGTTGAAGTTTTCACAAATTTCTGTGGAATTCTTCGTGAGACAAGAATTTCTAAAAGTACATAAGTTGCTTTTCTCCTTGACAGAACATCTAGGTGCTTGCGGTGGCATAATAATTTAAAGAAAGGTAAGGTCACGAAATCAATGAAAATTCTCACCTATCCCGTTTCTGTTTCAAATTTTGAACTGATGCGATGGAGCTCAGTCCCTCAGTGGCAGGATAATTCTGAGCGCTATGTTCGCGTTGCTATTAAAAGAGAGGGGGCAATATGCAATAACCGATGGCATCCTAGCCCCAATGCAAAGCCTGCAAGCTCGAATTCCTCCTGAGATGAAGGTTTAGTTGTAAATTTTTATGACGTACAAAAATCCGCAAAGAAACTCGTAATCGTCGACACGAAGGAAGGAGTTTAGCAAACAGATGCAATATCCCTGGGATCGACTCCATTAAGATGCACCCCATTCGTCATCCATCGAATCCATTCGACCCTGCCGCGTGCCAGAGTGCTCCAATGGATCCTCCTCGCTCAATGGACACGAAGAGCGTCATTCCGTTCGTTCGGAAATTTCATGAAGAAGTCCGACCAAGGCGTTGGTGGGCGGCCTGATGTTCCCTTGGCAAACTAGTCCTGACGCGGAATCCAGTCGGTGACGGTTCGTGTACAACGGTTGTCTACGAGGCGCATTACGTACCCCGCCCACCTAAAGGCGCCCCTGGAGGTGGATTGGAAGGTCATGGTTGTGAAAGTTTCCGCACGGACTCGATCCTGGACTAAATCTGAACCTTACGAAGACGCTGTTTATAGAGAATGGTCTTTTTCTGATCCTCCTCTCATGCTTGACGGGACTAATATCCCCGAAAGCTCCTGCTTCATATGTGTAGCAAGGTCGGGAAGTCAACAAGACAGGAGGAAACGAGCGGCTTCGGAGTCTATCAAGGTGTCGAAGAAGTTGTGAAGAAGACGAAGGACCTCCAGTTTCGCGTCCCCTATTCGAATTCATTGTTTTTCCTGCCCCAACATGCGCCTCAGAGGCCTGGGCAACACGAAAGCAGGATGAAGACGCGATCAGCGTCGCGCAGCGTGGAATCGAGAGGACGATACTTGGAGTGACGCGATTCACGCAAGTAAGAAAAGGCCTCCGGGGATGGGAGCTTCCTCGACGTTCGAAGATCAGGAACGCTGTCGCATGGGCCAAGTCGGCAAAAATTAGGTGCGCCGGCCACGTATTGCGCTTCGCAGACACTCGTTGGACGAGAGCCGTCACCGACTCGATTCCGCGTGATGTCAAGAGGTGTCCAGGACACAAACGCCCACCAACGCGTAGGTCGGATTTCTTCGTGAAAGCCGTCAACGAACGATATGGCTCCCTTCGTGTCCCTCAAGCGAGGAGGATCCGTTGAAGCATTCTGGCACGCGACAAAGAGGAATGGTCACGCTGCTGGTGTTCCTTCGGGCAACTCGATAATTAGAGGGACCATACGTGATACACATGGTACAGGTTTCTTTAACTAACAACCAGCTTTCAATTTTGGCGTGTTCTCGAACAAATGGGGCGAAGGCCTCAATCCCTTCAGGATAGATCTGGGGGCGAACCGTAGCCAGGGCGACTACTTTCTTATCTCTATTATACGGATATATGGGATATGCCTTACTTTCCTTGAAACTGCATAAACCCACTTCCACTGTGAAACAGACACAATGCTTTTCTGGCATTTCGTTGACGGCCTATTAGGGAAATGGCAAAAATATTGGTAACTTGGTCGAGCACCTTACATGCCCACAAGTTTGTTCATCCCTTTCATTTTGAGCAAAAAAAAGGTAGGGAAGGACGATGGAAGTAGGTAAATTAGTATTAATGGATTTTTCACAACTTCTTTCCCTTCCGGAAGGACTACGCTGCAGATACCACTTTACTGAGAATTTACTCAAATGAAGTCAAATGAAAGGCGAGCAGTAGCTGCTTCTGATGCATGTTGAGAAGCAATGCTCTTGCCCCAGCCTCCAACATATGATGCCCCACATGCAACTTCTAGGTGGTGTCATCCAGCGCAACGGTTTGATACTTTCCGTGATGTTATCAACAGGAATGAGACGAAATGCAGGTTAATCCTATTGGAGAATTCTGGCATGTGAAGGGAAACAAGATTTGGTCTGTCGGATCACTCAGAAGGGTCGAACACCACTTCATGAAACTTGTACATACTGTAGCATGTTACCCTGGCGTTTAATTGCAAATAAATTGAAAAAATAAAGTCATCAAAGGGCAAAGTGGTTATAAGTAGAAGAGGAAGAGCAGTAGCCATTGAATAAGAAGACGAAAAGACTGGTCGATTATTTCCAGAGAGTTTGATTTGCATCAGAGAGCAGCAGAGGGTTAAGCGCCTTGATGCATTGAGCTACTTTGCTTTGATGCTTCGATGAATAGACATTGGGTAGTAAAGGGTTTTCCCGTGACATTCTACGAAAAGCTGCAGAGAGAGAAAAATGAAGTATTATATTATTTATTATCATTATATTTGTGCTGCTATTGTGCTCGATTTCACAGGAACAGTTGGACGAACCTATTCTTCGCAGTATTTTATGCCTCGTTCTCTTCTTCATTCTGCGTTCTCTGTCCAGCAGCGCGACGAAGCACACTGCCTCGTCCGAGAAGTCTTTCGTGATGGCAAAGCATCTCTCGATTTTGACTCGTACAGGCTCGGGCAACGAGCGCATTCTGGAAAAGCACGCTGTTCTACAAAAGTTGACTTTGGAATCTTTTGTAGGACTAACTGATGAACGAAGTTGACTGCTTGGCTTAATCACCACATCGTGTGTAGCGTCAAGCTACAAAGGACTACAGAATCAACTAGCCGACTCACTTCTCCTGAGCCATGCTGCGTAGAACAGCGCTGAAGGCCTTCGTTGTCATGTTGGCATAGAATTCCTGACCGAACTCCTGCGACACTGGCAGAATCAGCTTGTTGTCGTCGAAATTCTTCCTGAGATGCTCAGGGACGTCGTTCTCGTGGATTCCATAGCAGACGACGGCAAAGATGGCCACTGAAACGAGAGAAGTTCGTCAAAAGGGCACACACGCATGAAAAATGACACACCTTGGCCTAATAGACGCATGATTAATGGCGCGTATCGCAGTAGTGCGAAGTCATCGGGCAGCGGCTGACGATGTATCAGTCGCGTACCGAATTCGGAGATTAATTCGCTCCAGTGGAGAGGTTGGCCCCAACCCGACCACGCACTAACCATATCCTTTTTACCGTTTCTCTCGCAGTCTCGTTTCAACTATACCCAACTTTTCGACAAACATTCGCATGGCGTAGGAAGGATCTTTTCGTGAAGAGATGGCGATCAGCGTGGATTCAGCCTTAACAAATGAGAGAGTAATCGAAAGAGGATTGTTGAAATTGACGACATTCTGAAACCAAAACATTACATATTTATTCTTATTGAAAATGGTATGGGGAGCAACTATGAGGCTAACAAAGATTGCTCGTATTTGAAGGTTTTGGCACTACTCCCAACAAAAACTACATAATGAAAGTAAATAGTTCCTATGGAAATCGGAACTGTCAGGTTGGACCAAAGGTTCTGCCGCTTTAGTGCTTTGAAAATTCCCACTCTGTTGAAAATTTTCCGACTCGATAAGATGGTTTTGGAAAAGCGAGTATTTTTAAGCGCTTGAGGACTTATAAGAATTCTCCTAGAAGTGAGCCACAATTGAATCGAAATTAATGGCTTCTTTTGGGAAGGAATATTCTAAAACCTAAGTTATTTACATCAGACAGATGAAGCTAGAGCTAGATATGTCAAACGATAGAAACCTTTGCTCCGAGCAAACGATCGCTCAGAAAAAGATCTATAAGAAATGACCTGTCCGAATTATTTAATCACAATTTCTCGCAGGTTTATCCTGATAATCCGCCTACTTCCACGAGAAAAATGAAGAGGTTTACTTGATGATCAGTATTTAACACTTGAAATTTTATAGAGTGCAATTATGGACGTAGATATTGCTCGTTAAGGCAAAAAACTCTCGTGTCCATGACTTCCTGGGCAAAACCTGAAAAAATGGAAGCCTTTCATTGACTCCAGATCTGCCGGCGGAAAATCTTTATTTTCTACACGTAATACAAACAACATTAATTTTTTTACGTAACTTCCGGAAGCAAAGGTGAGACTCCACGCTGTCGTAGACCCTACTGGAAAAAGCAACTATTAAGATTTACAAACATTGCCTAAAAACCTGAAAAATAAGAGAGGATCCTCTGCCAAAACCGAAAGAGTACGACCTCCATCCCTTCCAAACGGCGTCACAGCACGACCACCCCCCCCCCCCCCTCCCCCCCCTTCGATTCCCGAACCTCAAGCTTGAGCCTGACTTGATCTCTCCTCCTATGATGGGGAACTGAGCAATTCTAGTGGTGCCGCAACCTTCAGTTTCTGCTTCTAGTGAGAGAACAATAGGATTTTTCTTAATGGAATGTGTTATTTATTTATACATCTTTGTGCGGTTTAAAAAACAATGTAAGGACGCCAGAACATTAAAAAGAAACTATGACCAATACAAAAACACTGAAGGATTAGGGTGGTCCAAACAAATGCAGGATTTTTGCTTCTACTTTTAAAAAATAAGCTAAGGCTTTTAACATGAGGAATTATACATTTAAGAAAACTTATTACATGCGTTTTCTGAACATGTGCAACGAATTTAGCTCAAATCGCTTGTTTTAAAAATAATTAAGTTTTCGTTTTCAGATGACTAAACGCGATTTTTGTCAAATTTACTTCTACGAGTTGAAAGGTGTACTTCCACTCAAACTGCTCAAAAAATCAGCGAAGTATGGAGCAGAGAAGTATCAACGAAAACGCAGTGCAACATTTTATCCAATAGCTTAGTGCCGGCAACACCAGCCTCGAAGATGAACCACATGGCAGCCGTTGATAATGACCCATTGAAGGCGTTGGTCGAAGCCGTGCAAAACCACGCGAGATATTGCCGTGGACCTCGACGTCGAACATAGTTGTTCGCCATGTGAGGCAAATTGGGAAGTCCAGGAAGCTAAATCAACCGAAGGTTAGAAAAACCGTCGTTCTGAGATATCGTCGGCCCATCTTTTCCGCAATGCCAACGATCCGTTTCTCGAACGGGTTGCGACTTGCGATGAGAACAGGATACGTTATGATAACTGGCGACGTTTGCCGTGGCTGAACCAAAAAGAAGCTTCCCGATCAGGCTCAAGGTTCGGGAATGCTGCTTGAGGTTCGGGAATGTGTGAAATGTGGGAATGAAAGTGCTTCTTAACCGCATGGAAAACAGCTTTCAAAAAAGAGATCTTAACACGGGACGGGGAAGGCTCAAGCGTGGGGTGCGAGAATCGCAGGGGGGTCATATTTTGACTCAAGGAGGGGGGTCGTACTTCGATTTGGTTCCTAAGACAAAATTCCTTGGAGGGATCATTCTTTCGCAAGTATTATAAGCATAGGTCTTTAAATAATAAATTTATTATTATTTAATCAATAAAGTTTTAACGCAAATAAATCAATTAAATGAAAATTCTTTAGGCATGACAACAACATGGCAACACCATGAGTACCGCTTCTTCTATGGAAGGCAGACGTCATTTGAATTTGCAGAGTTATTGGGTTAGATAAAAAATTTTAAGCATTTTTAAAACAGCTGAATCGAAGCGATTGCTGCTCACTTCTCGCAGTGACGGCGCGACATATTTTTTAGTTGAGAGATGTAACTACTGAAGCTGAAAATGAATCTTACCGAGAGCTAACCTTCAATTTGCAGCAGAAAAGATTCAGGGCTCTCGAAAGCAACCTTTTGTCCGATCAGATGGAGTGATTTTCCTACCCTGGATTTTTCCAAAAATAAAATATTTTCCGAACAAGGCTACTATTGGAGCTGAAACTAGAGTCCACAACAGCACAGCTTTTATTTAGCACTTGTTCAAAAAGTCAACCCTTTCCTGAGCGGTGTTCCTTGCGATCAGGTGAGGTCATGCTCAATTTTTTTTCAAAGACAAAGATGTTTCTTCCGGAACTATGTCTGGAGCTGACATGTAGCTTTACAAGACGTTAATTTCTATTTTATATATATTCCAAATTCGACCCATTGCTAAGCAATCCTCCTTGCGATCAGGTGAGGTCATGCACAAAATTTTCTTTTTTTTTCAAAAATAAACATTTTTCTTCCTGAACGGAACGATGCCTAGAGCTAACATGTAACATTACAAAAGCACAATCTTTGGCTCACCCATCTTCCGTTCAGCTAGGGTGTCAGTGGGCCCATTTGTCCACTCATAAAGGCTCTGAAGAAGGCGACAACGCCGAAACGTCAGCCGAAATAAAGTCTTGATCTTGGCTACGCTGAACAAACTACTCGACTATCGCAAAGCCAAATTTTGAAAAAAAAGATCTTCATGCGCGGGCGTGGGGGGTACAATTTCTTCGGCGATTTTTGCGGAAATACTTGCCGAAAATCGCAGCGAATGGGTCGATTTCAGAATATGTGTAAAATAAAAATTATTGTTTTCTTAAATGTCTTAATTATTGTTTTCTTAAGCTACATGTCTGCTCTAGAGATCGTTTCGTTCAGGCAGAAAAATCTTTATTTTTGAAAAAATTGAGCATGATCTCACCTGATCGCCTGGAACATCGCTTAGGAAAGGGTTGAATTTTTGAACAAGTGCTAAACAAAAGCTGTGCTGTTTTGAACTCCAGTTTCAGCTCCAGTGGTAGCCTTGTTCAGGAAACATTTTTTTTTGGAAAATTCCAAGAAAAATTCTAGGAAAATCATTCCACCTTTTCGGGTGAAAGGTTGCTTAGGTGAGGACTGATTTTTTCCCTGCTACAAGTTGAAGGTTAACTTTCTGTCATTTTCAGCTTCAGTAGTTACATCTCTCAGCTGATAAATGTGTCGCGCCGCCTCAGCGAAAATTGAGCAGCAATCGATACATTTCAGCAATTTTAAAAATTCAATCAAAAAATTTATTATCCAGCACAACAACAATTTGAATTTTCATTAGATACAATATCAATTTCAAATGACGTCTTTTTTCCGTGGAAGAAGCGGTACTCAGGGTGTTGCCATGTCGTTGCCATGCCTAAAAATCTTCATTGATTTTATTTATTTGCGTCAAAACTTTATTAATTGATTACTAACAATTATTTTTCCTTTCTTTCACATTTTCTAAAAATGTTTACAACATAAGAGACAAATTAACATTAAAACCCATAGATTTTCTCAAGAGGGGGATGGGGTCGTACCAGCACCCTTCTGGAGGTAAAATTTTGGCAAAAATTGCAGCCCACGCTTGAGCCTGGTCCGAAGTTGGAGAGAGCTCTTCTTACTCAGCTCTTGCTGAAGCATTCTAGTGTGCCCACTTATTACCAGCAAAACCTACAAGTTTGTCCTCGAGGCAGACGGTAATCGATTCGACTACGTTCAAAACCAGAACCAACGGCGTGACGTTGTATCTGAATTCATTCGGAGAGCGCTACTATAATGTTAGATAAATTCGTGTGCTGCACGATGACGTAAAAGTGAGTTCTCGGACTCTCTACGTTCTCTGCATATCGTTATTGCACAGTTCGGATAGCTGATGTTGGTGAAGGGATACACCAACCCATTAACGCAACACAGAGTAGTTGTTCTGCATAAGTTATCCTTAAGCGACTTTACATATATCATCCTCGATATCCTGTATGTTTCGCATGACCTCAGGGGTGAGAGAACTGCTGCAGTTCTTCACATAGCTTTCTTCATTCAGTCCAGAGATTCGAGGGTCTTCCATGTTATAGAGTTGATCGATGAGGAGGTATTCTTAAAATCTCTCTTATTCGCAAAGCACTTCAGATTTAGGTGGAGCTAGAAATTCAGAAACCGACTACATCGAGAGAGGGACTGATCTCAGGACTACAAAACTACAGTCACGAAAAAGGCTGCCGTTGGAGGTATTGCATGCCCATGTTGGAGTTTTCAAACAATTTTCAAAAATATCATTGGCTTACAAAGGGTAGAAAACCAAAAGCCACTTGGGAATGTTCCACATGTGCACATTCACTGGAACAAGCACCCCGCTGTGCATCGGACACAAGCAAACAGTTGGCGTACTGTAGACTAACGTCTGTAATGCTTCCTTTGAAAATCTAGTTTTTTAAGTGAGATGCGTGTTATTCCATAATGAAATAAGCCGCGTTTAGCATTTTCTCTAGCAGGATCCTTGCAGTATCCTCATCTTTTAAAGAAATTGAAGAATGCAGCGCGTTGTTTAGAAGTCATTGACTAATAATCAAAGTGACTAGCCGTCGAAATTTTTTCGCATACCTTAATGGTAGGCAAGGATTACCTATTTCTGGAGTACTCCTCAAGATCCAGTGCCAGTGGTATAATGTTTTAGGATACAGGCTGACTTATAGAATATATATCTTGGGATGCTGAAGCAATGTTAGCAACTAAACCTACATATTGACGGATGTTTGAGGGCTTCTAAGAAAGATGCCTGCCTGCCTCAACAAATCTCAAAAATTATTGCACGCACTAAATGAGCAGTTAATGTGTCTCTGCAACAAGTTATAGATAACGAAGATGTGGCTGAGAGAGGACAAATAATGGCGTCAGTCAATCCGACTGAGGTGCATTCTACGTCTACCGATTATCGTGAAGGCA
This sequence comes from Heligmosomoides polygyrus bakeri, assembly GCA_947359475.1. Taxonomy (NCBI): domain Eukaryota; kingdom Metazoa; phylum Nematoda; class Chromadorea; order Rhabditida; family Heligmosomidae; genus Heligmosomoides; species Heligmosomoides polygyrus. The sequence continues at coordinate 90,928,696 of OX375865.1, read as the reverse complement.
AATTGAATGCGTATTTGGCCGGCCGATGGAGTCACAGTCAAAGTCCGAGTCATATTCAGTCTATCCGTGAGTTACTCTTCCCAGACAATTATGTTAGGGTGGGCCAAAAGTAATGAGTCAAATTCAACAAATTTCTTTATCTCTTTATAGCTCAATTACAACTCAACGGTGCTGAGGAATGTATTCGCCATTAAGGTCAATGACCTTGCTGCCATCGATCAGCCAACTTCCTAATCCCATCCTTCCAGAACTGCTTAGGCCTGATGCTGATCCACTGCTCGTTATGGTTGTCGAGGTCTGCTTGGGTCCTTGTGTCCCTTTCTACCATGAAGTCCTATAAACTCAAGTAGTGGTGATCGCATGGAGAAATGTCCGGCGAATACGGTGGGTGAGGCATGTGAACGTAGCCCAGCTAAGCAAGCTCATTCGTGATCACTTTTGCCCGATGGGGTGCGGTGTTGTCGAAGGGGAGGACCTTTTTGAAGCGCTGAAACCGAATAAGTACGGGTAGCCGGTCCATCTCTTCTATTTCGTTCACCATGGCCCTGGAGTCCATCGTACTGCTTTTGGAAAGCAGCTTACCGGTCGATGGGCGCAGACTCGGAATCTCAGAAGATGCTTCTCCCCGAGAACATCTCGCCGAACGAAGGTCGGTAACAGGTCATCAGGCCTCACCCAGACTCGCTGCTCGGCAGGTTAAGGTAGAAGACGTATTTCTCATCTTGCGTGACTATTGAGTCCAGGCTGCTCGGGGTTGGGAATTGGGCGAGATTTGCGCGACGCAGGTCGACTCGTAAAACTGGGGCTTCGGCATGAGTCAGGCAGGGGTTTTGGCATGCTTCTGGAAAGGGTGAATGTGGTCACTTCTCAGGTGGCCTTCAGTAAGTAGCAAACAAACATACAAATACGAGAAGAACGAAACCGGACTCCAGTCGCGAAGTATGTGGGCACGGCATGGAGAGTCTCATTACTTTTGGCCCACCCTAATAGTAACAGCTCACAAACCAGAGAGCAGCTCCTCACGAATCAGGATCTATGTCGTGGTGGTTTTCCTCGTTATATAACGTGCGATAACTATTTATTTATTTATTTATTTACTATGCAGGGTGAAACAGAAAAAGAAATATCCTTCGATTTCGTCATAACAATATCTATGATAACAACAGAAGAATCAATAAACAACGTCAAAAGCTGTCTTCGTATGGTGCTAGGGTCTCCACTTGACTTCCTTGTTAAGCTGAAGAATCTTTCTCTTTGGCAAAACCGCCCGGCTTCGAAACTATCAGTTTGTCATTCCCAATAAGTTGAAAAGAAATGGAAGGGCAGAATCTCATCTCGGAACAGCTCTTTGGAAGGGTTCGTTTCGGGACGGGATTGACCATCAGTCGCGCTGCTCCGTCGTTATGCAGGTCATCGTCGACTTACGTGAAAATTATCTCGCCTGTGAAATTCATCGGTATTTCCGAATACATTATGACTAAAATCCGAACTGCAGCGTGCGGAAGCTCTTTGCGAACACAGCAGCAGTTCCTCCTCGCACTATTTCGATCTGTTGACAGCACGGCGAAGGGCTTTGAGCTTTTAAAAAACGCACGCTATGGCAGTACTTTGAGCTCTTGTGAAAGAGGATCGATAAATTATTCAAAAAGGGTACCAGGACCGACACCATGCAAGCATTCGCTGACCGTCAAACACAGACAAAGCACATATCGATTGGAATTGGAGAACTTCTCGTATAAGGTTTCTTTCCTCCGGTACTATTAGACCCTTGCTCCATCTCTAGACGATTGTCCAAAGATGGAAGAAAAGAAAAAACAACTGCCGTGGGTCGAATAAATGACTGCTGTTCCACCGTGTTTGCCGCAGGCTAAATCGCGTGTTACAATCGAATTTAATTATTGTTCCCTTGCATGGTGTTGAGGCACATCTACATTTATTCGCTAATTCACGACAACAACAAGCATATAATAGCGCAGTCGTCGGAGGCACAGGCCGCCGCGTGCACTCCGAATCGCACTCCTTGGTTCGGGCCCAATAAAGTCAGCCAACTATTTCATGCAACTGTGATCGGCTGTTCGGTACTGGACTTGTTTTAAAATGCTCAGGCTGACTTCTACATCGACTGGCCACTGCCACAACCTTAGGATCACTGTAAAATGAAACCTTCTATTCTTTCAAAACTTTTAGTCGTAATTGCTTGCAAAGCATTCTTCCTGCCCGTTTCGTCGTTTTAATAATGATCCTTAAGGAAACAGCTAAAGGAATTTAATTTTGAAACTGAACTGCAGATGCCGACTTCACCTAACTTGAAATTCTTCTCTTGTAGTTAGAACATATCAGGCTGGTTGCTTTTCTTAGCATATTCTAATAAAGAAAAAAAGGGTAACAAAAAAGACAACATGGAGAAGTGAGCTAAGCATGCAATCCTTCTGACTCTTCCTGCTGAGAATCATCCGAAGTTTTTTTACGGAGGCCATTTAAATGCGTATTTGGCTTAAGCAATAATTCAAGGTGGCGAGCTGACCAACACGTTCGGGGAAAATGGGTTTTGTTCGGGGAAAATGGGCTTCGTTCGGGAAAATGGGTTTTGATGATTGGACGGCTGATGTGCTTTCCGGGGAAAATGGGTTTTGATGATTGGACGGCTGATGTGCTTTCCTACCTTCCACGGGTATTCGAGTACCTCTCACATTAAATATACTGGCAGGAACAAACAAATAACTTCACGATGGAAGTCGAACCATGAACCCTGTATCAGTGCATGATGGTCGGCGCCCCTATACACAAAATAATAGAGCATACAAGGAAGATAATAAAGGATAAGGATAAAGGAGGAGGTTAATTAACCTTTTTAAGATGTGCTCTCTATCTCTACTGGTTGGAGACAATTTCTATACGTATTTGGACTACACATCGACTTTCGGCGGCCAGTCGATGAACAAGTCAGCGCTTTATCCTTTCCAGAGAAGTCTGGTACTCACCGATCCCGGAGGGATCGGAGTCTTGGTTGGGCAGGACGGGAAACCCGAACCAATGACAAGAATCTGGGAGCCGACGCCGCGTTGAAATAGCGTATACAAAGGAGAGACTTTCCGAAATGAATAAACCAAATGGGATCGTGCTTCTGCGCCTGTATGTAACAGGAAAATCTCAGCGACACATATGTCGATGATGCCAAATGACGATCCTTTTCGATCAACCGCTTTCGTATTCGCAAATTTCGCTCGCTAGATCGTGCTGTAGAGATGAACTGCCCATTGTTGTAGTTGCATGCCCAAAAAAAGGCGGCTGATTGTCTGCCATGCTGCCCTTGTATGGGTTCTGACCTAGCAGAAAAATACAATATGTAGGCCCTGGAACACATCATGCGCTACGGCTTTAGCTCCTCCCGCCCAAAGTACTGGAAAAGGTGTCAGTATTTAGCTCCACATGTAGCGCGAAGCCCTCACTCTTCTCCGTCCTGTACGGTTTCGCATTGGTCAGCATTATTTTCGGAGCACATGTTCATCTCAATCTTGGCACTGATATTTTCGTTTTAGAGACAGAGCCATCAGGATACATTGAGCCTCCATGAAGAACTTCCTTCTTGTCCTTACCATTGTTTGCACCGGTAAGTTTTCTTCAGCATTAAAAGTATCCCATAACTTTTAAGCTTCCCACGTTTAGTCAGCGCATCGAAAAACGTTTGCCAACAGAAGATGGAAAGCGGGCCGTGCCTGGCATTAATCAAGAGGTACGTTATTGCAGGAACGTTGAAGTACCGCATCTGAAAAGCAGAACAATGAGAGCAAGGCAGAAGGTGCTGTTCCAGATACGGATACTCTGTAAGCCTGAACAAATGCGTAGAGTTTACATACGGCGGATGCATGGGCAACGATAACAATTTCAAAACCCTACAGGAGTGCGAGAAAAAATGTTTGGCTTCAAAAGTCTATGGAAAACCAGTCGTACAACCAGTAGAACTACCAGTTGCTGACGCTGCAGCGGTTGCAAGCGGAGATATCTGCCAAATGAAGTTGGAAACCGGCCCATGTCGAGGTTATATAAAGAGGTAGAGTTTTATGTGAAAACTTGATTTTAATGTTCCGTGCTATTTAAAACATTAGGTCGGAGAGATGAAGATAATCACCTTCAGGGGTAGAAAAAGAAACTGATTTTCTTTGTATGTAAGCTCTGGCTAAAGCGATTTTTGTCCCTGTTATTGATGGCGGTAAAAAATCATTATACCGATAATTTTTAACCAATATCTGGTTTGCAAAGTATTTTGTCACAAAGGAACAACTTGTGGCGCTTTCGTATCAAACTCGCCTTACACTTGTACAATTTTAAACATTGAAATTCAAAATGGACGTCCTTAAGTAGGAAGTAAACTCGTTGTACAAGAATCGGAATAATTTTATTTATTTAAAAAAATAATTCTCTTCCTATAATGATCATTCGGTTTCATAAGGCATGAAATTATTCCCGGTTTCGTTGAGAAATGCCTCTATGCATATTCAAAAATACCGATTAGAAATGTTATGCTGTACTGTGCGTATGCATAAAAAAGCTGAAGGCTTTCACCTTTCTTGCTCTTCTACATCTCGAAACAAGCTTGAAAACTTTGCCGCCGTAGGTTGGTGAAAAAGTCTCGCACCACAACGTAATTTTTTTTCAAAATTTAATTGTTTCATTTGTGAGCGACTTTAATCTACAAAGTAGTTACCATTTACATCTACAACCTTCTGACGGGGACATCATGAAATCCTTTCTTCCAGAATGAAGTCAGCTGTGACTCGAAGAAGTACTCCACCTTGGATTCCAGTTCGGTTCGGTCATTGAAGCACCTATCCCTTAGGTGTTGCTTGAGAGCTCGAAAGAGGTGGTAGCCTGATGGAGCAAGACGTGGCGAATACGGTGCGTGAGGCAGCACCTCCCACCTAAGCTCCCGAAACTTCTGGCGAGACGACCTTGCAATGTGGGGGCGAGCATTGTCGTGAGGAAGGTAAACATCCCACGGCCCCTGCCGTTTACGTGACATGGCCTCGCTCAGCTCCTGCAGCTGTGTAGCGTAGATGTTCGCTGTTACTGTGGTGCCGTCGTCAGGAAGCTCTCGGCAGAGCGTTCCTCGAGAATCCCATCAACAGCACAGCATTACCTTCCCCTGGTGATGTCCGCCTTGAGGTTGTGATCCTCCTTGAGGGAGCCACTGGGCGTTCCGAGTATGGTTAACGAGGAAGACCCAGGATTCATCTCCCGTGACGACATTCTCGAGAAGGTCCATATTACGAAAACGAACAGGTTGAGGTTGAGCGATAGTCAGTCGCGAAGCCTTGTCCGAGTCACGGAGTCAGTCAGTCTTCACTGCAATCGTAGTATATATATATATATATATATATATATATATATATATAGTATATATATATACTATATATATACCCTCAGAAGCAAATTGCCACGTATACGAAATATTCTAGAATGTTTGTGCTGAAACTGATTGGCACCAAACAGTCCTTGGAAGTTCCTGTTAAATCTTGAAAATTTTTCAAAATTCTTGGTGCAAGACTCTTTCACCATGGTCATTCTAACAGGGCAGTAGCTTTTGGAGTCTTTGACGAGCTTTGAACAAAATTTTTAAGAGAAATACTTTAGCTAAGTTCCCAGGCCAACTAAGCCTTCCATCTCCCGTGGTCGACTAATTGGTATCGGACTTGTCAGCGAATGATCTAACACTGAATTGTCCATCACATGATCACCGCAAGTCATTGTATAGGCAAAGTACACATGCAAGTGGCCTCCATGACATCCCGTAAGAGTAAGCAACCGAAAAGTGAATGATTAACGCCGTTCCTTATCTCTGTACATATTTTCAGATGACTTTGCCTTAACGTTTACCGATCGATTGTAGGGAAAAGCGGTTTTCCTTCAACAGGAGTACGTGAACACTCACGAAAAAAGTGAGTATCTAAAGTCTGAGTTGTAGCGAGCTCAGATGTTGGGAGCGGTACTAGTAAAACTTTTTAGAAGGAGTAATTAAGTACTGTAAATCTCGGCGATCCGAAGCAAACGATCGTCTACAATGTTTGGACCTAATTAAATCATCTCTTGAAACACTGATGCGACTGTATGTCCATCAAAGGATTTTGGATTCGTATTTCCTTGAGCCGGTCCGCCTGGTAGCGCATTTGGAGGAGGTGCCAGCTGTCCCGTACGAGTAGGAGTTCAGTCCTGCCAATCCTTCCATCCTTTCAGTACCAGTCTCGTCCGGAAACGATAAAGATGTCCACAAGCTAACCAAGGGACATTGCGCGAATGACGCATTCAAATTGCATCCACGAACATCCCGTAGAAGCAGAATGCGTAGAGTTTCCCAAAAAGGACTTAATTCCATACCTTACCCTTCCCTGTTTATTTCTTCGAATTAAAAAAATTCGTGTATTAAAACAGTTTGTTAGCTGAATAAATTACTAGAAATTAACTAAAAATTAATTTAACTTGCATTTTACTTTACGAGCATTGTTACTCGAAATGCCCATAGCATGCTTTTGAATAACAAAGCAATAACACACCAACAGACGTGCAGATTTTCGAAAATTCTGTTTTAGATTTGGATACGACGCAAAGAAAGGAAAATGCGTCAAATTTATATACGGCGGATGCGGAGGCAATGAAAACAACTTCGAATCACGAAACCAGTGCAAGAGGAGATGCAAGGTTCAAAGAAGTCGCAGCCAAAAGTGATTCCTCTAGATGAACCATGATAGCACTCGCTCTTCTTGCAAATGTTTAACTGTTGCCTTCTTCTCTAACGATAAGATCGATATTTTTTGGAATAAATCTGGAGCCAAACAAATATTTATCAAACGATCTTAAAACATACTTGATCTAATGAAATGATTTTTTTGGTGTTCCGGCAGCAACGTATTTTTGTCGCCGTCAATCCATTCCTTAACGGAATCTCCAGTTACGACATAATCGTCTACGTCGCTAGTACTTATTGATACTTAACAACAGCAAGCGAACAAAATGCGATGATAGCAGTTGTTTTAAAAAATAACCGAAAGTTCCTGGAATCATTTTTTCGAACACACAATCAAATTTAAAATTTAAAAAAATCAGTGACTTAAGCCCAATTGTAGCTGAACTCTACATCTTCACACCCTAGCAACAAGGTGAGGTTGCAACTACATAAGTGCGAGGCGTTCATTTAATCCCTGTTAACACGTTGACGACGAGAGCGATTTTCACGTGTCTGGTCCGTGGGACGAAGCGCGGCACAAATGTGACACCACATATCGTGACCAAAACTTCGTCTAAGGATAGATTTGGGATGCATAACATGATGCTAATGTTTGTCTCAGCAGTTACTGTCGGTTACTCCCCCTCCATAAATCTCCATAATTTCATTTTAATTTTTATTAATTATCATTATCATCATCTTATTATCATCATATTTACTATTAGGTTGGCAACTAAGACCGTGGACTCTCAAGAATCTTCAACAAAAGTGTTTATTAACAAATAAAAATGACGATCTTTAATCAAAATAAGATCCCTTTGAACGCAGAAGTGCGTCCCCATCATCAGCTAACTATTCTATCCCATGGCTGTAAAATTCTTGTGCTTTTAAGGCCAAGAATCTATGGAGGAGCAATCTGACCTGGTCCACATTAATAAATTGTCTTCCAACTAAGAAGAGCTGTACAGAACTAAAAAGGTGGTAGTCAGTCGGCGCACGGTCTGAGCTGTAAGTTGGATGAGTTAGACGCTCCCAGCCAAGGTCTTCGGTTTTTTGTGAAGTCTGGTTCGCGAAACGCTCTCTGTTTGATGATGTCAAGAACTCGTCAACTTCTGGGAGATGATCAACAGCTGTCCCAGCATTGACGTTGATATCGACTTTTCTCAACATGGCCGCGGGCTGAACTCTAGTATCCGTTCAGACAGCTTTTCAAGAGCAGAATTATCTATTATCCTCCAACTTTCCAGAAACTAGAGAAAGAGTACTTTTTCGCTATATAGAAATCAGTTTCCAAAAGTTCTGCCTTCATGCGCGGCGGGAGAGGTTCGATTTCGGGTCCATTTCGCAAAAATACGTACCGAAAATCGGAACCCCCCCGCCCCGCATGAACACCCCTTTCTTGGAAATAGATTTTTATATGGTAAGAAAGCATACTTGCTCTATTTCCTGACGGAGGAATTTTTGATTTTCGGAAAAATAGCCGAGATATGATCAATTTTCGGAAGTCGTGAACTGAATCCTTCACCGTCGTCATCGGAGTGATTTCACATGATTTTCTGGTTGATTTTCGGCAAAAATCGACAACAAATCGAACCTCACCCGCCCCGCATGAAGACCCCTTTTTTATAAAGCGTTTTGTAATCATGAAGAAGCGCTTTTTCTCTACTTTTTGGTGAGCTAAAAGAGTTTTTGAATTTCAAAAAACTGGCTGAGATATGAGCATTTTTGTGAGATTACTCCGATGACGACGGTGAAGGGTCGATCCGTGATTCAGTTCACGACTTCCGAAAATTGATCATCTCTCGGCTATTTTTCCGAAAATCAAAAATTCCTCCATTAAAAAATAGAGCAAGTATGCTTTCTTACCATATAAAAATCTATTTCCAAGAAAGGGGTCTTCATGCGGGGCGGAGGGGGGTTCGATTTTCGGTACGTATTTTTGCGAAATGAACTCGAAATCGAACCCCTCCCGCCGCGCATGAAGGCAGAATTTTTGAAAACTGATTTCTATATAGCGAAAAAGTACTCTTTTTCTAGTTTCTGAAAAGCTAAAGGGATTTTAAAACTTCGAAGAATTGGTCGAGTTATGTATATTTTTGTGAAGCCACTTCAATTTTTTTCGTTCAAAAATCGAGCCAACCGCCACGCGTGACGACTCCTTTTTTGGAAAACGATTTTTACACGATGAGAAAGGGCGTTTTATCTACTTTACGCAAATATAATTTTTTGCAAAATTCGAAAAACTTACCGGGTTATGAACCTTTTTGTGAACGTTCAATTTTATGCTCCGATGACGTTGGTGCAAAGTCGACAGAGGTCGATTCAACTGCTCTATCCAGAAAATCACGATTTTTTCACAATGAATTAACCAGGACTTCGAGATTCTTGTGGCTGGATTTTATCCGTGGGTGATATGCTTCGGCTAAGCAATAATATTTTCATGAAAAATGAGAATTTTGTTTGCGATCCATCCTCAGCGGAGATTCATCGCAGCGGAGAAGCTTAGTTTTTACTGTATTTTAAGCACGACTTAAAATTCTATATAGCACAATTCATTTCTCTGTCGTCCTGTCCTTCAGAAGGCAGAAAAAAATTTTCCAGCGAGGAGTCCATCCATATTTCAATTGCGATCGATCATGTCAGAGAACGCAGTAGCCGCATGTAAACTGCCGTAACTCGGAGATTTTTTGGGGCTCCTGGAAAATTCATAAAGCTTTAGTAGATGTTTTTCTATGCTTTAAAAGGCAGTTTCTAAAAGTAACATGTTCCATGTGATTAGTGTGTCGATATTTTTTCGGCAAATCGAGACGTCTGATCATATAGAATATCGTTTCAGAGAAACATAGTTTTATCAGTGTGTGTCAAACGGGCTTAAAATTTTATAGGGTACGATTTCACTTTGTGATGCTGTTTCCTGCAGGAGAGAAATTACTTTTCGAGCAATTCCGTCCTTCGGTTGCCATTTCGTCATCGATTCGAAGAGCGCTTCAAAAATCTTTTAGGGAAAGCACTTAGGTCCTCATCAGTAATTAACACTTGAAATTTTATAGAGCGCAATTCTGGAAGTAGATGTCGCTCATCAGGCAGAAAACTATCGTATCCATGACGTCCTGGGAAAACCTTTAAAAAATGAAAATCTATCATTGACTCTAAGTCTGCAGACAGGAAATCTTTATTTTTCACTGCACAGTAATCGGCATTAAATTTTTTTGATATTCAATCCTATTTTTTTATCTCCAGGAAACGCAAGTGCTTGTATATCTCCGCATTGTCGTAGCCACACCTGGAAAAAACAACTTATTAATAGATGCAAACATCATCTAAAAACCTGAATTTGGAGAGAGTCCTCTGCCAAAACCGAGAGAGTACGACCCCCCCCCCTCCAGTTGAGGCTACAGTACGACCCCCCCCCCCCTCCCCTTCGATTCCCGAACCTCAGGCTTGACCCTGAGTGACGGTCGGCATGCGTGATGGCTTCCCGCGCTGTAAATCTCGCAGTTAAGGTCTAATCGAGAGCAAACGTCAGTCCTAGAGTCCTCACCTCCAGCGCACTCCCCACAAGTTGAGGATGTTACCAACACAATTCCGCAGCTTTCTAACGTGAATGACGAAGTCTGACATGCAGCCCTACTTACACCAATGCTTCGATCCTATGGTAATCACCTTCTCATGGTAAGACGTCTTTCGACATGGGGGCTGGGAACGATACGCCGTCTGTCAGTCTTGCACATTGAACAAATCACGATTTCACGATTTAATGTGTAAACAGCAGTTTGTGTTAAAATGTTGCATTAACGACTTGGCGGAAATGTCAACGGATTTTTCGTGAGTCTGCATTGGATCGAAGATCCAACGACGAATTTTGTATTCTCGATCTTGAAATGGTTGGAAAAATTCTGAAAAAGAGACACCATTAAATAGAATACTCCGCTGAAAATAATTAATGTTAGAACGAAATAGGGTGGTTCTTGAACAGATGCACGTGGCGCTGAGAACATACGTGGAACGCGACCTTATTACCTGGAAGATGCACAGCCTGTATCTCAAAAGTGTTTGGTATTCTTCAAAAGTGTCCATTTTGAGATTAAAATGGTCATAAAAACGCTTCCACATATCGTTTCGTTCGAAACGTTGGTTACCAGCTATCTGCGCCCTTTAACAATTTCTCTGAATTACAGATGAATTTTTCATTTAACGATTAGAATTTACCGCCCACCCTCGTCAGGTGAGACACTCTTGTCAACTTCGTCAACTGGCTTTGAATTGACACGGCAGGGTTGCGCTCGTCGGAGCGAGTATCTATTGTAAGATGCGGAAGATGATTAATAGGCGGTCTTGCGGAAGTGCCGATGATTTCCTATCGTGCTCTTCCCGCTGGGAGTGAATTTGCTTTCAAAAAGGGACCGATTTGGTTTGCCAGACTCCTAGAGTGTGGTCCGCCTGGGAGATTCTCATCGATAGATGTGGAGGCGGAAGTGGTGTATGTGGGCAGACGCGCCTCCTACCATCCGAGTACTGAACAGATCGGAGTTGCAGCCGGTTAGAGATAGTGCGCAGTTTGATTGCGCTTAGAGCATCCATCTATTGCTACCGTAGTATTTACCTTTGGATTCAATTACAGCCTTTTTGGAATTTTTAAAATGTTGTTGGAGTATTCATAGACGTAGTCGACGAAGCATATAAAGTCTGTCAACATGTACAAGTGCGCCATCACTTCATCATTTACTTTTTGTTGTAATAAGAGTTAACGTCATAACTGTAGAAGACCTAAAAAATAAAAAATATGAAAAAACTTGGACACGCCTTGCTAGAAGCTCACCGTAATAATACAAGCTCCACTAGCAGCAATATCAATACTTTCTCAGAAGTATTCAAGCGAAAAGCAATCAACCGAATGTAAAATGCAAGATTTCAGACGAATGCATGGCGCAATCGATACCGCTCATATGTCAGAAAGTTTCCATTTTCTTAAGCTTTCATACGAGCTCTTAACTTTTTCAGTACCCTTAGTGTTGGCAAAGTTATCACCTTTCAAACAGTGTATACATTTACGAGACACCCTGTAGTGTATACATTTTTTAGACACCCTGTATGTGCCTCAACCTTCCCTGACATCTGAATATGATTTTGTATACATCGCCATCAGGTTTTCATTCTCCAGTTGTTCAATTACAAAACAAAGCGGGCAGCAATTAAGCAATTACGCCCACGCCCAACTGCAACTATCTGCACTTCTATAAGCATCAAAATAGAAGGGCAACGAGAGGATTCAAGTCCTCGATCTTGCGCCTTGCGCCGGCTTTTTGAAATATTAAAGATTTGTAATTTTATAATTCACTTCTCAAGAAGAGAAGACTTTTGAAATGTTATAAAATTTTCATTTTTTCAGGAAAAACAATGATTTAAAGCCTGTTTCAAAGAGCTGAAAGGGAGCCATTTTTTGTGCCACAAAGAGAGATTGCGCCATGCCGTCTTCCGAAACGTCGCGATTTTGATTCGATTGATAGTACAATTTGTATTCGCATGTAGCTTCACATCTGCAAACGGTGCAACATAAACAATTACAAAAAACACATATCCTCACATTGATGCGGCAAGTAAGCAGTGTTTGCCCAATCAATCAAATAAACGTTGCGTTGAACTTTTTAAGTGCATGACCCGACCCAGTCTTTTAATGCACTACATGATTGCTGCTTTGTTGCGCTTTAAAACAAAATTTAATTTGTTTCTCAAAAAAAGAAAATATTATAAAATTATTGCACAAATTGGGGCAGGTGAATTAAAAATTTTTAAAGAAAGTTCTATCAAATTTTTATTGAACGAAAAATTATTTTAACCATCTTTGTGAGTATGTAGTTTCAAGTCAAAGTCCTTAGCTAACTTAGAAGAATGTTTAATATGATGTGAAATGTGTTCAGTTTGACGTGAATGTGTCCTACAGCAAGACATGAGCTTGTTAATCATATCTTTATCTTCGCCAATAAGAAGGTTGAGTTCCTTTGGATTTCAATTAGATCTTCTTTCAATACTAAATGTAGAGGAATTCTAGAGGCCAACGTCTCCCATGCGGATTGCTCAACAATTTTACACCAGCAGCGAGAAACCATCGTTGAAGTAATTTTACAATTTCAATCTCAACACTTTGCGGCTCGACTTTTATTTTTACAGGTCTTCGCGAATTCAAGGACTCAATACAAAACAATAACACATAGCCATTGACTTCATAGATAAATATTGTAAACGGTAGAACTGGTCGGACTCCTCAACTTCATAATACGCTTCACACACCAACTGGTCTAAACAACAACTATGAAACTGCCATTAAAAAAATCTGGAGCTGGATTTCCGTTCCACTAGCGTCACTCAATATTCCTATCGTTTTTGTAATGTTTTTTTTCTGCTATCAATTGTGTTTCATAGTAAATACGTTTTGTGTATGTATGTATGTATGTATGCATGTAAAGGATAAAGGACGGGGTTATTCAATCTCTACTAGGATGCGCCACGCATTCTACTTCTACAGGATGTCGTGGAGGCGAGTTGAATGCGTATTTGGCCATACAATGACTTGCGGCGGCCAGCCTATGAACAATTCAGTGCTTTACCCTTCCCAGACATATGTGGTACCAATTCACCAACTCCGGTGAGACGAAAGGCTTGGTTGGCCTGGGCGGGAAATCCGAACCAGGAACCTGGTATCGTCTACAGACGATAGCCGGCGCCTTCCCCGACTGCACTCCACGCGCCCATGTATGTATGTATGTATGTATGTATGTATGTATGTATGTATGTATGTATGTATGTATGTATGTATGTATGTATGTATGTATGTATGTATGTATGTATGTATGTACAGTACCGGACACCTTCCTATGTTCATTCGCCGGAAATCCCGGAAAGGTCAACATAGGCCGCTTTGGAACGGTCCAAGGCGGCCTTTTTAAATAATTTTTTTTTAAAAATCAAGTACTTGTAAAAAGAAACATATATTTAAGCTCAGCAGCTCAAGCTCTATCCTATAGATCTTAGTAGAGTTGAACAATGTATATAGGCCCGACAGAATCAATCGAGTGGGCGCGACAACCTGTAGAGCGATCGAGCGACAGCTTGAAGAGTGAGCATTTGGAGAGTTTTATCACAAGTTTGCAGCCGCCCAACTCAGAAATTGCTCTAAGACTGTCCAGCGAGCCTCTGGAGTGCGCCGTGCCCAATGCATATAAGATCGAACCTATCAGTCGAGGGGGTGGACTCAAGAATTTCTAGCCGCTACCTTCCGCCACTCTACAATGTTGGCATGTAAATTGGCAGATGGGGCCAAGGCACTTCAGGACGCTAGGAAGTTGTGAGCATGTCAACGTAAAGTACATTAACTGTCCTGCTCGCCTGCGCGTTTGTAGGCCGTTAGGTCTCCGCGTCTTCCTGCAGAGGTCGACTGAAAACCAAAAAAATCGTGTCACACAAGGCTAACCTGCATATTCGCGCCCCTGTAACTTTACCTAATCATAAGCTACACCGTTCCACTTTAGCGTACTACTACAGAGTTTCACAGCCCACGAGTTGCAGTCGAAACGATTCGGACTTGAAAGAGTTATTGCGCTCCGAACACGGCCGCGGGTGCAATTTGCAAGCGGTCGCTCCCACTCGAATGATAGGTTCCATCTTATATGCATTGTGCACGACGCACTCCGAAGGCTTTATGGACAGTTTCGGAGCAATTCCTGAGTTGGGCGGCTAGAAATTTCCGATAAAACACCCCAAACCATCACTCTTCAAGCTGTCGCTCGATCGCTCTACAGGTTGTCGCGCCCACTCGATTGATTCTGTCGGGCCTATATGCATTGATCAACTCTTCTGAGATCTATAGGTCATAAGGTAAAGCTTGAGCTGCTGAGCTCAAATATATGTTTTTTACATGTATTTGATTTAAAAAAAAAGTTATTTGAGAAGGCCTTCTTGGACCGTTCCAAAGCGGCCTATGTCGACCTTTCCGGGATTTCCGGCGAATGAACGGAGGAACGTATCCGGTACTGTATGTATGTATGTTATGTGTAGCAAAAATATACAGGGTTGGCATTGAATACTTGCTTCTGTAATCATAGTTCAGAATGTTGTTTCCACACCTGCATTTGGATTCCGAGTTTCCTTTTTACTTCCATTTGAGGCGCACCTTCGCGCACATCAAAATAAATGAATAAGTTCATAAAGTCGCACTAGTAGCCGAAAGCTCATCTACGAAGACCGAGTGCAGAGTGACTGCGGCGGAGCAGCGTCGATTTTAGGGAACACATTGAAGTCGAATATAGAATCGAAGTTCGGACTGATCCCTTCTCATCTTCTTCTTCATAAGGACTGAAGAGCGTCAAATCATTGACCCGACCCGCCTTGTGGAGCTACGGTTTCTGGGGCTTCGTTTAATAAATCCATTGATAAAAGTCCTATCACGTTCACACAATGCTGTGGAATTCTTTTTGAGCAAGAAACACTTGCGAATTTTAAAAAAAAAAACTAGAACTCCCCATATCAAGGACAAATCCTAGGGATATCCCCTGTTCTAAAAGGCGAGTGTATTGGCCTACAGACAATGCACTCTCCCCTTGCTGGCAAACAGAGCAGCCAAGATTTTGGAAGCAAATAATGGTGGAAAATTTGAAATTTGGTGATCCGAGCTCCACGCTTGAACAAAAGCTACCATTGAAGCTTTCAGGTTGCGGCATTAGTCATAATATTTCTCATTGAATAGCGAATACCTGTCTATTGAATTTTCCTAGAACCCTGAACAAAGCTTCCTACAGATGAACACGACATTTGTTGTTGTTATTCAAACACAATACACAGACGACACAGTAGTCGATGTATTGTGTTACTACTATATTTCGCTATGACAGATCGCTGGAAACGAAGTATCATTGAAAAGCGGGCACCATGCACAACTCGAAATGGAGGAAGCGGTATACTTTAGGACATGGTTATATTGAACGGTTCATAATAGTTTCTTTGAAAGTAGTCGTCTGGAAATGTTCAATTACAGAAATGGATGCTGGGTCATGGACGTACAAGGACATCAGACCTGATGTGAAGCTGCCAAGCGGTGGCTTTCGATAAATCTTGACATGACACTACGACACAGTCTTGGAGTGTCTTTAATGTTCATTTAGTGAAATCTGAATATCTGAAACATTAGTGACATTTGAATATCTTTAAGGAAAACTAAATATGTGACCATATAAGGCGAACACATGTGTACCATATTCACACCGATTCTCTTCATCAGCTACACTTCTAATTTAGCCTACTTGGTCGACATAGCGTTATGTGCAAAATGTTTGCTGACGATATAAAAACATACAGAAATATTACTAGAGCAGGGGACCATTTGTCCTCCAACGTGCAGTTTCAGAGGTTGCCGTTTTGTCGGACAGGTGGAAATTACTTATCTATAAACTTGAGTTTTCATCTCAGCAATTCAAATTCGGCTACATTCACAAGCTTGCTAGGAGCAACCTGCTTCGTGAAAATAGTCTGAGAGATCGTGGCTTCGTCTCGGGTAAAAAAAAACTTAGTTTTTCGGAGCTTGCCAAGAAGGCTGAAAGATTTACTCACAATATTTTTAGAGCTCTATCTATAAACCTCAGAAACTCACCTGATTCACAACAAACAAATCATATCTTCGCCAAATATTGGAGTGGGGCATCACTGTGTTTGGTCCTCACTTTAAACGTTGCATGCAGAGGCTTGATTTCGTGCAGAATGACTGCATTAGAAAGCTATGGTTACGCTTAAGTGGCTAGGACTATGCCGCCATTCCACCAGCGTGATGAAATATTCAAGCTGGAATCACTTGCTATTTGTAGGAAGCGAAACAACTTATGATTTTCAAGATGATGACTGGAAGGGTTGTGCCTTTATTTAGTGAGCTCTACACTGTCCACCATTCTACCACAGCTGGGTTGCACAGCTAAAATTCATTACCCCATGGCCAAAGGTTGTGTTCGCGCCTCCTTTTTTACTCAGAGGGCCGGCCCTGAATTCTGATTTTGATGTTCTCCAAAAAGCATGCATTGTCGCCCTCATTAAAGCAATATAAAAGGCTCGTTCATAGTTATCTCAAGATTCGATAATTTACCGTTTCTTCCATTTTCATGCGTATTATCACTGCGTTTTATCGCTAACTGTGTCCCTTTGTCGCGATTTGCCATATGCGTACGCGGCATTAGGATAAAGGATAAGGATAAAGGACGGCGTTAGTCAATCCCTTCTGGGATGCGCCAGCGCATTCTACTTCTACGGGATATCGTGGAGGCGACATGAATGCGTATTTGCCCATACAATGACTTGCGGTGGCCAGCCTATGAACAAGTCAGCGCCTTGTCTTCCTTCCCAGACAAGTCTGGTACCACGGCATTACATACCATTTTTCCATTTTTGTGAGGAACAGTGGCATTTCTAGGATCAAAGGATTTCCTCGATAAGACAAGTCACCATGATTGATCGAAGCCCCACGTCGTCACGTCTTATTCACTTCTTCTTATAGTAAAAAAACAATGTAGATGTTTTGCATAAAAAAGTTGAACAGAAAGGTTTGTAGTACTTTCTCACTGTTTCATCAAGATAGAAGATATTGACCGCTTACAAAGACGAGGCACCAGCTTGCATTTCAAGAAGCGTTCGGAAGAAGGATCGCGTGACGTCGAACAGCCTCACCGTTGCCGACAAAAGAGAATCTTCTATCTTCTGACTTCGCAAATTAGATATACTATCTTGGGGGAAGGAGTTTTACAGGAGAAAGCGCGCACAAGACATCCAGAATCAGAATCGATTGACATCGGCTTTACGGAGTGATAGGAGCAAAACTCCATAGGTTTGCTGAGTGGGTGGAAAGGAACTTATTAGGTTCTTCGGGAAGTTCTCAGCGTTTTGAACGCTTCAGTTTGAGCTACCATAACTTTCTCAAATCTTTCGGATTTAGTCGAAATAAGCGCCGTTCGAATCAGCACACTTTTGCCAACGGGCCACCAGTCGACTTATTCCATATCCCAGCGAAAAACTAAGTGGTCGAGATTCGACAAAACCCACGAAAGCTGTTTGGCTAGGTCCTGACTGGAAGTGGAGGTTCTACAGCGAGAATGTTGTGAAAGTGTTGGAAAAGGTGGTAGTCGGTTGGTGAGAGGTCTAGAGTATATGGCGGGTAAGGCAGAACTTCAACGCTTAATCCTTGGTTCAATTTTCGAACAGTGATTTGTGAAAAGTGTGGGTGGGCGTTGTCGTGCAAAAGAATCGGGCCTCTTCTGTTGACCAATGCTGGCTGAAGATGACCCAATTATCGGTACTTCGTCGATTGCCTTACGTAGACTCTGCTATAATCGTTGGCCTGGAGACAAAAAGTTGCAATGGATCACACCTGCCTTCGATCATCATCCACCACACAGTGACCAATACCTTTTTTTGGTGGATGTTCGCCTTTGGAATGCGCCTAGGGGGCTCGTCGGCTGTGCGGAACGTTTCCTGATATCATACAGGATCCCTTTCATTACAAATGATGATTCGATTCGAAAACGGGTCAGTTTTGTTGCGCAAAAGTAGGGAAGAACAAATCTCGAAACGTGAAAATTTTGTCGCTTACTCAACTCGTGGGGCCCTCACTTTTCGAGCTTCTTCCCTTTCCCAAGGCGTTTCGAAGCATCCACAACAGCCGTTTTACTGACGTCTAGCTCTTCCGCGATCCCGTGAACTGTTTGGGATATTTCAGCTTACTCCAAATCCTAACTCGTCGTCCAGGATTGCTCTAGGTCGACCGCTACTGGGGTCATCTTCGAGGTTGAAATCTCCGGTTGAATTTTTACTTAATAATAGATGAATGAAACACAAAACGGTGAGAACCTTCCGGACAACCTAATACTTCTCACTCCCCCGAAACCCTTGATCCAAGAAGACAAGCTATCAAATAATAATTATATGATTGGAGAATGGAAAATCGTGCTATCGAGCAGTGCTCAAAAAAGTTATTATATTATCAAGCTACGTTCCGAAAACCTTCATGCCACACCTTTTAATGGCAAGGAGTAGAAAGTTACTACTCTGTACCTTACAAAAAGAGACAACTGATAGAGTCGACGTAGCATGAGGACATGTGCGGGTGATGAGCTCTTTAACGCTTTGATGTCCAGAGGTGGCGTTTGCGTTACGGGATGTGAGCGGGACCCGCGAAAATCGCTCTTGTCATCAAAGTGGGTGCTGAACACGAATCCGGAGGAGGCGCGAACACAACCTTTGGCCATGGGGTAATGAATTTTAGCTGTGCAACCCTTTGTGGTAGAATGGTGGACAGTGTAGAGCTCACTAAATGAAGGCACAACCCTTCCAGTCATCATCTTGAAAATCATAAGTCGTTTCGCTTGCTCCAAATAGCAAGTGATTCCAGCCTGAGTATTTCATTATGCTGGTGGAGTGGCGGTATAGTCGTAGCCACTTAAGCGTAACCATAGCTTTCTAATGTAGGGGAATTGTACTGATGCAGTACACTTTATTGCGGCACTGCACTATATTGTGCCCAACGTAAATAATGGCAGCTGGTTTTCCATTTCCCAAGAATGAGGCATGGAGAGTGACAGTTGTTGTTGGCTGGTGTGATTAGCAGCACAGTCTTCTTATATCCCGTCTGTAATAAAATCCACTCAGCCATGATGCTCAACCAGATGCGTCCTCGCGAATCACAATCTACACAGCGTTCAACTGCAAAGATTTATGAGAATATGAACAGAGCAAATCGGTTACGAATCGGCACATTATTACCATCTAAGGAGAAATGCTGAAGTCGTTTCTATTGCACATGGAATGTATTAGTTCTTCACACACGTCTTCCTGCACTCCTTTCTCGTCTCGAAGTTGTTCTCGTTTCCTGCGCATCCTCCGTATTCGAATTTAACACAGTCTCCTGTTTCTGCATCGTATCCGAATCTGAAGCAGGTCTTAAAAGATTGTTAAGTAATATAGAATATCGCTTGAGCGGAGGAGAACTGTTTAAAAGATTTGAAAACAGCTGAAGTCTGATAACAACAGACATGAAGGTCTCTTCACAATATTTTGTAAGACCTTTTTATAGGAGCTCACTGCCCTTGCAGTTTGTCGAATACCTTGTTCTGTATCACCAAGTTCAGTAAAGGCAAAAATTTTTTCTCGTTTTTGTTAAGAGGCCCGCACAAGTATGGATCCCACAAATACAAATATCCTTAACATTGGGTTCTTTTTTAGCTGAAGATCAGCTTTTGGTAGTGTAACGCACTTTCTTGATAAGACTACCTTTGGATTATAGCTCGGCAGGGTCCCTTCTCCAGTGGCAACTGGCAGACCTCCTTGCTTTTTGGTGGAACTGTGGTTTCGGAAGGTTGTGGGGCAGGTGTTGATCTCATCCTCTTCTTGCACGCCTCCTTGCATGCTTGTCGTGTTTCGAAGTTGTTGTCATTACCCTGACATCCACCATATTCGAACTTTACACACTTTCCTTTCTCAGTGTCCCAGCCAAATCTGAAACGATTTGTAGAAATTGATGCTCTCCCTATTTATCGAAATTATAATCATGATATGTAAACATGATCTTCCCGCAACATATTTAACACTCAACTCAATATTGTATCCCATTTCATGGGCTTAATTAAAGGGTAGATCTATAATATGCGTAAATCTAATGGCCATTCAACTCTATAAGATGCGCCGCTCCTTCTGTTTCGGCATTATGGTGGCGAAGGTTTCGAAATGCATGTTTGCTATGTAGAATGAATTGGAGTGAAGCCAACCGGTGGAAAAGTTCGTGCTTTATCGGACAGCTCACACCCAGATGGAACAAAGGACGTGCTTGGCCTGTGCGATACCGGATCCGAAGTTTTTTGGGTGGACCAGTGTCTCCCAGTTGGCGCAATGCGTAAACACTACATACTTTTCGTTTTCCTGATCTTTCTACTTTCACATGTACACACGCACTTCAAAGACAATTTGCGTGTTCATAATCGGCATTTGGTGTCGTCCTGCAAAGTGTTTTTTCTTTGCATATTATAATAATAGGAGCGAGGAGGGTAAGATTCTGCTGAATTCATGTCAAGAGGCTCATGAGGACAATCGCAAAACATTCAGAATCACTGTACGTTGAGAAGGGGGAAGGTTAGGTTTTGCCCTTCAAAACATTGTGAACGGAAGGAGCGTCATTAAATAGGAAACACAATTGTTCAAATTCAGGTCAGCCACTCCATTGCAGGATTAGATGTGCATTTGGCTAACTAGGGAAGTGCTTCGACCTTCCACGGAGCTCCAGGTGATGACCAGAGACATGCGAAAGAATTCGAATGTTGAATACGATTATGGTTGTCAAAATTGCAAAATAATGTGCAGGGGCTCGTCTGGAATAAGGATATTGGTTCGAGGCTGCCATTGCTTTTGCACATAACGATTTATCTTCGGAATGACACTTTATTCCGAATTATGACACTATACGTGGTTTTCCAAGAAAAGCAAGCAGCACTTCCGCAGCGGGTTCACTTTGAAGCCCCAAACCTTGTGGTTAAAGTATGACCCAAAGGGACAGCCGGCACTATTGTATGTATTGTACAGGGGGTCTCACAAAATACATACACTGTTTGAAACGTGATAACTTTGCTCACAGTAAAGAAGGTGAAGAAGTTAAGAGCTTTCATAAAAGCTTAAAAAGATAGAAATTTTATGACATATGAGCGGTATGGATTGCTCCATGCACTCGTCTGAAACACTGCATTTCACACTCGATTGATAGTTTTTCGCCTCAACACTTGTTATAAAATTCTCCACCAATGTACTTCTTTTAGGGATTAAAACCTAAAAAAACACACTACGGCCTGCAAAAAATGCAGTGCAGCGAAATTTCTGTGGCGTGCAAATAGCCATGATTGTGTCATGCCCTCACATGAAACCTTGCATTTCGGACTTGAATGATTGTGCATAGGCTGAATGCTTGTTCCAGTATTGTTACTACGTGACCATACTAACCTGTGCTGTGTTTCTTTTAACGTTTATAACTTGAAAATCACGTAAAAGACATGCGAGTTTATTGATTACACTATTCAAATGCGACAGAAACCCTATTTTCCAAGACGCATTCTGTGGACTGACGAAGCAGCATTCAAGCTGAATGGAGAGGATAAAACTGCTGGAAGACGAAAAACGTTAAGAGCACGGAACAGGTTAATGTGTCCAAGTAGTAACAAGAATGTAGCAAACTTTCAGCCCTTGCGCGATTAATCGAGTCTGAAACTCAATGTTTTAAGCGGGGACCCGGCGCAATCTTTAATATTTGCACGTTACAGAATCTAACTACCCTGTGCTTTTATATAGCTCTAAACCATCTTCACAAGCTCCTCTAGCAACAATGGTAAACCTTTCAAACAGTAACTGCGTTTTTTAGGATACCCTGCATTTTTCGAAGGCAGTCGCGTGTTTTTTAGTTTTATACCCTAAAAAGCAAAAATTAAATAATGCGGCCTTTTTGTGATGAAACTATGATAGATATTCAGGTGAAACACAATTAATCGACTGCATAATGCAAAATTCCAGACGATTGCATGGCGCAATCCATACCGCTCATAGCTCATAAAATTTCTATTTTCTTAAGCGTTCATAAGAGTTTTTAACCTCTTCAGTGTCTTCACTGTGAGCAAGGTTATCACCTTCCGAACAGTGTATACGTTTTTTGAGAAACCCTGTATAATACCAGCACACTTCGGCAGAGGTGCAAGGAGGTGTCGAAGGAGGTATTTGGGGTGTAGATCACGAATCTGTCACACACACACACTTCTAACTATAGCTTTCGAGCACTTTCCGTGCTCCGTTGTACTGTAGTGATTGCGATTTCGTCACAGCAGGTTAAATTCTTCTTCAAAATTTACCTTGTCATAATAGCTCGGCATGGTCCATGTTCCAGCGGCATCTCGCAGACATTTTCAGTTGCAGCAGCTAGATATTCAAGCAAGTACTGTTATTATTCCTCCTCAAAATCAATGCCAGCAATGGAAAACTTACCAACTGTGGCAAATAACAACACAAGAAGGGAGGACTGCATAGTTGAAATACGACAGACACCCTGTAAAAGAAACGAAGGTTTTCGAGCTTGAAAAAGATAGTAGAATCCAGCAGGCTAGAAATACGTTGCACATCAACTTTGGAGATGTAAAAAGAAAGAGAAATTTGCTAAACAAGCATCATTTTTCTATTGGTTCCCATTTTTGGGACATAACCGAAAATTTCTTTAGTAGTCATTTGGATTTCTACGCAAACGTCTGCAGCTGAGTTTACAAGGAACTCCAGAATGCTGCTTATTCCACTTACTGGCCTTATAATTAGCCTTATACACCCTGGAGTTCCATGTCAGCGAAGGAAGGCACAGAATTCGACCAAATCAAAAATTCATCCCATATCTGTGAACAAAGTAGACTCCCCTAACCAGACTTTCATCACCAGATAGAAGTTAAGGAAGGTTTCCTCGTGAAAAGAAAGCGTGCTACTACGGCAACAACATCTCCTGTATCCAAAAGCACACATAGGAGGTAGGGTGAATTCTGCGTTGATGTGATGCTATGCAGGTTTATATGCGATTTATGTTTCACACCTTTGTGGGAGTGGCGTATTGTTAAACAGTGTGTGGGCGTAGTGAAGTGAGGGCGTGTCGTATCCAGTCCGTCGGATCTGCCGAAAGTCCGAGATCGGTACAATCAAACTGTGAGCATAAATGATGGAGAATAACGGTTGGTGCTTCCTGTCTCCAGAGCCGGCGATGTGGGGTGAGAATCCTACTCATGGTCAGGCGCTGCCGTCTTACTACGAGCGAGCCCTTAGAAGGGAAAGCTTCGCTTACCTGGGTGGATTAATTCGGGTGCACGCTCCAGCACAGTGCTCCATCAGCACAGTTGTTTCACCCTGCATGAGCGAAGGGAGGACGCTTGTGGGTTTCCGAATTCCTTGCTAGTCATCGTCAAGTGCAACTTTGAACACGGAAGCAAGCAGTTCTTCCCTTCCCTAGCACACATTATCTGACATAGAAGTATCCTATCCCACTATATGTAACGTGTCCGTCACGGGATGGCGGACTGAAGCCAAAAGATGCCTACTTCAGTGCGGCGTATGCCAGCCGGGCTTTCCTTGAGCTTAATCATGGGCGATTGCTGGCGAACTACATATATCCTTGGCAGCTGATCGTCCAAGTTCACGATATATTCATGGGGCAAGGCGTCAGGGTATGAATGGGGATCGAGTGCAGAGCGTAGGGATTCAGGAGGCGTGCACTAGACGTAGTTCAGCGTCTGGATTACCAAATTGAGTAGGGATTCAAAAGACCTTCGCTAGACCTCGTGAGTCAAGATTCAGAAGACCGGCGCTAGACGTCGTGAGTCAAGATTCAGAAGACCAGCGCTAGACGTCGTCCAACTTGCGTAGGGATTCCGAGTAATGGCGACCAATAGGAGAGGGCCAACAAAGGGGGACCATCAGAGGAGGAGCGTGAATAGAGGTGGGGGGGGGGGGACCAGCATTTTCCCTCAACATCGTTCAGTGTGTGTCGGATTTCTGAAACGGCTTTGCGTGGCAAGAAGTCGTGGCACGTGTGTCAGAGTGCAGGAGTGTCATAGACGTCGTGGCAAAGTAGTGGTACTGAGTGTCACATGTGTGTACTTGACCCTCACTCCGTTTCTTTGCCAGCACATAGGAAAGGAAGTATTTCGGGATGTGGGGGGGGGGGGGAGGGGTAGAGAGAGTGACCACGGGATTTGGAGGAGTTTATTGCCGTCGGACAGTAAGCGGTGTCGACCAATACCGATTCAGTTTTAATTGTGATATTGCTGACTAAGCACCGAATCGGGACTCTCATTACCTGTTTCTCGACACGTAGAGAACGAGCGCTCCGGAGAATAAATCGCCGGCATGTGATGGAGGTTGGATGTGCTTCATATGCGCAAGGAAAATTCTGCCCTACCATATCACACTGCACTAATCTATATAGTAAAGCCAGTTTTTCACTGTAAGAAGGCCTAAAGAAGGAAGGAGGAAGATTGGAGTTGTTCTATTCTCGGGGTTTGGCGGCGAAGCCCACAACCAGATGGGATGGGGTCGTTCTATTCTCGGGGTTTTGGGGCGAAGCCCCCAACCAGACGTTTGGCGGCCGCTACGCCGCTGAACCTCTGGTTTATTATAGTAATTCACACACACACACACACACACACACACACACACACACACACACACACACACACACACACACACACACACACACACACACACACACACACACACACACACACACACACACACACACACACACACACACACACACACACACACACACACACACACACACACACACACACACACACACACACACACACACACACACACACACACACACACACACACACACACACACACACACACACACACACACACACACACACACACACACACACACACACACACACACACACACACACACACACACACACACACACACACACACACACACACACACACACACACACACACACACACACACACACACACACACACACACACACACACACACACACACACACACACACACACACACACACACACACACACACACACACACACACACACACACACACATTGGCCAACGAGTAGAATCAAACTAGGAACCCCTCACAGGAAGGCAGGTGATCGGATTCATGTCCTGCCTGGCGCTAGAGCTTTGTGACCGTTACATTCTTGTAGGAGCATATAACGTTGGCCGCTCAAACCAGGCTCTTGAAGAAAATGATTTGAATGTATATTGCTGGTATTCCTTTTTCTTCATAAAAGCACTTCACAGCCTCACTGAATCTTTCTTTGTTTTAAAAACTTATGCTTTTCTTGTTTCAAAGATTTTGGCATAAGCACAGTTTTCGAGAGTTTAATCTATTTAATCGCACATTATTGTGAAGGTAAGATTTCACGGTGTCTCATCTTTTCTTCAATAGACATTTTGCCCCTACCTTCTAAGCAATCGCGGGGCTATCAGTTTAAAGAGGTCTTTTAAAGACAGAGCCCGCCTCAGAATGAATTTGTCAGTTTTACGCTTATTTGGTCGTGGATCTAACGCACCCTCACAACCTGAAGCTTGAGACTTGCACTTTATCATTCATCACCACTATATTTCGAATCTTGTGCTGCTCCCGAAGTGCCCTAACTCCAATTCCAGCATGTAACGATTTAGTATTTAGAACTATAGCTACAGCTATAGGTCAGCTTTCAAACTACGTTTTTCCTAACTTTCTTTCTGCTCTAGTTATTGGCAAATTAAGTAAATAAATATAATATGCAGTTTTATCTTGTATACAGGGTGTGCCTTAAGCTCTGCAACAGAAACTTACGATTAGTCGTATAAAAAGACTAGGAGTGCACTGAATTTTCCACAATTTGAAGCACTACTTTCACATCGCTTGCAGATTATGGTGGAGCTGTTTTGTTCATAAGGGGTCACTTCTGGATTGATAAGAGCCTTCAGAACGTGCATGTGGTTTCGCAACCCGCGCCGCAGCGCCTCGTACGGATTTTTATTCCTGATTTGTTCCAAAGAAGGTACTGGACAATAATTTTGAAAACTATATATAGAGCTAAACTTTTTCTCTACGGAGATAGATGAACGAAGGTCAAACATCTGAAAATGAAGGAATTTCACAGTTGGCCTTTCGCAGGTACGATGATTGGCAGATGGATGAAGAACTGTTACCACATACTTTTCTTTTTGCTGTTAAAATAATCGCTTTACAAAAGTATGCATCTTGTTTCTAAACAACGCAGAGTCTAGAAAATATGGTGATATATTTTTATGCCCATCGAACAAGCATTTTTACTGATTTTCACTCTTTCTACAAAAAAACTAGGACGTTTAACACACTTTGGGAATTCGTGTAAGACAAATAATTGCCATGCGTACTCATTGGTTGCAGACAGTCATGTTTCCCAGAGGTAGGTAGAGGTTAAACGCACTATTATTTTGACCCTTCTGGGTTCGCTCAGCTTTGATAAATTTTTCGTCAAATGAAGCGGTGGCTGAATACACAGCCTGAGCGACGCGTTCCAACTGACATAACAAGTTTTTCTTTCTAGTCTCTCCTACTCATCGCCGGGTCTTTTCCTCATTTGATGGCTTGTAAAGCTTTCCTTCTAGTTTTCTAAAAATTACGTTGTGCGCAATAATACATTACGCACACGTGGACCATGAAGTGGCGATGGATCACAAGAGCAGCGGAGCCTGCAACTGGGCGGGACTAAACGCTCGGGAGAAGAAGAAGAAGAAGAAAAATGAAGAAGAAGAAGAAAAAGAAGAAGAAAAAGAAGAAGAAGAAGGGAATGTGGATGTGGTCCACGGCGGATGTTGGATGCCTAGCGGCAGCCAAAAATTAGAACAACCCTAATCTTTCTCCTTTCCTCTTTCGACCTTCTTACTTTTCCTCTTCTTCTTCAGCGTTTGTCCCGCTTCGAGGCGAGGTCCGCTGTTCTGGTGTGGTGACGGCACTTTAAGCGATCAGAGCATGTATGACATCGATGGCGCCACAGCCCGCTACGAAGTCACATTGCTTGGTTGTAAGTTATCGCGATAACGATATCGCGAACGCGTCCATCTACAATTCGCTCGAAGATTTTCGTGCTGTGCGAGAGCAAGCGAATTGGACGGTAATTCATTCAGTCTGCAGGACTGCTCTTCTTCTTCCAAATCCAGATCGTCGTGCTTTCCTGCCAACTATCAGATACCTTCTTTACCATGACAACCTGGTTGAAAAACTTCGATAGCTACTCAGCAGGCCCAGCACCTCAACTCCAGCATCTCAACTTCTATAGGTCGGCCGCAATATCGTCGGGGCCCGTTGCTTTGCCTGGCTTCAACTTCTTCAAGGCCGCTACCCTCTCCTCCACAGTGATTTTCTGCACATGACTGTGCGTAGACCTTCTTACTTTTATTACAGTAAAAATGTTTTTATTATATAGATTAGTGCCATCCTGAATAGGATTAGCAAAACGCTGGACGAAGGACAGCCACGCGAACAAGCAGGATTTCGGAGAGGATTCAGCACCATCGACCACATACACACCATTACGAAGCTCATCGAAGTGTCGTGAGAGTATAAGCTGCCGCTGTGCCTTACGTTCATCGACCTGAAGAAGGCATTCGACTCCTTCGAGATGAAGCGGCCATCGAAGCCCTGCTCACTCAGGGTGTTCCCACTCAGTACATCAGAGTCCTTCGAGAGCTGTACAGTGGATTCACGACCAAGATTTCTCCATTCTACAACGACGTCCTCATCGACGTAAGGAGAGGGGTTGGGCAAGGGGATACCATATTCCCGAACCTCTTCAGCGCCACTCTCGAAAACGTCATGCGCGAACTAGAATGGGAAGACATGGGAGTGAAGGTCGACGGCCGGCAACTTTTTTCTCTTTTTTTCGCTGTCTCTGGAAATCGAGCAATCGAATAACTCGATTTTTCGCTGTCTTCGAAAATCGAGCAATCGAATAATTCGATTTCTTACTTTTTACGAAAGTCGAACAATCGAATAACTCGATTTTTGAAAATTTTCGAAAGCCGAACAATTTTTTGGTGTTTTCGAAAAAAACTTTCGACTTTCAGGAACAGCAAAAAATCGAATAACTCGATTTTTTTGCTGTTCCTGAAAGTCGAGCAATCGAATAAATTCGTCCCTCTGCCACCAAGCCTGCTGAGCCACGCGATAAAAAAGCAATGTGTTTGTACACAGCCTAATAATTATGCAGAGAACACTAACAGTGTTTAGAAAATCGTATATCATCTGAAATTTGGGACCTCAACGTGTTCTGCAGTCTGTGAGGGAGTTATCGACCGCAAGTCGAATTTCCTGATATAGCTGTAAAAACAGGTTATTGTAGTGGCATCGAAGTCATAACGTTTCTTAGCGCTACCTCTGATAAGAATATTTGATGACATTGCTCTTGTTCAATTTTGCCGCCACGTGTTTGCATTTTTTAGTATTCCAGCGCTAAGAAACGTTTCTTAGCGCTACCTCTGATAAGAATATTTGATGACATTGCTCTTGTTCAATTTTGCCGCTACGTGTTAGCATTTTTTAGTATTCCAGCAACATTGTCATATCCCACTGCAAATGTAACCACAAGATTTATCATTTGTGCGGCGCAGCGAAGACTACAAGAATTATAGTTGATCAAGTTACAAAGTTACCGCAGAAGAGTTCATTTTCGTTTGCAGTTTTTAGTTGTCTTCATAACATTCGGAACCGGTTGTGCAAGCGAACTCTTCTATACGCAATTTCCATTTTCAGCGGGAACTCTTTAAACAAATATAACACCTGGAAAAACACTTTCCATGCTTCCTTGCAATGATACGCAGGGGAATCGAAAGGAATCTGCTACGCCCTGACTTGGAGACCTGATAGACGGCGAACTGTTGCCATTCAACGAGAGAGAGAGCGCGATGCCGCGAAATTGCGCGCATATGTGGTGAAGAGTGAAGTTGTCCAACAACATTTAGCGGCACCGTATTGAATGAGGACAAGAAATCCAACCGATTTGATTTGAAAGGTGTCAATTCTAGAATGAACTAACACAGATGAATATAAGTAAAGGAAACGAAACAAGGACGGACGCTTCCAATGATTGGAAAATGAGACAGTCAGTTGACGCAAGATCTGGTGAATACGGTAGGTGAATGAGAAGTTCCACTTCCAACTCCTGCAGTTTCAGCAACGTTGTGTGTTTTGTCTTGCGAGAGTATTGGCCTGCCCTTTTGACTAATCTTGGGTGCCCAATTGCAAAGTTCCTCCTCCTGCCGTTAAGCTGGTTACAGTAGACGTCCGCAGTTAGCGCTTCACCAGGTCTCATGAAGCTGTAGTGGATGACTCCATAGGTAGACCACCAGACAGACACCATCAATTTTTTGGTGGATATTGGCTTTCGGAATGTGTTTCGGGGCTTCATCTTTATTGATCCATCGTGCCAAGCGCTTACGGTTGTCGTGGAGAATCCATTGTTCATCACAGCTAACAATGCAATGTAAAAAATGTTCGGATTTTTGCCGTGAAAGCAAAGAAAGACAAGCATCAAAACGACACCACTTTTGCTGCTCGCTCAATTCGTGCGGTACGCATTGATCCAGCATGTTGTAGAGATGGATACCTTGAATTTTGCTGCTAATTCACGCGTAGTTTGCGGAATGTCGCCTTCCACTGCAGCTTTCAATCCATCGTTATCCACCCTGGACACAGTTCCCTCACGCGGCTTATTTTCAGGAATAAATCGCCAGACGAAAGCTTCTCGAACCATCGACGTACTGTGCGTTCGCTATCCTCATAATCCCCGAAAGCCTCATTAATTTTCCGAACCGCCTGCGACACGTTGCTCCCACGACGGAACTCATTCGGAACAACACAAACTTATTACTTCCATGGTTTCGAAAAACTGCTCTAAAAAGACATTTGGGAAGACTGTTACAAAGCAAAACAAGTGATCAATAGTGTGAGAATCTTCCTTTAGAACAGAGAAAAATCGAGAACCGTAGAAGCGCTTTTAGCCGAAATATCAACCCTGAATATTAGCAGTGACAAAATCGGCGATTGAATCGAACAATGTTCGAAAAACATCGAGAGTCGGCCGCCAAAACCCTCGAAACGAAATCGCAGATTCGAATTTGAATATGGCAGAATCATCCGGTGAAATGCTCATTTTCAATTAGAAGCGAAATCAACAGAGCCCTCGAAACGAAATTACATATTCGAATTCCCATCTGGCCGAATCAGCCTGTACTCGCAGCGCGCACCGACTCGATCGATGATATCGAGAGGCTGAACGTGTGAAATGCCGCCGAGCGCGTTCAAAAGGTCCGTTCCCGCCAATACCATAGGCGCAGACGTGGAGCGAGTTTGAACGTTGGTTTTTCGGGGGACAGAGACGACCCATACTCAGGCGGCCAACTCTTGGTTTTGTTCGAACATTGTTCAATTTCGAACAATATTCGAACAATGCTCTTTCGCGATCTTTGATTTCGAACAATGTTCGAACAGTGTCTTCCTAGGTCCGATTTCGAACAATGTTCGAATAATGGGTTTTCGCGAAAGTCGATTTCGTACAATGTTCGAATAGCAGCGATTTACGATTTTTGTGTAATCGAGCGATTAATTGTTCGAAATCGCTCGAACAATTATTCGGCCCGATTAATCGAGCTCAAGTCTAGTGCCCAATGGAAAAAAGTTCGCCTGATGACCATTCCAGCTGGTGCATCCTACCTCTGCAAGCCGTTGGATGTATACTTTTTCGATTGTTCAAGCGGTACATCCGAAGGGTGTACCCCTCAACAAAGAAGTAGTGATGCCCTGTCAGGGAGAGGAAGATTGTTCGTCCCTAGCGTTCGTAAGATGCTGCTGGTTTAATAAGCGATTACGTTTTAAATGTTTCATAGTTCTATATCATAATTGTCGATTATCATTGTAAGCAATAAACACAGTTACTTCACGTGAGGAAGAAAACGTTTTACGTTAGCGACCCAATAGAATGATAGAGTGTAAACGATCCATTGAGAGGTAACTCAAATGAAAGCCCGAGAAGGCTAGGTTTAAATACTGAAAGCATTAATCGTGTACAAATTGACTCCTGTGATCACGCAAGCCCATAATAATAACGATCCGATGTTTGCAAAAGGATTAGCGACAACGGGAACTGAACCATCAAACCCGCTCAGTGCGCCCGAGAGGCGACCCCTCCACCACTACGCCAACCGACCACATTGGAGTGCCTGGCAGTAGGGCTCCATGAACTTCGCGCTCACGCGTCCACACGTTTTTTTTCACAGAAGAGCAATCCGAAAAAAGTACCTATGGTTTTGGACTCCCCACACAGGACCCTACATCCTGTAAAAATTGCATCGCAAAAGCTCACCGCCACTCTAGAGGCTCTCCTTGTCAGTTCCCCCTTCCCCCCCCCTCTCCCTACTCCCTAAGGGACACGCGGTATATATAATAGGATAAGATAATATTATACATAGTCCAAACATGCATTCATACAGCTTCGCCGATCTCACTGAAAACTGGAGTCTGTTTTAACAGAAGTGGATTAAGGTTGGCTTCAGTTCTTTACTATTCATCCTCATACTAAGAAGTGCGTCGTCTTCCTTGAGGTAACGGTCGTTCCCTTCCACGCTAAGATTTATTCAAGCTAAGAAAATTGCTTAGGAAACTTCGTATTTCCTTCAGATCTTTGGTGTGACACCAGAGATGCAGACAGTTCTTAACGAGCTGGTAGTTAACTTGTCAGGTAATTGTGACCTAAGTGGACTTTATGAAACTCTATCGCACCTTATTATCACGACAAGGTTGGTGAATTAGAAAAGTGGTCAGAAGTTCTCACCATCAGCCTCACCGAGAAGCCGCAGTGAAGAATTTTCACAGGCGCCATGAAGGATCAAGGATAAAGAACGGTCAGTCATTCCCACCTGCGGAATGCGCTATGCAGTCTGCTTCTACGGGATGTCGTGGAGGTTGAATGGGCATTTGGCCTCTACAGTAGTGACTTGCGCTGGCCAGCCGTTGGACAAGTAAGGGCTCTATCCTTCCCACACTAGTCTGACACCAATTCGCCGACCCCGGAGGGGTGGAAGGCTTGGTTGATCTGGACGGGAACCGCGAATCAAGAACCTGGCATGGAGTTCAAGCGACAGCCTTCACCTCCGATTGTGTTTCACGCGCCCTCTCCGACGAGCAGGAAACGTTACTCGTTCGTGCTTTATTAGGGGGGGGGGGGGGCAAAAGTAATGAGACACCCCATGCCGTGTCCACATTTTTCGTGGCTGGAGTCTGGTTTCGTGCTTGTCGTATTTGTATGTTTATATGCTACTTACTGAACCCTATCTGAGAAGTTACGATTTCCGCCCTTTCCAGAAGCATGCCAAAAACCCCATGCTGTCTCATGCCGAAACCCCAGTCTGACGAGTCGACCTGTGTCGCGCAAATCTCGCCCAATTCTCAACCCCGAGCAGCCTGGGCTCAATATTCACGCAAGATGAGAAGTACGTCTTCTACCTTAATTCTGCCAAGCAGCGAGTCTGGGTGAGGCCGGGTGACCTGTTACCGACCTTCGTTCGGCGGGACGTTCACGGCGAGAAGCACCTTCTGAGCTTTTGAGTCTGCGCTCATGGACCGGTATACTGGAAGCTGTTTTCCAAGAGCAACACGATGAACTCCAAGGCCATGGTGAACGAAATAGAAGAGATGGGCCGGCGACTCGCTCTTATTCATTCGCTGCGCTTCAAGAAGGTTCTCCTCTTCGACAACGCAGCACCCCATCGGGAACAAGTAACCACGGATAAGCTTGTCCAGCTGGGCTACGTTCACATGCCTCACCCACCGTATTCGCTGGACATCTCTCCATGCGACTACCACTACTACTTGAGCCTACAGGGCATCCTAGTCGGAAGGGACACAAGAACCCAAGCAGTCCTTGACAACCATATCGAGCAGTTGATCAACACCAGGCCCAAGCAGTTCTGCAAGGATGGGATCAGGAAGTTGGCTGAGCGATGGCAGCAAGGTCCTTGCCCTTAATGGCAAATACATTCCTCAGCATCGTTGAGTTGTAATTGAGTTATAAAGAGATAAAGATTTTTTTCATTTTGTCTCATTACTTTTGCCCCCCCCCCCCCCTAATACTTCCGTTACTTCATCTGATGACTTCAGCGGTCTCTCATCAACAGTGATCCATTAGCACCCGTGTCGAAACAATGGACCCGTTAGCATTCGATGTGTATTTGCCAACTTCCTAACAAATCGAAAATGTGACGAGTGAACCGCATTTGTACTAAGACAATTGTCTCTTTGTTCCGCCATGGAGGTGTTTGTTTAAACTAAAATGAGCGATCTCGTAAAGCGGCCTGGTAGCAAATGCAGCGAACGCTCGTTTCGTTCGCTTCGATCTTGGAGGGTATTACTGGAACGCCTCACAAACACTTGATTTTTTGCCTAAGGAGATATACCCTTCGCTCCTCTTTACTAAACGGGGTCTTCTTCGAGGGGTAAGGGTTTTAAGGCAGATAGTCTACATAAAGCATATAAATAAGGTATTTCAATGATTAGAACGTGTCGTTCTTATCAAGATGTAAACCAAGGACGCCATATCGAAAGGATGATCACAACCCAGCAGATGTAAGCGCGTTTTGAGATGCAACGGGTTCAATCACGGACCTCAGTTTCCTCGGACCTTGCACATCCTTAATTTATTAGATTGATGCAAAAGAATGCAGGTGTTTTTTAATTGGTTTCAACACTATTTTTTAAATAGACTAAGACTTTTTCAAAAGTTCTGGATATGTATATGGAATTTAACTTAAGTCGCTTACTTAGAACACTAATTTGGCCTTTATTTTCAGATGTTTAAACGCGATTTTCGTCAAATTTATTTTGAGAGGTGAAATTGGGTCGGACCTTCGTTGAAACCGCTCGGA
The DNA here is from genome assembly GCA_947359475.1 of Heligmosomoides polygyrus bakeri. Taxonomy (NCBI): domain Eukaryota; kingdom Metazoa; phylum Nematoda; class Chromadorea; order Rhabditida; family Heligmosomidae; genus Heligmosomoides; species Heligmosomoides polygyrus. The sequence goes on along the minus strand of OX375865.1, from coordinate 90,894,476 downwards.
ATATCAGCGAGATATGGGATAGAGAAGTACCAAGGAATGCACAGTACAACGTTGGTTCCATAAGCTTTTTGCCGGTAACATCAGCCTCGAAGGCGAACTATGTACATAGCAGCCGTCCAGCAACACTTGATAATGATCCATTGAAGGGGTCACTCAAAGCTGATCCGCTCAGAACCACACCACATATTGCCGAGACACTCGCCATACAGTTGCTCGCCATTTGAAGCGAATTGAGAAGACAAGAAGCTAAATTGACCGAAACTCAGAGAACTCCTTGTTTTGAGTCGGTCCATCTTTTGCGCAATGCCAACGATCCTTTTCTCGAACGGATTGTGACTTCTGATGCGAAAAAAATACTTCATGATATCGGTTGACGTTTGTCTAGTGGCTGAACCAGAAAGAAGCTCTCCACCATCATCGAAAGTCGGAAAATTTGACGAAAATCGCATTTAGACATCTGAAAATAAAAACTAAATTGTCCTAGTTCGTTTAGAAAATAGTGTTGATGCAACAAAACAAAAAAACCTGCGTTTCTTTTGCACCAACCTTATATAAATCGGAAGGCATTTGAATTTAACTGTTTCTGCTGCAAAGGAAGCTGTATCAGTAGTCTGCGTTTCTGGAATTGCTTCTGATGCAGTGTTCAAGAGATGTGTGCGTGTATTCAATCGAGAGTAAACACTGCTAAAGACCCCGACTTTGCAACAATAACTAATGTATTGTTGAGCAAGGCTCTTCGATTTTTATGAAAAAAGCTTTGGTGTATAAATTCGAGGTATTTGTAACTCTGTTGTTTTACGAACACCACATCGCCTCGGAACTTTATAAACTGAGGCAAATCCGTTTTTGTTAACACATTGACGACGTGTAGGACACGAACGAAAAAGTGCGTCCCAAATTGGGACACACTTTTTCCGCTGCGTCGGACAATCCGTCCCAATTTGGGACGCACCTCTAATAAAATTATTTCGGCTACCGATTTGGCTCAAACATCGCCTAGGGTTTTTTTTTTTGGCTGCTGAACACATGCGAGGAAGAAAATTTTTTATGTTAGCGATCCAATAGAATGATACAGTGCAAATACGATCCATTGAGAGGGAACTCAAATGAAAGCCCAAAAAGGTTAGATTCAAATACTAAAAGCATTAATCGTGTACAATATGACAGTAGCTAATGAAGTTTTTCAACCAGGTTGTCATGGTAAAGAAGGTATCTGGTAGTTGGCAGGAAAGCACGACGATCTGGATTTGGAAGAAGAAGAGCAGTCCTGCAGACTGAATGAATTACCGTCCAATTCGCTTGCTCTCGCACAGCACGAAAATCTTCGAGCGAATTGTAGATGGACGCGTTCGCGATATCGTTATCGCGATAACTTACAACCAAGCAATGTGACTTCGTAGCGGGCTGTGGCGCCATCGATGTCATACATGCTCTGATCGCTTAAAGTGCCGTCACCACACCAGAACAGCGGACCTCGCCTCGAAGCGGGACAAACGCTGAAGAAGAAGAGGAAAAGTAAGAAGGTCAAAAGAGGAAAGGAGAAAGATTAGGGTTGTTCTAATTTTTGGCTGCCGCTAGGCATCCAACATCCGCCGTGGACCACATCCACATCCCCTTCTTCTTCTTCTTTTTCTTCTTCTTTTTCTTCTTCTTCTTCATTTTTCTTCTTCTTCTTCTTCTCCCGAGCGTTTAGTCCCGCCCAGTTGCAGGCTCCGCTGCTCTTGTGATCCATCGCCGCTTCATGGTCCACGTGTGCGTAATGTATTATTGCGCACAACGTAATTTTTAGAAAACTAGAAGGAAAGCTTTACAAGCCATCAAATGAGGAAAAGACCCGGCGATGAGTAGGAGAGACTAGAAAGAAAAACTTGTTATGTCAGTTGGAACGCGTCGCTCAGGCTGTGTATTCAGCCACCGCTTCATTTGACGAAAAATTTATCAAAGCTGAGCGAACCCAGAAGGGTCAAAATAATAGTGCGTTTAACCTCTACCTACCTCTGGGAAACATGACTGTCTGCAACCAATGAGTACGCATGGCAATTATTTGTCTTACACGAATTCCCAAAGTGTGTTAAACGTCCTAGTTTTTTTGTAGAAAGAGTGAAAATCAGTAAAAATGCTTGTTCGATGGGCATAAAAATATATCACCATATTTTCTAGACTCTGCGTTGTTTAGAAACAAGATGCATACTTTTGTAAAGCGATTATTTTAACAGCAAAAAGAAAAGTATGTGGTAACAGTTCTTCATCCATCTGCAATCATCGTACCTGCGAAAGGCCAACTGTGAAATTCCTTCATTTTCAGATGTTTGACCTTCGTTCATCTATCTCCGTAGAGAAAAAGTTTAGCTCTATATATAGTTTTCAAAATTATTGTCCAGTACCTTCTTTGGAACAAATCAGGAATAAAAATCCGTACGAGGCGCTGCGGCGCGGGTTGCGAAACCACATGCACGTTCTGAAGGCTCTTATCAATCCAGAAGTGACCCCTTATGAACAAAACAGCTCCACCATAATCTGCAAGCGATGTGAAAGTAGTGCTTCAAATTGTGGAAAATTCAGTGCACTCCTAGTCTTTTTATACGACTAATCGTAAGTTTCTGTTGCAGAGCTTAAGGCACACCCTGTATACAAGATAAAACTGCATATTATATTTATTTACTTAATTTGCCAATAACTAGAGCAGAAAGAAAGTTAGGAAAAACGTAGTTTGAAAGCTGACCTATAGCTGTAGCTATAGTTCTAAATACTAAATCGTTACATGCTGGAATTGGAGTTAGGGCACTTCGGGAGCAGCACAAGATTCGAAATATAGTGGTGATGAATGATAAAGTGCAAGTCTCAAGCTTCAGGTTGTGAGGGTGCGTTAGATCCACGACCAAATAAGCGTAAAACTGACAAATTCATTCTGAGGCGGGCTCTGTCTTTAAAAGACCTCTTTAAACTGATAGCCCCGCGATTGCTTAGAAGGTAGGGGCAAAATGTCTATTGAAGAAAAGATGAGACACCGTGAAATCTTACCTTCACAATAATGTGCGATTAAATAGATTAAACTCTCGAAAACTGTGCTTATGCCAAAATCTTTGAAACAAGAAAAGCATAAGTTTTTAAAACAAAGAAAGATTCAGTGAGGCTGTGAAGTGCTTTTATGAAGAAAAAGGAATACCAGCAATATACATTCAAATCATTTTCTTCAAGAGCCTGGTTTGAGCGGCCAACGTTATATGCTCCTACAAGAATGTAACGGTCACAAAGCTCTAGCGCCAGGCAGGACATGAATCCGATCACCTGCCTTCCTGTGAGGGGTTCCTAGTTTGATTCTACTCGTTGGCCAATGTGTGTGTGTGTGTGTGTGTGTATGTGTGTGTGTGTGTGTGTGTATGTGTGTGTGTGTGTGTGTGTGTGTGTGTGTGTGTGTGTGTGTGTGTGTGTGTGTGTGTGTGTGTGTGTGTGTGTGTGTGTGTGTGTGTGTGTGTGTGTGTGTGTGTGTGTGTGTGTGTGTGTGTGTGTGTGTGTGTGTGTGTGTGTGTGTGTGTGTGTGTGTGTGTGTGTGTGTGTGTGTGTGTGTGTGTGTGTGTGTGTGTGTGTGTGTGTGTGTGTGTGTGTGTGTGTGTGTGTGTGTGTGTGTGTGTGTGTGTGTGTGTGTGTGTGTGTGTGTGTGTGTGTGTGTGTGTGTGTGTGTGTGTGTGTGTGTGTGTGTGTGTGTGTGTGTGTGTGTGTGTGTGTGTGAATTACTATAATAAACCAGAGGTTCAGCGGCGTAGCGGCCGCCAAACGTCTGGTTGGGGGCTTCGCCCCAAAACCCCGAGAATAGAACGACCCCATCCCATCTGGTTGTGGGCTTCGCCGCCAAACCCCGAGAATAGAACAACTCCAATCTTCCTCCTTCCTTCTTTAGGCCTTCTTACAGTGAAAAACTGGCTTTACTATATAGATTAGTGCAGTGTGATATGGTAGGGCAGAATTTTCCTTGCGCATATGAAGCACATCCAACCTCCATCACATGCCGGCGATTTATTCTCCGGAGCGCTCGTTCTCTACGTGTCGAGAAACAGGTAATGAGAGTCCCGATTCGGTGCTTAGTCAGCAATATCACAATTAAAACTGAATCGGTATTGGTCGACACCGCTTACTGTCCGACGGCAATAAACTCCTCCAAATCCCGTGGTCACTCTCTCTACCCCTCCCCCCCCCCCCCCCACATCCCGAAATACTTCCTTTCCTATGTGCTGGCAAAGAAACGGAGTGAGGGTCAAGTACACACATGTGACACTCAGTACCGATTCACGTGTCACTACTTTGCCACGACGTCTATGACACTCCTGCACTCTGACACACGTGCCACGACTTCTTGCCACGCAAAGCCGTTTCAGAAATCCGACACACACTGAACGATGTTGAGGGAAAATGCTGGTCCCCCCCCCCCCCTAACGGTTCCTCTTTGTTGGTCCTCTCCTATTGGTCGCCATTACTCGGAATCCCTACGCAAGTTGGACGACGTCTAGCGCTGGTCTTCTGAATCTTGACTCACGACGTATAGCGCTGGTCTTCTGAATCTTGACTCACGACGTATAGCGGGTCTTCTGAATCTTGACTCACGAGGTCTAGCGAAGGTCCTTTGAATCCCCACTCAAATTGGTAATCCAGACGCTGAACGACGTCTAGTGCACGCCTCCTCAATCCCTACGCTCTGCACTCAATTCCCATTCATACCCTGACGCGTTGCCCCTTGAATATATCGTGAACTTGGACGATCAGCTGCCAAGGATATATGTAGTTCGCCAGCAATCGCCCATGATTAAGCTCAAGGAAAGCCCGGCTGGCATACGCCGCACTGAAGTAGGCATCTTTTGGCTTCAGTCCCCCATCCCGTGACGGACATGTGACATTAGCCGGTTACATATAGTGGGATAGGATACTTCTATGTCAGATAATGTGTGCTAGGGAAGGGAAGAACTGCTTGCTTCCGTGTTCAAAGTTGCACTTGACGATGGGTAGCAAGGAAATCGGAAACCCACAAGCGTCCTCCCTTCGCTCATGCAGGGTGAAACAACTGTGCTGATGGAGCACTGTGCTGGAGCGTGCACCCGAATTAATCCACCCAGGTAAGCGAAGCTTTCCCTTCTAAGGGCTCGCTCGTAGTAAGACGGCAGCGCCTGACCATGAGTAGGATTCTCACCCCACATCGCCGGCTCTGGAGACAGGAAGCACCAACCGTTATTCTCCATCATTTATGCTCACAGTTTGATTGCACCGAACTCGGACTTTCGGCAGATCCGACGGACTGGATACGACACGCCCTCACTTCACTACGCCCACACACTGTTTAACAATACGCCACTCCCACAAAGGTGTGAAACATAAATCGCATATAAACCTGCATAGCATCACATCAACGCAGAATTCACCCTACCTCCCAATGTGCGCTTTTGGATACAGATGTTGCTGCCGTAGTAGCACGCTTTCTTTTCCACGAGGAAACGTTCCTTAACATCTATCTGGTGATGAAAGTCTGGTTAGGGGAGTCTACTTTGTTCACAGATATGGGATGAATTTTTGATTTGGTCGAATTCTGTGCCTTCCTTCGCTGACATGGAACTCCAGGGTGTATAAGGCTAATTATAAGGCCAATAAGTAGAATAAGCAGCATTCTGGAGTTCCTTGTAAACTCAGCTGCAGACGTTTGCGTAGAAATCCAAATGACTACTAAAGAAATTTTCGATTATGTCCCAAAAATGGGAACCAATAGAAAAATAATGCTTGTTTAGCAAATTTCTCTTCCTTTTTACATCTCCAAAGTTGATGTGCAACGTATTTCTAGCCTGCTGGATTCTACTATCTTTTTCAAGCTCGAAAACCTTCGTTTCTTTTACAGGGTGCCTGTCGTATTTCAACTATGCAGTCCTCCCTTCTTGTGTTGTTATTTGCCACAGTTGGTAAGTTTTCCATTGCTGGCATTGATTTTGAGGAGGAATAATAACAGTACTTGCTTGAATATCTAGCTGCTGCAACTGAAAATGTCTGCGAGATGCCGCTGGAACATGGACCATGCCGAGCTATCATGACAAGGTGGGCTTTTATGATGAATTTAACCTGCCGCAACGAAATCGCAACCACTACAGTACAGCGAAGCAGTGAAACTGATAGAAACCTCGCACACAATTAGAAGTGAGTGTGACAGATTCGCGATCAGTACCCCTAATAACCCTCTTGGAATAAGTTTGGGCGAAATCCTTGACTATGATCTCAGCAGCATTAGTCATCCGCACCAACTCTTATCGTCGGAAATTTTAAAAACGGATGTCATATTCGCGATCTACAATTAAAATAACCCTTTTGCGCAAAGTTTGGGTGAAAATGTTTTTCGACACCTCCTTGCCCTCTGCCGAACTTGTGCAAGAATTATAAAGGGTTTCTCAGAAAAAAAAAACATATACACTGTTTGAAAGGTGATAAAGACTAGGTAAAGGTAAAGACTCTGAAGGGATTAAAAGCTCGTATAAAAGCTTAAAAGTTTTCTGACATATGAGTATTATGGATTCCGCCGTGCAATCGTTTGAGACCTTGCATTTCGCACTGGATTGATAGTTCTTCCCTTGAACACTTGTTATAATTTCTCCAAAAGTGACCGTAATGATTGTTTTGTGCTTTTTATAAATAAAAGCTTAAATAGACACTACGGCTTGCGAAAAATACAGGGTATCCTAAAAATACAAGTACCATTTGAAAGATTTTAACATTGCTGCTGGAGAAAATTGTGAGGATGGTTGAGACGCATATGAAAACACAGGGTAACGAGATTTCTGTGGCGTGTAAATAATAGAGATTGCGCCGTGTCCCGCCCAAAACCTTGAATTTCAGACTCGATTAATTGCGCAAGGGCTGAATGCTTGCTACATTCTTGTTACTACTTAGACACATTAACCAGTTTTGCGCTCTTAAAGTTTTTCGTCTTCCAGCAGTTATAACCTCTTCATTCAGCTTGAATGTTGCTTCGTCAGTCCACAGAATGCGTCTTGGAAAATAGCGTTTCTGCCCACATTTAAATAGCGTAATCAATAAACTCGCATGTCTTTTACGTGATTTTCAAGTTATAAACGGTAAAAGAAAGATATCATAGGTTAGTATGGTCACGTTGTAACAATATTGGAACAAGCATTCAGCCAATGCCCAATCAATCGCGTCCGAAACGCAAGTAACCGAAACCAATCGACGGAAAGCAACTGCCCTCGGACGCGAGAGCAGCAACGATGACGAGGCCCGGCCGCTCATCGGGAGCGGTGGTGGCAGAACTGGCCACCGATCCGGCCAGAGACGACAGAAGCACGCGCCCTCTGCGACTCTGCCGGCTTCTAGGAGCTTCGACGGCGACGACGTGTCGAACGACACGTTTGACCAGGTTTGACTTGGCCGATCGACCGGACCGGCCCAGTGACGGCAACGACGTGTGGAGACCTGTCGGATGTGAGTCACGACACGTCGGTCGTCCCCAGCCGTCGTCAGAGGACCAAGGATCCGTCGCCAACGTCATCGTCGTCGGTCCACAGGTAACGAGGGGCCTCTGCCTGGCCTCGTTGGTCCTGTCTTGACATAGGTCACAGGACCTGGGCCAGGTAAGTCCCGCGGGTCGCGGTCCTGACTCCCGGATAGGTTGGGTGCAGCCTGGCCCTTGACGTCTTTCAAGCGAACATTACTTCTGACCAATGTTTTCAATGCAGCACTTCAGTTTACAATTCTCTACTTTCAGACATCGCAGCCTTCAATTATTAATATAGTGCTCCTTATTATGAGCATTTAAATTTCTAATCAATGCATTATGCCTTATGTAAGTATTAATTAATATGCCCACCACTGAAGGCAAAGTGACAACATTTTCTTTGACCACCTTCTTCTCAGGAAGACGATACGTAACATTTTGCAAAGCACAATCACAGATATCTTGCACGTATGCGTGTTTTATCTGTCTCGAAAATCGTAAAGAATAGTGTGCATGAAACGCCAACTTTTACAACTGACAAATGAAAGCAAAGAATGATATGAATTGAGACAAATGTAATAGGACAATTGAAGGAGCTGATACCACACTGTGAAGTTCTGTGGCGAAAGTTATTAAACGTGAGATGAATACATAAGCAGAAAAGTATACTCGAATAGCGAAAAAAACCGAAAGGCTACCAAGTGTTCCCTCAATCGTGCTAACCAGACAATGCGAAAAAGCTTCTGGAACACAATACAGTTAGTGGAAAAATTGGTAGGTTGCTTCAGCACACATTTCAGTGGATTAAGGACACAATTCCACCCGGCAGCAACACTCAAGTAAAAAAAAATCAACCAACGGTTACTGCGCACCTAGAGAAAACCTCGATTGTCCGAAAATGGATAACAGGGACAACTTCGAAAGGGAAGGCAATAGGTACGAAGCCTTCCTCAGAAGTCATTACGAAAAACCCTCTGACCAAAGCTTAAGAAAAAGAACGAAGCTCGATAAAGGGCCTCGAAAAGGCATTTCCGACAGGTGGAATTTCATCCCGTGCGAAGCTCAAGAGGAACCGACTTCTGGACACACAATTGAACCACCATGTTAGTCGGCAAAAAATGCAATGGCCAACCGGCAGAATTATCGGTAGATGTCGCGAACACACACCGTGTGGGACAAGAACGTGCAACGGAGATGCGGGAACGCGCAGTTATTCCTACCGTAGGCACAGCAGCCAATCATGTGTATTGCCTGTGTGGCTGACCTTCTGCCTGACTGGTTACCACCGTTACGCTAGTAGCAACGGCGTGCTCCAGCACCGCTGCGATGCGTGTTTGAGACATTTACGTAGTTATCTCTTATTGGCAGGTACGTCCAGGTATAATTACTCTCTGTAATTTTCTGTCATCAAAATAGCAACTAATGAAGCTAATGCTTCGAAATCTTTATTTTCAGATATGGCTACGACGCCAATAAAGGAAAATGCGTGCTGTTTGAATACGGAGGATGCAAAGGGAATGCAAACAACTTCGAGACACGAAGAGATTGCAAAATGAAGTGCATGAAGAAGATTGGAAGGATGACTACGCCAGCCGTCACTGGAGAAGATCCTGAAGTCACCGAAATCAGTCAAGGATTCGATACCACCTTTGCTCCTCAACAGGAAGGGTTCGAGAGCACCTTGGAGCCACGAGTAACTGCAGGACCGGTTGAAGCCACTTCGCAAATTCAAACCGATCCCTGTCAAATGAATTTGGATAAAGGACCATGCCGAGCTATAATGAGGAGGTAAAATTTTGTACGTAAATCTGCTTGAGTTTTTTTTAAAAGTGGAATCATGCTGGAGTTAACGATACATTGGCACTAGGCAACAATCATTTGCAACCATTTAGTGCTTTTATCTTGAGGATCAAACGCTTTAATTTTTCACCGAGTTTGGGAATTGAGCGATACATGTATACAAACGCTAATTTAAAGCTGTTCGAAAAAAATCGTTCCAAGTTTCTTTGAAAAAAAAAATGCCAAAGTTACGTTCATAAACATTTCAATGATGAAATAATTATACCCTATTTCAGATACGGTTATGATGCAACTAAAGGAAAATGCGTGCGATTTGAATACGGAGGATGTGGTGGCAACGAAAACAACTTCACAACACGACGGGATTGCAAGCAACAGTGCCTAAAGAAGACACGTTAAAAGTCCTCGCTTGTGAAATCTTTTAGTGTTCCGTAGTGAAGAATTTTAACGAAGGAATTCCTATGGAACTGATTATCCTTCGGAGCATCACTGTTAATATATAAATCTTTACAAGATGCATTCTACAAAAGGTTAGGCAAAAACTTATGGCGGTACATCCCACAAGATTAGCCCACTGTAATTCCTGGTTGTATAAGTTGAAAGCAGAGAAGCTGAAGCCTTATAGATTATAAGCGAATCCTTATTCTTAAGTGGTTTAATGGTAAGTATCAACGTGTCTCCCTTTGTACCCTATTCTTCTACAAGTTTTACAAGCTCTGCAAATTACAAAACCGATTAATCTGTCTAACCGGTGTTCGATGAGTTGCTGTGATTAACGGATTTAAAGACGGGTCCAGTAGCTCTCAAGATGCGTGATGCGGTTAACCTTTAGGAATAGCGAGTACTATAAACTAGATTTACGTATTTTTAAAATGTACGGCATATTGTTGGCTGAGCTTCGAAGGATCATCTATGCAGGAAGTCCTATTCACCAGTAGTGCTCACGCCATCCGCCTAATGAAGATCATTGTTATTGGTGACACAGAGTAACCTTTTCTAACGGTCGGCCTAGAAAACTCGTTCAGAAATTTTACTCGATTTTTAGGGCTCCGAAATCCCACTATAGGGCTTCAAAAAGGAAAACTCGTCACCTACGTTTTCAACGCTTTCAAAGTGTGCCAACTACTCCTCAGAAGAATCTACGCAATATTTATATTATAATATAATATAATATATTTATAATTTTTTCGAAGTCTTCTTTTTCTGGAATGCTGTTGTGTACGAAGATGAAGTTGTGTACAAAGAAACAAAGGAGTGATGCAGGTATGATTGTTCGAGAAAATTAACGAGGAGTTCAACAAATTCGTAAAGACTGCTGGAGGAGTAGCCATCGACAAAATTTCCAATATTCTCAGAATTAAATGGAACACCAAAGACGGCGAATTGGTTTTGCTGCTTCCAAAATCGTCGGAAGGTTGCTGCACTTGGACAGAAAGAAAAGTTACATTTGTCGCCAGCACGTATGGTCCACTTGGATTGATAACACCTTAAACTCTCACCTAAAAAACATTTGTCTTAAAGATCCGGAAAAATAAGTTGTCATGATCCGACCTTTTAAAAAATCCGGATCAATCCTTGCGCAATAGTTCGTCCAAGACATTCGCTTACAAAAAAGATTTGCCTTCGACATTTCGAGTAAGCCACGATTCGACCTCCACGTCTTCAACAATGGTTCGAAATTGGCACATTGCGGTTGCATATTCTGTGAAACACGATCACACTCAGATTTCATTTTTGATAGCTAAACCACGTCTCTCTCCTTTTCGATCAACTCAACAATACCTCCACTGGAACTCTGCAATTAACACTGGAGCAAAATTAGCGAAACTCTTGCACTCCCTGCTTAATGTTCCACTTAAAACTCGCGCAGTTGCTCGGACAGTAAGGTCGCCCTCATGTGAAAAAGGACTACCAGCCTTACCGGTACTACCGGTTCAGCACTATCGGTCTTACCATGTGAAGAAGCACTACCGGTCCCGTTAACAACCACGTAAAAACCATCAAGGCCAACGCTCCTTCAAATCTATACTACGTATCCGAAGAAAAGGATCCAGTGAATATTGAAAACAGAGGTATGCCCATCAAGGAGCTATTCCGTTCTGAGTTTTGGTTTAAGGGACGTTCATTTCTTTGCGATCTAAAGGAGCAATGGCCAGACGATAGGAGTAAATGCCGCAGAAGGAGGAACGCGAAGAATGTCGTACGTCCCTTGGACATGCCAAAAACCCGAGAATCACTATTCGACGAAACCCGATTCAGTTCATGAACAAAGCTTCTTCACACCATGGTGAAAGTCCTGGTTTTCAACGAAATCACCAAAAGTGAAGCAGTACTTCTACTCAAAAAAGCAAGAACTGATCGCAGCCGCTGTACTCATCATCTGCCGCCAAGCACAAATGAATCACCTTCCGAGCGACGCCATCAAAAAACAATTGCACTTGTATCAATGCGGTCATACACTTTTGTAGATGGGTAGAGGAAGGATAAGAAAGCGAATTTTGCGCCACTAAACCGATTTTCCTTCCGAGCGAGAGTTATATCACTACACTCTACCTTGACATCCATCGCAAAATCACCAACGAAGAGTCGACAAACGCTGAGTGAGGTTCGCATCCGTGTATGGATCCGAAAAGGACTCAGTATGTTGAAGAATGCTCTCCAAAACAGCTGCTACGTTTCCCAAAAGCAATAATAAAGCCATACTCGTTACCAGATTTTTCGTATATTCACAAGAAGGAGAAACAAAACCGCAGTATCCGTTTTAACGATGCTGTATGAACTACATAGGACCTTTAAATTACAGGATCGACAACGTCGCGATATCCAAATATTGGAGAATTCTCATAGCTTGCTAAATACCAGAGCTATCTTAACAGAAGTCATACAAGGCATGTCTTTTAAATCTTTACTAGATGTTATTCATTTTATTTATTTATTTATTTATTTATTTATTTATTTATTTATTTATTTATTTATTTATTTATACGTTAAACAGACGTGCACAAAACGCCAGAAAGCAAGATCGAAACAAGCCATGCAATAAAAAAAGACAACACTAAAACAACGACAACAACAAATCACCGGGCCGTTGCAACCCTTTGGCAACCAATTTTGAACTAGGGGAACAAGTGGCACAACTTGCAGCTGAGCCGGAAGAAAAGAGCACGCCCCTCTAAATGTGTGAATTTGTCGCTTACTCTCGTTCAGCTTCACACCAAGGCTACCTGTCCACATCAGCCAGCTATTATTTATTTAATTAATTAAATTTAAATTTATTTATTTATTTAAGTTTGTAGATTGCTGGTTCGAATCAATCAGATAAACCATCCTTTACGGACAGCGCGCATGTCGGCGAGGACCAACGAAGAGCATGTCCCCCTAGACAGTCCTATAGGAGAGGCTTCCAATAGTATGGGAAGAATTCCAAGCGGACTGTGGAAAATATTAGAACATGGCACCTGTGGCCCTATGGAACGCCTTACGCAAATTACCTAGCACGTAAGTTTGAAATACATCGTGAGTCTAGAAGATTCAGCAACGCCAGGTATACACTGCCGCAGGAAATGTACTGAAATAGGATAATTTAACTCCATAAGGAAACTAATATATTAGCTATATTGCCTTACAATAGATAACAGAACTTCGACACATGCGTACGCTGGCTGTACCATGGGACTGGTAACTAGGACAGGTAGCCAAGAAAAATAGGTGCGCTAGATAAGAGGGAATAATAGCTCTAATGAACATGCTCAGTCCTAAAAGCCCAGTCGCAATAGACCACCATCTCTATGTAGGACCAAAAATTAAGAGGATCTTACCAAAGAGTGCAGATGGCCGGTAAGTCGCAAAGTAATGTAACTTAAATAAGTCATGTTAATGCTTAAAATACTTGTGGGAAACCACTGGCTTAAATGAGAGCCACCGTCGCGGTGGGTGCACTAAAACATAATACTCTATGACCTAAAACTAAACATAGTGCGCAAACAATAACAGCAAGCAAAACACGAAATCATTCGAATGCCTCGTCTTTTGTGTCTTTCCAATGCATTTACGCAAAGTCTGAGATTCGTAGCCGTGAGCTTCATCGAAACGCAATGAATACCGAAACCGAAATCGTTCCGATCAAAAGTCTGGAATACCAAGAACTTGAAGCAGATTGATACTCTTCAATTTAGTTCTGAACTCGGATGTGTTCGGAGCTTCCAGAAGAGTATCGGGAAGGTTTTGTAGCCATCTAGCTCCTCGAAAAAACGGCGAGTTGAAGACCTTGGTAAATTGATTCCTGCTGAGCCTAGGATTCTCAACTAACAGCGAAAAAGTACGCCCACGGCAAGGTCGAAACCACCAATATTTGCTCTGCCTTCAGATCACCTTTAAGCAACTTAAAGCAAAAGGCTACATCGTTGAACACTCGTCGATAAAACAAACTTTTAAGATTGTAAAGTCTTAATCGATCAGAATAACTTGAAAGAGACGAAGGATAATTCGGATCAGGATTGCAACGATAAAGTAAAATTCGCGTGAAGGTTTGTTGGACTTTCTCAATTTTTGCCTGAAGCTTCTTTGTGTGAGGACTTCAAATCTGGGATCCGTACTCCAAAACAGGAATTACATACGCCTTGTAGAGCTTCAAATATATAATAGGATCGGTACCCTCGAAGTTTCTGAATATCATAAAGACAGTCGCAAACGCCTTTTGAACTGTCCGGTTGATATGAAGTTTTGCATCAAGATCATCATTAATAAGGATTCCAAGATCACGCACCTCCTTCACAACTTTCAGAGCCGTACCATTATAATAATATTCAGGATTATCCGGTTTTCCAATGTGCAGCACAACAGTTTTATCGAGACTCACGGGAATGTCCCAAGTCTTGGCCCAGTCCATCATATTAGTAATGGATTGTGCTAAGGCCTGATGCACCAAAACCTTGGTGTTTTGATTGTAGATACCATACACCTTTATATCGTCGGCATACATCTGAACTTTAACGTCCGCATGCGTAGATAAATATGTGGGAATGTCTATGGTGTATAGAATGAAGAGTAGAGGCGAAAGAACCCCTCCCTAAGGAACTCCATTTAGGCCCGGAAGACGTTTAGAAAAGGAGTATCCAACTTTGACGTACATATATCTCTCTGTTAAATATGAACGGATCCAACTCAAAAGAGAGTTTTTTTATCCCCAGCTTCTCTAGCTTAAACAACAACTTATCGTGATTGACTCTATCAAAGGCCTTCGATAAGTCGAAATAGATGACGTCAACACTGTATAGCCATATTCCAGTCAAAATTGCAGTCTGCCAACTGGGTGATGGTCGACGCTCCCGTTAAAAAACCATGTTGTTCGCGAGGAATAAGTTGATTTCTGAGCAGCCAAGATGAAATTTCGTCACGAATTAGCCTTTCTAGGACTTTGATAGGAGTAGGCGTGATGCTAATTGGTCAGTACGACGAAAGTAAGTGAGGAGAAGCGCTAGGCTTCGGAATAGCGGTAACTATAGATTCTTTCCACACATGGGGAACTTCACTGTACATTAACGAGATGTTCAAAATCATCGCCAAGGGCTTATGTAGCGCTTGAGCACACCTTTTGAATACTATCTGTGGGATACCATCATACGGAAGAGACATAGAAGGCTTAAGAGTCTTCAAAATCTTCAAAACCTTCCTAGGTTCCACTACCATATCGGTATACACACCACTACCAGTAGATCAAACGAAAAATCAGCCAAATTTGAACTAGAACAGGGTGTAAATACAGTGCAAAAATACGTAGCTAGCGCTTCAGCCTTGTGTTTTTCATCGGAATACTGAATTCCATTCTCGTCCTCAAGCACAGGAAGGTCAACTTGAGATCTTAGCTTGCACTTCATCAATGAGAAAAAGCTTTTACAGTTGCGGCGGAGACTGGCTCTCTTTTGTTGATATGCCAGAAACTTTCGAAGATGCCGATCCAGTTTACAACAGATCGCTCTGTAGTAGGGGCTAGGAAAGAAGGAACCTTTTTACACGTTGATTAAACAGACGAGTCTTCTGAGCTGCCAGGTTTCGAATGTGTGTTGGGTATCTGACACATCTTTTCAGAACATCCTGAACTGGAACGTATTGGGCTAGGTAATTGTAGACAATGCAACAGAACCTTCTGTAGAGACCATCAACATTTGTGTATCCATGAAACACATTCCACCAGTCGACAGTCAGAAGTCGTTCAGATAATGCTTTGTATTCAGCTTTTGTGAAGTTCGGTAGCGGTGTATTACTGGGGCGTTCAAAGGAAATGTCAATATCAAAGGAAATTGTTGTTGTGATCCGAAGATGCAAACGGCTGGCATACATTGACATTTTTGACAATATTAGATGCTGTCAGAATGATATCCAGAATAGATTTTCCACGGGTGGAATTTAGAACGTGTTGGATAAACGCATAAGCTTTGAAAAAGTCGAAAAGTTTGCGAGAAGAGGGAGAATTTGATTTGAAATTAACCCAGTCAACAATCTCCAAGCAGAATAAAATGTTCTTTTGAGACACACAAGTCGACTAGTATATCTATCAAACTCATGTCGTCGTTTACGTTTGAGTTAGGTGGCCGATAAACTAGGACAACTCGAAATTTCCTATGTAGCGAAGTGTCGAAACACTCAAGGCAAAGTACATGTGAATTGAATGCGGGAGGGTAGAAAAACTTCGTTGAATATAAGAGTAGATTTGGAGAGGCTGCACACTCCACCGCCCCTACTTCCAGAACGACCAATTCTAAAAACTCTGTATGGATAAGGATAAAGGGTAAAGGACGGCGTTACTCAATCCCTTTCGGGATGCGCCAGCGCATTCTACTTCTACGGGATGTCGTGGAGGCGACATGAATGCGTATTTCGCCATGCAATGACTTGCGGTGGCCAGCCGATGTACAAGTCAGTGCTTTGTCCTTCCCAGACAAGTCTGGTACCAATTCACCGACCCCGGAGGGATGGAAGGCTTGGTTGGCCTGGGCGGGAAATCCGAACCAGGAACCTGTTATCGGGTGCACGCGACAGTCGCGCCTCCTACGACTGCGCTACACGCGCCCACTGCGCTACACGCGCCCTCTGTATGGATAGTGCGCAACAATCTCCGAGTTTATAGTTTTTGAAGTCAACCAGGTCTCTGTTATGAACACTAAGTCAGGATTATGGCTACTCAAAAAGTGATGTAAATGATGAAGTTTATTGCTCAGGCTTCGTGCATTAAATAAAAAACATCTCACACCCCGGGAGGTGCAGTGGCGAGCCTCGTGTTTCCCGGACCCCCAGTTTTTGGCAGGTCCTCGACACGAGCCAACTCGCCACGGTACACAACCCACGCCCTGGCATTAAGTTGCTTATTACGTTCCCTGCACTCTTGTTGTAAGGCTCGTTTACGTTCTTCCGCACTCAAGCTCTTGCGAATAAAGACGTTTGAGAATTCAGTAGAACGCAAACGGTGAGAGTTGGATAGTGCCGTTATCCAATGTGTCCGAGAAGGTAGAACCAACTTCACCAGCCTTGGACGTGTGTTATTGGGTCTACTCATTCGGTACACCTCCAACGGCCGACACTCCAAACTCAACACATCCATGATCTTGCCTACTTTGTCTTCAACATCGCGCTGTTTAGCCGACGGCAGTAGGTCAGCAGCAGGTTCAGGAAGCCCGAAGACTAATAAACTGCGGGATCTTTTATCTGACTGAACAGCTGCGGCAAACTCCTGCCGAAGTTTTGAAACAAGACCTTCCAGGAGCTTTGCTATCACCGGGTCGTTGTTGCGCGCCAACACGGCCGACATAATTTCATTTGTGGTCATGCTTGCAATGTCCTCATCAATGGGATATTAAGACTCAACAAAAGAATTTTTTTTCCCCGCCTGACGAGTTTAGCCTGCGACATTGTGTGTGTGTGTGATCAAAGAACGTCCGAAACAAAGTCAATATCGATGTCGGCACGCAAGAAGGACCAGGTGCAGAGCGACGAGAAGAAGAAAAACGGTTTAGTCTAAATAACTAAACTCCTTCTAACGAGAACAGGAAAACCAGGCAATAAGTATACTAGAGAAAACACAGAATGTCTAAAAAAACCAAAAGAAAAGAGTTAAACTTAGCTGCACGGAGGACGATTTGAATACGCAGCCGCTCGCTGAGCCGCAGATCCAGAAGAATCTATTCGTCGTTCTATTGCAATCAAAAGATTCCCAACCTAAATCGCGTGCGACCACTGCAGGGACCTCAACTCTATTAATGAGGTTCAATCAAATCTGTACAGATCCACAATAAATCATCATGGATTACTATGACGAACACAAAATTTTCTTCAGCTTCTTGCTTGCCACAGCCCATGGGATGGAAGAACTCATGAATAAAGGAGATCTTCAAAGCTGCATATCGAAATGCGATAGAGAAAAGAGAAATCTTTGACATAGAGACCTTAAATACTGCCACAGTCGAATGCACGGCTGTCTGCAACCCACGTCTGCTCACGTATTCGAACGGCAAGCAGTGTCATTTAGTGCTGAGACCAATAGACTTTCTCAGATCAACTGCTTCGATTGCTGCGTCCAATTCGATTATCTCTAGGAATTCACTCCACTTACCGATGTTCAAGGAAATCTCGTTGAGCTGTGGAAAACTACGAACGTCGTACTCTCTTCCCTCTGGGACCGATGGAATTCAGAATATTTAACCAGCATGCAAAAACAGTACAAAGGTTTTCACAAGTGTCCACTTCTCGAGAACAATACTCTACCGCTACTTCATGACACGTACTCATTCACGACAACACGGTTTGACGTAGACAGTGGAAACTTGGACAAATAATAGGCTCATCCGACAACTTACAGTGTACAGTTCAACTTTGTTTTGTCATTACTATTTTCTATGCGCTTACCTCGTTTAGCGTTTTTTGTTTTGTACATTAATGTGCTTTTGCTCTCTCTCCTTATCTAGATATATCACTGAAAGTGCGGTTGCTCATTTTCAGTTTCTACGGAAGCATCACTCAGATAGCGCAATGTAGCAAATGCTCGCCTTGGTACGACGAGAAATAAAGCCGGTCTCCTGGGCGCTTCCTCTCGTCAAGGATGCCTGAAAGTTTCTTCAACACTCACTGAGGCTTACACCATAGTTGTACTAAATTCCAACACCTCCACTTTTGATGCTGACATCTGTTTTTATTGATTTAAACGAACCTTACTTGAAGCAACTCTACAGAGATCATAGTCATAGCGGATATCCAAGTCGTTGATTTCGTTGGTTTTGTTTCTTTTAAGCTAAACATTGTTATCTGATCTTCACTATGTCTACCCTTGTTTGTTTGGTTTCTATCAGCAATAAATGAATAAATAAAAATAAATAAATCACAAGGCTTGCCCAAATAACACCTCGGAAGGCCGACCACATTAAGAACGAGACCAAAAATCCGAGCACCGTTCACACATGCCGTCAACGTCACCCGATGAATAAGAGGTGAAAAGCGAATCCCAACTCAGCATACTCGCTACACACCTACGCTTTCATCGCCGCCACGTTAATCCCTTCGACCGCATCCGTTCACAGCAGCAGATGTTCATTAACATTTACAGTCGCCAGAAAAATAGTCTACACAGAGAAGAGTAGAAAAAATGGCATCGCAGTCGCATCCTTCCGAGAAACCACCGACCAAAAACAATGACTACGCTGGTTCCCGATCTCAGCCCAACAGGACACATCAACATTGCAATACCAGCAATTCCAAACCCAGGATGCTGCGAAACAAGTGACGCTGCTCCAAAACGACAGAAGCCTGCTTATTCTCAACATAAAGACACTTTGCAGTCGACAATGTCCCACTGGAAATTCTCGGCTACAAATCAGCTCAAGCATGCTCATCTCAAAATGTCAAATTGTGCCAAAGATTTTAAAATCGGAATGTTCTACCAAATAGAACTCTCGGACGGCACCAGAATCGTTGTTCCTAACCTACACACAACAACGAGAGAATTTGTGAATGAGATCGTATTCTACTGCTTCGACTCTGAAGGAAAGCTCGTGCCAGTGCTGCTACCACCTACTACTTCTAAACATAGCTCATCGGCATTTTGTCGACAACGCAGCTATTCAAAGCCAGCTTCGACCTCGATGTTCTGCCTATAAAAACTCGCCGGTGACGACTTTCGACACCGAAGCAACGTCGGTCCTTGTCCGTACATGGGGCATAACACCCAGTTCAAGGAGGAACATCGATAGAAACACGATGAGGTAAATCTTCTCGAACTTCAACCAGTTGGTCAAGTAGCCTGCTTACTACTGCCTCTACTTAAGAACAAAGACAATAAATCAATGTGAAGTATTGCTGTACGTCTGGAAAACATTGCTTATATCTGTCAACAGAAAAGAGAATGTTTTACAAGGGACACAAATTCTATACGGAATCACGTCAATCATGTTGAACGCCGAAAGCTGTCACGACAAAAGCAAAAATTACGCGAAATACGAGGCTCTACAACTCCATCATGGTTCACAACTCAAATCCTCGATATACGCTCTACGTTCCGACCTGCAAATGCCTCTGGTGCATCTTCTGGATCCACTGCAAGGAAACATCCCTATTCTACCGATATTATGCCCCTTCACATTTTCCACCGTCTACAGAGTCTTCACATGCCCCACTTGGACTGTACAAGTTGAGAGAGCAATTTTAACAATTTAGAAGTGGCACGACTTCATAAACGGTAAAATTTACACTTCAGCACTCCTCCTCGTTGGTATGAAGTGCAAATCGCTTTCATGAGCGGATCACTCCGTATCTCCACAGACTTTCGAATCGCTCCATCACAGACAACAACACAATCGAACCTTCACCACAAAAACAACCCAACGTACATTCACCAGGACAAGTTCAATGCCGGGACAAGGAAGAAGAGAAAATATTTGCCAACTGTTTATTCGCAGAACGCGCCTGCACCTCTTCACCGACAATCCACTCCCTGACATGCACATGTCCAAAAGGAACGATTTGATTGGATTTGATCATACCTGTAGAACAAATCCAAATAACCTGTTTAAATAAGCCAAGTAGTCTTCCTGAAGGAAGGATCAATAATCAAAGTGAAAATCCCCATTGGCCCATCGGCTCCACACATTGGCCAAAGAAATATGAGCGAAAGGGCTGCGAACAAAAACAATAACTCTTGCGCCGGCAAGTGGAAGAACTAATTGGATGCTACTCATGCACTCAAGCGGCAACAGGAAAACTCCTTGAAGATCACCAAGCAGAATGGAAGCAGCGAATTCAATGTGGAAAATTAACCCAATTACTGATGTGCACTCCAAAAGGGCGCATTCCTACAATCAGCTTCTATTACCGGTGTCGCGTGCAAATCCGATTGCCGTCGGTGCTGTTTTTTGTGGAACGTGATCATGCATATGCTGCTTGCGGCGATGCCCCTTGCTAGTAGACGTCCAACCAGAGTTATGCAGACCAGAGCCTCCGCCTCGTTGAAATGCGAATGAGTCGCTCTCCGGAAACTACCGCTGACGTCCAAGAACATGAATGGCAGGGACTGGCGTGTAAACCGCATCATGTTCAGCAGCATGTGTCGCTCCTCAGCCGGCGTTCCACTCCTCAACTCCCCAGCGTAGACGAAGCGATTAGAGAGCTCGTTCAGGAGGGACTGCGCCCTGAACGTGGTGACCAGGCTTGCCATCGGGGGTCAGAACGTCCATCACACTAGGTGCTCCGAATTGGGCGGCGGTGATGTGCCGTGTGCAGAGCGCATACGGCTCCAGTTTGATGTGGCGCGCTCTCGGCAGACGGCTCAGCATCGCCGCGAAAACAGACTCTGGTGCTTAAGGAGTTTCGTTGCCTATAATAAGCTCGAAGTCGTCGAGGTAGTTCTTAAATATGCCGCCCTTTCCCGTTGCATTCAGCAAAGACGACCTCGTTATTGCGACGACCTGCGGTTGGTAATCGAGAAACATAATTTCGACGACTTTGTCGATAAGGTCTCAGACACGTCCTCTTCTGCGAGAACAAGGTCCTGCCTTTCCTGATCCGTTCCTGAAGGATAAGGAGAAGCCACTGGGAACAACTACCTCGACGGAGGGTTTTGTGTAGTACGTGGCATTAAAAGGGCGTAGGCTATAATTAGGGGCGGGAATCGAGATACATCGATGGATTTGTAACATACCATTTCTATGGTAGGATGCGGCAATGTCGAGTCGCTGCAGCATAGTCCGCACTACATAGATGGGATCCACAGCAACGCCTGTGAAAATGCGAGAAAAAATTGATCATGTCACCCAGTGACATCAGAGCATGACGAAATAGAGTCACTAACGCGCCTTGGACTGCGTTCTCCATTGCGAAAAGTTGGGCCGCTAATTGGTTAGAAGCAACCAATCCAACTGACTGAGAGTGGGACAGGATCGTGATACCCGTTGCATAGACGTTATTGCGTAACCTTGTTCCGTAATCGTCAATTCATGTCCACAGTCGACCACAGAAGAGTTGGTCGGTTTTCAGGAAAGAGCGAACTCTTTGGATTGGCTTAACCAGACGTTGCCTAACATCTGACCCTTTATTTTAGAGAGATATAGGGACCACACCATGGTGGGGATGTCCGTTCCTCCACGTGGTGCCACTGGAAACTGTTCGCTTCTGCAAGCTAAGCTAATCACGGACATTCGAGTACAGGCGACAGGCCCCAGTGACAGGCTGGCCTATGGAGATCCCATGTCACATAACATGGTTGATGACCTACGGCCTACGAACATCCTGTGTCACATCATTTGGTCGATAACGTTTTAGAGGTCTCGAGATAATGCTACGGCGTCCGCGGGAGCCAACGCGCATTCGCAGAGCCCGGTGAGTTGAGAAGCATGCGAGGGTCCCTGATGCGAGGACGGCATCGGGGGGAAACTGAGCTAGTCCGAAAGTCCCGTAACGTAGGCAAGACCCGCGTAGCGACGCTGAATGTGGGTACGTTGACGGGCCGCTCGTGTGAGTTGGCAGAAGCACTGAAGCGAAGGCGAGTCGACTTATGTGCGGTACAGGAGACGAGGTGGTCCTGTTGTAAGTCGAGGGACATAGACCGAGGATTCAAGGCCATTCTGTGCGGCAGTCCCAGGACCACCAGCGGAGTTGGTGTAATCGTCTCCGAACGTTTCCGAGACGCGATAGTAAGCGTGGAAAGTTTTAATGACCGCTTGATACATATGGTGTTCAGCAGGTCGTAGTCGCTGCTGAACACCATATGTATCATTTCTTCTCTGCATACGCTCCGCAGGAAGGCTGCTCTGAGAGAGCCAAGGATGAGTTTTGGACCCTGCTTGATGAAAAGACAGCAGAGGTACCGTCAGAAGACGCTGTCGTTATCGCAGGTGACCTCAACGGTCATGTGGGGACTGCGAGAGATGGTCACAGCTGTCACGGCGGTTTTGGATATGGAGCACGTAACATTGATGGTGAGCGAATCCTTGAGTAATTTTCGCATAACCTCATCATCACGAACACCGTATTTCGAAAGCGTGACCATCTGGTGTCATTCTATAGCGGGAGCCCCAAGACACAAATCGACTTCATCCTTGTGAAGCATTGCGATCGAAAGCTGGTTAAGATGCGAAGGTGGTGCCGTACGAGACTGTCGCCACACAGCACCGTTCGCTGATATGCATTCTTAAGTTCGCCCCTCCGAGGCTGAGGCATGTCGAGCGATGCGATCCACCGAGAATCAAGTGGTGGCGGTTGAAGGAAAACGCTGCAGCTTTTGTTTCTCGTATTCGGTTACCGACGGTGACAACCGTCGACAAAACATGGAAAGATGCCACCGATACGATATTACAAGTTGCATGTTCCGAATTAGGCATGACTAAGCCTGGACGCCGCAAGATCGAGAAGCTGGCGTGGCTGTGGACTAACGACGTAAGAGAAAAAGTACGAGAGAAGAAAAATTATATCACGCATTCTTGCGCGACAAGACCGCAAACAAATGGCGTATGTACCAGGAGGCGAAGAAAGCGACAAAGAAGGCCCGACAAAGACGTTGCAAAAGCCGTCCATTATGATGATCTCAGCGATAAACTCGAGACGCGCGATGGTGAACGACATCTTTATCGACTTGCCAAGGCACGTCATCGTCAGGCCGAGGACATCTAGAAATTCTTGGGCATCAACGATGAAAATGGCCATCTACTGACGAACCGCAAGAGGGCTATGAAACGATGGCATGACTACTTCGAGAGAATTTCGACAGTAGAGTTTGTCCATTCGCCCATCCCTTGTGTCCCTCCTACGCACGGTCCTCTACAGAAAATCACTGTGGAGGAAACGAAAGCGGCTTTGAAGAAGATAAAGCCAGGCAAAGCAACGGGTCCCGACGATATAGCGGCCGACCTATGGAAGTTGTGGTGCTGCAGCCCTGCTGAGTGGCTAACGAAGTTTTTCAACCAGATTGTTGCGGAAAAGAAGGTACTCGGTAGTTGGCAGGAAAGCACGACGATCCCGATATGGATAAAGAAGGGCAGTCCTGCGGACTGCACGAATTACCGTCCAATTCGCTTACTCTCGCACAGCACGAAAATCTATTCGCGATATCGTCCAACTTTCCACCAATCAATGTGGCTTCGTAGCGGGCAGTGGCACCATCGATGGTGCTCCCGAAGAGCTTATTGAGTGGGTGCGCATACTTTATTCTGGTCCAAAGAGTAGTGTGCGAGCGCCAGCCGGCACATCGGCGGAGTTTCCTATCTCTGTCGGTGTTCACCAGGGCTCTGCGCTTTCCCCGCTCCTATTCATTGTCGTAATGGATGCCATTCGAAAGAACTTCAGAAGCCTACCCCTGAATGCTGCTGTATGCAGATTACGTAATGCTTGCAAGCGAAGAGAAGAGCGAACTCGAGCGACAAGCGCAAGCTTGGTATTACCGCTTGGCGATGTTCGGGTTTAAGCTAAACGTCAAAAAATCTGAGTACTTGACGACAGACGTAAACGAAGCCGAGTCCATTGAGATCAATGGCACTGCGCTAGTACGAACGACAAATTTCAAGTACCTTGGATCTGCAATTGCGTCTGATGGTAGTCTGACGTTCAAGGTGAACTCGCGCGTGAGCGCAGCGTGGTCGAAATGGCGCTCAATGACAGGCGTTCTGTGCGACAGAAAGATACGATAAGCGTAATGGAAACGAAAATGCTGCGCTGGACGGCTGGTGTTAGGCGTCTGGACGGTATTCGTAACGATGAAATACGCCAGAGGTTTGGTGTCGTTCTAATTGCTGACAAGTTACGTGAAGCTCGCCTTCGGTGGTATGGCCACGTTCTTCGAGCTTCGAGGTGACACTGTTAGGAAGATTGGCCTTAACATAGATGTGCCCGGAAAACGGCCTAAAGGGCGGCCAAAGCAGCGTTGGCTTGATGCGTTGCATGTGGACCTAAAAGTTGCTGGTATCCATCCCGATCAAGCATTTGATCGCGTGAAGTGGTTACACCAGAATAGCGGACCCCGCCTCGAAGCGGGACAAACGCTGAAGAAGAAGAACATAGGGACCACACCATAACGGATCTGTCGCGAACAACGCACGATCCGTCTTGATAAGTGGAGTGTCGCATATCACCGACTGGGGACTCTGGCGCTGCGGAGCCGTGACGTTCGTGAACGGTCGTCGAAATTAGGTAATAGTTCACGACCGTAAGCTTGTCTTCGACATAGCTGCCAAAGGGAGTCGATGGCCACTCGAATTCCAACGGGTTGGAAGTTTTGGTTACGTTGCCTGATCTAGACAGAGGACCAAACTCACACCTGCCGTGCTACACCATTAGCCGACAGCGTTCAACGGAAACGGTTTTATAGGATTCCGCGTGGGACTCCGAGCGAGCGCCAAAGGAGTTAACAGATTAGAAAACCGTCTGTTCGACAAATTCGCATAAGGATGCTGGTGAGTCGTACCGCTGGTGTTGGGACGATAGAGCCGGATCGTCAGCTCGCAGCTGTGTAGAGGCGCCCGGTACCAGCTTGGAACACTTAAACGACAGTGGCATGCGCCAGAAGCAGTCATCGCCATCCGTGGGGAAGACCAGACCAGGTTGAGAGTAACCCCCAGTGAGGTATTGAGCCGCGATCAGGCATACAAAAAGCGTCTGGACTTAAACAGAGCTTCTACCGAATCGACCCGCGGATGAAGTCGAGGGAGAAAAAACTGATCAAGAAAGCTCTTCTTTTCGTTTGTTAAGCAGAAGTGCAGCCCTACTTTCTTGAAGCGAAAGCGAAAGGGTATTTATCTTTCTACTGGCTTCATCGAACGTCAAGTCCTCGGACAGAGCCCAAGATGTTGAAGGTGTTTCACGAGTCTGCGCAGAGCCCCGACTAAAGTTAGACAAATCTCCAGAGCACGTACCTGAAGGTATCGGTCCTTGTTGACGCCTTATCTAGGGGCATTGGCATTGCGAAATGTCCCGAACTTCCACAATTATAGCATTCCATGGTTCGACGATTGCTGTCGTTGCCGTCTCTCAGGCGTATAGCGGTGGATCGTCTTCGCTCCGGAGTCTGCCAGCGTCTGAAAGAATTAGAGCGAGTTTCAGTTCTTCCACGGGTATCACCTGCATCACCTGTCGTCCCGTTGATCAACGGCTTGCTCGAGCGGGCGCCAGCAGCGTCTCCATTCGTCCCTGTCGCGTGCCAGAGTGGTCCAATAGATCCTCCTCGCTCGAGGGACACGAAGAGCGTCATATCGGTAGTTCAGGGCTTTCACGAAGAAGTCCGACCAGCGCTTTGGTGGGCGTCCTGGTGTTTTCTTGGCATCCCGCGGAATCCAGTTGGTAACGGCTCTCGTCCAGCGGGTGTCTGCGAAGCGCATTAGGTAGCAGGCCCACCTAATTTTCGACAACTTGGCCCACGCGACAGCGTCTCTGATCTTCGAACGTTGTCGAAGCTCGGAACTCCGGAGGCCTTCTCTCACTTGCGTGAGTAGTGTCACTCCGAGCATCGTCCTCTCAATTCCACGCTGCGCGACGCTGATCGCGTGTTCATCCTGCTTTCGTATAGCCCAGGTCTCTGAGGCGTATGTTAGGGCAGGAAGAACGGTAGATTCGAATAGGTTGGTACGGAGTCGGACGTTCTTCCTCTTCTTCGCGACCTCTTCGACGCTCTTGAAAGCTCCCCAAGCCGCTCGTTTCTACGGGTAGATGTATTAAACCCCACCTGACGCGGATAGTCGAGGGCGCTGACTCCTACTTGTGGCCGCTGACCCACCGGGTTGATGAGGCGATCTACGGCGGCTTCGGCTAGCTGTTCCACAGCTTGAGCTTTGTTGACGGCCTGCTCAAACGAAGATGGATTATCTAACTTAACATAATACCGGATGCGATGATGCAGGCAAGCTAAGTACTCCTCGAGCATTCTTCCTGCATAGCGTGCTTTTGACCCGCAGTGACCGCTCCAACAAAGGTAGGATACGATTCGCGAACACTGTCAACGGCTCTCCTGGTTCCCGCTTGCAGTACAATAATGTCTGGCGGACCAGGTAGCGCTGATGAGTTCCTTCAAAGAACTTCTATAAGCGATTGCGATAGATTCGAAGGATCTCCGATCTTCGTGAGACAGTTCTTCTATCTTCTTTCTAGCGATGCCGTCGATGTACGCTACTGGAAATTAGCCTTCTGTTCCGATGACAGGGAAGCCGCAGAATGCGCGCGATGTCCTCAAATCGTCGCAACCAGACCGAGAACTGAACCCCGTCTCCAGTGCCAGAGAAGGAGGCTATCCTTGGGTACAAGTCCGTCCAGGACCGGAGTGGCGACCGTATGCATAGACCATGTATGATTCAATGTCGGTAATTTCCTGTCCTGTCTCACTTTTTTCGCGGCTTCCTGAAATCATCTGATGTAATTTTGACTTAACTCGGGCTTTGTTTTTTTCACTGATGATCTATGTCGACACCTCCTTTAAACCGAATAACGGACCCCGTGTGCAACAAAATTTGGGAATTTGAAAGCGGATCTACGTATTTTTCTACAGCGTCAGCCCGTGCTGAAGTTCGAACGTGGGCTGTTTACCTTTCACTTCTGTTCCTATTTCATCACGCTAAATCTGACGCAATACTATCACTCCGTTATTTCTGGCGTGATCGCTATTATACAAGGCGTCTATAATAGTAGCCAGCAAGTTAGATTTAAATTTAAATTTAAAATTCATTGTTCAGTCGAAGAAAAAGCATTAGAAGGACGGAGACCAAAAGTCTGCGTTAGCCCCTTCTTTTGCCTATTGATTCGGCATGTTGCTTTTACAGATCCTGGAGCGTTTTGAATGTGTGTTTGGCCCAAGCAATAAATACTGATGCCACCTGTCGCTACATCGACTATCATCGTCGATATGAATACTAGGCTGCATTCTAATTGTATAAGGAGTCTTCAATCAACAAATGGAAATGTTCCTTACAGTTATCTGAAGAGCTGATCTCTTCGTCGGCGACAAATTCATTTTCAAACTATGTAGAAGCAGCTGCGCAGGAGCCGAGACCAGCTCTTCAAGTAAGAGTTTGGTCTTCCAAAGCCCATTTCTCCCTTTTTCAACATTCTGTTCGAGATTGAATTTTTTGCATAAATTCACTTTCAATTCGTTCACGGTTGTTTTGCAAGTATGAGGTAGTAAGCGTTTGTTGCTTATCACTTATGACTGCAAAACTCCGCACAGCTTGGTCGATTTACCATAAAAGCGAGCATTCCAAATGATGCAATTATACTAGCAGTTATGCTTCGCACAAGAAAAAAATCTCGTCGACTTTTTTGGTAAAGGAGTACGTCGAGGTCCAGCTCTTTCGAATAAAATTTGTAAAAAGGCGCCTAGCTTATATGGAAAACTGTAGCTTGCTGTTAGGGTTAACGTATGTTCTGTCAACTTTCTCTGGCGAAACGTGGCTCAGCTTTCCTTGAGCCACGTGGCGAGTTGGATTGTAAGAATGTTCTGGGGATCATGGTTTACTATATAAGACTGAGTTTTGCACAAGGCAACATTTGCGGCCAAGTATCGCTTGTGACTGCGAACACCTTTGACACTGCTTGTCATATGTGTTCTATAGAAGTCCTCAGCAGAGCGCTCAGCAGAAACTGACCGAAATGTACCATTTTCACATCAACTTGGACATTTTTCAAATCAAATTGGACACTTTTCAAATCAAATTGGGCACTTTTCACGTCAAACTGGACACCCTTCTAAGCTAGCCTAAGACTTCTGAAAACAAGGCAAAGTCTTCCAAGTTGAAATTACCTTGAGACAGGTTATACTAAAGACTTAGATGGTTAGAATAATTTTTTGTTCTAGAAAAATTTGGTACAAATTTTTTTAAATTTTTTTATTCACTTGCTCAAGATGTGTAGTAATTTAATATTATTTTATTTTTTAAGAAAAATTACGTTTTGTTTTAAAACATAGCAAGGCAGCAATCATGTAATGCGTTAAAAGTCTGGTCGCGCCATGCATTCGAAAGCAAGTCGCAATGTTTATTTGATTAATAGTGTACAGTACCGGACGCGTCTTTTGAATAGACGCCGAAAAAACCGCACTTTTGCGGTTTTTGTGTTTTTTTTTTGCTATAACTCGTCAAAATGTCATCCATTTGAAAAACCATAAGTATATTTGAGCTCATAAGATCGAGCTCTATCGTTTGGTATTTGGTATATACATTTCATATGAAAGATCAAAAATGGCCAAAATTGAAAACTTGCGCTCCACTGAGAAGGTTAGCCGCGGACGAGTTGTCGGCCGCAGGGTGTCGAAAACCGTTGCATGCTCACAATTCCTCTAATTTGAGGTTTTTTGAGAAACGGTTGGTACCGTTTGATTCGTCTCTTCAAGATCTACACAACCATGTATGCATTATGCACGGCGCACTCTCAGAGGATTTCTGGCACGACGGAACATTTTGCGCCATACTTGAGATCCTCCGAGGACATGCAAGTCCTGGAATATAAGCTTCTCCAGTGCCAAAAAGTCTGCTCCAGTCATCTTTGACCACCCACTGCGAAAATACGGTGGTTTGGCGAAGTTGTATACATGGTTGTGTAGATTTCGAAGAGACGAATCAAACGGTACCAATCGTTTCTAAAAAAAAACCTCAAATTGGAGGAATTGTGAGCATGCAACGGTTTTCGACACCTTGCGGCCGACAACTCGTCCGCGGCCGGCCTTCTCAATGGAGCGCAATTTTGGCCATTTTTGATCCTTCATATGAAATTTATATACCAAACGATAGAGCTCGATCTTCTGAGCTCAAGTGTATTATGGTTTTTCAAATGGATGACTTTTTGACGAGTTATAGCAAAAAGACGCAAAAACCGCAAAAGTGCGGTTTTTCGGCGTCTATTCAAAAGACGCGTCCGGTACTGTAAATACTGCTTACATGCTGTACCAAAGTAACGATATGTGTGTTTCTTAAAATTTTTCATGATGCACAGTTTGCAGTTGTGAAACTTCATGCGTGCAGAAATTTTGCTATCAATCGAATAAAAATCGAATCGAATGAAGTTCTGGACAAGGGCATGGCACAAACTCTGTTTTGGCAACAAAAATAGGGTGCGTTCCTGGTCTTTGGGACAACCTTTAAATCACTGTTTTTCTTCGCAAAATAAATTTTTATAAATTCTCAAACAACGTGTCAACTTATTAGGTAGGTGAACTAAAACTTCAAAGAAAGTTATTCTAAAATTTTCCTTAAACAAAAATTATTCTAACCTTTTTGGAGGGTATCTAGCTTATTGTAGAAGGAGCTCATTTTAGTTTGGAAAAGTTCGCTTTGATTTCAAAAGTCTTAATAGCATTGAACCGTGTCCAATTTGATTAGAAAATGCCCAACTTGATTTGAAAAGTGTCCAATTGGACGTGAAAATGGTATATATGGAGTAGAGACGACGAAGAGGGTCTCTACAGAAAGCTTTAAAAGATGGTTCCCCCCGGTCGGGAAGTCCAGTGGAGGTTAATGATGAGACTCTCAGGGACTTCGTCGAAGCCGATCCTACAACATGTACCATGGATGTGTGCAAGAAGGTTGGGCTGCAGCCGCATGACGGTAGACCGCCATCCTCGAGAACTCATTAAAGTAGCAAGGCACGGCAATTGGACCTAACAGCTTATCACCTCTATAGCAGCCCCTCTAGACTTAACAGAACTTGATGTTTATTAGTCTTTCAGTCTTAGAAAGGTTACCAGAAGCACAAGGCGCCCGTTCCACTGTTTGTTTGATCAAACGTGAAACTAGAGACCCTCCAAAGCGGTTAGAATAATTTTTATTCATGGAAAATTTTAGCATAACTTTTTTTAAAGTTTTAAATTGCCTACCCAATAAGTGAACACGTTGTTTGAAAACTTGTAAAAATTTTATTTTTCGAAGAAAAACGAAGATTTAAAGACTGTCTCAAAGATTAGGAAGAAACCCATTTGTCCATTTTTTCAGAGATTGTGCAATGCCCTCGTCCAAAACTTTTATTATTTTATTTATTATTTATTTATTTATTTTGCGATTTTTATTCGATTGATAGCAAAATCATTCTAATTATTTGAGTCTTTAGTATAACCTGTCTGAAGGTAATTTCAACTTGGAAGAGTTTGCCTTGATTTCGGAAGTCTTAGGCTAGCTTATAAGGGTGTCCAATTTGACGTGAAAAGTGCCCAATTTGATTTAAAAAATGTCCAATTTGATTTGAAAAATGTCCAATTTGACGTGAAAATGGTATATTTCGGCACGCTTCTGCTGCGGAACGACTTCTATAGAACTCACACAGCAAGCAGTGTCGAAGGTGTTTGCAGTCACAAGCGATACTTAGCCACAAATTTTGCCTTGTGCAAACCTCAGTCTTATATAGTAAACCATGACCCCAGAACATTCTTACAATCCAACTCGCCACGTGGCTCAAGGAAAGCTGTCCCTCTTCGTAGAAGAAAGAGGACAGAACTTACGTTGACCCTAATAGCAAGCTACGGTTTTTCCATATAAGCTAAGCGCCTTTTTGCAAATTTTATTCGAAAGAAGTGGACCTCGACGCACTCCTTTACCAAAAAAAGTCAAGTTTTTTCTTTTCTTGTGCGAAGCATAACTTCTATTACTTGCAGATTAGCTTAGGAAAAAGCGACGGACCGCACTCTAATCAAACACCCACCGCAAAAGGTGGTTAAGGGCAAAGTGAAAAATCAATGAATAAAGTTGCAGCTCTCCAATTCTATTAGGTTGTAACGAAATAAATGGCACTGAACCACTGTAAATTTAAACAGTTAATATCTCGGCTTGTAGGCAAGTTTATTAATCGAAATAAAAAACCTTCTGATTCTACACATCTTTGCCAACGTGACACAAGCTTTTTTATCCCAGTAGCTAAAAGCTAAAAATCAGAAGTTCTGGAATTGACGAAATCTTCGAAGGCACTTTCGGCATCCTGTTGGTATTTGAATATTTTCCCTACCATGAAGTCGCCAAGATGCTTGAAGAAGTGGTAGTCTGTTGGGGAGAGGTCGGGAGAAAACGGAGGATGTGGTAGAGTTTCAATGCTCAGCTCATTCAATTTCTGCAACGTCATTGCTACATGGGGGCGAGCATTGTCGTGCAGAAGGAGAACTCGCCTTCGGTTTACCAAGGCCGGCCGGATATCCTTCAACTTTTTCATCACTTCCTCAATTTCAATGCAGTACTTCTCTGCCGTGATGGATTCACCGAGAGGGAGGAAGCTGTGGTGAATAATTCCCAGCGAACACCACCATACTGTCATCATCACTTTCTTTTGGTGCAATTCCGGCTTCGCAAAAACCTTGGGGCTCTCATCGCTGTCCACCCACTGTGCCGATCGTCGCCTGTTGTCGTACATTATCCATTTCTCGTCACAGGTTACGATGCGATCAAGGAATGGGTCCGTTTCGTTCCGTAGAAGCAGTGCGGACGAGATCTCATATCGTCGGTTTCTTTGCTCCTCAGACAGCTCGTGAGGCACCCATCTTTCCAGCTTTTTGGTCTTTCCAATTTCCTTCAGATGCCGGGCAGCTGTGTTGTGACTGACGCCAAGAACCTTCGCTATCTCCCTGGTACCTTTGTGTGGATCCTCCTCTACCACATCTTTCAGCTTGTCCTCATCCACATCACTATGCCTCCCACGACCTTCATGTTCTTCCAAGCTCTCATCTCCATTCCGGAACTTCTGATACCAACGATACGCCGTCCGAATTGTGGAACATCCTTGACCGAATGCGGCGTTGATCTTCTCGTCCGCCTCCTTAGCTGCAGTGCCCAGCTTGAATTCATACAAGTAAATGCCTCGGATTACCCTTTTGTCCATCTGCAAAAAAGTCAATAAAACTCCAAAGTTTTCCCACTTTTACATAGAAAATTTGGTACTCTCCGGTAGAGCTAAGTTTGCGCTTCTAAATGATCTGCCCCATGTTACGGTTTGTTCTTGATCAAACGCGTAAAGACGCGCCAAAAAATGGCGCGAGCCAGTGCCATTTAATTCGCTACAACCTAATACAATACCGTGTCATGAGCTCATCATCTAATCCGTTATTTACAGTTTAACCACTTTAACGCCCAACTGGGCACTTTCATAATGAAATGCACAACCTCCTAAGCTAGCCTAAAACCATTGAAATCGAAGCGAACTCTTCCAAATAGAAATGTGCTTATTCTATATTAAACCAGAGATTCTCTAAAAAGTATAGAATAATTTTTTTAAAGAAAACTTTTATTTTTGACTTCTTTGAAATTAAAAAAAATTGATCTACGCAATAAGTGATCACACTGTTTAAATTTTTACAGAAAACACACATGTCCTCACTTTGATGGTTTCTGTAAGTGGCAGTTACACTGTGAATCAATTAAAAGTTGCGACGAACATTTGAGTGAATGGCGCGATCTAATCCT
Source organism: Heligmosomoides polygyrus bakeri (assembly GCA_947359475.1). NCBI lineage: Eukaryota > Metazoa > Nematoda > Chromadorea > Rhabditida > Heligmosomidae > Heligmosomoides > Heligmosomoides polygyrus. The sequence continues at coordinate 90,861,320 of OX375865.1, read as the reverse complement.
TCTTTTTATGCTTGCTCCTTTGCTGTGCTCAAGACAAACTTCGAACTATTACTTTCCTCTAAAAATGAAAATTGTATGAAATTCCTTGAGACAGGTAAACAAAAAATCAAAAAGGGTTATACCACATTTTCCTTGAACAAAAGATTTTTCCTACTACCTTTTTGGTCTATGTTTTAAACCGCCTAAACGCCATTTCGATTTGGAAGACTTCGCCTTGATTTCAAAAGTCTTAGAAAAGTGCCAAGACGTCGCCCCAACTGCTCTGTCTCCGGATACGCAGGGAACGGAGTGGCAGGCGATAGCTGATAATGCAGAGTTTTTGGAGTCGGTCGTCCTTGTCGACGAAAATGAAGAAGAATCCGAAGATCGCCATGTTGTTATCGAAGAAACGCACGGCGACAACGAGAGTCCTGAACTTGAGCAGGAAATTCCTCCACCTCTTCAGGAATGACTGTTCGTGAGAATAGAATGCATGACCAAGACAGCATGGAGGCAGAGATATATACGGTGGCAGGGATTTCAAGAGTCTTCTGACTACGCACAAATCGCTGATGAAGCAGGGAGACCCCTCATACACGAACGGAATGGCGCAGTTAGACCAGAGCAGTCATTCGCCCAAAGCGTTGCCGCAGAGGAAGCCATCCCAGGACGCGAGCGTGGAGAGAACGTAGAACTTTTGAGAGCAGAGCGCAGACGCAACTTTGAAGCTTTTGACGAACTGAGGAACATGATCAACGAAGCCAGGCGCAAGTCCGTTTGCAACCCACGCGTCTACGATGTTCCGATAGAAAATGTCTTCTTCTGCAAAATGTTATGCGTCTTCTGCGGATCGGTAAGCGTACAGTATTCCGCTCATGCCCGATCATAAGGACTTCAGAGAAGCGTGCCCAGATGCTATCTCGATCACCGATGTAGAATCTCTATGACTACCAAGTGATGTGGAGATTCGCAGACGTGTAGGAAAAAGGACAGGAGATGCATCCACTGCAGGAAAACTTGCCACAACTCCGCGATATGTGCAACACCCGAAAGGAGTTCCACCAAGTAGAAGCGCCTAGCCATTCTCAAGAAAGTCGTTAACGAAAGCAAGGCAACAGCACATAATTAAGAAATCCTCTAGGACCACAATAGGACCCCCGACAATTTTTGGAGAAGCGAAGTTTCCTGACAAAACACCATTTTTCTCGAAATTCTGTTTCGCCTTATCTAACTAACATTCCTCTCACTGGCGTCTGCTCGCAGAGAAACGAGTTACCTGCGCGTCTGTCTGCTGCGATGCGGCACAATCTTAACCATTTTCTTAGAAGTTTCATTTGTTTCTTTTTATTTTGTTTCTCTGCTAAGCCATCATTATTCACCAATTCCATATCTACTCCATTTGTTAGGGTTTTCCTCGTCATTCTCTCCGAGGGTAACGCAACCGCCTTAACCTTTATTGACCTAAGTTTGAGCTGTCGTCTCCGAATAGGTCATAACGTCTTCAGCGGCATAAATGTGGCGCAATTTTTTGGATCGCCATTTACTAGTGTAACTAGCTGTACATTGGCATAGCCCACTCACACCATTAGCCAAAATAAGTTCATTTTGAGACCCTATAAGGTCAATGTCCTTACGAACAGTCGTTTTCACGAAAGACCACTGAAATAACAGCAAATCAGTCATAACAGGAGTTTCGGACAACATGTGTGTGTGTGTGTCGTGTACTTCCATTGTGTTCTGTTCAACCTATTAGCAGATCTAACACCTCCACCCACAGTTTATTAAAACGCTACGCTGCGAGTGTCAAATATAACCGGGGCTGACGACATCATCAACGACAGTCGCTCGCTAAGGGGTACATCCCGGATTCCCACTGCGATAGTGTACCTTTCGTATCTGCGGCGACCCCCATTCACCACCTACAAACGTGTCTTTGCTCAGAAGAGTAGGGCACGCTTTATGAGGCTACTATCTATAGGAAATTGAACCTGATTTGTTCTGTTACTGCTTACGTTTCATGTTTCTCTACAAGCTTGTCTTCTCACATATAATATCTATGGCAATAGCAGTATCAAGGCACTAGCACCTTATCCACAAATGGTAGATGAATTCATTGATAAGTATTAGGTTGTAAGGGAAGTTCTGTCAGTTTGCGCGCACTCGTGATATAAATTGCTAAATTTTGATGCTTAATCACCCACTTATTAATACGCATTTTTTGGAAAGCACAAAACATGCTCTTTGAAACTGCATGTGTTTCTTCCCTGACATCTTTGGACTACCACAACATCTTTTTTTTTCGAAGCATACGTACTAGTGTTTTTCGTGCATCCAAAGTTTATGAGCTTTAACTTGGTTAACTTGGTCGAAACTCAAGTGATACAAATGGTACTGTAGCAACTGAAAGAGGAAAGATTATTGAGAGGGAAGAAACTTCTTACTGCCAGATTCCAGCAATTACTGGAGGATTAGGCTGGCTAGAAAACAAATAAGAGCCTGAGAGACCCACGTTAGTTGAGCATAGCTATTGAAGGAAAGCAGACGTTAGGGATAAACAACAGTGGGTCAATTAGAAAGCTAAAGATGTAGGCTTTTAAAATATCGGTATTGCTAACCATTTCAAGAGACATGAAACTGGACAAAATGCTCACCAGTTGTGTGACCATTTCCTCACCCATGCACCGCGGCCGGCTGGCGCGAACAGTAGTGTGCATCTCTCAGAACGAATCATGTGAAAGTACTCGTTCATTAATTCTCTGTTTTATGCAGAGAAGGGAAATTTTAGATCAGGTACTACCGTTCTGATAAGTGTTGATAAGTGTTGACCTATTTATGTGCCTCCACGTATCTTTTTGAAGCCTGTTTTGTCCAACTGAAGTCATCCGAAGCGGACTGGAGATCCACAGCCGGACTGGTCCGTTGTTTCGTTTTTAAACAAACTCAAATTGCCATCGGTCGAACCTACAGGACATCTAGAGAAAACGTGTGCTAAACTTAAGTTGTTAAGTCCGAAGCCCATGGATGGCAGTTATTTTATGCTTCCTGCATGACGACCCGTCTGCACACGTTTAAGGATCGTTATGTAAAAGTTTAGCAAAACCTGGATCAAGGATCATCGTCATGCAATATAATCACCAAACCTAGTCTTACCCGAGTGCTTTTTTGTGGGACATCCGGATGCCTTCATTAGAGAAGCAATGCTTTTGAAACAACATGATGTCGATTACACCTTCGCTGGTTACAAATGCCATAATTCATCAGGTTTTTAAGAGAATGCGATCACTAGATATTTCTCGGAATGGCATGGAAGAGGCGCATACACCGGGTTTAGTTTGAGTGAAAAGCTGCTTTTTGAGCGGAGTTACGACTTTTTGAATAATGGCCTCAAAAACTGACAGAACTTTCCTTACAACCTAATAGAACATCAATTATGATCTAGAGGAGCAGGGCTTTCTTAAAATCCTGTTTGTCTCTAGAAATTCACATGCAAAGAAAAGCTCTTATTCTAGGCCGTTGTCCACACATCAATTTCGTCCACTTTACAGGAACTTTTTCTGCACTTCGGCTCCATGAACTTGCTTATTCTCGTATTCGCGTGGTTCCAAATAGGTAACTTTTGTCCATATAAGCAGCATTCGTACACTCTTAATCTTCGATTCTTCAGCTGCTTCATCCGAGAACGTCTGCCAATTAGAGTTAGTCCGTGGTCCATGTCGAGGCTTATTCGAAAGGTGCGTCTTCATTTGTATGTATAAACGATTATTTAGAGGCAAAGAGCATAGCATATTTTTAGAGGAGAGTTATCATGAGAGTCTATTCTAAGCTCCTCTATTTCCTCTCGTATTATTTTTCAAATTTACTTCACTTTCTCTGAAATCCCTAACCTCTAAGATCATACAACCACAGGAAAAACGTTGTGAAAGATTTTACGGCGCATGCTATCAAAGGCATCAACAACACTGCGCTGCTTTAGGCACAGGACGTGCAATAGTTGCAACTCCGTTACGACCCCGTACCAATAACTGTTGTGGATACCCAACTAGGGACTACATTTATGAATGTATATTGTAGTATAATGTAGGCCAAATAGGAATGAATAATATGACTTATCATACTTAGGTGAGCACTCTAGGATAAGTATCATTCAGTAACATCCACAGGCACAACTTAGGGGTACCGCAAGTAGGTAATGGAGATTGCGCTCAAGTAGTTCACTCTAGGCGCGGTGCCCCCTTTCAAGACCAGAGGTAGTTGGCCCCATTGGCTAACTATTGGAGATATTTGTAGCTCCGCCTCCGCATATTGTCTATATAACCTGCTGTGATGTGATATTCGTGTTGTGCTCTGAGAGTTATAAAGTAATAAATCACTTATTACAATTGACTACAGACGCATCCGTTGGTGAACCACCAAATTGGTGCATCAGCCGTGGATTCAAACCCACGCACAAGCCTCTGCGCTAGCTCTCCTCAATGAGAGACAGAGGCTAAAAAGGACTCCAATAAGCGTTCCTCGGGGAACCAGGAGAACTTTAATAAAGCCTTCCTACCGTGTTCTCTCAGGAGAGCCCTGGAAGCATCCGAAACTTCTTTCCACCGCTAGGGAAAGAAGCTTTCAAAAGTTTTCCATTAAGCGTTCCTCAGGGGACCAGGAAAACTTAAAGCCTTCCTACCGTGTTCTCTCAGGAGAGCCCTGGAAGCAACCGAGACTTCTTTCCACCGCTAGGGAAAGAAGCTTTCAAAAGTTTTCCATTAAGCGTTCCTCAGGGGACCAGGAAAACTTCAAAGACTTCCTACAGCGTTCTCTCAGGAGAGCCCTGGAAGCAATTGGAACATCTTTCCATCGCTAGGGAAAGAAGAATTCAAAAGTTTTCCATTAAGCGTTCCTCAGGGGACCAGGAAAAACTTAAAACCTTCCTACCGTGTTCTCTCACGAGAGCCCTGGAAGCAACCGAAACTTCTTTCCACCGCTAGGGAAAGAAGCTTTCAAAAGTTTTCCGTTAAGCGTTCCTCAGGGGACCAGGAAAACTTCAAAGACTTCCTACAGCGTTCTCTCAGGAGAGCCCTGGAAGCAACCGAGACTTCTTTCCATCGCTAGGGAAAGAAGCTTTCAAAAGTTTTCCATTAAGCGTTCCTCAGGGGACCAGGAAAACTTCAAAGACTTCCTACAGCGTTCTCTCAGGAGAGCCCTGGAAGCAATTGGAACATCTTTCCATCGCTAGGGAAAGAAGAATTCAAAAGTTTTCCGTTAAGCGTTCCTCAGGGGACCAGGAAAACTTCAAAGACTTCCTACAGCGTTCTCTCAGGAGAGCCCTGGAAGCAATTGAAACTTCTTTCCATCGCTAGGGAAAGAAGAATTCAAAAAAGCACTCTATTAAGCGTTCCTCGGGACTTCAAAATTATTAAACTCAGATTTTCACCTACAAAAACGTGCCAAAAATATTACTCTTCATTTTATCTCGAACTTAATAATTGCTAGCTGTAAACTACCACAAAAATTTTTGTTATCCAGCCTTTCACCAAGCGGATTCCTGCTGTTGAAAACTTGGAGAACAGAAGCGTATGAGCGCTTGCTTGAAAATTCATATATCTGCCAAATGTGCGGCAAAACAGCTTTATCGTCCACTTTATTAAAAATTCGAATAGTTTGCCGTTTGTCGTGTGTGTGACGTAGCTATTCGAAACCGTTCCCGTCTCAATAATGTTCTTTTAAAGAATTTCCTTATACTCAAATTTTCATTTTTATTTTCACTGTTAGGCGCCTGTAGCGCATTCAAATCACCTCCACGATATCCCGTACAAGTAGAATGCGTGGCGTATCCCACAAGGAATTGAGTAACGCCGTCCTTTATCCATTATCCTTATCATTATTTTCATTGTTTCCAATTTTTTGTAGCTCTACTCCGCCGAAATGGAGATACGGTTCTACAATCACATTCAGTCCGCTTCTATCCTGGCCCAACAGCGTCTCTTATGCATCCCAACTGTCTTTCGAAAGACAGTACTTGTGTTTCGTTCCCAATGCATTGCATGCGACATTTTTTGAGAGTCGAGTATGACGTGAGGCAAAATGACCGAACGCTTCAAATTTATTGGGTTGGCTCAGTATTGAAAATGTTGATCACACACTCTAAAGTCTTATGGCAGAATTTTCTAAACGTGAGAATACATGCACAGAAATGTAGAATCGACCTTTTTTGTGCAAACGAAATTAACGAAAAAACCGAATGACTACTAATATACTCACACAAACACGCTAATGAAACAAGGCGAGAAAGCATTTTTAATTACCTGGAACACAATGTAGTTAGTTGGCAAATTGGTATGTTGCTTGAACACTCATGTCAGCGGATCAAGGACACAGTCCCACCTTGTAGCAACACTCTATTTAAAATAAATAATCAACCAAAGGTTAAGACGCATCTAGAGAAAACCTCCGCGATCTTCAAAAGTGAGGGGTGCAGGGATAACCGGATAACTTCGAAACAGAAAAGGAGTGCATGAGGGGGATAGAAATGAAGTCTTCCTCGGCGGCCACTTCGGAAAACCTACCCGACCAAAGTTTAAGATGGATGTCTGTCAAATAAAGCTCGATAAAGGAACTTGAAAAGGCATTTCCAACAGGTGGAATCTCATGCCGTGTGAGGCTCAAGAGAAACTGAAGTTTGGACATACAATTGAACCACCATGTTAGTCGGCAAAAATTGAGAACGCCAACCGTTAGAATTGTCGGTAGATGTCGCGAAGACACACCGCGTGGGGTGCAGGAAAGTGCAGCGGAGATGCGGGAACGCGCAGTTAGGCCTATGTTATATTTCGGCGACGCGTCGGCCCACGTCGGCGACGCTGTGCTTTGCGGGCAGCTACGCACTGCGTGGCAGCCCGCCCAACACAGCGTCGCCGACAACGTCGCCGAGAGCTCCGCAGGGGGTGTTATACTTCCGCCGCCGACGTCGGCGGCGGTACCGACGACGCCGGCGTCGCCGACGTCGTCCGTGGGTCGGTCGCCGCGCTGTGCACGGCGACGGGCCGTCGCCGGCCTCATTCAAGGCTGGGAGAAAATGCGCTCAGAGGGAATATTTTGTTTGTGGGTGGGTTCTTCGTTCCCGGCACTGTCAACATCCTCGGCGGACCTCGAATTACGAAATCGAAAGTGCAAAAACGCCCATCTTGCGGCATCCAGCCAATAGTGTGAAAAAACCAACGGTCGCGTCAGACTCCTAAGTGGTCCAGTACCATTTGGATTGGGTTAGTCTAGAAGAAATAGAGTTCGCTTCAAAATATGGTTCATGCCTACTTTGAATCGACATGAGTTTCATAACCGCACATCAAGAAGGCGCCTCGTTTGCTTACTTTCTCTCAATGTCGGCCATCATTTTGACGATGTTTAGCACCTATCGCGCCGTAATCATCTTGGCTCTTCATCACTTGATACTTAAATAGGTTACATATTCGCGCTCACAATCTTCTTTTCCTCGTACACTACAAGATTTCCAATTATGCTCTACCTTAGACAAATCACATTTTGTTCTATTCAGATATTCTATCGCCCAATTATGCAATCGTGTCTGCTAAATTTGCATTTCTTAAAGAGACTATATTACCGGTTATGATAGCTTCAAATTAATGACGTCGCCTGGGTTAGAGAGGAGCAATAGATGGCCTAGAACATGCTGAACATTCAGAACTGTTTTACAGCAGGTGCAAGAGTGGTGTGGCGCTGCTAATATGTAGCAGTTCTATTCCAGCGAAAAATGTTTTCTTTAAGGCTTGCAGAAGAATATGTAAAAAGTTTCTTTGGTGTGTTCTTTAACAAACAACGAAATTGAGGCAGATAACAGAGTTTCAACAAAAAAAGGCACAAAAATATACGTATCTCTACCTGATAGATGGACGTGAGCCTTTTTTTTATACTGCCTAATTCTAATAATACTGGGTGTCTCAAGAAATGTATGCACTGTTAGAAAGGTGATAACTTTGGTCACAAAAAAGGCACTGAAGAAGTTAAAGGCTCACATAAAATCTTAAGCAAATAGGAATTTTTTGACGTATGAACGGTATAGATTGCGCCATGCACACGTCTGTTTTTTATCTGCTTTTTTGATGTTTAGAACTTGACAATGACGTGAAAGACACGTGGCATGCGAGTTTAGTGATTACACAATTTAAATGTGGGCAGCAAACCTATTTTCCGAAACGGATTCTGGGAACTGATGAAGCAACATTAAAGCTGAATGGAGAGGTTAATCAGCATAACTGCAGCTACTGGTGGCCAAATGATGACATTGAAAGCGCGCTCCGATGCTAAAAATGCGCTCCGATGCTCTCCTGTCAACGACGTCCCCGACGCCGCCACAGAATCTGTTGACGACGTCGCCGACGTCGACCACGCGCCTGTGGCGACGTCGGCGGCGTCTGTGGCGACGTCGGCGACGTCGCTGGTGACGTCAGCGTCGGCCGACGTCGGTGACGGGCCATCGCTGACGTGTCGCAGCGTCGGCGACGCGTCGCCGAAGTATAACATAGGCCTTACTCCTACCGCAATCGCAGCTGTCAATCATGTGTCTGAGCTGCCGCCTCTGAGCCCGCTAGTTCCGCAACCGTGATAACTAATCGGGCGGTGGCTGAGTCTCCGCCTGATTGGTTGTCTCGGTTACGGTAGTAGCAACGGTGTGTTAAGCACCGCTGCAATACGTATTCGCGACATGTGTCAATTTATCTCTTATTGGCAGGCAAATCCAATCCAGGGCAATGTTAATTCTCTGTAATTTATTATTACCAAAATATCAACTAATGCAGCGAATGCTTTGAATTTTTTTCAGATATGGTTACGATACTACTCAAGGAAAATGCGTGCCGTTTAACTACGGCGGATGCCGAGGGAACGCTAACAACTTCGAAACACGAAAAGAGTGCAAAATGAAGTGCATGAAGAAGATTGGAAGGACGCCTTTCCCAGAAGTCACTACGGATGGTCCTTTGACCACGTCAAAGAAGGAAGAAGATGTCTGCCAAATGAAGATCGATGAAGGACCCTGTCGAGGCATTATCGAAAGGTGGGATTTTATGACGTGTGTAATTCAAGTTGAATTCTATTTTGGTGAGGATCATTCCAGTTAATATGTTATGAAGAAAAAATACACAAGCAATCTAATAATTACTTGCTATCACGACTGCGATCAAAACTCTCGCAACAGGCGGGACTCGAACACGCACCCTCTGCTTACCGGGTATGATACCGTTACACTAGAGCACCTGTCCGATAAGCAGGGGGAGGCGAGTTCGAATTACGCCTGGCGTTAGAATTTGATCACAACAAATCATCGTTATAACCACCTACAAACATAGCAACATACGTCCACTTGATGCTTAAAGAAAATAAATTTAGTTTAATAAATAGCTATCATATTTATGCAGGAAGTTGACCGAATTACTTCCAGATATGGATACGACGCCAATAAGGGAAAATGCGTGCTGTTTGAATACGGAGGATGTAAAGGGAATGCAAACAACTTCGAGACACGAAGAGATTGCAAGATGAGGTGTATGAAGAAGATTGGAAGGAGGACTACGCCAGCTTCTGTAGCAACTACCGGAGGCCCAGAAAACAACGTGAAGTTCGAGACCACGTTTGCACCTCAACCCGAAGGATTCGAGACCACCTTTGCACCTCAACCCGAAGGATTCGAGACCACCTTTGCACCTCAACCCGAAGGATTCGAGACCACCTTTAAGCCACAACCTGAAGAGTTCGAAACCACCTTTGCACCTCATCCCGAAGGATTTGAGACCACCTTTGAGCCACAACCTGAAGGGTTCGAGACCACCTTTGCACCACATCCCGAAGGATTCGAGACCACCTTTGAGCCACAACCCGAAGGATTCGAGACCACCTTTGTGCCACAACCTGAAGGGTTCGAGAGCACCTTTGCACCTCAACCCGAAGAGGTCGAAACCACCTTCAAGCCACAACCTGAAGGATTCGAGACCACCTTTGAGCCACAACCTGAAGGGTTCGAGACCACCTTTGCACCTCATCCCGAAGGATTCGAGACCACCTTTAAGCCACAACCTGAAGAGTTCGAGACCACCTTTGCACCTCATCCAGAAGGATTCGAGACCACCTTTGAGCCACAACCTGAAGGGTTCGAGACCACCTTTGCACCTCAACCCGAAAGATTCGAGACCACCTTTGAGCCACAACCTAAAGAGTTCGAGACCACCTTTGCACCTCATCCCGAAGGATTCGAGACCACCTTTGAGCCACAACCTGAAGGGTTCGAGACCACCTTTGCACCTCAACCCGAAAGATTCGAGACCACCTTTGAGCCACAACCTAAAGGATTCGAGATCACCTTTAAGCCACAACCTGAAGAGTTCGAGACCACCTTTGCACCTCAACCCGAAAGATTCGAGACCACCTTTGAGCCACAACCTGAAGGGTTCGAGACCACCTTTGCACCTCATCCCGAAGGATTCGAGACCACCTTTGAGCCACAACCCGAAGGATTCGAGACCACCTTTGAGCCACAACCTGAAGGGTTCGAGAGCACCTTTGCACCTCAACCCGAAGGATTCGAGACCACCTTTGAGCCACAACCTGAAGGGTTCGAGACCACCTTTGCACCTCAACCCGAAGGATTCGAGACCACCTTTAAGCCACAACCTGAAGAGGTCGAAACCACCTTTGAGCCACAACCTGAAGGGTTCGAGAGCACCTTTGCACCTCATCCCGAAGGATTCGAGACCACCTTTGAGCCACAACCCGAAGGATTCGAGACCACCTTTGAGCCACAACCTGAAGGGTTCGAGAGCACCTTTGCACCTCAACCCGAAGGATTCGAGACCACCTTTAAGCCACAACCTGAAGAGGTCGAAACCACCTTTGAGCCACAACCTGAAGGGTTCGAGACCACCTTCGAGCCGCAACCCGAAGGATTCAAGACCACCTCTAAGCCACAACCTGAAGGATTCGAGACCACCTTTGCACCTCAACCCGAAGAGCTCGGAACTACCTTTGCACCTCAACCTGAAGGGTTCGAGACCACGTTCGAGCCACGAGTAACTGCAGAGCCGGTTGAAGCCACTTCGCGAATTCAAACCGATCCCTGTCTAATGAATTTGGATAGAGGACCATGTCGAGCTATAATGAGGAGGTACGATTTTGTACGTAAATCTACTTGTGTTTTTCTAAGGTGAAGTCATGCTGCTGTTGTCGATACATTGGCATTAGGCAGCAATCATTCGCAACCTTTAGGGCTTTTATATTGAGGATCAAATGCCAAAGCGTCATCTTTTCACCGAGTTTGGGAGTATATACAAAGGCTGGTTTGGAGCTGTGCGAAAAAATCGTTCTAAATTTCTTTAAAAAAAATGCCAGAGTTACGTTCATAAACATTTCAATGATGAAATAAATAACCTTATTTCAGGTACGGTTATGATGCTACTAAGGGAAAATGCGTGCGATTCGAATACGGAGGATGCGGTGGCAACGAAAACAACTTCAAAACCCGAAGGGAGTGCAAGAAACAGTGCCTGAAGCCGACACGTAGAAGTGCGCGCCTGCAAAATTTTTGAAGTTCCGTAGTGAAGAATTTTAACAAAGGAATTCCTATGGAGCTGATGACCTTTCGCAGCATCGTTGTTGAAATATAAATCTTTACAAGATTCTACAAAAGGTTAGTCAAGAACTTATGATGGTGCATTCCACAAGTTTAAACCATAACAATTCTAGGTTACAATAATGCTGAAATCAGAGAAGCTGAAACTCTATAGAACCTTAGCGAAACCTTCTTCTTAAGGGGTTCACCGTAGTATAAATGTGACTTTCTTTGTACCCTATTCTTCTATAAGTTTTATAAACTCTGCCAAACAGAAACCGATGAATCTCTTAATGTCCAATGAGTTGCTGTGATTAACGGATTTGTGGTCGGCGTTACCAATTACTATCAGGATGCGTGACGCGGCTCATCTTCAGGGATAACAAGTACTATATAAGCTAGACCTAGGTGTTTTTTTAATTGTTTGCTGATCATTTAGGAATGTGATCTATACAGAAAGCCTTGTTCACCAGGTCACCTTCTGCTGGCCATGAATTTGAGTACAATTTTTAAGCTTCATACTGGCTTGTGTCACTGTTTTCTGCTCCTCCTCGTGGCCGAGACATAAGCAATTCTTGGCACTAATCAGCGCCTTTTCAGTTAGTCTTCAAACGAGGAGCACTGTTAATAATCAAAGATTACCACAAAGTGTAAACTGCTATTTAGCTTGTGCATCCAAAGTCAAGTATGTTGAGAGATCCAGTGTACCAAAGATCAAGGTGAGGCGAGTGAAGAGGAGTGAATCATGTGTAATTACGGCTTCGCTGGTTCTGGTTACCAGTTAAAGACAGTCAGAACTGTTGGAAGCCATGTTTCTGGCGACAAGTCAGCCGGCGGAAGAATCACGATGCAAAAAAGCTTCAAAAGAGGTTCATGCAGAATGTCGTCGTAATTGAGATCGTTGTTTGACTGTTTCTGCAATTCCATCGTTCTGAATTTCATTACGACGATTTCATCGGCAAACTAGCAATCATTGTGCCGACTCGCTGGTAATCTCCACTGCCAAAGCGAAGATATCGGGAAATTTATCTACTGCTTCATTTGTTTACATAAAGCATAGATATGATTAGCGTAGCGAGTACAAAAGAACAGAAGCGGGATCAACATAAAGTGAGGTGAAGTGACCATCAGCATTGTATACAACAAAACAATTACCTTTATAACAGTTCCTGATCATTAACATTTCATAAACCATCATACCACGATTCACTGAAACTCGAACATGAACTGTATTTCATAAATCTTCTACAGGCTTGAGCAATTCCCCCTAGATCTTCATTTTTGCCCAGCAGCTCATCTAGGCGTTGATAAGTGAAGATGTCAAATTTGGTTAGCTATTTAGCTATTGATGATATGAAGTTGACTGCAGCTTTTGACCAAGATTGGTATCGACCTTTATTCTGGCTAACGTTTCGGCGATGTCGCCTTCGTCAGAGCCTTAATCGTATTTAGTTATTGTCACCCAAGTTCTACCTAAAGGTCGGAAGTAAAATATATTATCACCACTTGTGCATCAGTTAATCTCTCAACGACGTAGATTGCTCCGACGATGTTAACACGCGGGTTCGAGGTTGAAGCAAGTGGAGAGCTTCAATTTTCTAAAGACCAAGGAGAGGCGGATGAAGAGGAGCCAATCGTATGTAATTCCGGCTTCTCTGCTTTTGGTAACCGGTTACGGACATTCATTGCTGTTTAGAATAGCGGCGAAAAGGCAGCCGACAACTGGTAAACAAAAAACACGAAGCGAAGAAAACTTTGAATCAACTATATCATCGTAATTGAAGTCGTCTGTGTATACACTGCGACCGGAAAGTACAGGGACACCAGCAAATTGCCTAATTCTGCTAGCTACCCGCAGGAATTGATCTGAAAATAATACTATGGAATTCCTCACGGCAAAAAACATATATACGAAAGAAATGGGCGAAATCTTCCGAGGTGGCAAGGAACGGGAAAGGATCACGTGACGGGACCCTGTTTTTGAGTGACCAGAAAGTATAGGGACACCAACAAATAAGGTGCGCGGAGAAAGGTACGTTGTTGAAAACTATTTTGCTATGCAATATACTGCCTAATAATTTGCTCCTTGTAAGGATGGGTCGCGGATCGATGATATCAGTGGAGGAACAAGCTCAAATCAAGGCCCTCAGAGAGGGGACTCAGCATACGCCAAATTTCGACTCCACTGGGACGATCAAAGAACGTTATTAGCAAATCTCTACGCAGTCCTGATATATATCACTCGAGGAAGTCTTCAGGACGTCCCAGGCTTCTTTCGACTCAAGACGAGAGGCAAATCGTGCGAATGGTTTCCAATGAATCAATCAGTTTAGAGGAAGTGCGCAAGAGTTTGAGTAAGAAAGTCTCGAAAGAAACGATTCGGTGCTGCTTAAAACACAATGGGAATGTTGTATATACCCAGCTCCGTTCTGCTCCACGTTTGACAGAAACGCACAAAAGGAACAGGCTCGAGTTCGTCTCTAGGAACAATTGACGTATTTGGACTAAGGCAGATTTTTTGCGTTGTCAGTTCTGACGCTAGGTATTTTAACATTTCATAGTTCAGCTGATCTTCTCGGACGAAAAGCGCTTTGACCTCGATGGTCCAGATGGGAACCGATTCTACTGGCATGACTTACGCAAGGAGAAGGAGTATTTCCCAAGAAGGAATTTTGGAGGCGGCACAGTTATGGTGTGGGCGGCATTCCACGCAGAAGGAAAGCTCCCTGTTGCCTTCACGTCAGCAAGGATGGACGCAGATGAACACCAGCAACTGTTGGAAACCCATCTGCTCCCATTCCCTCAACAGAATGCTGGTTAGGGATGGGTTTATCAACAGGACAATGCACCGCCGCATGCCAGCAGATCCACAGAAGGCATCCTCAGAAGAAATTCTGTTGAAGTTCTCGACTGGCCTGCATGTTCTCCCGATATGAACCCAATGGAAAATATCTGGGGACAACTTGTAAGGAAGATTTACGAGCATAACCAGACATATTCTTCTCTGCAAGGACTTCGATCAGCAATTCTACGCGCTTGGGATGAACTTCCTCTACAAACACTTCGAAATCATGCTGCTTCGATGCCAGTCCGACTTGTAGATGTTGCAATGAACCGCGGAGGACCAATTGAGTACTAGTTATCAACGACTGTTTTTTATCTTGACAATGAAGTTGTTTTTTACTAGTGTCCCTATACTTTCTGGTCAATTGAAAATGGTGTGTCTCCATATTTTATTTTCTTATTTAGCTCAATTGCTTAGATTTTGCTAAAACCTTTTGCTTCGAACTTCTTTGCCGCAACAAATTTTACTTACTTTGATACTTTGATGGTCCTTTTGTCGGCTGGAGGTCTTCTCAGCGGGGACCACAACTCTTCCAGACCGCTCGATCTCTGGCTGTTTGCATCCAGTGAGGCAGACTCCGCTCTCTGAAAGATCTTGAGAATGAGTCTGCCCATCGCGTTGGCGGTCGTCCCAGTGGTCTCTTATGGCTTCTCGGGAGCCATTCTGTGACACGGAGACTCCATCTATCGTCCTTTCGTCGAAGCAGGTGTCCGGCCCAGCGATATTTGGACTTCTTCATGTACTGCAGCGGGTCTGTTAATTGCGACTTCTCCCGTAGCTCCGAGTTTCTAGGCCTTCTTGCCATCGCTGACGAAGGCTTGTCCTTAGAAGACATCTCTCCAGTGCACGATGCGTAGTTTGCATCGCTCTGGCGATTGTCTTGTTGTCGGGCCAGGTTTCAGTCGCGTAACACATCGCAGGCAGTACAGAGGCGTTGAATATCGAGGCCCTGAGGCCGGCATCTTTGACCTGATCGGTGACTTGGCTAATCGAACTGAAGGCTGCCCATGCTGCGCGTCTCCTGCGGGCGATTTCAGGAGCGAGGTCGTTATCCATGTTCAGCTCTCTTCCCAGATAGACGTAGGAGTCGACCTGTTGTAGAGCGACTCCGTTTAACCTTACGAGTCCCGTGTCACACCACTGGTTGACCATAAACTGGGTTTTGGACATATTCATGTCCAATCCAATCTTCATAACTGCCACATTGAGCTCGTTCAGCATTTCCTCGACTTCTGCCGTGCTGGTAGAGATGAGAACAATACCGTCGGCGAAGCGAAGGTTGCTGATCCGTTTACCGTCGACAAGGTAGCCTTTATCGTCCCAGTTCAAGTCTTTCATGGTATCCTGGAGTGCCGCTGTGAATAGCTTGGGAGAAGTCGTGTCTCCCTGCCGTACTCCTTTCCCGATAGGAATTTAAGCTTTCGATCGAACAGCTGGATGGTAGTCGATGTGTTCGAGAAGCATTCGTCGAGAAGTCGGATGTAGGGCGATGGTATACCAGCGTGCAAAAGTGCGTTCAAAACGGCGTTGATTTCCACAGAGTCGAACGCTTTCCTGTAATCCACGAAGACAAGGACAAGTGGGAGGTGGTACTCGCGGCTCCTCTCGATGAGCTGTGAGACAGTCTGAATATGGTCCATGCAGGAAAAATCCTTGCGAAACCCTGCTTGCTCCACTGGCTGATATTCATCCAAGCAACGCTCCATGCGGTTAAGCAATATCTTGGTGAAGATCTTGTACACAACCGAGAGAAGACTGATGGGTCGATAGTTGTTGATATCCTCCTGCTGACCTTTTTTGAAGATTAAAACTGTTTTCGACTCCTTCCATGAATCCGGAATCCTACCAAGTCGAAGGTAGTGGTTGAAGTGCTTGGCAAGAAGTGAGCAGAGGGCACTGCCACCCGCACGAAGGAGATCAGCAGAAATGCCGTCCGGTCCGGGAGCAGTGCCCGGCTTCATCCTTCTGATGGCATAAGCAACTTCTGATTCCAGAATGGGAGGTACTTCCTCAGCTGGTGGCATCAAGCATTTCGGGACAGTGATGGAAGAGCGGAACAGATCTGTGTAGAATTCTTGAACGATGGCATCCATCGCTCTTCGAGACGTTTGCGTTGTTCCATCCTTATCCACAAGGGCTGACATTATTGCCTTCTGATCGCAGAGATCTCGTTTGCAGCGCTTTATGCTTGAACCTTCCCCAGCGGCTTCTAACAGCTTCAATCTTCTGTAGGCTTGAATGGACTCCTTCACTGCAATTCGACAGGCCTTCGAGATGGTGACTTTTCCAGATGGGAAGCATTAGGATCCCGTTTATTTATTTATTTATTTATTACGTCGCGAGAGACGTGCTCGTATGGGAGTGCAACTAAATCAAACATGAATTTGCATAACAGAGTAGAAACAAAATTACAACAACCTAAACTAAGCTTAAACACAAACCAGAGCAACGCAAAAAAACAAAACCATCCTGGGCCAACAATACTAAAAGAACATCCGACCACTGGTGAATAGAGGTTTTGAAGCACCATCCTACTTCCACCCAAGACTTTCGTTCGTTGCTGTTCATGATGGTCTTGCCGCAATTGAAAAAGATATATCCGAAAAAAAACAAATTTGCTATAAGTCACTTAGAGACTATAAAAAGGAGGCCATTGAGGAAGGCCCGATGAAGCAGCAGAACCAGGAGCCTTTAAAGATTGACCCAGCCACCCGGACACTATAGTCATACGGTACCCTTCAAGAGATAAAGAGATTTCAGAACTTCCTGAGCACGCATCACCGGGCGGGCTCCGTATCTCAGGAGCCACATTATACTGGCACGCACCACGGGTGACGGTCAGAAAGTATCATGTCTATCCGAGCGCAGTGAAGAGCTGCTGGGTTTAGAAATGCTCTGTAGGCCAGATAAGAAGTAACGTAGGGCAATTGGCTGAAGAATCCAGCTTAAGCTTATTGGCTGAGATATGGAGAGAAATTGAAAACAAAAAACTTAGTAATAATACATTAAACAGCGACCAACGAAAACAATCTCATACCTTTTTATTCATTTTAGTAAGAGGTCGGCTGCTTCAAAACCTCTTTATGACTGAAAAATTGGGGGAAATATTGAACAAAGAACAAAAACGCAAAAACGCAAGCTAGTGGTCAAATAGCTTTAACACAGCTGGATCTACTCAAACATTGAGCCGTGAAGTGGACAACTACAGCCAATCGGAACTACCCAGTTAGGAGACATCTGTCAGTCCTATAGTGTCTAAGATATTGATTTTCGACAGGGTGGTTCTGAAAACAGAAACTTTAGAACAAGCTAGGAGCTGTGGGGGGGAGCCTTTCGAGCCATCTCGTGACTCGCACTACGAAGGAGTTCGTCCATAGACCCTGGTTGGAACGGCCTGTTTTATGATAAGCCATGCTCCACGATCGCCTTCTCCCAAAAGTCGGTTTGAAGATCCAATACTTCGACGGCCTTAGTCGCACCATTCCTTTGATGATTTTGAAGGCAAAAACCAGATCTAAAAAGACACGACGATAGTAGAGGCTGTGCAAGTTGAATTTCTGCAGTCTTTCACGATATCCTGGAACAACTAACGGTTCTTTTTGCTCACTAAAAACACGGCAGTAGAGAATTTTCGTGAAGATCTTTTGGACTTTTTCGATTGCGTTGATATCTTTGATGCGATGGGGACTCCAAACGACGCTACAATACTCCATCACCGGTAGTACATACGTTTTATATAACCTTAGCCAAATTTTTTCCTCGGCGCAGTGAATATTTCTGAAAAGGAAGTACACCATTTTCAGACCCTTTGCTACGACCTCATGGATCTGCTGACCCCACTTTAAGTTTTTAGATAATGCTACACCAAGATCCTTAACATCACCACACGGGGTCAATGGCGTACCGTCAGGAAAGCAAACTTTCAAAGGCTCAGAACTAGGCGAAAAAATATGGCATTTCCCTATGTTTATAGGGAGCTGCCATTCCTCTGCCCATCTAACCATCTTAGCCACTGACCTATTTAAGGCGTTCAACACATCCTCGGCTTCGTTCTCACTGTAAGAGGCATACAGTTTAATATCGTCGGCATACGCTGCTACCGAAAGTCTGTGATCACATTTGATGTAGAATGGAATGTCATAGGTGTATATCAGAAACAAGACGGGGGACAGAGATCCGCCCTGCGGCACTCCCGAGGAACAGCGTCTGGAGGAGGACAAGCAGCTACCAACTCTGACCCTCATTTCCCATCCTTCGAGATAGGACTGGAACCACTTCAGAAAGTTACCTCGGATCCCTATACTTTCCAGTCTAGTAAGGAGACGGGTATGGCTAACTTTATCAAATGCTTTACTAAAATCAAAGTACACTATATCAACGTTTTTACCAGCATTCATGGCCTGCATCCATGAGTATGTGCAGTCAACCAGTTGTGTGCACGTAGATGAACCTGATAGAAAACCATATTGCTCAATGGGAATGCACTTAATTTTTTCAAGCCAGTCAACAATATGCCTCCTCAAGATTTTTTCCATAATTTTCAGAGGCGTAGGAAGAATACTGATCGGTCTATATTTCGAAATATTCAAGGCTCGGTTGGTTTTGGGAATAGGAGTAACTATAGCCCTCTTCCAAAGTGTGGGAACTTTGCAAAGCATCAGCGAGATGTTTAGTAATATGGTGACAGGGGTAGCAAGCTGGCTAGCGAAACATTTAAAGAAAAAACAGCTCTTCTTTGCTCCAAGAGCTTAATCGCATGTGCGTTGAGTCTTGAAGCAGGCGGTGATGTGGCTCCGCAAGAGCTGCTAGCACATTTCAACAGTCCTTTGGAGAGAAGGTCGTAGTCTTCCGATGGATCTTCAAGAAGATTCCAATCATACGACTTTATTGCACATTCCAACTCCTCAGACTTGAATGTGGGGATCCTCACCGGTGCCGGTTTATGAGTGTCACGCTTGAACATCCTCTTTTTGAGAGTCAGCTTCGCACGGACAAGACGGTGATCCGAGCCGGTGTCAAATGAAGGCAGCACGGAGACGTCGAACAGACTCCAGCGTCTGTTTGTAAGAACATGGTCGATCTCCGAACGTGTTTCTCCATTTGGGCTTTCCCAGGTCCAACGTCGGTTTGAAGGCTTCTTAAACATAGAATTTCCATGGTAGAGACGGCACGCGGATAGGAGGTCTATCAGGCGCTCTCCGTTTTCGTTCCTTGAGGAAGTTCCATGTGGTCCTAGCCTCCATTCGTCGTGATCATTCGTACCGACGATAGCGTTAAAGTCACCAACGACAACTTTGTAGTAGCTCTTCTCGTCGTTGACAGTCCTTTCGAACAGCTTGTAGAATTCCTCCTTTTCTTCATCTGTGGCCGCAGATGTTGGAGCATATCCATTTATGATGAAGATGGTTCCTTGATCTTTGGTTTCCAGACGAAGAACAGCTACTCGCGGACTGATGATCTTGTAAGAGTCTACTAGGTGGTGCACTGTCGAATTGACGAGAAATCCAACTCCGCCAATATTCTTTCTGTCCACCTTTGCTCCGATAATGAGAAGCTCGTTGTGGTCGGTCCTTCTAATGGTTTCCGTTCTGCCTTTCGTTTCCTGCAGGGCGATAACGTCGTATTTGATGTTGCGGCTTCTGTAAAGCAGTGACCGAAGATCCTGCTCAGATGCGATCGAACGACAGTTATAAGTGCAGACGAATAGGCAGTTTCCGTGTCGTGGTGGGAGGAAGTTTCCGGTAGTCCGATTCCAATGACGTCCTGATAGCTTAACTCCGAGATTAGATGGCCCCTCGCCGGAGGTGGATGCAACCGACGTCGTAGAAGTCCACCTCCGGCGCGCGGAGGACTGGGGCACGGGTTTAGTTGTTTGAGCCATACCGGTGGTCTGGTTACTCACATGTTCCTGGCCAGGGATACAGGAGAGCCGCCCATACACGACAAAGCGTCGCGTACTGCGTGACCGTTTGTGCCGTTAGCCATCACAAAGTGATGTTCACCCCTTCACCGCGGTGAGGTGGCACATGAAGGGGCAACGAATTTTACAGTAAAAAATTCAGGTCGATTGATATCGATTAGCGTACGAAAAGTACAATTTTTAAGTGTCCCTATACTTTCCGGTCGCAGTGTATGTCTTGTTCTTCCCTTGTTCCAAACCTCAATATAAATAATTGCGACAGTTTCAACAATAAGCTAGCATAACTGTGGTTGTGTCAACTCGCCAGAAATCACTATCGCCAAATCATGGACGTCGGAAAATTTATTTACTTATTCACTTATTTACATAACGCCGAAGACAGAAATGTATAGCATAGCGTGCGTGAAAGGACAGAAGCGGAGCAACATCAACTGAGGTGAAGCGACCATCGCCAATGAATAATATACAACAAAATATCACCTTTATAATGAATCCTGATGACCAGCGTTTCATAAATCTTCTGCAGGTTTGAGCAGAGATTCGCTCTAAGTCTTCATATTTGCCCATGAGCAGAATTTAGGCTTCGACAGATGAGGAGAGCAGATCAGATCTAATTCACCATTTAGCTCTGTGACCCAAAGTTTCAACTTCGCTGCGTCAGCATTCTGTCGAGAAACTTTTTGGGTCGACGGAAGCCCCACCTGCAAGAATTTTGTACGTCAGAGGATCTTTATCTTCGTCCTTATTAAGACAAGTGCACCACCAAATGTGAGGCGGTAAATGTGAGAGTAGTTCAAAATCGCGACCAAGATGATAACGACCTAGCACTATAACATACCGCTCCTAATTCGTGAACAATCGACGCTTGGCGACAGATTTTTCCGTCGCAAACCGTCGCAATGCTATAACTTCGTCAACTTCAATTATATGAAAACTAAATTGCACCATTAGATTCACCTCCCCCCTATCAATCCAACTACCTGCATGAACTGTAAAATTGGATATTCTTGACCTAGTTGTAAAGCTCGTCCTCTCAAACGTCCGCTAATTGATTTACGA
The DNA here is from genome assembly GCA_947359475.1 of Heligmosomoides polygyrus bakeri. NCBI lineage: Eukaryota > Metazoa > Nematoda > Chromadorea > Rhabditida > Heligmosomidae > Heligmosomoides > Heligmosomoides polygyrus. The sequence continues at coordinate 90,839,918 of OX375865.1, read as the reverse complement.
CCCCTCCGCGAGCCCCACTTGTCCATCTTTATAGAGCTAAAGAATTTAAAAAGTATCCAGTCACAAACTTTCTTTATGAGATCTGTGTTTTGTAGAGAGTGGCCATTATTTTGATAGTAACACTGCGAAGAGGTACCGAGTTTGAAGTGTTGGCCTGTTCTATAACATGAACTCTTCGAAGTTCAACCTTCAATACCTAGTTATCAGCGAACATGACGAAGGAACATGCTCATTTATCATAACAAGTTGAATGCCCTTTCTTTTATAGGTTTATACAGGTAGAGCAGTTCTCAGCCAATTTTAAGCTCTCAAGCCTCAAAAAAATCTTCCGCCCTTGCTCGCCCACATTTGAATTTTCGACACTCTCAGTGGTACCATTCTGTTCAGCACGAAAAGCTCTATCGAATGGTGTTAATCTCGACAAATTTCGGAAAGCCCAATTTTTTGACAATTTCGCATCGAGGGCGAGGGACCCTAGGCCTAGCCTGCGCTGGCGATGACGTCACCGAAAATCATTATTTTCGAATTTGGCCAATTTGGGCACCATTCGCTAGAGCCTTTGATGATGAATTGAACGGTGTTACATACAGTAGCAGGAACTGTAATCTCAGCGATTAACGGCGCGGGGAAGATCGACCATTGATGTGTCAATTTGCAGGCGGGAGCGTGTTTGGAGCGCGATAACTCTGTGAAGTTTAAATCCTTCCTGCTGCAGCTTATGGGTTTTGTAGCCAGTAAGAAGGACTAGTAGCGCCTTAAAGGACAGCAATGTAGCTTAAGAACGGACACAGTTACAGTGGCGCGAATATGCAGGTTAGGGTTGTGTGACACGATTTTTTCCGATTTCAGTCGACCACTGTGGTAAGCGACGGAGAGCTAACGATCTAAAAGTGCGTATGCGAGCAGATCAGTAAAGGTTCTTCACACTTATGTGCTCACAACTCCCCAGCTGCCTATACTGCCTTAACCCGAGCTGCCGTTTTAGGGCGACGGACTTAGCGGCTGAAGTTTCTTCCGCGCTTGCTCGCCCATGTTTGAATTTTCGACACTTACAATAACACCGTTCGGTTCAACACGGAAAGCTTTATCGATCGCGTCAATCTCAACCAATTTAAGAGAAATCGATTTTTTAAACCTTTTTTTCGCATCGAGGACGAGGGCAAGACGGTTTTTGTGGACTGGCGAAGCAACATTCAAGTTGAATGGAGAGGTTAATCGGTGTACAGCAACTGGGCATAGAAAAAAGGTAAAATAAGCACGGCATAGGTCTTTGGCATAGGCTAAGTAGTAGCAAGATCGTAACAAGCAGTCAGCCCCCCAATCAATCGAGTCTGAAGTGCAGGTTTCTAGACGGGTGCATGGCGCAATCTTGAGTATTTGTAAGCCACAAAAATCTCTTTACTCTGTGCTTTTGTATGAGTCTTAAACTATCATCAAATGCTTCACTAGCAGCAGTGTTAGAACCTTTCAAATAATTCCTGAATGTTTAGGACATCCTGCATTTATCGCAATAAGTGGTGTGTTTTTTATGTTTCAAACTATGAAGGTTGCAAATCAATCAAAACAGACGCTTCGTGAAGAAATTAAAACAAGTATTCAGGCAGAACACATCAATCGAGTGTAAAACGCAACATTTCAGACGAGTGCATAGCGCATTCAGTGCCGCCCATATGTCAGAAAATTTCCGTTTTCTTAAGCTCTCTCAAGCTTAAGCGTTGGTGAGCTGGGCAACAACAGCTCTCTACAGTATAATCCGGCGTAAATCCGAATTGGTCGATATTTACCCTTTCTGCACCCAGTCAAATTACGAGACTGGGGTCGCGCTCGACCTGAGCCCAGCGCTCAACGGCGGGACCACCGGTGACCCTTACTGGGTTCGCACCTGCATGCCATATCCACTGGCATTGTGATACTCCAGTCAATCTTCTCTAGTCAATCTTCAAATGGATTTTTCTTTGTTATATTCAGGAAAATCGGATTTTGAGAAAGTTTTGGGCGAAATGGAAGACTTCGAAAAAATAGATCAAAACAAACTGTTCTTTTCCTCACTCGCAGCTCTTTATTCTTTTAAGCAAACCTTCTTCTTCTTCTTCTTCAGCGTCTGTCCCGCTTCGTAGCGAGGTCCGCTATTCTAGTGTCATGACGCCACCTTTCCCGATCCAGCGCTAGATCAGGGTGGACACCAGCCGCTTTCAAGTCCGTATATAACGTATCAGCCCAGCGCTGCTTCGGGCGCCCTCTAGGCCGCTTTCCTATTACCTCGAAGTTAAGGCCTATCTTGCGGAAGCTGTCCTCTTCTCCACGCAGAACGTGGCCGTACCATCGTAAGCGAGCTTCGCGCTTCTTGTCCGCTATCGGCGCGACACCGAAGTTCTGCCGAATAGCATCGTTTCGGATGCGCTCCATGCGCGTGACTCCTGCCGTGCAGCGCAGCATCTTCGTCTCCATGACGCTGAGGCGCGTTTCAACTTCCTTGGTCGCAGGCCAACACTCAGCGCCGTACATCGCTACTGGCCGGATGACTGCTTGGTAGATCTTTGACTTAAAGCGCTCTGGTATCTTCTTGTCGCAGAGCACGCCAGTCAACGAGCGCCACTTGGACCAAGCTGCACTCACGCGTGAATTCACTTCGACCATCAGTTTGCCGTCAGACGCGACTGCTGATCCCAGGTACTTAAAGACCGCAGTGCGTGGAAGCTCGATGCCGTTAACCTTGATGGAGCTGGACTCGGTAACGTCCGTCGTTAAATACTCGGTCTTCTTCACGTTCAATCTGAGTCCAAACCGCTGCAAGCGATCACACCAAGCTTGCAACTCTCGCTAGAGTTCTCCTTTATCTTCGCTAGCGAGCATCACGTCATCAGCATAAAGCAACATCCAAGGAACGGGCTTCTGAAGATCTCGTGTGATGGCATCCATGACGACAACAAATAGGAGTGGGGAAAGCGCAGAACCCTGGTCTAGTCCGACAGAGATAGGAAACTCCATCGAGGTTCCAGCTGCAGCTTTAACTCGACTCTTTGGACAGGGGTATAGAATTCGCACCCACTCAATGAGCTCTTCAGGAACTCCATAATGTTGCAAGGCGTACCATATCACTTCACGCTGTACGCGGTCAAAGGCTTTCTCCAAGTTGAGGAAGGCGATATGCACTGGCTTCTGTTTCTCGCGATGCTTCTCTATCAGGAGGCGGGTGGCATGTATGGCATCAACGATGCCACAGCCAGCCACGAAGCCGCACTGATTTCTGGACAGCTGGACGATGTCCCGAATTCGTCCATCGATAATTCGCTCAAAGATCTTCATGCTGTGCGAAAGCAAGCGAATCGGACGGTAATTGGAGCAGTCTGCAGGACTGCCCTTCTTCTTCCAAATCGGGATCGTCGTACTTTGGCGCCAACACTCAGGCGCTTTCTTCTCCGCCACAACCTGATTAAAGAACTTCGCCAACCACTCAGCAGGGTACCAGTACTTCGAGTTACACAAATCAGCTGCCACGTCATCGGGCCCAGTCGCTTTGCCTGGCCTCATCTTCTTCAAAACCGCTTCAATCTCCTCCACGGTGATCTTCTGAACGGGGCCGTGGGTTGGAGCCGTTGAAGGGATGGCTGGATGAGGGAACTCTACCGTAGAGATTTCCTCAAAATAATCGCGCCATCGCTTCAATGCCTTCTTGCGGTCCGTAAGAAGATGGCCGTTCTCATCATTGATGCCGAAGAACTTCTCAATATCCTCAGTCTGCCGATGGCGATTCTTAGCAAGCCGGTACAGATACCGCTCGCCATCGCGTGACTCGAGCTTCTCGTTGACATCTCCATAATGAGTGGCTTTTGCAACAGCCACGGCCTTCTTTGCAGCTTTCCTCGCTTCTTGGTACTTTCGCCAGTTATCGGCCGTCTTTTCGCAGAGAAACACGTGACAAGGCGACTTCCTCTCTCGAACCTTTGCCTTCACGTCGTTTGTCCATAGCCATGTCTGCTTGTCGACCTTCCGTCGCCCAGGCTTCGTTATGCCGAATTCCGACTGTGCAGCTTGACGAATCGCGTCGGTCGTTTTCTTCCAATTTTCGTCGACAGTCGTGACTGTCGGTAACCGCACGCGAGAAATTACAGCCGCTTCATTCTCTCTCATTCGCCACTCGCGCACCGCATCGCTCGACGTGCTTCAGGCTTGGAGGGGCGATCTTCAGGGTGCAGATCAGCGGTCGGTGCTGTGGTGCGACCGTCTCATACGGCACGATCTTCGCGTCTGTGACAAGACTCCAATCGCGATCTCTCACAAGGACAAAGTCTATCTGAGTCTTGGTGTTCCCACTGTAGTATGAGATAAGGTGCGAGTCGCGTTTTCGGAAGACGGTGTTCACTATGGTGAGGTTATGCGATTCCGCGTAATCAAGAATGCGCTCACCATCGGCGTTACGTGATCCGTATCCGGACCCACCATGACAGCTGTACCCGTCTTTCGTAGCACCTACGTGCCCATTAAGGTCACCAGCGACTATGATGACATCTTTCGACGGTACCACTGCTGTCTTCTCATCAAGCAGGCTCCAAAACTCTTCCTTGGCTTGATCGGAGCAGCCAGTCTGCGGAGCATACGCAGAGAAGAAGTGATAGAGTCGCTCCTTCGCGGCGACAACGATCTTCATCAATCGATCGTCAAAGCGCTCGAAGCTTACAATCGAGTCACGAAATCGTTCGGAGACGATTATTCCGACACCACTGGTGGTCCTGGGATTTCCACATAGAACAGCCTCAAAGCCACGTCCCATGTCCCTTGACTTGCGGCAGGACCACCTCGTCTCCTGCACCGCACATAAATCAACTCTTCTACGCTCCAGTGCTTCAACCAACTCCCACGAGCGGCCCGTAAACGTACCCACATTCAGCGTTGCCACGCGGGTCCTGCTTACGTTACGGGACTTTCGGACTAGCTCAGTTGCCCCCCAATGCCGTCCTCGCATCAGGGCCCTCGCATACTTCTCACACTCGCCGGGCTCTGCGAGTGCGCGTCGGCTCCCGCGGACGCCGTAGCACTATCTCGAAACACTTGGGCTGTCATACACCATGTGATGTGACATGGGTCTTCGTAGGCCGGCCTGTCACAAGGGCCTGTCGCCTGCAATCGAGTGTCCGTGTTCGGCTTAACTCGCAGAGCGAGTAGTTT